>OZ024798.1:450000-1650000 GCA_964017045.1 Omphiscola glabra | reverse complement strand
AAATGAGTCATCAAATGAGGCACCAAATTAGGCATCAAATGATGCATCAAATGATGTGTCAAATGAGGCACTAAATGAGGTACCAAATGACGTACCAAATGAGGTATCAAATGACGTATCAAATGAGGTATAAGATAAGGCATCAAATGAGGCAACAAATGAGGCATCAAATGAGGTATCAAATGAGGTATCAAATGAGGTATCAAATGAGGTATTAAATGAGGAATGAAATGGGTTGTCAAATGAGGTGTCAAGTGAGGTATCAAGTGAGGCATCAAATGAGGTACAAATGAGGTACCAAAGGAGGTATCAAATGAGGTTCCGAATGAGGTACCAAATGAGGTATCAAATGAGGTATCAAATGAGGAATGAAATGAGGTATCAAATGAGGAATGAAATGAGGTATCAAATGAGGCATCAAATGAGGCATCAAATGAGGAATCAAATGAGGTACAAATGAGGTACAAAAGGAGGTATCAAATGAGGTACCAAATGAGGTATCAAATGAGTTATCAAATGAGGAATGAAATGAGGTATCACATGAGGCATCACATGAGGCATCACATGAGGCATCACATGAGGCATCACATGAGGCATCAAATGAGGCATCAAATGATGCATCAAATGAGGCATCAAATGAGGCATCAAATGAGGCATCAAATGAGGCATCAAATGAGGCATCAAATGAGGCATCAAATGAGGCATCAAATGAGGCATCAAATGAGGCATCAAATGAGGCATCAAATGAGGCATCAAATGAGGCATCACATGATTTATCACATGAGGCATCACATGAGGTACCAAATGAGGCATCAAATGAGTCATCAAATGAGGCACCAAATTAGGCATCAAATGATGCATCAAATGATGTGTCAAATGAGGCACTAAATGAGGTACCAAATGACGTACCAAATGAGGTATCAAATGACGTATCAAATGAGGTATAAGATAAGGCATCAAATGAGGCAACAAATGAGGCATCAAATGAGGTATCAAATGAGGTATCAAATGAGGTATTAAATGAGGAATGAAATGGGTTGTCAAATGAGGTGTCAAGTGAGGTATCAAGTGAGGCATCAAATGAGGTACAAATGAGGTACCAAAGGAGGTATCAAATGAGGTTCCGAATGAGGTACCAAATGAGGTATCAAATGAGGAATGAAATGAGGTATCAAATGAGGAATGAAATGAGGTATCAAATGAGGCATCAAATGAGGCATCAAATGAGGAATCAAATGAGGTACAAATGAGGTACAAAAGGAGGTATCAAATAAGGTACCAAATGAGGTATCAAATGAGTTATCAAATGAGGAATGAAATGAGGTATCACATGAGGCATCACATACGGCATCACATGAGGCATCACATGAGGCATCACATGAGGCATCAAATGAGGCATCAAATGATGCATCAAATGAGGCATCAAATGAGGCATCAAATGAGGCATCAAATGAGGCATCAAATGAGGCATCAAATGAGGCATCAAATGAGGCATCAAATGAGGCATCAAATGAGGCATCAAATGAGGCATCAAATGAGGTATCAAATGAGGCATCAAATGAGATATCAAATGAGATATCAAATGAGGCATCAAATGAGGCATCAAATGAGGCATCAAATGAGGCATCAAATGAGGCATCAAATGAGGCATCAAATGAGGCATCAAATGAGGCATCAAATGAGGCATCAAATGAGGCATCAAATGAGGCATCAAATGAGGCATCAAATGAGGCATCAAATGAGGCATCAAATGAGGCATCAAATGAGATATCAAATGAGGCATCACATGAGGCATCACATGAGGTACCAAATGATCTACCAAATGATGTATCAAATGGGGTATCAAATGAGGTATCAAATGAGGTATCAAATGAGGAATGAAATGGGGTGTCAAATGAGGTGTCATGTGAGGTATCAAGTGAGGCATCAAATGAGGTACCAATGAGGTACCAAAGGAGGTATCAAATGAGGTACCAAATGAGGTATCAAATGAGGTATCAAATGAGGAATGAAATGAGGTATCAAATGAGGCATCAAATGAGGCATCAAATGATATATCAAATGAGGTATCAAATAAGGCATCAAATGAGGCATCAAATGAGGCATCAAATGAGGCATCAAATGAGGCATCAAATGAGGCATCACATGAGGCATCACATGAGGTACCAAATGAGGCATCAAATGAGTCATCAAATGATATATCAAATGAGGTATCAAATAAGGCATCAAATGAGGCATCAAATGAGGCATCAAATGAGGCATCAAATGAGGCATCAAATGAGGCATCAAATGAGGCATCAAATGAGGCATCAAATGAGGCATCAAATGAGGCATCAAATGAGGCATCAAATGAGGCATCAAATGAGGCATCAAATGAGGCATCAAATGAGGCATCAAATGAGGCATCACATGATTTATCACATGAGGCATCACATGAGGTACCAAATGAGGCATCAAATGAGTCATCAAATGAGGCACCAAATTAGGCATCAAATGATGCATCAAATGATGTGTCAAATGAGGCACTAAATGAGGTACCAAATGACGTACCAAATGAGGTATCAAATGACGTATCAAATGAGGTATAAGATAAGGCATCAAATGAGGCAACAAATGAGGCATCAAATGAGGTATCAAATGAGGTATCAAATGAGGTATTAAATGAGGAATGAAATGGGTTGTCAAATGAGGTGTCAAGTGAGGTATCAAGTGAGGCATCAAATGAGGTACAAATGAGGTACCAAAGGAGGTATCAAATGAGGTTCCGAATGAGGTACCAAATGAGGTATCAAATGAGGTATCAAATGAGGAATGAAATGAGGTATCAAATGAGGAATGAAATGAGGTATCAAATGAGGCATCAAATGAGGCATCAAATGAGGAATCAAATGAGGTACAAATGAGGTACAAAAGGAGGTATCAAATAAGGTACCAAATGAGGTATCAAATGAGTTATCAAATGAGGAATGAAATGAGGTATCACATGAGGCATCACATACGGCATCACATGAGGCATCACATGAGGCATCACATGAGGCATCAAATAAGGCATCAAATGATGCATCAAATGAGGCATCAAATGAGGCATCAAATGAGGCATCAAATGAGGCATCAAATGAGGCATCAAATGAGGCATCAAATGAGGCATCAAATGAGGCATCAAATGAGGCATCAAATGAGGCATCAAGAGGCATCAAATGAGGCATCACATGAGGCATCAAATGAGGCATCAAATGAGGTATCAAATGAGGCATCAAATGAGGCATCAAATGAGATATCAAATGAGATATCAAATGAGGCATCAAATGAGGCATCAAATGAGGCATCAAATGAGGCATCAAATGAGGCATCAAATGAGGCATCAAATGAGGCATCAAATGAGGCATCAAATGAGGCATCAAATGAGGCATCAAATGAGGCATCAAATGAGGCATCAAATGAGGCATCAAATGAGGCATCAAATGAGATATCAAATGAGGCATCACATGAGGCATCACATGAGGTACCAAATGATCTACCAAATGATGTATCAAATGGGGTATCAAATGAGGTATCAAATGAGGTATCAAATGAGGAATGAAATGGGGTGTCAAATGAGGTGTCATGTGAGGTATCAAGTGAGGCATCAAATGAGGTACCAATGAGGTACCAAAGGAGGTATCAAATGAGGTACCAAATGAGGTATCAAATGAGGTATCAAATGAGGAATGAAATGAGGTATCAAATGAGGCATCAAATGAGGCATCAAATGATATATCAAATGAGGTATCAAATAAGGCATCAAATGAGGCATCAAATGAGGCATCAAATGAGGCATCAAATGAGGCATCAAATGAGGCATCACATGAGGCATCACATGAGGTACCAAATGAGGCATCAAATGAGTCATCAAATGATATATCAAATGAGGTATCAAATAAGGCATCAAATGAGGCATCAAATGAGGCATCAAATGAGGCATCAAATGAGGCATCACATGATTTATCACATGAGGCATCACATGAGGTACCAAATGAGGCATCAAATGAGTCATCAAATGAGGCACCAAATTAGGCATCAAATGATGCATCAAATGATTTGTCAAATGAGGCACTAAATGAGGTACCAAATGACGTACCAAATGAGGTATCAAATGACGTATCAAATGAGGTATAAGATAAGGCATCAAATGAGGCAACAAATGAGGCATCAAATGAGGTATCAAATAAGGTATCAAATGAGGTATCAAATGAGGTATTAAATGAGGAATGAAATGGGTTGTCAAATGAGGTGTCAAGTGAGGTATGAAGTGAGGCATCAAATGAGGTACAAATGAGGTACCAAAGGAGGTATCAAATGAGGTTCCGAATGAGGTACCAAATGAGGTATTAAATGAGGTATCAAATGAGGAATGAAATGAGGTATCAAATGAGGAATGAAATGAGGTATCAAATGAGGCATCAAATGAGGCATCAAATGAGGCATCAAATGAGGTACAAATGAGGTACAAAAGGAGGTATCAAATGAGGTACAAAATGAGGTATCAAATGAGTTATCAAATGAGGAATGAAATGAGGTATCAAATGAGGCATCACATGAGGCATCACATGAGGCATCACATGAGGCATCACATGAGGCATCACATGAGGCATCACATGAGGCATCAAATGAGGCATCAAATGATGCATCAAATGAGGCATCAAATGAGGCATCAAATGAGGCATCAAATGAGGCATCAAATGAGGCATCAAATTAGGCATCAAATGAGGCATCAAATGAGGCATCAAATGAGGCATCAAATGAGGCATCAAATGAGGCATCAAATGAGGCATCAAATGAGGCATCAAATGAGGCATCAAATGAGGCATCACATGAGGCATCAAATGAGGCAACAAATGATGTATCAAATGAGGTATCAAATGATGTATCAAATGAGGTATCAAATGAGGCATCAAATGAGGCATCAAATGAGGCATCAAATGAGGCATCAAATGAGGCATAAAATGAGGCATCAAATGAGGCATCAAATGAGGTATCAAATGAGGTATTAAATGAGGAATGAAATGGGTTGTCAAATGAGGTGTCAAGTGAGGTATGAAGTGAGGCATCAAATGAGGTACAAATGAGGTACCAAAGGAGGTATCAAATGAGGTTCCGAATGAGGTACCAAATGAGGTATCAAATGAGGTATCAAATGAGGAATGAAATGAGGTATCAAATGAGGAATGAAATGAGGTATCAAATGAGGCATCAAATGAGGCATCAAATGAGGCATCAAATGAGGCATCAAATGAGGCATCAAATGAGGTACAAAAGGAGGTATCAAATGAGGTACAAAATGAGGTATCAAATGAGGCATCAAATGAGGCATCAAATGAGGCATAAAATGAGGCATCAAATGAGGCATCAAATGAGGTATCAAATGAGGTATTAAATGAGGAATGAAATGGGTTGTCAAATGAGGTGTCAAGTGAGGTATGAAGTGAGGCATCAAATGAGGTACAAATGAGGTACCAAAGGAGGTATCAAATGAGGTTCCGAATGAGGTACCAAATGAGGTATCAAATGAGGTATCAAATGAGGAATGAAATGAGGTATCAAATGAGGAATGAAATGAGGTATCAAATGAGGCATCAAATGAGGCATCACATGAGGCATCACATGAGGCATCACATGAGGCATCACATGAGGCATCACATGAGGCATCACATGAGGCATCACATGAGGCATCACATGAGGCATCACATGAGGCATCACATGAGGCATCACATGAGGCATCACATGAGGCATCAAATGAGGCATCAAATGAAGCATCAAATGATGCATCAAATGAGGCATCAAATGAGGCATCAAATGAGGCATCAAATGAGGCATCAAATGAGGCATCAAATGAGGCATCAAATGAGGCATCAAATGAGGCATCAAATGAGGCATCAAATGAGGCATCAAATGAGGCATCAAATGAGGCATCACATGAGGCATCAAATGAGGCAACAAATGATGTATCAAATGAGGTATCAAATGATGCATCAAATGATGTGTCAAATGAGGCACTAAATGAGGTACCAAATGACGTACCAAAAGAGGTATCAAATGACGTATCAAATGAGGTATAAGATAAGGCATCAAATGAGGCAACAAATTAGGCATCAAATGAGGTATCAAATGAGGTATCAAATGAGGTATCAAATGAGGTATTAAATGAGGAATGAAATGGGTTGTCAAATGAGGTGTCAAGTGAGGTATCAAGTGAGGCATCAAATGAGATACAAATGAGGTACCAAAGGAGATATCAAATGAGGCATCAAATGAGGCATCACATGAGGCATCACATGAGGCATCAAATGAGGCATCAAATGAGGCATCAAATGAGGCATCAAATGAGGCATCAAATGAGGCATCAAATGAGGCATCAAATGAGGCATCAAATGAGGCATCAAATGAGGCATCAAATGAGGCATCAAATGAGGCATCAAATGAGGCATCAAATGAGGCATCAAATGAGGCATCAAATGAGGCATGAAATGAGATATCAAAAGAGGCATCACATGAGGCATCACATGAGGTACCAAATGATCTACCAAATGATGTATCAAATGGGGTATCAAATGAGGTATCAAATGAGGTATCAAATGAGGAATGAAATGGGGTGTCAAATGAGGTGTCATGTGAGGTATCAAGTGAGGCATCAAATGAGGTACAAATGAGGTACCAAAGGAGGTATCAAATGAGGTACCAAATGAGGTATCAAATGAGGTATCAAATGAGGAATGAAATGAGATATCAAATGAGGCATCAAATGAGGCATCAAATGATATATCAAATGAGGTATCAAATAAGGCATCAAATGAGGCATCAAATGAGGCATCAAATGAGGCATCAAATGAGGCATCAAATGAGGCATCACATGAGGCATCACATGAGGCATCACATGAGGCATCACATGAGGTACCAAATGAGGCATCAAATGAGTCATCAAATGAGATATTAAATGAGGCATCACATGAGGCATCACATGAGGCATCACATGAGGCATCACATGAGGCATCACATAAGGTACCAAATGATCTACCAAATGATGTATCAAATGGGGTATCAAATGAGGTATCAAATGAGGTATCAAATGAGGCATCAAATGAGGCATCAAATGATGCATCAATTGATGCATCAAATGAGTCATCAAATGAGTTATCAAATGAGGTATCAAATGAGGTATCAAATGAGGAATGAAATGGGGTGTCAAATGAGGTGTCATGTGAGGTATCAAGTGAGGTATCAAATGAGGAATGAAATGAGGTATCAAATGAGGCATCAAATGAGGAATGAAATGAGGTATCAAATGAGGCATCAAATGAGGCATCAAATGATATATCAAATGAGGTATCAAATAAGGCATCAAATGAGGCATCAAATGAGGCATCAAATGAGGCACCAAATTAGGCATCAAATGATGCATCAAATGATGTGTCAAATGAGGCACTAAATGAGGTACCAAATGACGTACCAAATGAGGTATCAAATGACGTATCAAATGAGGTATAAGATAAGGCATCAAATGAGGCAACAAATGAGGCATCAAATGAGGTATCAAATGAGGTATCAAATGAGGTATTAAATGAGGAATGAAATGGGTTGTCAAATGAGGTGTCAAGTGAGGTATCAAGTGAGGCATCAAATGAGGTACAAATGAGGTACCAAAGGAGGTATCAAATGAGGTTCCGAATGAGGTACCAAATGAGGTATCAAATGAGGTATCAAATGAGGAATGAAATGAGGTATCAAATGAGGAATGAAATGAGGTATCAAATGAGGCATCAAATGAGGCATCAAATGAGGAATCAAATGAGGTACAAATGAGGTACAAAAGGAGGTACAAAAGGAGGTACCAAATGAGGTACCAAATGAGGTATCAAATGAGTTATCAAATGAGGAATGAAATGAGGTATCACATGAGGCATCACATGAGGCATCACATGAGGCATCACATGAGGCATCACATGAGGCATCAAATGAGGCATCAAATGATGCATCAAATGAGGCATCAAATGAGGCATCAAATGAGGCATCAAATGAGGCATCAAATGAGGCATCAAATGAGGCATCAAATGAGGCATCAAATGAGGCATCACATGAGGCATCAAATGAGGCATTAAATGAGGTATCAAATGAGGCATCAAATGAGATATCAAATGAGATATCAAATAAGGCATCAAATGAGGCATCAAATGAGGCATCAAATGAGGCATCAAATGAGGCATCAAATGAGGCATCAAATGAGGCATCAAATGAGGCATCAAATGAGGCATCAAATGAGGCATCAAATGAGGCATCAAATGAGGCATCAAATGAGGCATCAAATGAGGCATCAAATGATATATCAAATGAGGCATCAAATGAGGTATCAAATGAGGTATTAAATGAGGAATGAAATGGGTTGTCAAATGAGGTGTCAAGTGAGGTATGAAGTGAGGCATCAAATGAGGTACAAATGAGGTACCAAAGGAGGTATCAAATGAGGTTCCGAATGAGGTACCAAATGAGGTATCAAATGAGGTATCAAATGAGGAATGAAATGAAGTATCAAATGAGGAATGAAATGAGGTATCAAATGAGGCATCAAATGAGGCATCAAATGAGGCATCAAATGAGGCATCAAATGAGGCATCAAATGAGGTACAAAAGGAGGTATCAAATGAGGTACAAAATGAGGTATCAAATGAGTTATCAAATGAGGAATGAAATGAGGTATCAAATGAGGCATCACATAAGGCATCACATGAGGCATCACATGAGGCATCACATGAGGCATCACATGAGGCATCACATGAGGCATCACATGAGGCATCACATGAGGCATCACATGAGGCATCACATGAGGCATCAAATGAGGCATCAAATGAAGCATCAAATGATGCATCAAATGAGGCATCAAATGAGGCATCAAATGAGGCATCAAATGAGGCATCAAATGAGGCATCAAATGAGGCATCAAATGAGGCATCAAATGAGGCATCAAATGAGGCATCAAATGAGGCATCAAATGAGGCATCACATGAGGCATCAAATGAGGCAACAAATGATGTATCAAATGAGGTATCAAATGATGCATCAAATGATGTGTCAAATGAGGCACTAAATGAGGTACCAAATGACGTACCAAAAGAGGTATCAAATGACATATCAAATGAGGTATAAGATAAGGCATCAAATGAGGCAACAAATTAGGCATCAAATGAGGTATCAAATGAGGTATCAAATGAGGTATTAAATGAGGAATGAAATGGGTTGTCAAATGAGGTGTCAAGTGAGGTATCAAGTGAGGCATCAAATGAGGTACAAATGAGGTACCAAAGGAGATATCAAATGAGGCATCAAATGAGGCATCACATGAGGCATCACATGAGGCATCAAATGAGGCATCAAATGAGGCATCAAATGAGGCATCAAATGAGGCATCAAATGAGGCATCAAATGAGGCATCAAATGAGGCATCAAATGAGGCATCAAATGAGGCATCAAATGAGGCATCAAATGAGGCATCAAATGAGGCATCAAATGAGGCATCAAATGAGGCATCAAATGAGGCATGAAATGAGATATCAAATGAGGCATCACATGAGGCATCACATGAGGTACCAAATGATCTACCAAATGATGTATCAAATGGGGTATCAAATGAGGTATCAAATGAGGTATCAAATGAGGAATGAAATGGGGTGTCAAATGAGGTGTCATGTGAGGTATCAAGTGAGGCATCAAATGAGGTACAAATGAGGTACCAAAGGAGGTATCAAATGAGGTACCAAATGAGGTATCAAATGAGGTATCAAATGAGGAATGAAATGAGGTATCAAATGAGGCATCAAATGAGGCATCAAATGATATATCAAATGAGGTATCAAATAAGGCATCAAATGAGGCATCAAATGAGGCATCAAATGAGGCATCAAATGAGGCATCAAATGAGGCATCACATGAGGCATCACATGAGGCATCACATGAGGCATCACATGAGGTACCAAATGAGGCATCAAATGAGTCATCAAATGAGATATCAAATGAGGCATCACATGAGGCATCACATGAGGCATCACATGAGGCATCACATGAGGCATCACATAAGGTACCAAATGATCTACCAAATGATGTATCAAATGGGGTATCAAATGAGGTATCAAATGAGGTATCAAATGAGGCATCAAATGAGGCATCAAATGATGCATCAAATGAGTTATCAAATGAGGTATCAAATGAGGTATCAAATGAGGAATGAAATGGGGTGTCAAATGAGGTGTCATGTGAGGTATCAAGTGAGGTATCAAATGAGGAATGAAATGAGGTATCAAATGAGGCATCAAATGAGGAATGAAATGAGGTATCAAATGAGGCATCAAATGAGGCATCAAATGATATATCAAATGAGGTATCAAATAAGGCATCAAATGAGGCATCAAATGAGGCATCAAATGAGGCATCAAATGAGGCATCACATGATTTATCACATAAGGCATCACATGAGGTACCAAATGAGGCATCAAATGAGTCATCAAATGAGGCACCAAATTAGGCATCAAATGATGCATCAAATGATGTGTCAAATGAGGCACTAAATGAGGTACCAAATGACGTATCAAATGAGGTATAAGATAAGGCATCAAATGAGGCAACAAATGAGGCATCAAATGAGGTATCAAATGAGGTATCAAATGAGGTATCAAATGAGGTATTAAATGAGGAATGAAATGGGTTGTCAAATGAGGTGTCAAGTGAGGTATCAAGTGAGGCATCAAATGAGGTACAAATGAGGTACCAAAGGAGGTATCAAAAGAGGTTCCGAATGAGGTACCAAATGAGGTATCAAATGAGGTATCAAATGAGGAATGAAATGAGGTATCAAATGAGGAATGAAATGAGGTATCAAATGAGGCATCAAATGAGGCATCAAATGAGGAATCAAATGAGGTACAAATGAGGTACAAAAGGAGGTATCAAATGAGGTACCAAATGAGGTATCAAATGAGTTATCAAATGAGGAATGAAATGAGGTATCACATGAGGCATCACATGAGGCATCACATGAGGCATCACATGAGGCATCACATGAGGCATCAAATGAGGCATCAAATGATGCATCAAATGAGGCATCAAATGAGGCATCAAATGAGGCATCAAATGAGGCATCAAATGAGGCATCAATGAGGCATCAAATGAGGCATCAAATGAGGCATCAAATGAGGCATCAAATGAGGCATCAAATGAGGCATCACATGAGGCATCAAATGAGGCATCAAATGAGGTATCAAATGAGGCATCAAATGAGATATCAAATGAGATATCAAATGAGGCATCAAATGAGGCATCAAATGAGGCATCAAATGAGGCATCAAATGAGGCATCAAATGAGGCATCAAATGAGGCATCAAATGAGGCATCAAATGAGGCATCAAATGAGGCATCAAATGAGGCATCAAATGAGGCATCAAATGAGGCATCAAATGAGGCATGAAATGAGATATCAAATGAGGCATCACATGAGGCATCACATGAGGTACCAAATGATCTACCAAATGATGTATCAAATGGGGTATCAAATGAGGTATCAAATGAGGTATCAAATGAGGAATGAAATGGGGTGTCAAATGAGGTGTCATGTGAGGTATCAAGTGAGGCATCAAATGAGGTACAAATGAGGTACCAAAGGAGGTATCAAATGAGGTACCAAATGAGGTATCAAATGAGGTATCAAATGAGGAATGAAATGAGGTATCAAATGAGGCATCAAATGAGGCATCAAATGATATATCAAATGAGGTATCAAATAAGGCATCAAATGAGGCATCAAATGAGGCATCAAATGAGGCATCAAATGAGGCATCAAATGAGGCATCAAATGAGGCATCACATGAGGTACCAAATGAGGCATCAAATGAGTCATCAAATGATATATCAAATGAGGTATCAAATAAGGCATCAAATGAGGCATCAAATGAGGCATCAAATGAGGCATCAAATGAGGCATCAAATGAGGCATCAAATGAGGCATCACATGATTTATCACATGAGGCATCACATGAGGTACCAAATGAGGCATCAAATGAGTCATCAAATGAGGCACCAAATTAGGCATCAAATGATGCATCAAATGATTTGTCAAATGAGGCACTAAATGAGGTACCAAATGACGTACCAAATGAGGTATCAAATGACGTATCAAATGAGGTATAAGATAAGGCATCAAATGAGGCAACAAATGAGGCATCAAATGAGGTATTAAATGAGGTATCAAATGAGGTATCAAATGAGGTATTAAATGAGGAATGAAATGGGTTGTCAAATGAGGTGTCAAGTGAGGTATGAAGTGAGGCATCAAATGAGGTACAAATGAGGTACCAAAGGAGGTATCAAATGAGGTTCCGAATGAGGTACCAAATGAGGTATCAAATGAGGTATCAAATGAGGAATGAAATGAGGTATCAAATGAGGAATGAAATGAGGTATCAAATGAGGCATCAAATGAGGCATCAAATGAGGCATCAAAGAGGTACAAATGAGGTACAAAAGGAGGTATCAAATGAGGTACAAAATGAGGTATCAAATGAGTTATCAAATGATGAATGAAATGAGGTATCAAATGAGGCATCACATGAGGCATCACATGAGGCATCACATGAGGCATCACATGAGGCATCACATGAGGCATCACATGAGGCATCAAATGAGGCATCAAATGATGCATCAAATGAGGCATCAAATGAGGCATCAAATGAGGCATCAAATGAGGCATCAAATGAGGCATCAAATGAGGCATCAAATGAGGCATCAAATGAGGCATCAAATGAGGCATCAAATGAGGCATCAAATGAGGCATCAAATGACGCATCACATGAGTCATCAAATGAGGCAACAAATGATGTATCAAATGAGGTATCAAATGATGTATCAAATGAGGTATCAAATGAGGCATCAAATGAGGCATCAAATGAGGCATCAAATGAGGCATCAAATGATATATCAAATGAGGCATCAAATGAGGCATCACATGAGGCATCAAATGAGGCATCAAATGAGGCATCACATGAGGCATCAAATGAGGCATCAAATGAGGCATCAAATGAGATATCAAATAAGATATCAAATGAGGCATCAAATGAGGCATCAAATGAGGCATCAAATGAGGCATCTAATGAGGCATCAAATGAGGCATCACATGAGGCATCACATGAGGCATCAAATGAGGCATCAAATGAGGCATCAAATGAGGCATCAAATGAGGCATCAAATGAGGCATCAAATGAGACATCAAATGAGGCATCAAATGAGGCATCAAATGAGGCATCAAATGAGGCATCAAATGAGGCATCAAATGAGGCATCAAATGAGGCATCAAATGAGGCATCAAATGAGGCATGAAATGAGATATCAAATGAGGCATCACATGAGGCATCACATGAGGTACCAAATGATCTACCAAATGATGTATCAAATGGGGTATCAAATGAGGTATCAAATGAGATATCAAATGAGGAATGAAATGGGGTGTCAAATGAGGTGTCATGTGAGGTATCAAGTGAGGCATCAAATGAGGTACAAATGAGGTACCAAAGGAGGTATCAAATGAGGTACCAAATGAGGTATCAAATGAGGTATCAAATGAGGAATGAAATGAGGTATCAAATGAGGCATCAAATGAGGCATCAAATGATATATCAAATGAGGTATCAAATAAGGCATCAAATGAGGCATCAAATGAGGCATCAAATGAGGCATCAAATGAGGCATCAAATGAGACATCAAATGAGGCATCACATGAGGTACCAAATGAGGCATCAAATGAGTCATCAAATGATATATCAAATGAGGTATCAAATAAGGCATCAAATGAGGCATCAAATGAGGCATCAAATGAGGCATCAAATGAGGCATCAAATGAGGCATCACATGATTTATCACATGAGGCATCACATGAGGTACCAAATGAGGCATCAAATGAGTCATCAAATGAGGCACCAAATTAGGCATCAAATGATGCATCAAATGATTTGTCAAATGAGGCACTAAATGAGGTACCAAATGACGTACCAAATGAGGTATCAAATGACGTATCAAATGAGGTATAAGATAAGGCATCAAATGAGGCAACAAATGAGGCATCAAATGAGGTATTAAATGAGGTATCAAATGAGGTATCAAATGAGGTATTAAATGAGGAATGAAATGGGTTGTCAAATGAGGTGTCAAGTGAGGTATGAAGTGAGGCATCAAATGAGGTACAAATGAGGTACCAAAGGAGGTATCAAATGAGGTTCCGAATGAGGTACCAAATGAGGTATCAAATGAGGTATCAAATGAGGAATGAAATGAGGTATCAAATGAGGAATGAAATGAGGTATCAAATGAGGCATCAAATGAGGCATCAAATGAGGCATCAAATGAGGTACAAATGAGGTACAAAAGGAGGTATCAAATGAGGTACAAAATGAGGTATCAAATGAGTTATCAAATGATGAATGAAATGAGGTATCAAATGAGGCATCACATGAGGCATCACATGAGGCATCACATGAGGCATCACATGAGGCATCACATGAGGCATCACATGAGGCATCACATGAGGCATCACATGAGGCATCAAATGAGGCATCAAATGATGCATCAAATGAGGCATCAAATGAGGCATCAAATGAGGCATCAAATGAGGCATCAAATGAGGCATCAAATGAGGCATGAGGCATCAAATGAGGCATCAAATGAGGCATCAAATGAGGCATCAAATGAGGCATCAAATGACGCATCACATGAGTCATCAAATGAGGCAACAAATGATGTATCAAATGAGGTATCAAATGATGTATCAAATGAGGTATCAAATGAGGCATCAAATGAGGCATCAAATGACGCATCACATGAGTCATCAAATGAGGCAACAAATGATGTATCAAATGAGGTATCAAATGATGTATCAAATGAGGTATCAAATGAGGCATCAAATGAGGCATCAAATGAGGCATCAAATGAGGCATCAAATGATATATCAAATGAGGCATCAAATGAGGCATCACATGAGGCATCAAATGAGGCATCAAATGAGGCATCACATGAGGCATCAAATGAGGCATCAAATGAGGCATCAAATGAGATATCAAATAAGATATCAAATGAGGCATCAAATGAGGCATCAAATGAGGCATCAAATGAGGCATCTAATGAGGCATCAAATGAGGCATCACATGAGGCATCACATGAGGCATCAAATGAGGCATCAAATGAGGCATCAAATGAGGCATCAAATGAGACATCAAATGAGGCATCAAATGAGGCATCAAATGAGGCATCAAATGAGGCATCAAATGAGGCATCAAATGAGGCATCAAATGAGGCATCAAATGAGGCATCAAATGAGGCATGAAATGAGATATCAAATGAGGCATCACATGAGGCATCACATGAGGTACCAAATGATCTACCAAATGATGTATCAAATGGGGTATCAAATGAGGTATCAAATGAGGTATCAAATGAGGAATGAAATGGGGTGTCAAATGAGGTTTCATGTGAGGTATCAAGTGAGGCATCAAATGAGGTACAAATGAGGTACCAAAGGAGGTATCAAATGAGGTACCAAATGAGGTATCAAATGAGGTATCAAATGAGGAATGAAATGAGGTATCAAATGAGGCATCAAATGAGGCATCAAATGATATATCAAATGAGGTATCAAATAAGGCATCAAATGAGGCATCAAATGAGGCATCAAATGAGGCATCAAATGAGGCATCAAATGAGGCATCAAATGAGGCATCAAATGAGGCATCAAATGAGGCATCAAATGAGGCATCACATGAGGCATCACATGAGGCATCACATGAGGTACCAAATGAGGCATCAAATGAGTCATCAAATGAGATTTTAAATGAGGCATCACATGAGGCATCACATGAGGCATTACATGAGGCATCACATGAGGTACCAAATGATCTACCAAATGATGTATCAAATGGGGTATCAAATGAGGTATTAAATGAGGTATCAAATGAGGTATCAAATGAGGAATGAAATAGGGTGTCAAATGAGGTGTCATGTGAGGTATCAAGTGAGGTATCAAATGAGGAATGAAATGAGGTATCAAATGAGGCATCAAATGAGGAATGAAATGAGGTATCAAATGAGGCATCAAATGATATATCAAATGAGGTATCAAATAAGGCATCAAATGAGGCATCAAATGAGGCATCAAATGAGGCATCAAATGAGGCATCACATGATTTATCACATGAGGCATCACATGAGGTACCAAATGAGGCATCAAATGAGTCACCAAATGAGGCACCAAATTAGGCATCAAATGATGCATCAAATGATGTGTCAAATGAGGCACTAAATGAGGTACCAAATGACGTACCAAATGAGGTATCAAATGACGTATCAAATGAGGTATAAGATAAGGCATCAAATGAGGCAACAAATGAGGCATCAAATGAGGTATCAAATGAGGTATCAAATGAGGTATCAAATGAGGTATTAAATGAGGAATGAAATGGGTTGTCAAATGAGGTGTCAAGTGAGGTATCAAGTGAGGCATCAAATGAGGTACAAATGAGGTACCAAAGGAGGTATCAAATGAGGTTCCGAATGAGGTACCAAATGAGGTATCAAATGAGGTATCAAATGAGGAATGAAATGAGGTATCAAATGAGGAATGAAATGAGGTATCAAATGAGGCATCAAATGAGGAATCAAATGAGGTACAAATGAGGTATCAAATGAGTTATCAAATGAGGAATGAAATGAGGTATCACATGAGGCATCACATGAGGCATCACATGAGGCATCACATGAGGCATCACATGAGGCATGAAATGAGATATCAAATGAGGCATCACATGAGGCATCACATGAGGTACCAAATGATCTACCAAATGATGTATCAAATGAGGTATCAAATGAGGAATGAAATGAGGTATCAAATGAGGAATGAAATGAGGTATCAAATGAGGCATCAAAAGAGGCATCAAATGAGGCATCAAATGAGGTACAAAAGGAGGTATCAAATGAGGTACAAAATGAGGTATCAAATGAGTTATCAAATGAGGAATGAAATGAGGTATCAAATGAGGCATCACATGAGGCATCACATGAGGCATCACATGAGGCATCACATGAGGCATCACATGAGGCATCACATGAGGCATCACATGAGGCATCACATGAGGCATCACATGAGGCATCAAATGAGGCATCAAATGAAGCATCAAATGATGCATCAAATGAGGCATCAAATGAGGCATCAAATGAGGCATCAAATGAGGCATCAAATGAGGCATCAAATGAGGCATCAAATGAGGCATCAAATGAGGCATCACATGAGGCATCAAATGAGGTACAAATGAGGTACAAAAGGAGGTATCAAATGAGGTACAAAATGAGGTATCAAATGAGTTATCAAATGATGAATGAAATGAGGTATCAAATGAGGCATCACATGAGGCATCACATGAGGCATCACATGAGGCATCACATGAGGCATCAAATGAGGCATCAAATGATGCATCAAATGAGGCATCAAATGAGGCATCAAATGAGGCATCAAATGAGGCATCAAATGAGGCATCAAATGAGGCATCAAATGAGGCATCAAATGAGGCATCAAATGAGGCATCAAATGAGGCATCAAATGAGGCATCAAATGACGCATCACATGAGTCATCAAATGAGGCAACAAATGATGTATCAAATGAGGTATCAAATGATGTATCAAATGAGGTATCAAATGAGGCATCAAATGAGGCATCAAATGAGGCATCAAATGAGGCATCAAATGAGGCATCAAATGATATATCAAATGAGGCATCAAATGAGGCATCACATGAGGCATCAAATGAGGCATCAAATGAGGCATCAAATGAGGCATCACATGAGGCATCAAATGAGGCATCAAATGAGGCATCAAATGAGATATCAAATAAGATATCAAATGAGGCATCAAATGAGGCATCTAATGAGGCATCAAATGAGGCATCACATGAGGCATCAAATAAGGCATCAAATGAGGCATCAAATGAGGCATCAAATGAGGCATCAAATGAGGCATCAAATGAGGCATCACATGATTTATCACATGAGGCATTACATGAGGTACCAAATGAGGCATCAAATGAGTCATCAAATGAGGCACCAAATTAGGCATCAAATGATGCATCAAATGATTTGTCAAATGAGGCACTAAATGAGGTACCAAATGACGTACCAAATGAGGTATCAAATGACGTATCAAATGAGGTATAAGATAAGGCATCAAATGAGGCAACAAATGAGGCATCAAATGAGGTATTAAATAAGGTATCAAATGAGGTATCAAATGAGGTATTAAATGAGGAATGAAATGGGTTGTCAAATGAGGTGTCAAGTGAGGTATGAAGTGAGGCATCAAATGAGGTACAAATGAGGTACCAAAGGAGGTATCAAATGAGGTTCCGAATGAGGTACCAAATGAGGTATCAAATGAGGTATCAAATGAGGAATGAAATGAGGTATCAAATGAGGAATGAAATGAGGTATCAAATGAGGCATCAAATGAGGCATCAAATGAGGCATCAAATGAGGCATCAAATGAGATATCAAATAAGATATCAAATGAGGCATCAAATGAGGCATCAAATGAGGCATCAAATGAGGCATCTAATGAGGCATCAAATGAGGCATCACATGAGGCATCACATGAGGCATCAAATGAGGCATCAAATGAGGCATCAAATGATGCATCAAATGAGGCATCAAATGAGGCATCAAATGAGGCATCAAATGAGGCATCAAATGAGGCATCAAATGAGGCATCAAATGAGGCATCAAATGAGGCATCAAATGAGGCATCAAATGACGCATCACATGAGTCATCAAATGAGGCAACAAATGATGTATCAAATGAGGTATCAAATGATGTATCAAATGAGGTATCAAATGAGGCATCAAATGAGGCATCAAATGAGGCATCAAATGAGGCATCAAATGAGGCATCAAATGATATATCAAATGAGGCATCAAATGAGGCATCACATGAGGCATCAAATGAGGCATCAAATGAGGCATCACATGAGGCATCAAATGAGGCATCAAATGAGGCATCAAATGAGATATCAAATAAGATATCAAATGAGGCATCAAATGAGGCATCAAATGAGGCATCAAATGAGGCATCTAATGAGGCATCAAATGAGGCATCACATGAGGCATCAAATGAGGCATCAAATGAGACATCAAATGAGGCATCAAATGAGGCATCAAATGAGGCATCAAATGAGGCATCAAATGAGGCATCAAATGAGGCATCAAATGAGGCATCAAATGAGGCATCAAATGAGGCATGAAATGAGATATCAAATGAGGCATCACATAAGGCATCACATGAGGTACCAAATGATCTACCAAATGATGTATCAAATGGGGTATCAAATGAGGTATCAAATGAGGTATCAAATGAGGAATGAAATGGGGTGTCAAATGAGGGTTCATGTGAGGTATCAAGTGAGGCATCAAATGAGGTACAAATGAGGTACCAAAGGAGGTATCAAATGAGGTACCAAATGAGGTATCAAATGAGGTATCAAATGAGGAATGAAATGAGGTATCAAATGAGGCGTCAAATGAGGCATCAAATGATATATCAAATGAGGTATCAAATAAGGCATCAAATGAGGCATCAAATGAGGCATCAAATGAGGCATCAAATGAGGCATCAAATGAGGCATCAAATGAGGCATCAAATGAGGCATCACATGAGGCATCACATGAGGCATCACATGAGGTACCAAATGAGGCATCAAATGAGTCATCAAATGAGATATCAAATGAGGCATCACATGAGGCATCACATGAGGCATCACATGAGGCATCACATGAGGCATCACATGAGGTACCAAATGATCTACCAAATGATGTATCAAATGGGGTATCAAATGAGGTATCAAATGAGGTATCAAATGAGGTATCAAATGAGGAATGAAATGGGGTGTCAAATGAGGTGTCATGTGAGGTATCAAGTGAGGTATCAAATGAGGAATGAAATGAGGTATCAAATGAGGCATCAAATGAGGAATGAAATGAGGTATCAAATGAGGCATCAAATGATATATCAAATGAGGTATCAAATAAGGCATCAAATGAGGCATCAAATGAGGCATCAAATGAGGCATCAAATGAGGCATCACATGATTTATCACATGAGGCATCACATGAGGTACCAAATGAGGCATCAAATGAGGCATCAAATGAGTCACCAAATGAGGCACCCAATTAGGCATCAAATGATGCATCAAATGATGTGTCAAATGAGGCACTAAATGAGGTACCAAATGACGTACCAAATGAGGTATCAAATGACGTATCAAATGAGGTATAAGATAAGGCATCAAATGAGGCAACAAATGAGGCATCAAATGAGGTATCAAATGAGGTATCAAATGAGGTATTAAATGAGGAATGAAATGGGTTGTCAAATGAGGTGTCAAGTGAGGTATCAAGTGAGGCATCAAATGAGGTACAAATGAGGTACCAAAGGAGATATCAAATGAGGCATCAAATGAGGCATCACATGAGGCATCAAATGAGGCATCAAATGAGGCATCAAATGAGGCATCAAATGAGGCATCAAATGAGGCATCAAATGAGGCATCAAATGAGGCATCAAATGAGGCATCAAATGAGGCATCAAATGAGGCATCAAATGAGGCATCAAATGAGGCATCAAATGAGGCATCAAATGAGGCATCAAATGAGGCATGAAATGAGATATCAAATGAGGCATCACATGAGGCATCACATGAGGTACCAAATGATCTACCAAATGATGTATCAAATGGGGTATCAAATGAGGTATCAAATGAGGTATCAAATGAGGAATGAAATGGGGTGTCAAATGAGGTGTCATGTGAGGTATCAAGTGAGGCATCAAATGAGGTACAAATGAGGTACCAAAGGAGGTATCAAATGAGGTACCAAATGAGGTATCAAATGAGGTATCAAATGAGGAATGAAATGAGGTATCAAATGAGGCATCAAATGAGGCATCAAATGATATATCAAATGAGGTATCAAATAAGGCATCAAATGAGGCATCAAATGAGGCATCAAATGAGGCATCAAATGAGGCATCAAATGAGGCATCACATGAGGCATCACATGAGGCATCACATGAGGCATCACATGAGGTACCAAATGAGGCATCAAATGAGTCATCAAATGAGATATCAAATGAGGCATCACATGAGGCATCACATGAGGCATCACATGAGGCATCACATGAGGCATCACATAAGGTACCAAATGATCTACCAAATGATGTATCAAATGGGGTATCAAATGAGGTATCAAATGAGGTATCAAATGAGGCATCAAATGAGGCATCAAATGATGCATCAAATGAGTTATCAAATGAGGTATCAAATGAGGTATCAAATGAGGAATGAAATGGGGTGTCAAATGAGGTGTCATGTGAGGTATCAAGTGAGGTATCAAATGAGGAATGAAATGAGGTATCAAATGAGGCATCAAATGAGGAATGAAATGAGGTATCAAATGAGGCATCAAATGAGGCATCAAATGATATATCAAATGAGGTATCAAATAAGGCATCAAATGAGGCATCAAATGAGGCATCAAATGAGGCATCAAATGAGGCATCACATGATTTATCACATGAGGCATCACATGAGGTACCAAATGAGGCATCAAATGAGTCATCAAATGAGGCACCAAATTAGGCATCAAATGATGCATCAAATGATGTGTCAAATGAGGCACTAAATGAGGTACCAAATGACGTACCAAATGAGGTATCAAATGACGTATCAAATGAGGTATAAGATAAGGCATCAAATGAGGCAACAAATGAGGCATCAAATGAGGTATCAAATGAGGTATCAAATGAGGTATCAAATGAGGTATTAAATGAGGAATGAAATGGGTTGTCAAATGAGGTGTCAAGTGAGGTATCAAGTGAGGCATCAAATGAGGTACAAATGAGGTACCAAAGGAGGTATCAAATGAGGTTCCTAATGAGGTACCAAATGAGGTATCAAATGAGGTATCAAATGAGGAATGAAATGAGGTATCAAATGAGGAATGAAATGAGGTATCAAATGAGGCATCAAATGAGGCATCAAATGAGGAATCAAATGAGGTACAAATGAGGTACAAAAGGAGGTATCAAATGAGGTACCAAATGAGGTATCAAATGAGTTATCAAATGAGGAATGAAATGAGGTATCACATGAGGCATCACATGAGGCATCACATGAGGCATCACATGAGGCATCAAATGAGGCATCAAATGATGCATCAAATGAGGCATCAAATGAGGCATCAAATGAGGCATCAAATGAGGCATCAATGAGGCATCAAATGAGGCATCAAATGAGGCATCAAATGAGGCATCAAATGAGGCATCAAATGAGGCATCACATGAGGCATCAAATGAGGCATCAAATAAGGTATCAAATGAGGCATCAAATGAGATATCAAATGAGATATCAAATGAGGCATCAAATGAGGCATCAAATGAGGCATCAAATGAGGCATCAAATGAGGCATCAAATGAGGCATCAAATGAGGCATCAAATGAGGCATCAAATGAGGCATCAAATGAGGCATCAAATGAGGCATCAAATGAGGCATCAAATGAGGCATGAAATGAGATATCAAATGAGGCATCACATGAGGCATCACATGAGGTACCAAATGATCTACCAAATGATGTATCAAATGGGGTATCAAATGAGGTATCAAATGAGGTATCAAATGAGGAATGAAATGGGGTGTCAAATGAGGTGTCATGTGAGGTATCAAATGAGGTATCAAATGGGGTGTCAAATGAGGTATCATGTGAGGTACCAAATGATGTATCAAATGGGGTGTCAAATGAGGTGTCATGTGAGGTATCAAATGAGGTATCAAATGGGGTGTCAAATGAGGTGTCATGTGAGGTATCAAATGAGGTATCAAATGGGGTGTCAAATGAGGTGTCATGTGAGGTACCAAATGATGTATCAAATGGGGTGTCAAATGAGGTATCAAATGATGTATCAAATGGGGTGTCATGTGAGGTACCAAATGATGTATCAAATGGGGTGTCAAATGAGGTGTCATGTGAGGTATCAAATGAGGTATCAAATGGGGTGTCAAATGAGGTGTCATGTGAGGTACCAAATGATGTATCAAATGGGGTGTCAAATGAGGTATCAAATGAGGTATCAAATGAGGAATGAAATGGGGTGTCAAATGAGGCATCAATTGAGGCATCAAGTGAGGCATCAAATGAGGTACAAATGAGGTACCAAAGGAGGTATCAAATGAGGTACCAAATGAGGTATCAAATGAGGTATCAAATGAGGAATGAAATGAGGTATCAAATGAGGCATCAAATGAGGCATCAAATGATATATCAAATGAGGTATCAAATAAGGCATCAAATGAGGCATCAAATGAGGCATCAAATGAGGCATCAAATGAGGCATCAAATGAGGCATCAAATGAGGCATCAAATGAGGCATCACATGAGGCATCACATGAGGTACCAAATGAGGCATCAAATGAGTCATCAAATGATATATCAAATGAGGTATCAAATAAGGCATCAAATGAGGCATCAAATGAGGCATCAAATGAGGCATCAAATGAGGCATCAAATGAGGCATCACATGATTTATCACATGAGGCATCACATGAGGTACCAAATGAGGCATCAAATGAGTCATCAAATGAGGCACCAAATTAGGCATCAAATGATGCATCAAATGATTTGTCAAATGAGGCACTAAATGAGGTACCAAATGACGTACCAAATGAGGTATCAAATGACGTATCAAATGAGGTATAAGATAAGGCATCAAATGAGGCAACAAATGAGGCATCAAATGAGGTATTAAATGAGGTATCAAATGAGGTATCAAATGAGGTATTAAATGAGGAATGAAATGGGTTGTCAAATGAGGTGTCAAGTGAGGTATGAAGTGAGGCATCAAATGAGGTACAAATGAGGTACCAATGGAGGTATCAAATGAGGTTCCGAATGAGGTACCAAATGAGGTATCAAATGAGGTATCAAATGAGGAATGAAATGAGGTATCAAATGAGGAATGAAATGAGGTATCAAATGAGGCATCAAATGAGGCATCAAATGAGGCATCAAATGAGGTACAAATGAGGTACAAAAGGAGGTATCAAATGAGGTACAAAATGAGGTATCAAATGAGTTATCAAATGATGAATGAAATGAGGTATCAAATGAGGCATCACATGAGGCATCACATGAGGCATCACATGAGGCATCACATGAGGCATCACATGAGGCATCACATGAGGCATCAAATGAGGCATCAAATGATGCATCAAATGAGGCATCAAATGAGGCATCAAATGAGGCATCAAATGAGGCATCAAATGAGGCATCAAATGAGGCATCAAATGAGGCATCAAATGAGGCATCAAATGAGGCATCAAATGACGCATCACATGAGTCATCAAATGAGGCAACAAATGATGTATCAAATGAGGTATCAAATGATGTATCAAATGAGGTATCAAATGAGGCATCAAATGAGGCATCAAATGAGGCATCAAATGAGGCATCAAATGAGGCATCAAATGATATATCAAATGAGGCATCAAATGAGGCATCACATGAGGCATCAAATGAGGCATCAAATGAGGCATCACATGAGGCATCAAATGAGGCATCTAATGAGGCATCAAATGAGGCATCACATGAGGCATCACATGAGGCATCAAATGAGGCATCAAATGAGGCATCAAATGAGGCATCAAATGAGGCATCAAATGAGGCATCAAATGAGACATCAAATGAGGCATCAAATGAGGCATCAAATGAGGCATCAAATGAGGCATCAAATGAGGCATCAAATGAGGCATCAAATGAGGTATCAAATGAGGTATCAAATGAGGAATGAAATGGGGTGTCAAATGAGGTTTCATGTGAGGTATCAAATGAGGCATCAAATGAGGTACAAATGAGGTACCAAAGGAGGTATCAAATGAGGTACCAAATGAGGTATCAAATGAGGTATCAAATGAGGAATGAAATGAGGTATCAAATGAGGCATCAAATGAGGCATCAAATGATATATCGAATGAGGTATCAAATAAGGCATCAAATGAGGCATCAAATGAGGCATCAAATGAGGCATCAAATGAGGCATCAAATGAGGCATCAAATGAGGCATCACATGAGGCATCACATGAGGTACCAAATGAGGCATCAAATGAGTCATCAAATGATATATCAAATGAGGTATCAAATAAGGCATCAAATGAGGCATCAAATGAGGCATCAAATGAGGCATCAAATGAGGCATCACATGATTTATCACATGAGGCATCACATGAGGTACCAAATGAGGCATCAAATGAGTCATCAAATGAGGCACCAAATTAGGCATCAAATGATGCATCAAATGATTTGTCAAATGAGGCACTAAATGAGGTACCAAATGACGTACCAAATGAGGTATCAAATGACGTATCAAATGAGGTATAAGATAAGGCATCAAATGAGGCAACAAATGAGGCATCAAATGAGGTATTAAATGAGGTATCAAATGAGGTATCAAATGAGGTATTAAATGAGGAATGAAATGGGTTGTCAAATGAGGTGTCAAGTGAGGTATGAAGTGAGGCATCAAATGAGGTACAAATGAGGTACCAAAGGAGGTATCAAATGAGGTTCCGAATGAGGTACCAAATGAGGTATCAAATGAGGTATCAAATGAGGAATGAAATGAGGTATCAAATGAGGAATGAAATGAGGTATCAAATGAGGCATCAAATGGGGCATCAAATGAGGCATCAAATGAGGTACAAATGAGGTACAAAAGGAGGTATCAAATGAGGTACAAAATGAGGTATCAAATGAGTTATCAAATGATGAATGAAATGAGGTATCAAATGAGGCATCACATGAGGCATCACATGAGGCATCACATGAGGCATCAAATGAGGCATCAAATGATGCATCAAATGAGGCATCAAATGAGGCATCAAATGAGGCATCAAATGAGGCATCAAATGAGGCATCAAATGAGGCATCAAATGAGGCATCAAATGAGGCATCAAATGAGGCATCAAATGACGCATCACATGAGTCATCAAATGAGGCAACAAATGATGTATCAAATGAGGTATCAAATGATGTATCAAATGAGGTATCAAATGAGGCATCAAATGAGGCATCAAATGAGGCATCAAATGAGACATCAAATGAGGCATCAAATGATATATCAAATGAGGCATCAAATGAGGCATCAAATGAGGCATCAAATGAGGCATCAAATGAGGCATCAAATGAGGCATCAAATGAGGCATCAAATGAGGCATCAAATGAGGCATCAAATGAGGCATCAAATGAGGCATCAAATGAGGCATCAAATGAGGCATCAAATGAGGCATCAAATGAGGCATCAAATGAGGCATCAAATGAGGCATCAAATGAGGCATCAAATGAGGCATCAAATGAGGCATCAAATGACGCATCACATGAGTCATCAAATGAGGCAACAAATGATGTATCAAATGAGGTATCAAATGATGTATCAAATGAAGTATCAAATGAGGCATCAAATGAGGCATCAAATGAGGCATCAAATGAGGCATCAAATGAGGCATCAAATGAGGCATCAAATGAGGCATCACATGAGGCATCAAATGAGGCATCAAATGAGGCATCAAATGAGGCATCACATGAGGCATCAAATGAGGCATCAAATGAGGCATCAAATGAGATATCAAATAAGATATCAAATGAGGCATCAAATGAGGCATCAAATGAGGCATCAAATGAGGCATCTAATGAGGCATCAAATGAGGCATCACATGAGGCATCACATGAGGCATCAAATGAGGCATCAAATGAGGCATCAAATGAGGCATCAAATGAGGCATCAAATGAGGCATCAAATGAGACATCAAATGAGGCATCAAATGAGGCATCAAATGAGGCATCAAATGAGGCATCAAATGAGGCATCAAATGAGGCATCAAATGAGGCATCAAATGAGGCATCAAATGAGGCATCAAATGAGGCATCAAATGAGGCATCAAATGAGGCATCAAATGAGGCATCAAATGAGGCATCAAATGAGGCATCAAATGAGGCATCAAATGAGGCATCAAATGAGGCATCAAATGAGGCATCAAATGAGGCATCACATGAGGCATCAAATGAGGCATCAAATGAGGTATCAAATGAGGCATCAAATGAGATATCAAATGAGATATCAAATGAGGCATCAAATGAGGCATCAAATGAGGCATCAAATGAGGCATCAAATGAGGCATCAAATGAGGCATCAAATGAGGCATCAAATGAGGCATCAAATGAGGCATCAAATGAGGCATCAAATGAGGCATCAAATGAGGCATCAAATGAGGCATCAAATGAGGCATCAAATGAGGCATGAAATGAGATATCAAATGAGGCATCACATGAGGCATCACATGAGGTACCAAATGATCTACCAAATGATGTATCAAATGGGGTATCAAATGAGGTATCAAATGAGGTATCAAATGAGGAATGAAATGGGGTGTCAAATGAGGTGTCATGTGAGGTATCAAGTGAGGCATCAAATGAGGTACAAATGAGGTACCAAAGGAGGTATCAAATGAGGTACCAAATGAGGTATCAAATGAGGTATCAAATGAGGAATGAAATGAGGTATCAAATGAGGCATCAAATGAGGCATCAAATGATATATCAAATGAGGTATCAAATAAGGCATCAAATGAGGCATCAAATGAGGCATCAAATGAGGCATCAAATGAGGCATCAAATGAGGCATCAAATGAGGCATCACATGAGGCATCACATGAGGTACCAAATGAGGCATCAAATGAGTCATCAAATGATATATCAAATGAGGTATCAAATAAGGCATCAAATGAGGCATCAAATGAGGCATCAAATGAGGCATCAAATGAGGCATCAAATGAGGCATCACATGATTTATCACATGAGGCATCACATGAGGTACCAAATGAGGCATCAAATGAGTCATCAAATGAGGCACCAAATTAGGCATCAAATGATGCATCAAATGATTTGTCAAATGAGGCACTAAATGAGGTACCAAATGACGTACCAAATGAGGTATCAAATGACGTATCAAATGAGGTATAAGATAAGGCATCAAATGAGGCAACAAATGAGGCATCAAATGAGGTATTAAATGAGGTATCAAATGAGGTATCAAATGAGGTATTAAATGAGGAATGAAATGGGTTGTCAAATGAGGTGTCAAGTGAGGTATGAAGTGAGGCATCAAATGAGGTACAAATGAGGTACCAAAGGAGGTATCAAATGAGGTTCCGAATGAGGTACCAAATGAGGTATCAAATGAGGTATCAAATGAGGAATGAAATGAGGTATCAAATGAGGAATGAAATGAGGTATCAAATGAGGCATCAAATGATGCATCAAATGAGGCATCAAATGAGGTACAAATGAGGTACAAAAGGAGGTATCAAATGAGGTACAAAATGAGGTATCAAATGAGTTATCAAATGATGAATGAAATGAGGTATCAAATGAGGCATCACATGAGGCATCACATGAGGCATCACATGAGGCATCAAATGAGGCATCAAATGAGGCATCAAATGAGGCATCAAATGACGCATCACATGAGTCATCAAATGAGGCAACAAATGATGTATCAAATGAGGTATCAAATGATGTATCAAATGAGGTATCAAATGAGGCATCAAATGAGGCATCAAATGAGGCATCAAATGAGGCATCAAATGAGGCATCAAATGATATATCAAATGAGGCATCAAATGAGGCATCAAATGAGGCATCAAATGAGGCATCAAATGAGGCATCAAATGAGGCATCAAATGAGGCATCAAATGAGGCATCAAATGAGGCATCAAATGAGGCATCAAATGAGGCATCAAATGAGGCATCAAATGAGGCATCAAATGAGGCATCAAATGAGGCATCAAATGAGGCATCAAATGAGGCATCAAATGAGGCATCAAATGAGGCATCAAATGAGGCATCAAATGACGCATCACATGAGTCATCAAATGAGGCAACAAATGATGTATCAAATGAGGTATCAAATGATGTATCAAATGAGGTATCAAATGAGGCATCAAATGAGGCATCAAATGAGGCATCAAATGAGGCATCAAATGAGGCATCAAATGATATATCAAATGAGGCATCAAATGAGGCATCACATGAGGCATCAAATGAGGCATCAAATGAGGCATCTAATGAGGCATCAAATGAGGCATCACATGAGGCATCACATGAGGCATCAAATGAGGCATCAAATGAGGCATCAAATGAGGCATCAAATGAGGCATCAAATGAGGCATCAAATGAGACATCAAATGAGGCATCAAATGAGGCATCAAATGAGGCATCAAATGAGGCATCAAATGAGGCATCAAATGAGGTATCAAATGAGGTATCAAATGAGGAATGAAATGGGGTGTCAAATGAGGTTTCATGTGAGGTATCAAGTGAGGCATCAAATGAGGTACAAATGAGGTACCAAAGGAGGTATCAAATGAGGTACCAAATGAGGTATCAAATGAGGTATCAAATGAGGAATGAAATGAGGTATCAAATGAGGCATCAAATGAGGCATCAAATGATATATCAAATGAGGTATCAAATAAGGCATCAAATGAGGCATCAAATGAGGCATCAAATGAGGCATCAAATGAGGCATCAAATGAGGCATCAAATGAGGCATCACATGAGGCATCACATGAGGTACCAAATGAGGCATCAAATGAGTCATCAAATGATATATCAAATGAGGTATCAAATAAGGCATCAAATGAGGCATCAAATGAGGCATCAAATGAGGCATCAAATGAGGCATCAAATGAGGCATCACATGATTTATCACATGAGGCATCACATGAGGTACCAAATGAGGCATCAAATGAGTCATCAAATGAGGCACCAAATTAGGCATCAAATGATGCATCAAATGATTTGTCAAATGAGGCACTAAATGAGGTACCAAATGACGTACCAAATGAGGTATCAAATGACGTATCAAATGAGGTATAAGATAAGGCATCAAATGAGGCAACAAATGAGGCATCAAATGAGGTATTAAATGAGGTATCAAATGAGGTATCAAATGAGGTATTAAATGAGGAATGAAATGGGTTGTCAAATGAGGTGTCAAGTGAGGTATGAAGTGAGGCATCAAATGAGGTACAAATGAGGTACCAAAGGAGGTATCAAATGAGGTTCCGAATGAGGTACCAAATGAGGTATCAAATGAGGTATCAAATGAGGAATGAAATGAGGTATCAAATGAGGAATGAAATGAGGTATCAAATGAGGCATCAAATGAGGCATCAAATGAGGCATCAAATGAGGTACAAATGAGGTACAAAAGGAGGTATCAAATGAGGTACAAAATGAGGTATCAAATGAGTTATCAAATGATGAATGAAATGAGGTATCAAATGAGGCATCACATGAGGCATCACATGAGGCATCACATGAGGCATCAAATGAGGCATCAAATGATGCATCAAATGAGGCATCAAATGAGGCATCAAATGAGGCATCAAATGAGGCATCAAATGAGGCATCAAATGAGGCATCAAATGATGTATCAAATGAGGTATCAAATGAGGCATCAAATGAGGCATCAAATGAGGCATCAAATGAGGCATCAAATGAGGCATCAAATGATATATCAAATGAGGCATCAAATGAGGCATCAAATGAGGCATCAAATGAGGCATCAAATGAGGCATCAAATGAGGCATCAAATGATATATCAAATGAGGCATCAAATGAGGCATCAAATGAGGCATCAAATGAGGCATCAAATGAGGCATCAAATGAGGCATCAAATGATATATCAAATGAGGCATCAAATGAGGCATCAAATGAGGCATCAAATGAGGCATCAAATGAGGCATCAAATGAGGCATCAAATGAGGCATCAAATGAGGCATCAAATGAGGCATCAAATGAGGCATCAAATGAGGCATCAAATGAGGCATCAAATGAGGCATCAAATGAGGCATCAAATGAGGCATCAAATGAGGCATCAAATGAGGCATCAAATGAGGCATCAAATGAGGCATCAAATGAGGCATCAAATGAGGCATCAAATGAGGCATCAAATGACGCATCACATGAGTCATCAAATGAGGCAACAAATGATGTATCAAATGAGGTATCAAATGATGTATCAAATGAAGTATCAAATGAGGCATCAAATGAGGCATCAAATGAGGCATCAAATGAGGCATCAAATGAGGCATCAAATGATATATCAAATGAGGCATCAAATGAGGCATCACATGAGGCATCAAATGAGGCATCAAATGAGGCATCACATGAGGCATCAAATGAGGCATCAAATGAGGCATCAAATGAGATATCAAATAAGATATCAAATGAGGCATCAAATGAGGCATCAAATGAGGCATCAAATGAGGCATCAAATGAGGCATCTAATGAGGCATCAAATGAGGCATCACATGAGGCATCACATGAGGCATCAAATGAGGCATCAAATGAGGCATCAAATGAGGCATCAAATGAGGCATCAAATGAGGCATCAAATGAGACATCAAATGAGGCATCAAATGAGGCATCAAATGAGGCATCAAATGAGGCATCAAATGAGGCATCAAATGAGGCATCAAATGAGGCATCAAATGAGGCATCAAATGAGGCATCAAATGAGGCATCAAATGAGGCATCAAATGAGGCATCAAATGAGGCATCAAATGAGGCATCAAATGAGGCATCAAATGAGGCATCAAATGAGGCATCAAATGAGGCATCACATGAGGCATCAAATGAGGCATCAAATGAGGTATCAAATGAGGCATCAAATGAGATATCAAATGAGATATCAAATGAGGCATCAAATGAGGCATCAAATGAGGCATCAAATGAGGCATCAAATGAGGCATCAAATGAGGCATCAAATGAGGCATCAAATGAGGCATCAAATGAGGCATCAAATGAGGCATCAAATGAGGCATCAAATGAGGCATCAAATGAGGCATCAAATGAGGCATCAAATGAGGCATCAAATGAGGCATCAAATGAGGCATGAAATGAGATATCAAATGAGGCATCACATGAGGCATCACATGAGGTACCAAATGATCTACCAAATGATGTATCAAATGGGGTATCAAATGAGGTATCAAATGAGGTATCAAATGAGGAATGAAATGGGGTGTCAAATGAGGTGTCATGTGAGGTATCAAGTGAGGCATCAAATGAGGTACAAATGAGGTACCAAAGGAGGTATCAAATGAGGTACCAAATGAGGTATCAAATGAGGTATCAAATGAGGAATGAAATGAGGTATCAAATGAGGCATCAAATGAGGCATCAAATGATATATCAAATGAGGTATCAAATAAGGCATCAAATGAGGCATCAAATGAGGCATCAAATGAGGCATCAAATGAGGCATCAAATGAGGCATCAAATGAGGCATCACATGAGGCATCACATGAGGTACCAAATGAGGCATCAAATGAGTCATCAAATGATATATCAAATGAGGTATCAAATAAGGCATCAAATGAGGCATCAAATGAGGCATCAAATGAGGCATCAAATGAGGCATCAAATGAGGTATCACATGATTTATCACATGAGGCATCACATGAGGTACCAAATGAGGCATCAAATGAGTCATCAAATGAGGCACCAAATTAGGCATCAAATGATGCATCAAATGATTTGTCAAATGAGGCACTAAATGAGGTACCAAATGACGTACCAAATGAGGTATCAAATGACGTATCAAATGAGGTATAAGATAAGGCATCAAATGAGGCAACAAATGAGGCATCAAATGAGGTATTAAATGAGGTATCAAATGAGGTATCAAATGAGGTATTAAATGAGGAATGAAATGGGTTGTCAAATGAGGTGTCAAGTGAGGTATGAAGTGAGGCATCAAATGAGGTACAAATGAGGTACCAAAGGAGGTATCAAATGAGGTTCCGAATGAGGTACCAAATGAGGTATCAAATGACGTATCAAATGAGGAATGAAATGAGGTATCAAATGAGGAATGAAATGAGGTATCAAATGAGGCATCAAATGAGGCATCAAATGAGGCATCAAATGAGGTACAAATGAGGTACAAAAGGAGGTATCAAATGAGGTACAAAATGAGGTATCAAATGAGTTATCAAATGATGAATGAAATGAGGTATCAAATGAGGCATCACATGAGGCATCACATGAGGCATCACATGAGGCATCAAATGAGGCATCAAATGATGCATCAAATGAGGCATCAAATGAGGCATCAAATGAGGCATCAAATGAGGCATCAAATGAGGCATCAAATGAGGCATCAAATGAGGCATCAAATGAGGCATCAAATGAGGCATCAAATGACGCATCACATGAGTCATCAAATGAGGCAACAAATGATGTATCAAATGAGGTATCAAATGATGTATCAAATGAGGTATCAAATGAGGCATCAAATGAGGCATCAAATGAGGCATCAAATGAGGCATCAAATGAGGCATCAAATGATATATCAAATGAGGCATCAAATGAGGCATCAAATGAGGCATCAAATGAGGCATCAAATGAGGCATCAAATGAGGCATCAAATGAGGCATCAAATGAGGCATCAAATGAGGCATCAAATGAGGCATCAAATGAGGCATCAAATGAGGCATCAAATGAGGCATCAAATGAGGCATCAAATGAGGCATCAAATGAGGCATCAAATGAGGCATCAAATGAGGCATCAAATGAGGCATCAAATGAGGCATCAAATGAGGCATCAAATGAGGCATCAAATGACGCATCACATGAGTCATCAAATGAGGCAACAAATGATGTATCAAATGAGGTATCAAATGATGTATCAAATGAAGTATCAAATGAGGCATCAAATGAGGCATCAAATGAGGCATCAAATGAGGCATCAAATGATATATCAAATGAGGCATCAAATGAGGCATCACATGAGGCATCAAATGAGGCATCAAATGAGGCATCAAATGAGGCATCACATGAGGCATCAAATGAGGCATCAAATGAGGCATCAAATGAGATATCAAATAAGATATCAAATGAGGCATCAAATGAGGCATCAAATGAGGCATCAAATGAGGCATCTAATGAGGCATCAAATGAGGCATCACATGAGGCATCACATGAGGCATCAAATGAGGCATCAAATGAGGCATCAAATGAGGCATCAAATGAGGCATCAAATGAGGCATCAAATGAGACATCAAATGAGGCATCAAATGAGGCATCAAATGAGGCATCAAATGAGGCATCAAATGAGGCATCAAATGAGGCATCAAATGAGGCATCAAATGAGGCATCAAATGAGGCATCAAATGAGGCATCAAATGAGGCATCAAATGAGGCATCAAATGAGGCATCAAATGAGGCATCAAATGAGGCATCAAATGAGGCATCAAATGAGGCATCAAATGAGGCATCAAATGAGGCATCAAATGAGGCATCAAATGAGGCATCACATGAGGCATCAAATGAGGCATCAAATGAGGTATCAAATGAGGCATCAAATGAGATATCAAATGATATATCAAATGAGGCATCAAATGAGGCATCAAATGAGGCATCAAATGAGGCATCAAATGAGGCATCAAATGAGGCATCAAATGAGGCATCAAATGAGGCATCAAATGAGGCATCAAATGAGGCATCAAATGAGGCATCAAATGAGGCATCAAATGAGGCATCAAATGAGGCATGAAATGAGATATCAAATGAGGCATCACATGAGGCATCACATGAGGTACCAAATGATCTACCAAATGATGTATCAAATGGGGTATCAAATGAGGTATCAAATGAGGTATCAAATGAGGAATGAAATGGGGTGTCAAATGAGGTGTCATGTGAGGTATCAAGTGAGGCATCAAATGAGGTACAAATGAGGTACCAAAGGAGGTATCAAATGAGGTACCAAATGAGGTATCAAATGAGGTATCAAATGAGGAATGAAATGAGGTATCAAATGAGGCATCAAATGAGGCATCAAATGATATATCAAATGAGGTATCAAATAAGGCATCAAATGAGGCATCAAATGAGGCATCAAATGAGGCATCAAATGAGGCATCACATGAGGCATCAAATGAGGTACAAATGAGGTACAAAAGGAGGCATCAAATGAGTCATCAAATGATATATCAAATGAGGTATCAAATAAGGCATCAAATGAGGCATCAAATGAGGCATCACATGAGGCATCACATGAGGCATCACATGAGGCATCACATGAGGCATCACATGAGGCATCACATGAGGCATCAAATGAGGCATCAAATGAGGCATCAAATGAGGCATCAAATGAGGCATCAAATGAGGCATCAAATGAGGCATCAAATGAGGCATCAAATGAGGCATCACATGAGGCATCAAATGAGGCATCAAATGAGGTATCAAATGAGGTATCAAATGAGATATCAAATGAGATATCAAATGAGGCATCAAATGAGGCATCAAATGAGGCATCAAATGAGGCATCAAATGAGGCATCAAATGAGGCATCAAATGAGGCATCAAATGAGGCATCAAATGAGGCATCAAATGAGGAATCAAATGAGGCATCAAATGAGGCATCAAATGAGGCATCAAATGAGGCATCAAATGAGGCATGAAATGAGATATCAAATGAGGCATCACATGAGGCATCACATGAGGTACCAAATGATCTACCAAATGATGTATCAAATGGGGTATCAAATGAGGTATCAAATGAGGTATCAAATGAGGAATTAAATGGGGTGTCAAATGAGGTGTCATGTGAGGTATCAAGTGAGGCATCAAATGAGGTACAAATGAGGTACCAAAGGAGGTATCAAATGAGGTACCAAATGAGGTATCAAATGAGGTATCAAATGAGGAATGAAATGAGGTATCAAATGAGGCATCAAATGAGGCATCAAATGATATATCAAATGAGGTATCAAATAAGGCATCAAATGAGGCATCAAATGAGGCATCAAATGAGGCATCAAATGATGTATCAAATGAGGTATCAAATGATGTATCAAATGAAGTATCAAATGAGGCATCAAATGAGGCATCAAATGAGGCATCAAATGAGGCATCAAATGAGGCATCAAATGAGGCATCAAATGATATATCAAATGAGGCATCAAATGAGGCATCACATGAGGCATCAAATGAGGCATCAAATGAGGCATCAAATGAGGCATCACATGAGGCATCAAATGAGGCATCAAATGAGGCATCAAATGAGATATCAAATAAGATATCAAATGAGGCATCAAATGAGGCATCAAATGAGGCATCAAATGAGGCATCTAATGAGGCATCAAATGAGGCATCACATGAGGCATCACATGAGGCATCAAATGAGGCATCAAATGAGGCATCAAATGAGGCATCAAATGAGGCATCAAATGAGGCATCAAATGAGACATCAAATGAGGCATCAAATGAGGCATCAAATGAGGCATCAAATGAGGCATCAAATGAGGCATCAAATGAGGCATCAAATGAGGCATCAAATGAGGCATCAAATGAGGCATCAAATGAGGCATCAAATGAGGCATCAAATGAGGCATCAAATGAGGCATCAAATGAGGCATCAAATGAGGCATCAAATGAGGCATCAAATGAGGCATCAAATGAGGCATCAAATGAGGCATCAAATGAGGCATCACATGAGGCATCAAATGAGGCATCAAATGAGGTATCAAATGAGGCATCAAATGAGATATCAAATGAGATATCAAATGAGGCATCAAATGAGGCATCAAATGAGGCATCAAATGAGGCATCAAATGAGGCATCAAATGAGGCATCAAATGAGGCATCAAATGAGGCATCAAATGAGGCATCAAATGAGGCATCAAATGATGCATCAAATGAGGCATCAAATGAGGCATCAAATGAGGCATCAAATGAGGCATCAAATGAGGCATGAAATGAGATATCAAATGAGGCATCACATGAGGCATCACATGAGGTACCAAATGATCTACCAAATGATGTATCAAATGGGGTATCAAATGAGGTATCAAATGAGGTATCAAATGAGGAATGAAATGGGGTGTCAAATGAGGTGTCATGTGAGTTATCAAGTGAGGCATCAAATGAGGTACAAATGAGGTACCAAAGGAGGTATCAAATGAGGTACCAAATGAGGTATCAAATGAGGTATCAAATGAGGAATGAAATGAGGTATCAAATGAGGCATCAAATGAGGCATCAAATGATATATCAAATGAGGTATCAAATAAGGAATCAAATGAGGCATCAAATGAGGCATCAAATGAGGCATCAAATGAGGCATCAAATGAGGCATCAAATGAGGCATCACATGAGGCATCACATGAGGTACCAAATGAGGCATCAAATGAGTCATCAAATGATATATCAAATGAGGTATCAAATAAGGCATCAAATGAGGCATCAAATGAGGCATCAAATGAGGCATCAAATGAGGCATCAAATGAGGCATCACATGATTTATCACATGAGGCATCACATGAGGTACCAAATGAGGCATCAAATGAGTCATCAAATGAGGCACCAAATTAGGCATCAAATGATGCATCAAATGATTTGTCAAATGAGGCACTAAATGAGGTACCAAATGACGTACCAAATGAGGTATCAAATGACGTATCAAATGAGGTATAAGATAAGGCATCAAATGAGGCAACAAATGAGGCATCAAATGAGGTATTAAATGAGGTATCAAATGAGGTATCAAATGAGGTATTAAATGAGGAATGAAATGGGTTGTCAAATGAGGTGTCAAGTGAGGTATGAAGTGAGGCATCAAATGAGGTACAAATGAGGTACCAAAGGAGGTATCAAATGAGGTTCCGAATGAGGTACCAAATGAGGTATCAAATGAGGTATCAAATGAGGAATGAAATGAGGTATCAAATGAGGAATGAAATGAGGTATCAAATGAGGCATCAAATGAGGCATCAAATGAGGCATCAAATGAGGTACAAATGAGGTACAAAAGGAGGTATCAAATGAGGTACAAAATGAGGTATCAAATGAGTTATCAAATGATGAATGAAATGAGGTATCAAATGAGGCATCACATGAGGCATCACATGAGGCATCACATGAGGCATCACATGAGGCATCACATGAGGCATCACATGAGGCATCACATGAGGCATCAAATGAGGCATCAAATGATGCATCAAATGAGGCATCAAATGAGGCATCAAATGAGGCATCAAATGAGGCATCAAATGAGGCATCAAATGAGGCATCAAATGAGGCATCAAATGAGGCATCAAATGAGGCATCAAATGACGCATCACATGAGTCATCAAATGAGGCAACAAATGATGTATCAAATGAGGTATCAAATGATGTATCAAATGAGGTATCAAATGAGGCATCAAATGAGGCATCAAATGAGGCATCAAATGAGGCATCAAATGAGGCATCAAATGATATATCAAATGAGGCATCAAATGAGGCATCAAATGAGGCATCAAATGAGGCATCAAATGAGGCATCAAATGAGGCATCAAATGAGGCATCAAATGAGGCATCAAATGAGGCATCAAATGAGGCATCAAATGAGGCATCAAATGAGGCATGAAATGAGATATCAAATGAGGCATCACATGAGGCATCACATGAGGTACCAAATGATCTACCAAATGATGTATCAAATGGGGTATCAAATGAGGTATCAAATGAGGTATCAAATGAGGAATGAAATGAGGCATCAAATGATATATCAAATGAGGCATCAAATGAGGCATCACATGAGGCATCAAATGAGGCATCAAATGAGGCATCACATGAGGCATCAAATGAGGCATCAAATGAGGCATCAAATGAGATATCAAATAAGATATCAAATGAGGCATCAAATGAGGCATCAAATGAGGCATCAAATGAGGCATCTAATGAGGCATCAAATGAGGCATCACATGAGGCATCACATGAGGCATCAAATGAGGCATCAAATGAGGCATCAAATGAGGCATCAAATGAGGCATCAAATGAGGCATCAAATGAGACATCAAATGAGGCATCAAATGAGGCATCAAATGAGGCATCAAATGAGGCATCAAATGAGGCATCAAATGAGGCATCAAATGAGGCATCAAATGAGGCATCAAATGAGGCATGAAATGAGATATCAAATGAGGCATCACATGAGGCATCACATGAGGTACCAAATGATCTACCAAATGATATATCAAATGGGGTATCAAATGAGGTATCAAATGAGGTATCAAATGAGGAATGAAATGGGGTGTCAAATGAGGTTTCATGTGAGGTATCAAGTGAGGCATCAAATGAGGTACAAATGAGGTACCAAAGGAGGTATCAAATGAGGTACCAAATGAGGTATCAAATGAGGTATCAAATGAGGAATGAAATGAGGTATCAAATGAGGCATCAAATGAGGCATCAAATGATATATCAAATGAGGTATCAAATAAGGCATCAAATGAGGCATCAAATGAGGCATCAAATGAGGCATCAAATGAGGCATCAAATGAGGCATCAAATGAGGCATCAAATGAGGCATCAAATGAGGCATCACATGAGGCATCACATGAGGCATCACATGAGGTACCAAATGAGGCATCAAATGAGTCATCAAATGAGATATCAAATGAGGCATCACATGAGGCATCACATGAGGCATCACATGAGGTACCAAATGATCTACCAAATGATGTATCAAATGGGGTATCAAATGAGGTATCAAATGAGGTATCAAATGAGGTATCAAATGAGGAATGAAATGGGGTGTCAAATGAGGTGTCATGTGAGGTATCAAGTGAGGTATCAAATGAGGAATGAAATGAGGTATCAAATGAGGCATCAAATGAGGAATGAAATGAGGTATCAAATGAGGCATCAAATGATATATCAAATGAGGTATCAAATAAGGCATCAAATGAGGCATCAAATGAGGCATCAAATGAGGCATCACATGATTTATCACATGAGGCATCACATGAGGTACCAAATGAGGCATCAAATGAGTCACCAAATGAGGCACCAAATTAGGCATCAAATGATGCATCAAATGATGTGTCAAATGAGGCACTAAATGAGGTACCAAATGACGTACCAAATGAGGTATCAAATGACGTATCAAATGAGGTATAAGATAAGGCATCAAATGAGGCAACAAATGAGGCATCAAATGAGGTATCAAATGAGGTATCAAATGAGGTATCAAATGAGGTATTAAATGAGGAATGAAATGGGTTGTCAAATGAGGTGTCAAGTGAGGTATCAAGTCAGGCATCAAATGAGGTACAAATGAGGTACCAAAGGAGGTATCAAATGAGGTTCCGAATGAGGTACCAAATGAGGTATCAAATGAGGTATCAAATGAGGAATGAAATGAGGTATCAAATGAGGAATGAAATGAGGTATCAAATGAGGCATCAAATGAGGAATCAAATGAGGTACAAATGAGGTACAAAAGGAGGTATCAAATGAGGTACCAAATGAGGTATCAAATGAGTTATCAAATGAGGAATGAAATGAGGTATCACATGAGGCATCACATGAGGCATCACATGAGGCATCACATGAGGCATCACATGAGGCATGAAATGAGATATCAAATGAGGCATCACATGAGGCATCACATGAGGTACCAAATGATCTACCAAATGATGTATCAAATGAGTTATCAAATGAGGAATGAAATGAGGTATCAAATGAGGAATGAAATGAGGTATCAAATGAGGCATCAAATGAGGCATCAAATGAGGCATCAAATGAGGTACAAAAGGAGGTATCAAATGAGGTACAAAATGAGGTATCAAATGAGTTATCAAATGAGGAATGAAATGAGGTATCAAATGAGGCATCACATGAGGCATCACATGAGGCATCACATGAGGCATCACATGAGGCATCACATGAGGCATCACATGAGGCATCACATGAGGCATCACATGAGGCATCACATGAGGCATCACATGAGGCATCACATGAGGCATCACATGAGGCATCAAATGAGGCATCAAATGAAGCATCAAATGATGCATCAAATGAGGCATCAAATGAGGCATCAAATGAGGCATCAAATGAGGCATCAAATGAGGCATCAAATGAGGCATCAAATGAGGCATCAAATGAGGCATCAAATGAGGCATCAAATGAGGCATCAAATGAGGCATCACATGAGGCATCAAATGAGGTACAAATGAGGTACAAAAGGAGGTATCAAATGAGGTACAAAATGAGGTATCAAATGAGTTATCAAATGATGAATGAAATGAGGTATCAAATGAGGCATCACATGAGGCATCACATGAGGCATCACATGAGGCATCACATGAGGCATCACATGAGGCATCACATGAGGCATCACATGAGGCATCAAATGAGGCATCAAATGATGCATCAAATGAGGCATCAAATGAGGCATCAAATGAGGCATCAAATGAGGCATCAAATGAGGCATCAAATGAGGCATCAAATGAGGCATCAAATGAGGCATCAAATGAGGCATCAAATGAGGCATCAAATGAGGCATCAAATGAGGCATCAAATGAGGCATCAAATGAGGCATCAAATGAGGCATCAAATGAGGCATCAAATGACGCATCACATGAGTCATCAAATGAGGCAACAAATGATGTATCAAATGAGGTATCAAATGATGTATCAAATGAGGTATCAAATGAGGCATCAAATGAGGCATCAAATGAGGCATCAAATGAGGCATCAAATGAGGCATCAAATGATATATCAAATGAGGCATCAAATGAGGCATCACATGAGGCATCAAATGAGGCATCAAATGAGGCATCAAATGAGGCATCACATGAGGCATCAAATGAGGCATCAAATGAGGCATCAAATGAGATATCAAATAAGATATCAAATGAGGCATCAAATGAGGCATCAAATGAGGCATCAAATGAGGCATCTAATGAGGCATCAAATGAGGCATCACATGAGGCATCACATGAGGCATCAAATGAGGCATCAAATGAGGCATCAAATGAGGCATCAAATGAGGCATCAAATGAGACATCAAATGAGGCATCAAATGAGGCATCAAATGAGGCATCAAATGAGTCATCAAATGAGGCATCAAATGAGGCATCAAATGAGGCATCAAATGAGGCATCAAATGAGGCATCAAATGAGGCATCAAATGAGGCATCAAATGAGGCATCAAATGAGGCATCAAATGAGGCATCAAATGAGGCATCACATGAGGCATCAAATGAGGCATCAAATGAGGTATCAAATGAGGCATCAAATGAGATATCAAATGAGATATCAAATGAGGCATCAAATGAGGCATCAAATGAGGCATCAAATGAGGCATCAAATGAGGCATCAAATGAGGCATCAAATGAGGCATCAAATGAGGCATCAAATGAGGCATCAAATGAGGCATCAAATGAGGCATCAAATGAGGCATCAAATGAGGCATGAAATGAGATATCAAATGAGGCATCACATGAGGCATCACATGAGGTACCAAATGATCTACCAAATGATGTATCAAATGGGGTATCAAATGAGGTATCAAATGAGGTATCAAATGAGGAATGAAATGGGGTGTCAAATGAGGTGTCATGTGAGGTATCAAGTGAGGCATCAAATGAGGTACAAATGAGGTACCAAAGGAGGTATCAAATGAGGTACCAAATGAGGTATCAAATGAGGTATCAAATGAGGAATGAAATGAGGTATCAAATGAGGCATCAAATGAGGCATCAAATGATATATCAAATGAGGTATCAAATAAGGCATCAAATGAGGCATCAAATGAGGCATCAAATGAGGCATCAAATGAGGCATCAAATGAGGCATCAAATGAGGCATCACATGAGGCATCACATGAGGTACCAAATGAGGCATCAAATGAGTCATCAAATGATATATCAAATGAGGTATCAAATAAGGCATCAAATGAGGCATCAAATGAGGCATCAAATGAGGCATCAAATGAGGCATCAAATGAGGCATCACATGATTTATCACATGAGGCATCACATGAGGTACCAAATGAGTCATCAAATGAGGCACCAAATTAGGCATCAAATGATGCATCAAATGATTTGTCAAATGAGGCACTAAATGAGGTACCAAATGACGTACCAAATGAGGTATCAAATGACGTATCAAATGAGGTATAAGATAAGGCATCAAATGAGGCAACAAATGAGGCATCAAATGAGGTATTAAATGAGGTATCAAATGAGGTATCAAATAAGGTATTAAATGAGGAATGAAATGGGTTGTCAAATGAGGTGTCAAGTGAGGTATGAAGTGAGGCATCAAATGAGGTACAAATGAGGTACCAAAGGAGGTATCAAATGAGGTTCCGAATGAGGTACCAAATGAGGTATCAAATGAGGTATCAAATGAGGAATGAAATGAGGTATCAAATGAGGAATGAAATGAGGTATCAAATGAGGCATCAAATGAGGCATCAAATGAGGCATCAAATGAGGTACAAATGAGGTACAAAAGGAGGTATCAAATGAGGTACAAAATGAGGTATCAAATGAGTTATCAAATGATGAATGAAATGAGGTATCAAATGAGGCATCACATGAGGCATCACATGAGGCATCACATGAGGCATCACATGAGGCATCACATGAGGCATCACATGAGGCATCAAATGAGGCATCAAATGATGCATCAAATGAGGCATCAAATGAGGCATCAAATGAGGCATCAAATGAGGCATCAAATGAGGCATCAAATGAGGCATCAAATGAGGCATCAAATGAGGCATCAAATGAGGCATTAAATGAGGCATCAAATGACGCATCACATGAGTCATCAAATGAGGCAACAAATGATGTATCAAATGAGGTATCAAATGATGTATCAAATGAGGTATCAAATGAGGCATCAAATGAGGCATCAAATGAGGCATCAAATGAGGCATCAAATGATATATCAAATGAGGCATCAAATGAGGCATCACATGAGGCATCAAATGAGGCATCAAATGAGGCATCACATGAGGCATCAAATGAGGCATCAAATGAGGCATCAAATGAGATATCAAATAAGATATCAAATGATGCATCAAATGAGGCATCAAATGAGGCATCAAATGAGGCATCTAATGAGGCATCAAATGAGGCATCACATGAGGCATCACATGAGGCATCAAATGAGGCATCAAATGAGGCATCAAATGAGGCATCAAATGAGGCATCAAATGAGGCATCAAATGAGACATCAAATGAGGCATCAAATGAGGCATCAAATGAGGCATCAAATGAGGCATCAAATGAGGCATCAAATGAGGCATCAAATGAGGCATCAAATGAGGCATGAAATGAGATATCAAATGAGGCATCACATGAGGCATCACATGAGGTACCAAATGATCTACCAAATGATGTATCAAATGGGGTATCAAATGAGGTATCAAATGAGGTATCAAATGAGGAATGAAATGGGGTGTCAAATGAGGTTTCATGTGAGGTATCAAGTGAGGCATCAAATGATGTACAAATGAGGTACCAAAGGAGGTATCAAATGAGGTACCAAATGAGGTATCAAATGAGGTATCAAATGAGGAATGAAATGAGGTATCAAATGAGGCATCAAATGAGGCATCAAATGATATATCAAATGAGGTATCAAATAAGGCATCAAATGAGGCATCAAATGAGGCATCAAATGAGGCATCAAATGAGGCATCAAATGAGGCATCAAATGAGGCATCAAATGAGGCATCAAATGAGGCATCACATGAGGCATCACATAAGGCATCACATGAGGTACCAAATGAGGCATCAAATGAGTCATCAAATGAGATATCAAATGAGGCATCACATGAGGCATCACATGAGGCATCACATGAGGCATCACATGAGGTACCAAATGATCTACCAAATGATGTATCAAATGGGGTATCAAATGAGGTATCAAATGAGGTATCAAATGAGGTATCAAATGAGGAATGAAATGGGGTGTCAAATGAGGTGTCATGTGAGGTATCAAGTGAGGTATCAAATGAGGAATGAAATGAGGTATCAAATGAGGCATCAAATGAGGAATGAAATGAGGTATCAAATGAGGCATCAAATGATATATCAAATGAGGTATCAAATAAGGCATCAAATGAGGCATCACATGATTTATCACATGAGGCATCACATGAGGTACCAAATGAGGCATCAAATGAGTCACCAAATGAGGCACCAAATTAGGCATCAAATGATGCATCAAATGATGTGTCAAATGAGGCACTAAATGAGGTACCAAATGACGTACCAAATGAGGTATCAAATGACGTATCAAATGAGGTATAAGATAAGGCATCAAATGAGGCAACAAATGAGGCATCAAATGAGGTATCAAATGAGGTATCAAATGAGGTATCAAATGAGGTATTAAATGAGGAATGAAATGGGTTGTCAAATGAGGTGTCAAGTGAGGTATCAAGTGAGGCATCAAATGAGGTACAAATGAGGTACCAAAGGAGGTATCAAATGAGGTTCCGAATGAGGTACCAAATGAGGTATCAAATGAGGTATCAAATGAGGAATGAAATGAGGTATCAAATGAGGAATGAAATGAGGTATCAAATGAGGCATCACATGAGGCATCACATGAGGCATCACATGAGGTACCAAATGATCTACCAAATGATGTATCAAATGGGGTATCAAATGAGGTATCAAATGAGGTATCAAATGAGGTATCAAATGAGGAATGAAATGGGGTGTCAAATGAGGTGTCATGTGAGGTATCAAGTGAGGTATCAAATGAGGAATGAAATGAGGTATCAAATGAGGCATCAAATGAGGAATGAAATGAGGTATCAAATGAGGCATCAAATGATATATCAAATGAGGTATCAAATAAGGCATCAAATGAGGCATCAAATGAGGCATCAAATGAGGCATCAAATGAGGCATCAAATGAGGCATCAAATGAGGCATCAAATGAGGCATCAAATGAGGCATCACATGAGGCATCACATGAGGCATCACATGAGGTACCAAATGAGGCATCAAATGAGTCATCAAATGAGATATCAAATGAGGCATCACATGAGGCATCACATGAGGCATCACATGAGGTACCAAATGATCTACCAAATGATGTATCAAATGGGGTATCAAATGAGGTATCAAATGAGGTATCAAATGAGGTATCAAATGAGGAATGAAATGGGGTGTCAAATGAGGTGTCATGTGAGGTATCAAGTGAGGTATCAAATGAGGAATGAAATGAGGTATCAAATGAGGCATCAAATGAGGAATGAAATGAGGTATCAAATGAGGCATCAAATGATATATCAAATGAGGTATCAAATAAGGCATCAAATGAGGCATCAAATGAGGCATCAAATGAGGCATCACATGATTTATCACATGAGGCATCACATGAGGTACCAAATGAGGCATCAAATGAGTCACCAAATGAGGCACCAAATTAGGCATCAAATGATGCATCAAATGATGTGTCAAATGAGGCACTAAATGAGGTACCAAATGACGTACCAAATGAGGTATCAAATGACGTATCAAATGAGGTATAAGATAAGGCATCAAATGAGGCAACAAATGAGGCATCAAATGAGGTATCAAATGAGGTACAAATGAGGTATCAAATGAGGTATTAAATGAGGAATGAAATGGGTTGTCAAATGAGGTGTCAAGTGAGGTATCAAGTCAGGCATCAAATGAGGTACAAATGAGGTACCAAAGGAGGTATCAAATGAGGTTCCGAATGAGGTACCAAATGAGGTATCAAATGAGGTATCAAATGAGGAATGAAATGAGGTATCAAATGAGGAATGAAATGAGGTATCAAATGAGGCATCAAATGAGGAATCAAATGAGGTACAAATGAGGTACAAAAGGAGGTATCAAATGAGGTACCAAATGAGGTATCAAATGAGTTATCAAATGATGAATGAAATGAGGTATCAAATGAGGCATCACATGAGGCATCACATGAGGCATCACATGAGGCATCACATGAGGCATCACATGAGGCATCACATGAGGCATCACATGAGGCATCAAATGAGGCATCAAATGATGCATCAAATGATGCATCAAATGAGGCATCAAATGAGGCATCAAATGAGGCATCAAATGAGGCATCAAATGAGGCATCAAATGAGGCATCAAATGAGGCATCAAATGAGGCATCAAATGAGGCATCAAATGAGGCATCAAATGAGGCATCAAATGAGGCATCAAATGAGGCATCAAATGAGGCATCAAATGACGCATCACATGAGTCATCAAATGAGGCAACAAATGATGTATCAAATGAGGTATCAAATGATGTATCAAATGAGGTATCAAATGAGGCATCAAATGAGGCATCAAATGAGGCATCAAATGAGGCATCAAATGAGGCATCAAATGATATATCAAATGAGGCATCAAATGAGGCATCACATGAGGCATCAAATGAGGCATCAAATGAGGCATCAAATGAGGCATCAAATGAGGCATCACATGAGGCATCAAATGAGGCATCAAATGAGGCATCAAATGAGATATCAAATAAGATATCAAATGAGGCATCAAATGAGGCATCAAATGAGGCATCAAATGAGGCATCTAATGAGGCATCAAATGAGGCATCACATGAGGCATCACATGAGGCATCAAATGAGGCATCAAATGAGGCATCAAATGAGGCATCAAATGAGGCATCAAATGAGGCATCAAATGAGACATCAAATGAGGCATCAAATGAGGCATCAAATGAGGCATCAAATGAGGCATCAAATGAGGCATCAAATGAGGCATCAAATGAGGCATCAAATGAGGCATCAAATGAGGTATCAAATGAGGCATCAAATGAGGCATCAAATGAGGCATCAAATGAGGCATCAAATGAGGCATCAAATGAGGCATCACATGAGGCATCAAATGAGGCATCAAATGAGGTATCAAATGAGGCATCAAATGAGATATCAAATGAGATATCAAATGAGGCATCAAATGAGGCATCAAATGAGGCATCAAATGAGGCATCAAATGAGGCATCAAATGAGGCATCAAATGAGGCATCAAATGAGGCATCAAATGAGGCATCAAATGAGGCATCAAATGAGGCATCAAATGAGGCATCAAATGAGGCATCAAATGAGGCATCAAATGAGGCATGAAATGAGATATCAAATGAGGCATCACATGAGGCATCACATGAGGTACCAAATGATCTACCAAATGATGTATCAAATGGGGTATCAAATGAGGTATCAAATGAGGTATCAAATGAGGAATGAAATGGGGTGTCAAATGAGGTGTCATGTGAGGTATCAAGTGAGGCATCAAATGAGGTACAAATGAGGTACCAAAGGAGGTATCAAATGAGGTACCAAATGAGGTATCAAATGAGGTATCAAATGAGGAATGAAATGAGGTATCAAATGAGGCATCAAATGAGGCATCAAATGATATATCAAATGAGGCATCAAATGAGGCATCAAATGAGGCATCAAATGAGGCATCAAATGAGGCATCAAATGAGGCATCAAATGAGGCATCAAATGAGGCATCAAATGAGGCATCAAATGAGGCATCAAATGAGGCATCAAATGAGGCATCAAATGAGGCATGAAATGAGATATCAAATGAGGCATCACATGAGGCATCACATGAGGTACCAAATGATCTACCAAATGATGTATCAAATGGGGTATCAAATGAGGTATCAAATGAGGTATCAAATGAGGAATGAAATGGGGTGTCAAATGAGGTGTCATGTGAGGTATCAAGTGAGGCATCAAATGAGGTACAAATGAGGTACCAAAGGAGGTATCAAATGAGGTACCAAATGAGGTATCAAATGAGGTATCAAATGAGGAATGAAATGAGGTATCAAATGAGGCATCAAATGAGGCATCAAATGATATATCAAATGAGGTATCAAATAAGGCATCAAATGAGGCATCAAATGAGGCATCAAATGAGGCATCAAATGAGGCATCAAATGAGGCATCAAATGAGGCATCAAATGAGGCATCACATGAGGCATCACATGAGGTACCAAATGAGGCATCAAATGAGTCATCAAATGATATATCAAATGAGGTATCAAATAAGGCATCAAATGAGGCATCAAATGAGGCATCAAATGAGGCATCAAATGAGGCATCAAATGAGGCATCACATGATTTATCACATGAGGCATCACATGAGGTACCAAATGAGTCATCAAATGAGGCACCAAATTAGGCATCAAATGATGCATCAAATGATTTGTCAAATGAGGCACTAAATGAGGTACCAAATGACGTACCAAATGAGGTATCAAATGACGTATCAAATGAGGTATAAGATAAGGCATCAAATGAGGCAACAAATGAGGCATCAAATGAGGTATTAAATGAGGTATCAAATGAGGTATCAAATAAGGTATTAAATGAGGAATGAAATGGGTTGTCAAATGAGGTGTCAAGTGAGGTATGAAGTGAGGCATCAAATGAGGTACAAATGAGGTACCAAAGGAGGTATCAAATGAGGTTCCGAATGAGGTACCAAATGAGGTATCAAATGAGGTATCAAATGAGGAATGAAATGAGGTATCAAATGAGGAATGAAATGAGGTATCAAATGAGGCATCAAATGAGGCATCAAATGAGGCATCAAATGAGGTACAAATGAGGTACAAAAGGAGGTATCAAATGAGGTACAAAATGAGGTATCAAATGAGTTATCAAATGATGAATGAAATGAGGTATCAAATGAGGCATCACATGAGGCATCACATGAGGCATCACATGAGGCATCACATGAGGCATCACATGAGGCATCACATGAGGCATCAAATGAGGCATCAAATGATGCATCAAATGAGGCATCAAATGAGGCATCAAATGAGGCATCAAATGAGGCATCAAATGAGGCATCAAATGAGGCATCAAATGAGGCATCAAATGAGGCATCAAATGAGGCATCAAATGAGGCATCAAATGACGCATCACATGAGTCATCAAATGAGGCAACAAATGATGTATCAAATGAGGTATCAAATGATGTATCAAATGAGGTATCAAATGAGGCATCAAATGAGGCATCAAATGAGGCATCAAATGAGGCATCAAATGATATATCAAATGAGGCATCAAATGAGGCATCACATGAGGCATCAAATGAGGCATCAAATGAGGCATCACATGAGGCATCAAATGAGGCATCAAATGAGGCATCAAATGAGATATCAAATAAGATATCAAATGATGCATCAAATGAGGCATCAAATGAGGCATCAAATGAGGCATCTAATGAGGCATCAAATGAGGCATCACATGAGGCATCACATGAGGCATCAAATGAGGCATCAAATGAGGCATCAAATGAGGCATCAAATGAGGCATCAAATGAGGCATCAAATGAGACATCAAATGAGGCATCAAATGAGGCATCAAATGAGGCATCAAATGAGGCATCAAATGAGGCATCAAATGAGGCATCAAATGAGGCATCAAATGAGGCATCAAATGAGGCATGAAATGAGATATCAAATGAGGCATCACATGAGGCATCACATGAGGTACCAAATGATCTACCAAATGATGTATCAAATGGGGTATCAAATGAGGTATCAAATGAGGTATCAAATGAGGAATGAAATGGGGTGTCAAATGAGGTTTCATGTGAGGTATCAAGTGAGGCATCAAATGATGTACAAATGAGGTACCAAAGGAGGTATCAAATGAGGTACCAAATGAGGTATCAAATGAGGTATCAAATGAGGAATGAAATGAGGTATCAAATGAGGCATCAAATGAGGCATCAAATGATATATCAAATGAGGTATCAAATAAGGCATCAAATGAGGCATCAAATGAGGCATCAAATGAGGCATCAAATGAGGCATCAAATGAGGCATCAAATGAGGCATCAAATGAGGCATCAAATGAGGCATCAAATGAGGCATCAAATGAGGCATCAAATGAGGAATGAAATGAGGTATCAAATGAGGCATCAAATGATATATCAAATGAGGTATCAAATAAGGCATCAAATGAGGCATCACATGATTTATCACATGAGGCATCACATGAGGTACCAAATGAGGCATCAAATGAGTCACCAAATGAGGCACCAAATTAGGCATCAAATGATGCATCAAATGATGTGTCAAATGAGGCACTAAATGAGGTACCAAATGACGTACCAAATGAGGTATCAAATGACGTATCAAATGAGGTATAAGATAAGGCATCAAATGAGGCAACAAATGAGGCATCAAATGAGGTATCAAATGAGGTATCAAATGAGGTATCAAATGAGGTATTAAATGAGGAATGAAATGGGTTGTCAAATGAGGTGTCAAGTGAGGTATCAAGTCAGGCATCAAATGAGGTACAAATGAGGTACCAAAGGAGGTATCAAATGAGGTTCCGAATGAGGTACCAAATGAAGTATCAAATGAGGTATCAAATGAGGAATGAAATGAGGTATCAAATGAGGAATGAAATGAGGTATCAAATGAGGCATCAAATGAGGAATCAAATGAGGTACAAATGAGGTACAAAAGGAGGTATCAAATGAGGTACCAAATGAGGTATCAAATGAGTTATCAAATGAGGAATGAAATGAGGTATCACATGAGGCATCACATGAGGCATCACATGAGGCATCACATGAGGCATCACATGAGGCATGAAATGAGATATCAAATGAGGCATCACATGAGGCATCACATGAGGTACCAAATGATCTACCAAATGATGTATCAAATGAGTTATCAAATGAGGAATGAAATGAGGTATCAAATGAGGAATGAAATGAGGTATCAAATGAGGCATCAAATGAGGCATCAAATGAGGCATCAAATGAGGTACAAAAGGAGGTATCAAATGAGGTACAAAATGAGGTATCAAATGAGTTATCAAATGAGGAATGAAATGAGGTATCAAATGAGGCATCACATGAGGCATCACATGAGGCATCACATGAGGCATCACATGAGGCATCACATGAGGCATCACATGAGGCATCACATGAGGCATCACATTAGGCATCACATGAGGCATCACATGAGGCATCACATGAGGCATCAAATGAGGCATCAAATGAAGCATCAAATGAAGCATCAAATGATGCATCAAATGAGGCATCAAATGAGGCATCAAATGAGGCATCAAATGAGGCATCAAATGAGGCATCAAATGAGGCATCAAATGAGGCATCAAATGAGGCATCAAATGAGGCATCACATGAGGCATCAAATGAGGTACAAATGAGGTACAAAAGGAGGTATCAAATGAGGTACAAAATGAGGTATCAAATGAGTTATCAAATGATGAATGAAATGAGGTATCAAATGAGGCATCACATGAGGCATCACATGAGGCATCACATGAGGCATCACATGAGGCATCACATGAGGCATCACATGAGGCATCACATGAGGCATCAAATGAGGCATCAAATGATGCATCAAATGAGGCATCAAATGAGGCATCAAATGAGGCATCAAATGAGGCATCAAATGAGGCATCAAATGAGGCATCAAATGAGGCATCAAATGAGGCATCAAATGAGGCATCAAATGACGCATCACATGAGTCATCAAATGAGGCAACAAATGATGTATCAAATGAGGTATCAAATGATGTATCAAATGAGGTATCAAATGAGGCATCAAATGAGGCATCAAATGAGGCATCAAATGAGGCATCAAATGAGGCATCAAATGATATATCAAATGAGGCATCAAATGAGGCATCACATGAGGCATCAAATGAGGCATCAAATGAGGCATCAAATGAGGCATCACATGAGGCATCAAATGAGGCATCAAATGAGGCATCAAATGAGATATCAAATAAGATATCAAATGAGGCATCAAATGAGGCATCAAATGAGGCATCTAATGAGGCATCAAATGAGGCATCACATGAGGCATCACATGAGGCATCAAATGAGGCATCAAATGAGGCATCAAATGAGGCATCAAATGAGGCATCAAATGAGGCATCAAATGAGACATCAAATGAGGCATCAAATGAGGCATCAAATGAGGCATCAAATGAGGCATCAAATGAGGCATCAAATGAGGCATCAAATGAGGCATCAAATGAGGCATCAAATGAGGCATCAAATGAGGCATCAAATGAGGCATCAAATGAGGTATCAAATGAGGTATCAAATGAGGAATGAAATGGGGTGTCAAATGAGGTGTCATGTGAGGTATCAAGTGAGGTATCAAATGAGGAATGAAATGAGGTATCAAATGAGGCATCAAATGAGGAATGAAATGAGGTATCAAATGAGGCATCAAATGATATATCAAATGAGGTATCAAATAAGGCATCAAATGAGGCATCAAATGAGGCATCAAATGAGGCATCACATGATTTATCACATGAGGCATCACATGAGGTACCAAATGAGGCATCAAATGAGTCACCAAATGAGGCACCAAATTAGGCATCAAATGATGCATCAAATGATGTGTCAAATGAGGCACTAAATGAGGTACCAAATGACGTACCAAATGAGGTATCAAATGACGTATCAAATGAGGTATAAGATAAGGCATCAAATGAGGCAACAAATGAGGCATCAAATGAGGTATCAAATGAGGTATCAAATGAGGTATCAAATGAGGTATTAAATGAGGAATGAAATGGGTTGTCAAATGAGGTGTCAAGTGAGGTATCAAGTCAGGCATCAAATGAGGTACAAATGAGGTACCAAAGGAGGTATCAAATGAGGTTCCGAATGAGGTACCAAATGAGGTATCAAATGAGGTATCAAATGAGGAATGAAATGAGGTATCAAATGAGGAATGAAATGAGGTATCAAATGAGGCATCAAATGAGGAATCAAATGAGGTACAAATGAGGTACAAAAGGAGGTATCAAATGAGGTACCAAATGAGGTATCAAATGAGTTATCAAATGAGGAATGAAATGAGGTATCACATGAGGCATCACATGAGGCATCACATGAGGCATCACATGAGGCATCACATGAGGCATGAAATGAGATATCAAATGAGGCATCACATGAGGCATCACATGAGGTACCAAATGATCTACCAAATGATGTATCAAATGAGTTATCAAATGAGGAATGAAATGAGGTATCAAATGAGGAATGAAATGAGGTATCAAATGAGGCATCAAATGAGGCATCAAATGAGGCATCAAATGAGGTACAAAAGGAGGTATCAAATGAGGTACAAAATGAGGTATCAAATGAGTTATCAAATGAGGAATGAAATGAGGTATCAAATGAGGCATCACATGAGGCATCACATGAGGCATCACATGAGGCATCACATGAGGCATCACATGAGGCATCACATGAGGCATCACATGAGGCATCACATGAGGCATCACATGAGGCATCACATGAGGCATCACATGAGGCATCAAATGAGGCATCAAATGAAGCATCAAATGAAGCATCAAATGATGCATCAAATGAGGCATCAAATGAGGCATCAAATGAGGCATCAAATGAGGCATCAAATGAGGCATCAAATGAGGCATCAAATGAGGCATCAAATGAGGCATCAAATGAGGCATCAAATGAGGCATCAAATGAGGCATCACATGAGGCATCAAATGAGGTACAAATGAGGTACAAAAGGAGGTATCAAATGAGGTACAAAATGAGGTATCAAATGAGTTATCAAATGATGAATGAAATGAGGTATCAAATGAGGCATCACATGAGGCATCACATGAGGCATCACATGAGGCATCACATGAGGCATCACATGAGGCATCACATGAGGCATCACATGAGGCATCAAATGAGGCATCAAATGATGCATCAAATGAGGCATCAAATGAGGCATCAAATGAGGCATCAAATGAGGCATCAAATGAGGCATCAAATGAGGCATCAAATGAGGCATCAAATGAGGCATCAAATGAGGCATCAAATGAGGCATCAAATGAAGCATCAAATGAGGCATCAAATGAGGCATCAAATGACGCATCACATGAGTCATCAAATGAGGCAACAAATGATGTATCAAATGAGGTATCAAATGATGTATCAAATGAGGTATCAAATGAGGCATCAAATGAGGCATCAAATGAGGCATCAAATGAGGCATCAAATGAGGCATCAAATGATATATCAAATGAGGCATCAAATGAGGCATCACATGAGGCATCAAATGAGGCATCAAATGAGGCATCAAATGAGGCATCACATGAGGCATCAAATGAGGCATCAAATGAGGCATCAAATGAGATATCAAATAAGATATCAAATGAGGCATCAAATGAGGCATCAAATGAGGCATCTAATGAGGCATCAAATGAGGCATCACATGAGGCATCACATGAGGCATCAAATGAGGCATCAAATGAGGCATCAAATGAGGCATCAAATGAGGCATCAAATGAGGCATCAAATGAGACATCAAATGAGGCATCAAATGAGGCATCAAATGAGGCATCAAATGAGGCATCAAATGAGGCATCAAATGAGGCATCAAATGAGGCATCAAATGAGGCATCAAATGAGGCATCAAATGAGGCATCAAATGAGGCATCAAATGAGGCATCAAATGAGGCATCAAATGAGGCATCAAATGAGGCATCACATGAGGCATCAAATGAGGCATCAAATGAGGTATCAAATGAGGCATCAAATGAGATATCAAATGAGATATCAAATGAGGCATCAAATGAGGCATCAAATGAGGCATCAAATGAGGCATCAAATGAGGCATCAAATGAGGCATCAAATGAGGCATCAAATGAGGCATCAAATGAGGCATCAAATGAGGCATCAAATGAGGCATCAAATGAGGCATCAAATGAGGCATAAAATGAGGCATCAAATGAGGCATCAAATGAGGCATGAAATGAGATATCAAATGAGGCATCACATGAGGCATCACATGAGGTACCAAATGATCTACCAAATGATGTATCAAATGGGGTATCAAATGAGGTATCAAATGAGGTATCAAATGAGGAATGAAATGGGGTGTCAAATGAGGTGTCATGTGAGGTATCAAGTGAGGCATCAAATGAGGTACAAATGAGGTACCAAAGGAGGTATCAAATGAGGTACCAAATGAGGTATCAAATGAGGTATCAAATGAGGAATGAAATGAGGTATCAAATGAGGCATCAAATGAGGCATCAAATGATATATCAAATGAGGTATCAAATAAGGCATCAAATGAGGCATCAAATGAGGCATCAAATGAGGCATCAAATGAGGCATCAAATGAGGCATCAAATGAGGCATCACATGAGGCATCACATGAGGTACCAAATGAGGCATCAAATGAGTCATCAAATGATATATCAAATGAGGTATCAAATAAGGCATCAAATGAGGCATCAAATGAGGCATCAAATGAGGCATCAAATGAGGCATCAAATGAGGCATCACATGATTTATCACATGAGGCATCACATGAGGTACCAAATGAGTCATCAAATGAGGCACCAAATTAGGCATCAAATGATGCATCAAATGATTTGTCAAATGAGGCACTAAATGAGGTACCAAATGACGTACCAAATGAGGTATCAAATGACGTATCAAATGAGGTATAAGATAAGGCATCAAATGAGGCAACAAATGAGGCATCAAATGAGGTATTAAATGAGGTATCAAATGAGGTATCAAATAAGGTATTAAATGAGGAATGAAATGGGTTGTCAAATGAGGTGTCAAGTGAGGTATGAAGTGAGGCATCAAATGAGGTACAAATGAGGTACCAAAGGAGGTATCAAATGAGGTTCCGAATGAGGTACCAAATGAGGTATCAAATGAGGTATCAAATGAGGAATGAAATGAGGTATCAAATGAGGAATGAAATGAGGTATCAAATGAGGCATCAAATGAGGCATCAAATGAGGCATCAAATGAGGTACAAATGAGGTACAAAAGGAGGTATCAAATGAGGTACAAAATGAGGTATCAAATGAGTTATCAAATGATGAATGAAATGAGGTATCAAATGAGGCATCACATGAGGCATCACATGAGGCATCACATGAGGCATCACATGAGGCATCACATGAGGCATCACATGAGGCATCAAATGAGGCATCAAATGATGCATCAAATGAGGCATCAAATGAGGCATCAAATGAGGCATCAAATGAGGCATCAAATGAGGCATCAAATGAGGCATCAAATGAGGCATCAAATGAGGCATCAAATGAGGCATCAAATGAGGCATCAAATGACGCATCACATGAGTCATCAAATGAGGCAACAAATGATGTATCAAATGAGGTATCAAATGATGTATCAAATGAGGTATCAAATGAGGCATCAAATGAGGCATCAAATGAGGCATCAAATGAGGCATCAAATGAGGCATCAAATGAGGCATCAAATGAGGCATCAAATGATATATCAAATGAGGCATCAAATGAGGCATCACATGAGGCATCAAATGAGGCATCAAATGAGGCATCACATGAGGCATCAAATGAGGCATCAAATGAGGCATCAAATGAGATATCAAATAAGATATCAAATGAGGCATCAAATGAGGCATCAAATGAGGCATCAAATGAGGCATCTAATGAGGCATCAAATGAGGCATCACATGAGGCATCACATGAGGCATCAAATGAGGCATCAAATGAGGCATCAAATGAGGCATCAAATGAGACATCAAATGAGGCATCAAATGAGGCATCAAATGAGGCATCAAATGAGGCATCAAATGAGGCATCAAATGAGGCATCAAATGAGGCATCAAATGAGGCATCAAATGAGGCATGAAATGAGATATCAAATGAGGCATCACATGAGGCATCACATGAGGTACCAAATGATCTACCAAATGATGTATCAAATGGGGTATCAAATGAGGTATCAAATGAGGTATCAAATGAGGAATGAAATGGGGTGTCAAATGAGGTTTCATGTGAGGTATCAAGTGAGGCATCAAATGATGTACAAATGAGGTACCAAAGGAGGTATCAAATGAGGTACCAAATGAGGTATCAAATGAGGTATCAAATGAGGAATGAAATGAGGTATCAAATGAGGCATCAAATGAGGCATCAAATGATATATCAAATGAGGTATCAAATAAGGCATCAAATGAGGCATCAAATGAGGAATCAAATGAGGCATCAAATGAGGCATCAAATGAGGCATCAAATGAGGCATCAAATGAGGCATCAAATGAGGCATCACATGAGGCATCACATGAGGCATCACATGAGGTACCAAATGAGGCATCAAATGAGTCATCAAATGAGATATCAAATGAGGCATCACATGAGGCATCACATGAGGCATCACATGAGGCATCACATGAGGTACCAAATGATCTACCAAATGATGTATCAAATGGGGTATCAAATGAGGTATCAAATGAGGTATCAAATGAGGTATCAAATGAGGAATGAAATGGGGTGTCAAATGAGGTGTCATGTGAGGTATCAAGTGAGGTATCAAATGAGGAATGAAATGAGGTATCAAATGAGGCATCAAATGAGGAATGAAATGAGGTATCAAATGAGGCATCAAATGATATATCAAATGAGGTATCAAATAAGGCATCAAATGAGGCATCAAATGAGGCATCAAATGAGGCATCAAATGAGGCATCACATGATTTATCACATGAGGCATCACATGAGGTACCAAATGAGGCATCAAATGAGTCACCAAATGAGGCACCAAATTAGGCATCAAATGATGCATCAAATGATGTGTCAAATGAGGCACTAAATGAGGTACCAAATGACGTACCAAATGAGGTATCAAATGACGTATCAAATGAGGTATAAGATAAGGCATCAAATGAGGCAACAAATGAGGCATCAAATGAGGTATCAAATGAGGTATCAAATGAGGTATCAAATGAGGTATTAAATGAGGAATGAAATGGGTTGTCAAATGAGGTGTCAAGTAAGGTATCAAGTGAGGCATCAAATGAGGTACAAATGAGGTACCAAAGGAGGTATCAAATGAGGTTCCGAATGAGGTACCAAATGAGGTATCAAATGAGGTATCAAATGAGGAATGAAATGAGGTATCAAATGAGGAATGAAATGAGGTATCAAATGAGGCATCAAATGAGGAATCAAATGAGGTACAAATGAGGTACAAAAGGAGGTATCAAATGAGGTACCAAATGAGGTATCAAATGAGTTATCAAATGAGGAATGAAATGAGGTATCACATGAGGCATCACATGAGGCATCACATGAGGCATCACATGAGGCATCACATGAGGCATGAAATGAGATATCAAATGAGGCATCACATGAGGCATCACATGAGGTACCAAATGATCTACCAAATGATGTATCAAATGAGGTATCAAATGAGGAATGAAATGAGGTATCAAATGAGGAATGAAATGAGGTATCAAATGAGGCATCAAATGAGGCATCAAATGAGGCATCAAATGAGGTACAAAAGGAGGTATCAAATGAAGTACAAAATGAGGTATCAAATGAGGAATGAAATGAGGTATCAAATGAGGCATCACATGAGGCATCACATGAGGCATCACATGAGGCATCACATGAGGCATCACATGAGGCATCACATGAGGCATCACATGAGGCATCACATGAGGCATCACATGAGGCATCACATGAGGCATCAAATGAGGCATCAAATGAAGCATCAAATGATGCATCAAATGAGGCATCAAATGAGGCATCAAATGAGGCATCAAATGAGGCATCAAATGAGGCATCAAATGAGGCATCAAATGAGGCATCAAATGAGGCATCAAATGAGGCATCAAATGAGGCATCAAATGAGGCATCAAATGAGGCATCACATGAGGCATCAAATGAGGTACAAATGAGGTACAAAAGGAGGTATCAAATGAGGTACAAAATGAGGTATCAAATGAGTTATCAAATGATGAATGAAATGAGGTATCAAATGAGGCATCACATGAGGCATCACATGAGGCATCACATGAGGCATCACATGAGGCATCACATGAGGAATCACATGAGGCATCACATGAGGCATCAAATGAGGCATCAAATGATGCATCAAATGAGGCATCAAATGAGGCATCAAATGAGGCATCAAATGAGGCATCAAATGAGGCATCAAATGAGGCATCAAATGAGGCATCAAATGAGGCATCAAATGAGGCATCAAATGAGGCATCAAATGAGGCATCAAATGAGGCATCAAATGAGGCATCAAATGACGCATCACATGAGTCATCAAATGAGGCAACAAATGATGTATCAAATGAGGTATCAAATGATGTATCAAATGAGGTATCAAATGAGGCATCAAATGAGGCATCAAATGAGGCATCAAATGAGGCATCAAATGAGGCATCAAATGAGGCATCAAATGAGGCATCAAATGATATATCAAATGAGGCATCAAATGAGGCATCACATGAGGCATCAAATGAGGCATCAAATGAGGCATCAAATGAGGCATCACATGAGGCATCAAATGAGGCATCAAATGAGGCATCAAATGAGATATCAAATAAGATATCAAATGAGGCATCAAATGAGGCATCAAATGAGGCATCAAATGAGGCATCTAATGAGGCATCAAATGAGGCATCACATGAGGCATCACATGAGGCATCAAATGAGGCATCAAATGAGGCATCAAATGAGGCATCAAATGAGGCATCAAATGAGGCATCAAATGAGACATCAAATGAGGCATCAAATGAGGCATCAAATGAGGCATCAAATGAGGCATCAAATGAGGCATCAAATGAGGCATCAAATGAGGCATCAAATGAGGCATCAAATGAGGCATCAAATGAGGCATCAAATGAGGCATCAAATGAGGCATGAAATGAGATATCAAATGAGGCATCACATGAGGCATCACATGAGGTACCAAATGATCTACCAAATGATGTATCAAATGGGGTATCAAATGAGGTATCAAATGAGGTATCAAATGAGGAATGAAATGGGGTGTCAAATGAGGTTTCATGTGAGGTATCAAGTGAGGCATCAAATGAGGTACAAATGAGGTACCAAAGGAGGTATCAAATGAGGTACCAAATGAGGTATCAAATGAGGTATCAAATGAGGAATGAAATGAGGTATCACATGAGGCATCAAATGAGGCATCAAATGATATTTCAAATGAGGTATCAAATAAGGCATCAAATGAGGCATCAAATGAGGCATCAAATGAGGCATCAAATGAGGCATCAAATGAGGCATCAAATGAGGCATCAAATGAGGCATCACATGAGGCATCACATGAGGCATCACATGAGGTACCAAATGAGGCATCAAATGAGTCATCAAATGAGATATCAAATGAGGCATCACATGAGGCATCACATGAGGCATCACATGAGGCATCACATGAGGTACCAAATGATCTACCAAATGATGTATCAAATGGGGTATCAAATGAGGTATCAAATGAGGTATCAAATGAGGTATCAAATGAGGCATCAAATGAGGCATCAAATGATGCATCAAATGAGTCATCAAATGAGTTATCAAATGAGGTATCAAATGAGGTATCAAATGAGGAATGAAATGGGGTGTCAAATGAGGTGTCATGTGAGGTATCAAGTGAGGTATCAAATGAGGAATGAAATGAGGTATCAAATGAGGCATCAAATGAGGAATGAAATGAGGTATCAAATGAGGCATCAAATGATATATCAAATGAGGTATCAAATAAGGCATCAAATGAGGCATCAAATGAGGCATCAAATGAGGCATCAAATGAGGCATCACATGATTTATCACATGAGGCATCACATGAGGTACCAAATGAGGCATCAAATGAGTCACCAAATGAGGCACCAAATTAGGCATCAAATGATGCATCAAATGATGTGTCAAATGAGGCACTAAATGAGGTACCAAATGACGTACCAAATGAGGTATCAAATGACGTATCAAATGAGGTATAAGATAAGGCATCAAATGAGGCAACAAATGAGGCATCAAATGAGGTATCAAATGAGGTATCAAATGAGGTATCAAATGAGGTATTAAATGAGGAATGAAATGGGTTGTCAAATGAGGTGTCAAGTGAGGTATCAAGTGAGGCATCAAATGAGGTACAAATGAGGTACCAAAGGAGGTATCAAATGAGGTTCCGAATGAGGTACCAAATGAGGTATCAAATGAGGTATCAAATGAGGAATGAAATGAGGTATCAAATGAGGAATGAAATGAGGTATCAAATGAGGCATCAAATGAGGAATCAAATGAGGTACAAATGAGGTACAAAAGGAGGTATCAAATGAGGTACCAAATGAGGTATCAAATGAGTTATCAAATGAGGAATGAAATGAGGTATCACATGAGGCATCACATGAGGCATCACATGAGGCATCACATGAGGCATCACATGAGGCATGAAATGAGATATCAAATGAGGCATCACATGAGGCATCACATGAGGTACCAAATGATCTACCAAATGATGTATCAAATGAGGTATCAAATGAGGAATGAAATGAGGTATCAAATGAGGAATGAAATGAGGTATCAAATGAGGCATCAAATGAGGCATCAAATGAGGCATCAAATGAGGCATCAAATGAGGCATCAAATGAGGTACAAAAGGAGGTATCAAATGAGGTACAAAATGAGGTATCAAATGAGTTATCAAATGAGGAATGAAATGAGGTATCAAATGAGGCATCACATGAGGCATCACATGAGGCATCACATGAGGCATCACATGAGGCATCACATGAGGCATCACATGAGGCATCACATGAGGCATCACATGAGGCATCACATGAGGCATCAAATGAGGCATCAAATGAAGCATCAAATGATGCATCAAATGAGGCATCAAATGAGGCATCAAATGAGGCATCAAATGAGGCATCAAATGAGGCATCAAATGAGGCATCAAATGAGGCATCAAATGAGGCATCAAATGAGGCATCAAATGAGGCATCAAATGAGGCATCAAATGAGGCATCACATGAGGCATCAAATGAGGCAACAAATGATGTATCAAATGAGGTATCAAATGATGCATCAAATGATGTGTCAAATGAGGCACTAAATGAGGTACCAAATGACGTACCAAAAGAGGTATCAAATGACGTATCAAATGAGGTATAAGATAAGGCATCAAATGAGGCAACAAATTAGGCATCAAATGAGGTATCAAATGAGGTATCAAATGAGGTATCAAATGAGGTATTAAATGAGGAATGAAATGGGTTGTCAAATGAGGTGTCAAGTGAGGTATCAAGTGAGGCATCAAATTAGGTACAAATGAGGTACCAAAGGAGATATCAAATGAGGCATCAAATGAGGCATCACATGAGGCATCACATGAGGCATCAAATGAGGCATCAAATGAGGCATCAAATGAGGCATCAAATGAGGCATCAAATGAGGCATCAAATGAGGCATCAAATGAGGCATCAAATGAGGCATCAAATGAGGCATCAAATGAGGCATCAAATGAGGCATCAAATGAGGCATCAAATGAGGCATCAAATGAGGCATCAAATGAGGCATCAAATGAGGCATGAAATGAGATATCAAATGAGGCATCACATGAGACATCACATGAGGTACCAAATGATCTACCAAATGATGTATCAAATGGGGTATCAAATGAGGTATCAAATGAGGTATCAAATGAGGAATGAAATGGGGTGTCAAATGAGGTGTCATGTGAGGTATCAAGTGAGGCATCAAATGAGGTACAAATGAGGTACCAAAGGAGGTATCAAATGAGGTACCAAATGAGGTATCAAATGAGGTATCAAATGAGGAATGAAATGAGGTATCAAATGAGGCATCAAATGAGGCATCAAATGATATATCAAATGAGGTATCAAATAAGGCATCAAATGAGGCATCAAATGAGGCATCAAATGAGGCATCAAATGAGGCATCAAATGAGGCATCACATGAGGCATCACATGAGGTACCAAATGAGGCATCAAATGAGTCATCAAATGATATATCAAATGAGGTATCAAATAAGGCATCAAATGAGGCATCAAATGAGGCATCAAATGAGGCATCAAATGAGGCATCAAATGAGGCATCACATGATTTATCACATGAGGCATCACATGAGGTACCAAATGAGGCATCAAATGAGTCATCAAATGAGGCACCAAATTAGGCATCAAATGATGCATCAAATGATTTGTCAAATGAGGCACTAAATGAGGTACCAAATGACGTACCAAATGAGGTATCAAATGACGTATCAAATGAGGTATAAGATAAGGCATCAAATGAGGCAACAAATAAGGGCATCAAATGAGGTATCAAATGAGGTATCAAATGAGGTATCAAATGAGGTATTAAATGAGGAATGAAATGGGTTGTCAAATGAGGTGTCAAGTGAGGTATGAAGTGAGGCATCAAATGAGGTACAAATGAGGTACCAAAGGAGGTATCAAATGAGGTTCCGAATGAGGTACCAAATGAGGTATCAAATGAGGTATCAAATGAGGAATGAAATGAGGTATCAAATGAGGAATGAAATGAGGTATCAAATGAGGCATCAAATGAGGCATCAAATGAGGCATCAAATGAGAAACAAATGAGGTACAAAAGGAGGTATCAAATGAGGTACAAAATGAGGTATCAAATGAGTTATCAAATGAGGAATGAAATGAGGTATCAAATGAGGCATCACATGAGGCATCAAATGAGGCATCACATGAGGCATCACATGAGGCATCACATGAGGCATCAAATGATATATCAAATGAGGCATCAAATGAGGCATCACATGAGGCATCAAATGAGGCATCAAATGAGGCATCAAATGAGGCATCACATGAGGCATCAAATGAGGCATCAAATGAGGCATCAAATGAGGCATCAAATGAGGCATCAAATGAGATATCAAATGAGATATCAAATGAGGCATCAAATGAGGCATCAAATGAGGCATCAAATGAGGCATCAAATGAGGCATCAAATGAGGCATCACATGAGGCATCACATGAGGCATCAAATGAGGTACCAAATGATCTACCAAATGATGTATCAAATGGGGTATCAAATGAGGTATCAAATGAGGTATCAAATGAGGAATGAAATGGGGTGTCAAATGAGGTGTCATGTGAGGTATCAAGTGAGGCATCAAATGAGGTACAAATGAGGTACCAAAGGAGGTATCAAATGAGGTACCAAATGAGGTATCAAATGAGGTATCAAATGAGGAATGAAATGAGGTATCAAATGAGGCATCACATGAGGCATCACATGAGGCATCACATGAGGTACCAAATGAGGCATCAAATGAGTCATCAAATGAGATATCAAATGAGGCATCACATGAGGCATCACATGAGGCATCACATGAGGCATCACATGAGGCATCATATGAGGTACCAAATGATCTACCAAATGATGTATCAAATGGGGTATCAAATGAGGTATCAAATGAGGTATCAAATGAGGCATCAAATGAGGCATCAAATGATGCATCAAATGAGTCATCAAATGAGTTATCAAATGAGGTATCAAATGAGGTATCAAATGAGGAATGAAATGGGTTGTCAAATGAGGTGTCATGTGAGGTATCAAGTGAGGTAGCAAATGAGGAATGAAATGAGGTATCAAATGAGGCATCAAATGAGGAATGAAATGAGGTATCAAATGAGGCATCAAATGAGGCATCAAATGATATATCAAATGAGGTATCAAATAAGGCATCAAATGAGGCATCAAATGAGGCATCAAATGAGGCATCAAATGAGGCATCACATGATTTATCACATGAGGCATCACATGAGGTACCAAATGAGGCATCAAATGAGTCATCAAATGAGGCACCAAATTAGGCATCAAATGATGCATCAAATGATTTGTCAAATGAGGCACTAAATGAGGTACCAAATGACGTACCAAATGAGGTATCAAATGACGTATCAAATGAGGTATAAGATAAGGCATCAAATGAGGCAACAAATGAGGCATCAAATGAGGTATCAAATGAGGTATCAAATGAGGTATCAAATGAGGTATTAAATGAGGAATGAAATGAATTGTCAAATGAGGTGTCAAGTGAGGTATGAAGTGAGGCATCAAATGAGGTACAAATGAGGTACCAAAGGAGGTATCAAATGAGGTTCCGAATGAGGTACCAAATGAGGTATCAAATGAGGTATCAAATGAGGAATGAAATGAGGTATCAAATGAGGAATGAAATAAGGTATCAAATGAGGCATCAAATGAGGCATCAAATGAGGCATCAAATGAGGTACAAATGAGGTACAAAAGGAGGTATCAAATGAGGTACAAAATGAGGTATCAAATGAGTTATCAAATGAGGAATGAAATGAGGTATCAAATGAGGCATCACATGAGGCATCACATGAGGCATCACATGAGGCATCACATGAGGCATCACATGAGGCATCACATGAGGCATCAAATGATATATCAAATGAGGCATCAAATGAGGCATCACATGAGGCATCAAATGAGGCATCAAATGAGGCATCAAATGAGGCATCAAATGAGGCATCAAATGAGGCATCAAATGAGGCATCAAATGAGGCATCAAATGAGGCATCAAATGAGATATCAAATGAGATATCAAATGAGGCATCAAATGAGGCATCAAATGAGGCATCAAATGAGGCATCAAATGAGGCATCAAATGAGGCATCACATGAGGCATCACATGAGGCATCAAATGAGGTACCAAATGATCTACCAAATGATGTATCAAATGGGGTATCAAATGAGGTATCAAATGAGGTATCAAATGAGGAATGAAATGGGGTGTCAAATGAGGTGTCATGTGAGGTATCAAGTGAGGCATCAAATGAGGTACAAATGAGGTACCAAAGGAGGTATCAAATGAGGTACCAAATGAGGTATCAAATGAGGTATCAAATGAGGAATGAAATGAGGTATCAAATGAGGCATCAAATGAGGCATCAAATGATATATCAAATGAGGTATCAAATAAGGCATCAAATGAGGCATCAAATGAGGCATCAAATGAGGCATCAAATGAGGCATCAAATGAGGCATCACATGAGGCATCACATGAGGCATCACATGAGGTACCAAATGAGGCATCAAATGAGTCATCAAATGAGATATCAAATGAGGCATCACATGAGGCATCACATGAGGCATCACATGAGGCATCACATGAGGCATCATATGAGGTACCAAATGATCTACCAAATGATGTATCAAATGGGGTATCAAATGAGGTATCAAATGAGGTATCAAATGAGGCATCAAATGAGGCATCAAATGATGCATCAAATGAGTCATCAAATGAGTTATCAAATGAGGTATCAAATGAGGTATCAAATGAGGAATGAAATGGGGTGTCAAATGAGGTGTCATGTGAGGTATCAAGTGAGGTATCAAATGAGGAATGAAATGAGGTATCAAATGAGGCATCAAATGAGGAATGAAATGAGGTATCAAATGAGGCATCAAATGAGGCATCAAATGATATATCAAATGAGGTATCAAATAAGGCATCAAATGAGGCATCAAATGAGGCATCAAATGAGGCATCAAATGAGGCATCACATGATTTATCACATGAGGCATCACATGAGGTACCAAATGAGGCATCAAATGAGTCATCAAATGAGGCACCAAATTAGGCATCAAATGATGCATCAAATGATGTGTCAAATGAGGCACTAAATGAGGTACCAAATGACGTACCAAATGAGGTATCAAATGACGTATCAAATGAGGTATAAGATAAGGCATCAAATGAGGCAACAAATGAGGCATCAAATGAGGCATCAAATGAGGCATCAAATGAGGCATGAAATGAGATATCAAATGAGGCATCACATGAGGCATCACATGAGGTACCAAATGATCTATTAAATGATGTATCAAATGGGGTATCAAATGAGGTATCAAATGAGGTATCAAATGAGGAATGAAATGGGGTGTCAAATGAGGTGTCATGTGAGGTATCAAGTGAGGCATCAAATGAGGTACAAATGAGGTACCAAAGGAGGTATCAAATGAGGTACCAAATGAGGGATCAAATGAGGTATCAAATGAGGAATGAAATGAGGTATCAAATGAGGCATCAAATGAGGCATCAAATGATATATCAAATGAGGTATCAAATAAGGCATCAAATGAGGCATCAAATGAGGCATCAAATGAGGCATCAAATGAGGCATCAAATGAGGCATCAAATGAGGCATCACATGAGGCATCACATGAGGCATCACATGAGGTACCAAATGAGGCATCAAATGAGTCATCAAATGAGATATCAAATGAGGCATCACATGAGGCATCACATGAGGCATCACATGAGGCATCACATGAGGTACCAAATGATCTACCAAATGATGTATCAAATGAGGTATCAAATGAGGTATCAAATGAGGTATCAAATGAGACATCAAATGAGGCATCAAATGATGCATCAAATGAGTCATCAAATGAGTTATCAAATGAGGTATCAAATGAGGTATCAAATGAGGAATGAAATGGGGTGTCAAATGAGGTGTCATGTGAGGTATCAAGTGAGGTATCAAATGAGGAATGAAATGAGGTATCAAATGAGGCATCAAATGAGGAATGAAATGAGGTATCAAATGAGGCATCAAATGAGGCATCAAATGATATATCAAATGAGGTATCAAATAAGGCATCAAATGAGGCATCAAATGAGGCATCAAATGAGGCATCAAATGAGGCATCACATGATTTATCACATGAGGCATCACATGAGGTACAAATGAGGCATCAAATGAGTCATCAAATGAGGCACCAAATTAGGCATCAAATGATGCATCAAATGATGTGTCAAATGAGGCACTAAATGAGGTACCAAATGAGGTACCAAATGAGGCATCAAATGAGTCATCAAATGAGATATCAAATGAGGCATCACATGAGGCATCACATGAGGCATCACATGAGGCATCACATGAGGTACCAAATGATCTACCAAATGATGTATCAAATGGGGTATCAAATGAGGTATCAAATGAGGTATCAAATGAGGTATCAAATGAGGCATCAAATGAGGCATCAAATGATGCATCAAATGAGTCATCAAATGAGTTATCAAATGAGGTATCAAATGAGGTATCAAATGAGGTATCAAATGAGGAATGAAATGGGGTGTCAAATGAGGTGTCATGTGAGGTATCAAGTGAGGTATCAAATGAGGAATGAAATGAGGTATCAAATGAGGCATCAAATGAGGAATGAAATGAGGTATCAAATGAGGCATCAAATGATATATCAAATGAGGTATCAAATAAGGCATCAAATGAGGCATCAAATGAGGCATCAAATGAGGCATCAAATGAGGCATCACATGATTTATCACATGAGGCATCACATGAGGTACCAAATGAGGCATCAAATGAGTCATCAAATGAGGCACCAAATTAGGCATCAAATGATGCATCAAATGATGTGTCAAATGAGGCACTAAATGAGGTACCAAATGACGTACCAAATGAAGTATCAAATGACGTATCAAATGAGGTATAAGATAAGGCATCAAATGAGGCAACAAATGAGGCATCAAATGAGGTATCAAATGAGGTATCAAATGAGGTATCAAATGAGGTATTAAATGAGGAATAAAATGGGTTGTCAAATGAGGTGTCAAGTGAGGTATCAAGTGAGGCATCAAATGAGGTACAAATGAGGTACCAAAGGAGGTATCAAATGAGGTTCCGAATGAGGTACCAAATGAGGTATCAAATGAGGTATCAAATGAGGAATGAAATGAGGTATCAAATGAGGAATGAAATGAGGTATCAAATGAGGCATCAAATGAGGAATCAAATGAGGTACAAATGAGGTACAAAAGGAGGTATCAAATGAGGTACCAAATGAGGTATCAAATGAGTTATCAAATGAGGAATGAAATGAGGTATCACATGAGGCATCACATGAGGCATCACATGAGGCATCACATGAGGCATCACATGAGGCATTAAATGAGGCATCAAATGATGCATCAAATGAGGCATCAAATGAGGCATCATATGAGGCATCAAATGAGGCATCAAATGAGGCATCAAATGAGGCATCAAATGAGGCATCAAATAAGGCATCAAATGAGGCATCACATGAGGCATCAAATGAGGCATCAAATGAGATATCAAATGAGATATCAAATGAGGCATCAAATGAGGCATCAAATGAGGCATCAAATGAGGCATCAAATGAGGCATCAAATGAGGCATCAAATGAGGCATCAAATGAGGTATCAAATGAGGTATCAAATGAGGTATCAAATGAGGTATTAAATGAGGAATGAAATGGGTTGTCAAATGAGGTGTCAAGTGAGGTATGAAGTGAGGCATCAAATGAGGTACAAATGAGGTACCAAAGGAGGTATCAAATGAGGTTCCGAATGAGGTACCAAATGAGGTATCAAATGAGGTATCAAATGAGGAATGAAATGAGGTATCAAATGAGGAATGAAATGAGGTATCAAATGAGGCATCAAATGAGGCATCAAATGAGGCATCAAATGAGGTACAAATGAGGTACAAAAGGAGGTATCAAATGAGGTACAAAATGAGGTATCAAATGAGTTATCAAATGAGGAATGAAATGAGGTATCAAATGAGGCATCACATGAGGCATCACATGAGGCATCACATGAGGCATCACATGAGGCATCACATGAGGCATCACATGAGGCATCACATGAGGCATCAAATGATATATCAAATGAGGCATCAAATGAGGCATCACATGAGGCATCAAATGAGGCATCAAATGAGGCATCACATGAGGCATCAAATGAGGCATCAAATGAGGCATCAAATGAGGCATAAAATGAGGCATCAAATGAGATATCAAATGAGATATCAAATGAGGCATCAAATGAGGCATCAAATGAGGCATCAAATGAGGCATCAAATGAGACATCAAATGAGGCATCACATGAGGCATCACATGAGGCATCAAATGAGGTACCAAATGATCTACCAAATGATGTATCAAATGGGGTATCAAATGAGGTATCAAATGAGGTATCAAATGTGGAATGAAATGGGGTGTCAAATGAGGTGTCATGTGAGGTATCAAGTGAGGCATCAAATGAGGTACAAATGAGGTACCAAAGGAGGTATCAAATGAGGTACCAAATGAGGTATCAAATGAGGTATCAAATGAGGAATGAAATGAGGTATCAAATGAGGCATCAAATGAGGCATCAAATGATATATCAAATGAGGTATCAAATAAGGCATCAAATGAGGCATCAAATGAGGCATCAAATGAGGCATCAAATGAGGCATCAAATGAGGCATCACATGAGGCATCACATGAGGCATCACATGAGGTACCAAATGAGGCATCAAATGAGTCATCAAATGAGATATCAAATGAGGCATCACATGAGGCATCACATGAGGCATCACATGAGGCATCATATGAGGTACCAAATGATCTACCAAATGATGTATCAAATGGGGTATCAAATGAGGTATCAAATGAGGTATCAAATGAGGCATCAAATGAGGCATCAAATGATGCATCAAATGAGTCATCAAATGAGTTATCAAATGAGGTATCAAATGAGGTATCAAATGAGGAATGAAATGGGGTGTCAAATGAGGTGTCATGTGAGGTATCAAGTGAGGTATCAAATGAGGAATGAAATGAGGTATCAAATGAGGCATCAAATGAGGAATGAAATGAGGTATCAAATGAGGCATCAAATGAGGCATCAAATGATATATCAAATGAGGTATCAAATAAGGCATCAAATGAGGCATCAAATGAGGCATCAAATGAGGCATCAAATGAGGCATCAAATGAGGCATCAAATAAGGCATCACATGAGGTACCAAATGAGGCATCAAATGAGTCATCAAATGAGGCACCAAATTAGGCATCAAATGATGCATCAAATGATGTGTCAAATGAGGCACTAAATGAGGTACCAAATGACGTACCAAATGAGGTATCAAATGACGTATCAAATGAGGTATAAGATAAGGCATCAAATGAGGCAACAAATGAGGCATCAAATGAGGCATCAAATGAGGCATCAAATGAGGCATCAAATGAGGCATCAAATGAGGCATGAAATGAGATATCAAATGAGGCATCACATGAGGCATCACATGAGGTACCAAATGATCTACCAAATGATGTATCAAATGGGGTATCAAATGAGGTATCAAATGAGGTATCAAATGAGGAATGAAATGGGGTGTCAAATGAGGTGTCATGTGAGGTATCAAGTGAGGCATCAAATGAGGTACAAATGAGGTACCAAAGGAGGTATCAAATGAGGTACCAAATGAGGTATCAAATGAGGTATCAAATGAGGAATGAAATGAGGTATCAAATGAGGCATCAAATGAGGCATCAAATGATATATCAAATGAGGTATCAAATAAGGCATCAAATGAGGCATCAAATGAGGCATCAAATGAGGCATCAAATGAGGCATCAAATGAGGCATCAAATGAGGCATCACATGAGGCATCACATGAGGCATCACATGAGGTACCAAATGAGGCATCAAATGAGTCATCAAATGAGATATCAAATGAGGCATCACATGAGGCATCACATGAGGCATCACATGAGGCATCACATGAGGCATCACATGAGGTACCAAATGATCTACCAAATGATGTATCAAATGGGGTATCAAATGAGGTATCAAATGAGGTATCAAATGAGGCATCAAATGAGGCATCAAATGATGCATCAAATGAGTCATCAAATGAGTTATCAAATGAGGTATCAAATGAGGTATCAAATGAGGAATGAAATGGGGTGTCAAATGAGGTGTCATGTGAGGTATCAAGTGAGGTATCAAATGAGGAATGAAATGAGGTATCAAATGAGGCATCAAATGAGGAATGAAATGAGGTATCAAATGAGGCATCAAATGAGGCATCAAATGATATATCAAATGAGGTATCAAATAAGGCATCAAATGAGGCATCAAATGAGGCATCAAATGAGGCATCAAATGAGGCATCACATGATTTATCACATGAGGCATCACATGAGGTACAAATGAGGCATCAAATGAGTCATCAAATGAGGCACCAAATTAGGCATCAAATGATGCATCAAATGATGTGTCAAATGAGGCACTAAATGAGGTACCAAATGAGGTACCAAATGAGGCATCAAATGAGTCATCAAATGAGATATCAAATGAGGCATCACATGAGGCATCACATGAGGCATCACATGAGGTACCAAATGATCTACCAAATGATGTATCAAATGGGGTATCAAATGAGGTATCAAATGAGGTATCAAATGAGGTATCAAATGAGGCATCAAATGAGGCATCAAATGATGCATCAAATGAGTCATCAAATGAGTTATCAAATGAGGTATCAAATGAGGTATCAAATGAGGAATGAAATGGGGTGTCAAATGAGGTGTCATGTGAGGTATCAAGTGAGGTATCAAATGAGGAATGAAATGAGGTATCAAATGAGGCATCAAATGAGGAATGAAATGAGGTATCAAATGAGGCATCAAATGATATATCAAATGAGGTATCAAATAAGGCATCAAATGAGGCATCAAATGAGGCATCAAATGAGGCATCAAATGAGGCATCACATGATTTATCACATGAGGCATCACATGAGGTACCAAATGAGGCATCAAATGAGTCATCAAATGAGGTATTAAATGAGGAATGAAATGGGTTGTCAAATGAGGTGTCAAGTGAGGTATGAAGTGAGGCATCAAATGAGGTACAAATGAGGTACCAAAGGAGGTATCAAATGAGGTTCCGAATGAGGTACCAAATGAGGTATCAAATGAGGTATCAAATGAGGAATGAAATGAGGTATCAAATGAGGAATGAAATGAGGTATCAAATGAGGCATCAAATGAGGCATCAAATGAGGCATCAAATGAGGTACAAATGAGGTACAAAAGGAGGTATCAAATGAGGTACAAAATGAGGTATCAAATGAGTTATCAAATGAGGAATGAAATGAGGTATCAAATGAGGCATCACATGAGGCATCACATGAGGCATCACATGAGGCATCACATGAGGCATCACATGAGGCATCACATGAGGCATCACATGAGGCATCAAATGATATATCAAATGAGGCATCAAATGAGGCATCACATGAGGCATCAAATGAGGCATCAAATGAGGCATCAAATGAGGCATCAAATGAGGCATCACATGAGGCATCAAATGAGGCATCAAATGAGGCATCAAATGAGGCATAAAATGAGGCATCAAATGAGATATCAAATGAGATATCAAATGAGGCATCAAATGAGGCATCAAATGAGGCATCAAATGAGGCATCAAATGAGGCATCAAATGAGGCATCACATGAGGCATCACATGAGGCATCAAATGAGGTACCAAATGATCTACCAAATGATGTATCAAATGGGGTATCAAATGAGGTATCAAATGAGGTATCAAATGTGGAATGAAATGGGGTGTCAAATGAGGTGTCATGTGAGGTATCAAGTGAGGCATCAAATGAGGTACAAATGAGGTACCAAAGGAGGTATCAAATGAGGTACCAAATGAGGTATCAAATGAGGTATCAAATGAGGAATGAAATGAGGTATCAAATGAGGCATCAAATGAGGCATCAAATGATATATCAAATGAGGTATCAAATAAGGCATCAAATGAGGCATCAAATGAGGCATCAAATGAGGCATCAAATGAGGCATCAAATGAGGCATCACATGAGGCATCACATGAGGCATCACATGAGGTACCAAATGAGGCATCAAATGAGTCATCAAATGAGATATCAAATGAGGCATCACATGAGGCATCACATGAGGCATCACATGAGGCATCATATGAGGTACCAAATGATCTACCAAATGATGTATCAAATGGGGTATCAAATGAGGTATCAAATGAGGTATCAAATGAGGCATCAAATGAGGCATCAAATGATGCATCAAATGAGTCATCAAATGAGTTATCAAATGAGGTATCAAATGAGGTATCAAATGAGGAATGAAATGGGGTGTCAAATGAGGTGTCATGTGAGGTATCAAGTGAGGTATCAAATGAGGAATGAAATGAGGTATCAAATGAGGCATCAAATGAGGAATGAAATGAGGTATCAAATGAGGCATCAAATGAGGCATCAAATGATTAATCAAATGAGGTATCAAATAAGGCATCAAATGAGGCATCAAATGAGGCATCAAATGAGGCATCAAATGAGGCATCAAATGAGGCATCAAATAAGGCATCACATGAGGTACCAAATGAGGCATCAAATGAGTCATCAAATGAGGCACCAAATTAGGCATCAAATGATGCATCAAATGATGTGTCAAATGAGGCACTAAATGAGGTACCAAATGACGTACCAAATGAGGTATCAAATGACGTATCAAATGAGGTATAAGATAAGGCATCAAATGAGGCAACAAATGAGGCATCAAATGAGGCATCAAATGAGGCATCAAATGAGGCATCAAATGAGGCATCAAATGAGGCATCAAATGAGGCATGAAATGAGATATCAAATGAGGCATCACATGAGGCATCACATGAGGTACCAAATGATCTACCAAATGATGTATCAAATGGGGTATCAAATGAGGTATCAAATGAGGTATCAAATGAGGAATGAAATGGGGTGTCAAATGAGGTGTCATGTGAGGTATCAAGTGAGGCATCAAATGAGGTACAAATGAGGTACCAAAGGAGGTATCAAATGAGGTACCAAATGAGGTATCAAATGAGGTATCAAATGAGGAATGAAATGAGGTATCAAATGAGGCATCAAATGAGGCATCAAATGAGGCATCAAATGATATATCAAATGAGGTATCAAATAAGGCATCAAATGAGGCATCAAATGAGGCATCAAATGAGGCATCAAATGAGGCATCAAATGAGGCATCAAATGAGGCATCACATGAGGCATCACATGAGGCATCACATGAGGTACCAAATGAGGCATCAAATGAGTCATCAAATGAGATATCAAATGAGGCATCACATGAGGCATCACATGAGGCATCACATGAGGCATCACATGAGGCATCACATGAGGCATCACATGAGGTACCAAATGATCTACCAAATGATGTATCAAATGGGGTATCAAATGAGGTATCAAATGAGGTATCAAATGAGGCATCAAATGAGGCATCAAATGATGCATCAAATGAGTCATCAAATGAGTTATAAAATGAGGTATCAAATGAGGTATCAAATGAGGAATGAAATGGGGTGTCAAATGAGGTGTCATGTGAGGTATCAAGTGAGGTATCAAATGAGGAATGAAATGAGGTATCAAATGAGGCATCAAATGAGGAATGAAATGAGGTATCAAATGAGGCATCAAATGAGGCATCAAATGATATATCAAATGAGGTATCAAATAAGGCATCAAATGAGGCATCAAATGAGGCATCAAATGAGGCATCAAATGAGGCATCACATGATTTATCACATGAGGCATCACATGAGGTACAAATGAGGCATCAAATGAGTCATCAAATGAGGCACCAAATTAGGCATCAAATGATGCATCAAATGATGTGTCAAATGAGGCACTAAATGAGGTACCAAATGAGGTACCAAATGAGGCATCAAATGAGTCATCAAATGAGATATCAAATGAGGCATCACATGAGGCATCACATGAGGCATCACATGAGGTACCAAATGATCTACCAAATGATGTATCAAATGGGGCATCACATGAGGCATCAAATGAGGCATCAAATGAGGTATCAAATGAGGCATCAAATGAGGCATCAAATGAGGCATCAAATGAGGCACTAAATGAGGTACCAAATGACGTACCAAATGAGGTATCAAATGACGTATCAAATGAGGTATAAGATAAGGCATCAAATGAGGCAACAAATGAGGCATCAAATGAGGTATCAAATGAGGTATCAAATGAGGTATCAAATGAGGTATTAAATGAGGAATGAAATGGGTTGTCAAATGAGGTGTCAAGTGAGGTATCAAGTGAGGCATCAAATGAGGTACAAATGAGGTACCAAAGGAGGTATCAAATGAGGTTCCGAATGAGGTACCAAATGAGGTATCAAATGAGGTATCAAATGAGGAATGAAATGAGGTATCAAATGAGGAATGAAATGAGGTATCAAATGAGGCATCAAATGAGGAATCAAATGAGGTACAAATGAGGTACAAAAGGAGGTATCAAATGAGGTACCAAATGAGGTATCAAATGAGTTATCAAATGAGGAATGAAATGAGGTATCACATGAGGCATCACATGAGGCATCACATGAGGCATCACATGAGGCATCACATGAGGCATCAAATGAGGCATCAAATGATGCATCAAATGAGGCATCAAATGAGGCATCAAATGAGGCATCAAATGAGGCATCAGATGAGGCATCAAATGAGGCATCAAATGAGGCATCAAATGAGGCATCAAATGAGGCATCAAATGAGGCATCAAATGAGGTATCAAATGAGGCATCAAATGAGATATCAAATGAGATATCACATGAGGCATCAAATGAGGCATCAAATGAGGTATCAAATGAGGCATCAAATGAGATATCAAATGAGATATCAAATGAGGCATCAAATGAGGCATCAAATGAGGCATCAAATGAGGCATCAAATGAGGCATCAAATGAGGCATCAAATGAGGCATCAAATGAGGCATCAAATGAGGCATCAAATGAGGCATCAAATGAGGCATCAAATGAGGCATCAAATGAGGCATCAAATGAGGCATCAAATGAGGCATGAAATGAGATATCAAATGAGGCATCACATGAGGCATCACATGAGGTACCAAATGATCTACCAAATGATGTATCAAATGGGGTATCAAATGAGGTATCAAATGAGGTATCAAATGAGGAATGAAATGGGGTGTCAAATGAGGTGTCATGTGAGGTATCAAGTGAGGCATCAAATGATGTACAAATGAGGTACCAAAGGAGGTATCAAATGAGGTACCAAATGAGGTATCAAATGAGGTATCAAATGAGGAATGAAATGAGGTATCAAATGAGGCATCAAATGAGGCATCAAATGATATATCAAATGAGGTATCAAATAAGGCATCAAATGAGGCATCAAATGAGGCATCAAATGAGGCATCAAATGAGGCATCAAATGAGGCATCAAATGAGGCATCAAATGATGCATCAAATGATGTGTCAAATGAGGCACTAAATGAGGTACCAAATGAGGTACCAAATGAGGCATCAAATGAGTCATCAAATGAGATATCAAATGAGGCATCACATGAGGCATCACATGAGGCATCACATGAGGTACCAAATGATCTACCAAATGATGTATCAAATGGGGCATCACATGAGGCATCAAATGAGGCATCAAATGAGGTATCAAATGAGGCATCAAATGAGGCATCAAATGAGGCATCAAATGAGGCACTAAATGAGGTACCAAATGACGTACCAAATGAGGTATCAAATGACGTATCAAATGAGGTATAAGATAAGGCATCAAATGAGGCAACAAATGAGGCATCAAATGAGGTATCAAATGAGGTATCAAATGAGGTATCAAATGAGGTATTAAATGAGGAATGAAATGGGTTGTCAAATGAGGTGTCAAGTGAGGTATCAAGTGAGGCATCAAATGAGGTACAAATGAGGTACCAAAGGAGGTATCAAATGAGGTTCCGAATGAGGTACCAAATGAGGTATCAAATGAGGTATCAAATGAGGAATGAAATGAGGTATCAAATGAGGAATGAAATGAGGTATCAAATGAGGCATCAAATGAGGAATCAAATGAGGTACAAATGAGGTACAAAAGGAGGTATCAAATGAGGTACCAAATGAGGTATCAAATGAGTTATCAAATGAGGAATGAAATGAGGTATCACATGAGGCATCACATGAGGCATCACATGAGGCATCACATGAGGCATCACATGAGGCATCAAATGAGGCATCAAATGATGCATCAAATGAGGCATCAAATGAGGCATCAAATGAGGCATCAAATGAGGCATCAGATGAGGCATCAAATGAGGCATCAAATGAGGCATCAAATGAGGCATCAAATGAGGCATCAAATGAGGCATCACATGAGGCATCAAATGAGGCATCAAATGAGGTATCAAATGAGGCATCAAATGAGATATCAAATGAGATATCACATGAGGCATCAAATGAGGCATCAAATGAGGTATCAAATGAGGCATCAAATGAGATATCAAATGAGATATCAAATGAGGCATCAAATGAGGCATCAAATGAGGCATCAAATGAGGCATCAAATGAGGCATCAAATGAGGCATCAAATGAGGCATCAAATGAGGCATCAAATGAGGCATCAAATGAGGCATCAAATGAGGCATCAAATGAGGCATCAAATGAGGCATCAAATGAGGCATCAAATGAGGCATCAAATGAGGCATCAAATGAGGCATGAAATGAGATATCAAATGAGGCATCACATGAGGCATCACATGAGGTACCAAATGATCTACCAAATGATGTATCAAATGGGGTATCAAATGAGGTATCAAATGAGGTATCAAATGAGGAATGAAATGGGGTGTCAAATGAGGTGTCATGTGAGGTATCAAGTGAGGCATCAAATGATGTACAAATGAGGTACCAAAGGAGGTATCAAATGAGGTACCAAATGAGGTATCAAATGAGGTATCAAATGAGGAATGAAATGAGGTATCAAATGAGGCATCAAATGAGGCATCAAATGATATATCAAATGAGGTATCAAATAAGGCATCAAATGAGGCATCAAATGAGGCATCAAATGAGGCATCAAATGAGGCATCAAATGAGGCATCAAATGAGGCATCACATGAGGCATCACATGAGGTACCAAATGAGGCATCAAATGAGTCATCAAATGATATATCAAATGAGGTATCAAATAAGGCATCAAATGAGGCATCAAATAAGGCATCACATGATTTATCACATGAGGCATCACATGAGGTACCAAATGAGGCATCAAATGAGTCATCAAATGAGGCACCAAATTAGGCATCAAATGATGCATCAAATGATTTGTCAAATGAGGCACTAAATGAGGTACCAAATGACGTACCAAATGAGGTATCAAATGACGTATCAAATGAGGTATAAGATAAGGCATCAAATGAGGCAACAAATGAGGCATCAAATGAGGTATCAAATGAGGTATCAAATGAGGTATCAAATGAGGTATTAAATGAGGAATGAAATGGGTTGTCAAATGAGGTGTCAAGTGAGGTATGAAGTGAGGCATCAAATGAGGTACAAATGAGGTACCAAAGGAGGTATCAAATGAGGTTCCGAATGAGGTACCAAATGAGGTATCAAATGAGGTATCAAATGAGGAATGAAATGAGGTATCAAATGAGGAATGAAATGAGGTATCAAATGAGGCATCAAATGAGGCATCAAATGAGGCATCAAATGAGGTACAAATGAGGTACAAAAGGAGGTATCAAATGAGGTACAAAATGAGGTATCAAATGAGTTATCAAATGAGGAATGAAATGAGGTATCAAATGAGGCATCACATGAGGCATCACATGAGGCATCACATGAGGCATCACATGAGGCATCACATGAGGCATCAAATGATATATCAAATGAGGCATCAAATGAGGCATCACATGAGGCATCAAATGAGGCATCAAATGAGGCATCAAATGAGGCATCAAATGAGGCATCACATGAGGCATCAAATGAGGCATCAAATGAGGCATCAAATGAGGCATCAAATGAGGCATCAAATGAGATATCTAATGAGATATCAAATGAGGCATCAAATGAGGCATCAAATGAGGCATCAAATGAGGCATCAAATGAGGCATCAAATGAGGCATCAAATGAGGCATCACATGAGGCATCACATGAGGCATCAAATGAGGTACCAAATGATCTACCAAATGATGTATCAAATGGGGTATCAAATGAGGTATCAAATGAGGCATCAAATGAGGCATCAAATGAGGCATCAAATGAGATATCAAATGAGATATCAAATGAGGCATCAAATGAGGCATCAAATGAGGCATCAAATGAGGCATCAAATGAGGCATCAAATGAGGCATCACATGAGGCATCACATGAGGCATCAAATGAGGTACCAAATGATCTACCAAATGATGTATCAAATGAGGTATCAAATGAGGTATCAAATGAGGAATGAAATTGGGTGTCAAATGAGGTGTCATGTGAGGTATCAAGTGAGGCATCAAATGAGGTACAAATGAGGTACCAAAGGAGGTATCAAATGAGGTACCAAATGAGGTATCAAATGAGGTATCAAATGAGGAATGAAATGAGGTATCAAATGAGGCATCAAATGAGGCATCAAATGATATATCAAATGAGGTATCAAATAAGGCATCAAATGAGGCATCAAATGAGGCATCAAATGAGGCATCAAATGAGGCATCAAATGAGGCATCAAATGAGGCATCAAATGAGGCATCAAATGAGGCATCAAATGAGGCATCAAATGAGGCATCAAATGAGGCATCAAATGAGGCATCAAATGAGGCATCAAATGAGGCATCAAATGAGGCATCAAATGAGGCATCAAATGAGGCATGAAATGAGATATCAAATGAGGCATCACATGAGACATCACATGAGGTACCAAATGATCTACCAAATGATGTATCAAATGGGGTATCAAATGAGGTATCAAATGAGGTATCAAATGAGGAATGAAATGGGGTGTCAAATGAGGTGTCATGTGAGGTATCAAGTGAGGCATCAAATGAGGTACAAATGAGGTACCAAAGGAGGTATCAAATGAGGTACCAAATGAGGTATCAAATGAGGTATCAAATGAGGAATGAAATGAGGTATCAAATGAGGCATCAAATGAGGCATCAAATGATATATCAAATGAGGTATCAAATAAGGCATCAAATGAGGCATCAAATGAGGCATCAAATGAGGCATCAAATGAGGCATCAAATGAGGCATCAAATGAGGCATCACATGAGGCATCACATGAGGTACCAAATGAGGCATCAAATGAGTCATCAAATGATATATCAAATGAGGTATCAAATAAGGCATCAAATGAGGCATCAAATGAGGCATCAAATGAGGCATCAAATGAGGCATCAAATGAGGCATCAAATGAGGCATCACATGATTTATCACATGAGGCATCACATGAGGTACCAAATGAGGCATCAAATGAGTCATCAAATGAGGCACCAAATTAGGCATCAAATGATGCATCAAATGATTTGTCAAATGAGGCACTAAATGAGGTACCAAATGACGTACCAAATGAGGTATCAAATGACGTATCAAATGAGGTATAAGATAAGGCATCAAATGAGGCAACAAATAAGGGCATCAAATGAGGTATCAAATGAGGTATCAAATGAGGTATCAAATGAGGTATTAAATGAGGAATGAAATGGGTTGTCAAATGAGGTGTCAAGTGAGGTATGAAGTGAGGCATCAAATGAGGTACAAATGAGGTACCAAAGGAGGTATCAAATGAGGTTCCGAATGAGGTACCAAATGAGGTATCAAATGAGGTATCAAATGAGGAATGAAATGAGGTATCAAATGAGGCATCAAATGAGGCATCAAATGAGGCATCAAATGAGAAACAAATGAGGTACAAAAGGAGGTATCAAATGAGGTACAAAATGAGGTATCAAATGAGTTATCAAATGAGGAATGAAATGAGGTATCAAATGAGGCATCACATGAGGCATCACATGAGGCATCACATGAGGCATCACATGAGGCATCACATGAGGCATCAAATGATATATCAAATGAGGCATCAAATGAGGCATCACATGAGGCATCAAATGAGGCATCAAATGAGGCATCAAATGAGGCATCACATGAGGCATCAAATGAGGCATCAAATGAGGCATCAAATGAGGCATCAAATGAGGCATCAAATGAGATATCAAATGAGATATCAAATGAGGCATCAAATGAGGCATCAAATGAGGCATCAAATGAGGCATCAAATGAGGCATCAAATGAGGCATCAAATGAGGCATCACATGAGGCATCACATGAGGCATCAAATGAGGTACCAAATGATCTACCAAATGATGTATCAAATGGGGTATCAAATGAGGTATCAAATGAGGTATCAAATGAGGAATGAAATGGGGTGTCAAATGAGGTGTCATGTGAGGTATCAAGTGAGGCATCAAATGAGGTACAAATGAGGTACCAAAGGAGGTATCAAATGAGGTACCAAATGAGGTATCAAATGAGGTATCAAATGAGGAATGAAATGAGGTATCAAATGAGGCATCACATGAGGCATCACATGAGGCATCACATGAGGTACCAAATGAGGCATCAAATGAGTCATCAAATGAGATATCAAATGAGGCATCACATGAGGCATCACATGAGGCATCACATGAGGCATCACATGAGGCATCATATGAGGTACCAAATGATCTACCAAATGATGTATCAAATGGGGTATCAAATGAGGTATCAAATGAGGTATCAAATGAGGCATCAAATGAGGCATCAAATGATGCATCAAATGAGTCATCAAATGAGTTATCAAATGAGGTATCAAATGAGGTATCAAATGAGGAATGAAATGGGTTGTCAAATGAGGTGTCATGTGAGGTATCAAGTGAGGTAGCAAATGAGGAATGAAATGAGGTATCAAATGAGGCATCAAATGAGGAATGAAATGAGGTATCAAATGAGGCATCAAATGAGGCATCAAATGATATATCAAATGAGGTATCAAATAAGGCATCAAATGAGGCATCAAATGAGGCATCAAATGAGGCATCAAATGAGGCATCACATGATTTATCACATGAGGCATCACATGAGGTACCAAATGAGGCATCAAATGAGTCATCAAATGAGGCACCAAATTAGGCATCAAATGATGCATCAAATGATTTGTCAAATGAGGCACTAAATGAGGTACCAAATGACGTACCAAATGAGGTATCAAATGACGTATCAAATGAGGTATAAGATAAGGCATCAAATGAGGCAACAAATGAGGCATCAAATGAGGTATCAAATGAGGTATCAAATGAGGTATCAAATGAGGTATTAAATGAGGAATGAAATGGGTTGTCAAATGAGGTGTCAAGTGAGGTATGAAGTGAGGCATCAAATGAGGTACAAATGAGGTACCAAAGGAGGTATCAAATGAGGTTCCGAATGAGGTACCAAATGAGGTATCAAATGAGGTATCAAATGAGGAATGAAATGAGGTATCAAATGAGGAATGAAATAAGGTATCAAATGAGGCATCAAATGAGGCATCAAATGAGGCATCAAATGAGGTACAAATGAGGTACAAAAGGAGGTATCAAATGAGGTACAAAATGAGGTATCAAATGAGTTATCAAATGAGGAATGAAATGAGGTATCAAATGAGGCATCACATGAGGCATCACATGAGGCATCACATGAGGCATCACATGAGGCATCACATGAGGCATCACATGAGGCATCAAATGATATATCAAATGAGGCATCAAATGAGGCATCACATGAGGCATCAAATGAGGCATCAAATGAGGCATCAAATGAGGCATCAAATGAGGCATCACATGAGGCATCAAATGAGGCATCAAATGAGGCATCAAATGAGGCATCAAATGAGATATCAAATGAGATATCAAATGAGGCATCAAATGAGGCATCAAATGAGGCATCAAATGAGGCATCAAATGAGGCATCAAATGAGGCATCACATGAGGCATCACATGAGGCATCAAATGAGGTACCAAATGATCTACCAAATGATGTATCAAATGGGGTATCAAATGAGGTATCAAATGAGGTATCAAATGAGGAATGAAATGGGGTGTCAAATGAGGTGTCATGTGAGGTATCAAGTGAGGCATCAAATGAGGTACAAATGAGGTACCAAAGGAGGTATCAAATGAGGTACCAAATGAGGTATCAAATGAGGTATCAAATGAGGAATGAAATGAGGTATCAAATGAGGCATCAAATGAGGCATCAAATGATATATCAAATGAGGTATCAAATAAGGCATCAAATGAGGCATCAAATGAGGCATCAAATGAGGCATCAAATGAGGCATCAAATGAGGCATCAAATGAGGCATCAAATGAGGCATCAAATGAGGCATCAAATGAGGCATCAAATGAGGCATCAAATGAGGCATCAAATGAGGCATCAAATGAGGCATCAAATGAGGCATCAAATGAGGCATCAAATGAGGCATCAAATGAGGCATGAAATGAGATATCAAATGAGGCATCACATGAGACATCACATGAGGTACCAAATGATCTACCAAATGATGTATCAAATGGGGTATCAAATGAGGTATCAAATGAGGTATCAAATGAGGAATGAAATGGGGTGTCAAATGAGGTGTCATGTGAGGTATCAAGTGAGGCATCAAATGAGGTACAAATGAGGTACCAAAGGAGGTATCAAATGAGGTACCAAATGAGGTATCAAATGAGGTATCAAATGAGGAATGAAATGAGGTATCAAATGAGGCATCAAATGAGGCATCAAATGATATATCAAATGAGGTATCAAATAAGGCATCAAATGAGGCATCAAATGAGGCATCAAATGAGGCATCAAATGAGGCATCAAATGAGGCATCACATGAGGCATCACATGAGGTACCAAATGAGGCATCAAATGAGTCATCAAATGATATATCAAATGAGGTATCAAATAAGGCATCAAATGAGGCATCAAATGAGGCATCAAATGAGGCATCAAATGAGGCATCAAATGAGGCATCACATGATTTATCACATGAGGCATCACATGAGGTACCAAATGAGGCATCAAATGAGTCATCAAATGAGGCACCAAATTAGGCATCAAATGATGCATCAAATGATTTGTCAAATGAGGCACTAAATGAGGTACCAAATGACGTACCAAATGAGGTATCAAATGACGTATCAAATGAGGTATAAGATAAGGCATCAAATGAGGCAACAAATAAGGGCATCAAATGAGGTATCAAATGAGGTATCAAATGAGGTATCAAATGAGGTATTAAATGAGGAATGAAATGGGTTGTCAAATGAGGTGTCAAGTGAGGTATGAAGTGAGGCATCAAATGAGGTACAAATGAGGTACCAAAGGAGGTATCAAATGAGGTTCCGAATGAGGTACCAAATGAGGTATCAAATGAGGTATCAAATGAGGAATGAAATGAGGTATCAAATGAGGAATGAAATGAGGTATCAAATGAGGCATCAAATGAGGCATCAAATGAGGCATCAAATGAGAAACAAATGAGGTACAAAAGGAGGTATCAAATGAGGTACAAAATGAGGTATCAAATGAGTTATCAAATGAGGAATGAAATGAGGTATCAAATGAGGCATCACATGAGGCATCACATGAGGCATCACATGAGGCATCACATGAGGCATCACATGAGGCATCAAATGATATATCAAATGAGGCATCAAATGAGGCATCACATGAGGCATCAAATGAGGCATCAAATGAGGCATCAAATGAGGCATCACATGAGGCATCAAATGAGGCATCAAATGAGGCATCAAATGAGGCATCAAATGAGGCATCAAATGAGATATCAAATGAGATATCAAATGAGGCATCAAATGAGGCATCAAATGAGGCATCAAATGAGGCATTAAATGAGGCATCAAATGAGGCATCACATGAGGCATCACATGAGGCATCAAATGAGGTACCAAATGATCTACCAAATGATGTATCAAATGGGGTATCAAATGAGGTATCAAATGAGGTATCAAATGAGGAATGAAATGGGGTGTCAAATGAGGTGTCATGTGAGGTATCAAGTGAGGCATCAAATGAGGTACAAATGAGGTACCAAAGGAGGTATCAAATGAGGTACCAAATGAGGTATCAAATGAGGTATCAAATGAGGAATGAAATGAGGTATCAAATGAGGCATCACATGAGGCATCACATGAGGCATCACATGAGGTACCAAATGAGGCATCAAATGAGTCATCAAATGAGATATCAAATGAGGCATCACATGAGGCATCACATGAGGCATCACATGAGGCATCACATGAGGCATCATATGAGGTACCAAATGATCTACCAAATGATGTATCAAATGGGGTATCAAATGAGGTATCAAATGAGGTATCAAATGAGGCATCAAATGAGGTATCAAATGAGGTATCAAATGAGGAATGAAATGGGTTGTCAAATGAGGTGTCATGTGAGGTATCAAGTGAGGTAGCAAATGAGGAATGAAATGAGGTATCAAATGAGGCATCAAATGAGGAATGAAATGAGGTATCAAATGAGGCATCAAATGAGGCATCAAATGATATATCAAATGAGGTATCAAATAAGGCATCAAATGAGGCATCAAATGAGGCATCAAATGAGGCATCAAATGAGGCATCACATGATTTATCACATGAGGCATCACATGAGGTACCAAATGAGGCATCAAATGAGTCATCAAATGAGGCACCAAATTAGGCATCAAATGATGCATCAAATGATTTGTCAAATGAGGCACTAAATGAGGTACCAAATGACGTACCAAATGAGGTATCAAATGACGTATCAAATGAGGTATAAGATAAGGCATCAAATGAGGCAACAAATGAGGCATCAAATGAGGTATCAAATGAGGTATCAAATGAGGTATCAAATGAGGTATTAAATGAGGAATGAAATGGGTTGTCAAATGAGGTGTCAAGTGAGGTATGAAGTGAGGCATCAAATGAGGTACAAATGAGGTACCAAAGGAGGTATCAAATGAGGTTCCGAATGAGGTACCAAATGAGGTATCAAATGAGGTATCAAATGAGGAATGAAATGAGGTATCAAATGAGGAATGAAATAAGGTATCAAATGAGGCATCAAATGAGGCATCAAATGAGGCATCAAATGAGGTACAAATGAGGTACAAAAGGAGGTATCAAATGAGGTACAAAATGAGGTATCAAATGAGTTATCAAATGAGGAATGAAATGAGGTATCAAATGAGGCATCACATGAGGCATCACATGAGGCATCACATGAGGCATCACATGAGGCATCACATGAGGCATCAAATGATATATCAAATGAGGCATCAAATGAGGCATCACATGAGGCATCAAATGAGGCATCAAATGAGGCATCAAATGAGGCATCAAATGAGGCATCACATGAGGCATCAAATGAGGCATCAAATGAGGCATCAAATGAGGCATCAAATGAGATATCAAATGAGATATCAAATGAGGCATCAAATGAGGCATCAAATGAGGCATCAAATGAGGCATCAAATGAGGCATCAAATGAGGCATCACATGAGGCATCACATGAGGCATCAAATGAGGTACCAAATGATCTACCAAATGATGTATCAAATGGGGTATCAAATGAGGTATCAAATGAGGTATCAAATGAGGAATGAAATGGGGTGTCAAATGAGGTGTCATGTGAGGTATCAAGTGAGGCATCAAATGAGGTACAAATGAGGTACCAAAGGAGGTATCAAATGAGGTACCAAATGAGGTATCAAATGAGGTATCAAATGAGGAATGAAATGAGGTATCAAATGAGGCATCAAATGAGGCATCAAATGATATATCAAATGAGGTATCAAATAAGGCATCAAATGAGGCATCAAATGAGGCATCAAATGAGGCATCAAATGAGGCATCAAATGAGGCATCAAATGAGGCATCACATGAGGCATCACATGAGGCATCACATGAGGTACCAAATGAGGCATCAAATGAGTCATCAAATGAGATATCAAATGAGGCATCACATGAGGCATCACATGAGGCATCACATGAGGCATCACATGAGGCATCACATGAGGTACCAAATGATCTACCAAATGATGTATCAAATGGGGTATCAAATGAGGTATCAAATGAGGTATCAAATGAGGCATCAAATGAGGCATCAAATGATGCATCAAATGAGTCATCAAATGAGTTATCAAATGAGGTATCAAATGAGGTATCAAATGAGGAATGAAATGGGGTGTCAAATGAGGTGTCATGTGAGGTATCAAGTGAGGTATCAAATGAGGAATGAAATGAGGTATCAAATGAGGCATCAAATGAGGAATGAAATGAGGTATCAAATGAGGCATCAAATGAGGCATCAAATGATATATCAAATGAGGTATCAAATAAGGCATCAAATGAGGCATCAAATGAGGCATCAAATGAGGCATCAAATGAGGCATCAAATGAGGCATCACATGATTTATCACATGAGGCATCACATGAGGTACCAAATGAGGCATCAAATGAGTCATCAAATGAGGCACCAAATTAGGCATCAAATGATGCATCAAATGATGTGTCAAATGAGGCACTAAATGAGGTACCAAATGACGTACCAAATGAGGTATCAAATGACGTATCAAATGAGGTATAAGATAAGGCATCAAATGAGGCAACAAATGAGGCATCAAATGAGGCATCAAATGAGGCATCAAATGAGGCATGAAATGAGATATCAAATGAGGCATCACATGAGGCATCACATGAGGTACCAAATGATCTATTAAATGATGTATCAAATGGGGTATCAAATGAGGTATCAAATGAGGTATCAAATGAGGAATGAAATGGGGTGTCAAATGAGGTGTCATGTGAGGTATCAAGTGAGGCATCAAATGAGGTACAAATGAGGTACCAAAGGAGGTATCAAATGAGGTACCAAATGAGGGATCAAATGAGGTATCAAATGAGGAATGAAATGAGGTATCAAATGAGGCATCAAATGAGGCATCAAATGATATATCAAATGAGGTATCAAATAAGGCATCAAATGAGGCATCAAATGAGGCATCAAATGAGGCATCAAATGAGGCATCAAATGAGGCATCAAATGAGGCATCACATGAGGCATCACATGAGGCATCACATGAGGTACCAAATGAGGCATCAAATGAGTCATCAAATGAGATATCAAATGAGGCATCACATGAGGCATCACATGAGGCATCACATGAGGCATCACATGAGGTACCAAATGATCTACCAAATGATGTATCAAATGAGGTATCAAATGAGGTATCAAATGAGGTATCAAATGAGACATCAAATGAGGCATCAAATGATGCATCAAATGAGTCATCAAATGAGTTATCAAATGAGGTATCAAATGAGGTATCAAATGAGGAATGAAATGGGGTGTCAAATGAGGTGTCATGTGAGGTATCAAGTGAGGTATCAAATGAGGAATGAAATGAGGTATCAAATGAGGCATCAAATGAGGAATGAAATGAGGTATCAAATGAGGCATCAAATGAGGCATCAAATGATATATCAAATGAGATATCAAATAAGGCATCAAATGAGGCATCAAATGAGGCATCAAATGAGGCATCAAATGAGGCATCACATGATTTATCACATGAGGCATCACATGAGGTACAAATGAGGCATCAAATGAGTCATCAAATGAGGCACCAAATTAGGCATCAAATGATGCATCAAATGATGTGTCAAATGAGGCACTAAATGAGGTACCAAATGAGGTACCAAATGAGGCATCAAATGAGTCATCAAATGAGATATCAAATGAGGCATCACATGAGGCATCACATGAGGCATCACATGAGGCATCACATGAGGTACCAAATGATCTACCAAATGATGTATCAAATGGGGTATCAAATGAGGTATCAAATGAGGTATCAAATGAGGTATCAAATGAGGCATCAAATGAGGCATCAAATGATGCATCAAATGAGTCATCAAATGAGTTATCAAATGAGGTATCAAATGAGGTATCAAATGAGGTATCAAATGAGGAATGAAATGGGGTGTCAAATGAGGTGTCATGTGAGGTATCAAGTGAGGTATCAAATGAGGAATGAAATGAGGTATCAAATGAGGCATCAAATGAGGAATGAAATGAGGTATCAAATGAGGCATCAAATGAGGCATCAAATGATATATCAAATGAGGTATCAAATAAGGCATCAAATGAGGCATCAAATGAGGCATCAAATGAGGCATCAAATGAGGCATCACATGATTTATCACATGAGGCATCACATGAGGTACCAAATGAGGCATCAAATGAGTCATCAAATGAGGCACCAAATTAGGCATCAAATGATGCATCAAATGATGTGTCAAATGAGGCACTAAATGAGGTACCAAATGACGTACCAAATGAGGTATCAAATGACGTATCAAATGAGGTATAAGATAAGGCATCAAATGAGGCAACAAATGAGGCATCAAATGAGGTATCAAATGAGGTATCAAATGAGGTATCAAATGAGGTATTAAATGAGGAATAAAATGGGTTGTCAAATGAGGTGTCAAGTGAGGTATCAAGTGAGGCATCAAATGAGGTACAAATGAGGTACCAAAGGAGGTATCAAATGAGGTTCCGAATGAGGTACCAAATGAGGTATCAAATGAGGTATCAAATGAGGAATGAAATGAGGTATCAAATGAGGAATGAAATGAGGTATCAAATGAGGCATCAAATGAGGAATCAAATGAGGTACAAATGAGGTACAAAAGGAGGTATCAAATGAGGTACCAAATGAGGTATCAAATGAGTTATCAAATGAGGAATGAAATGAGGTATCACATGAGGCATCACATGAGGCATCACATGAGGCATCACATGAGGCATCACATGAGGCATCACATGAGGCATTAAATGAGGCATCAAATGATGCATCAAATGAGGCATCAAATGAGGCATCATATGAGGCATCAAATGAGGCATCAAATGAGGCATCAAATGAGGCATCAAATGAGGCATCAAATAAGGCATCAAATGAGGCATCACATGAGGCATCAAATGAGGCATCAAATGAGATATCAAATGAGATATCAAATGAGGCATCAAATGAGGCATCAAATGAGGCATCAAATGAGGCATCAAATGAGGCATCAAATGAGGCATCAAATGAGGCATCAAATGAGGTATCAAATGAGGTATCAAATGAGGTATCAAATGAGGTATTAAATGAGGAATGAAATGGGTTGTCAAATGAGGTGTCAAGTGAGGTATGAAGTGAGGCATCAAATGAGGTACAAATGAGGTACCAAAGGAGGTATCAAATGAGGTTCCGAATGAGGTACCAAATGAGGTATCAAATGAGGTATCAAATGAGGAATGAAATGAGGTATCAAATGAGGAATGAAATGAGGTATCAAATGAGGCATCAAATGAGGCATCAAATGAGGCATCAAATGAGGTACAAATGAGGTACAAAAGGAGGTATCAAATGAGGTACAAAATGAGGTATCAAATGAGTTATCAAATGAGGAATGAAATGAGGTATCAAATGAGGCATCACATGAGGCATCACATGAGGCATCACATGAGGCATCACATGAGGCATCACATGAGGCATCACATGAGGCATCAAATGATATATCAAATGAGGCATCAAATGAGGCATCACATGAGGCATCAAATGAGGCATCAAATGAGGCATCAAATGAGGCATCAAATGAGGCATCACATGAGGCATCAAATGAGGCATCAAATGAGGCATCAAATGAGGCATAAAATGAGGCATCAAATGAGATATCAAATGAGATATCAAATGAGGCATCAAATGAGGCATCAAATGAGGCATCAAATGAGGCATCAAATGAGGCATCAAATGAGGCATCACATGAGGCATCACATGAGGCATCAAATGAGGTACCAAATGATCTACCAAATGATGTATCAAATGGGGTATCAAATGAGGTATCAAATGAGGTATCAAATGTGGAATAAAATGGGGTGTCAAATGAGGTGTCATGTGAGGTATCAAGTGAGGCATCAAATGAGGTACAAATGAGGTACCAAAGGAGGTATCAAATGAGGTACCAAATGAGGTATCAAATGAGGTATCAAATGAGGAATGAAATGAGGTATCAAATGAGGCATCAAATGAGGCATCAAATGATATATCAAATGAGGTATCAAATAAGGCATCAAATGAGGCATCAAATGAGGCATCAAATGAGGCATCAAATGAGGCATCAAATGAGGCATCACATGAGGCATCACATGAGGCATCACATGAGGTACCAAATGAGGCATCAAATGAGTCATCAAATGAGATATCAAATGAGGCATCACATGAGGCATCACATGAGGCATCATATGAGGTACCAAATGATCTACCAAATGATGTATCAAATGGGGTATCAAATGAGGTATCAAATGAGGTATCAAATGAGGCATCAAATGAGGCATCAAATGAGGCATCAAATGATGCATCAAATGAGTCATCAAATGAGTTATCAAATGAGGTATCAAATGAGGTATCAAATGAGGAATGAAATGGGGTGTCAAATGAGGTGTCATGTGAGGTATCAAGTGAGGTATCAAATGAGGAATGAAATGAGGTATCAAATGAGGCATCAAATGAGGAATGAAATGAGGTATCAAATGAGGCATCAAATGAGGCATCAAATGATATATCAAATGAGGTATCAAATAAGGCATCAAATGAGGCATCAAATGAGGCATCAAATGAGGCATCAAATGAGGCATCAAATGAGGCATCAAATGAGGCACCAAATTAGGCATCAAATGATGCATCAAATGATGTGTCAAATGAGGCACTAAATGAGGTACCAAATGACGTACCAAATGAGGTATCAAATGACGTATCAAATGAGGTATAAGATAAGGCATCAAATGAGGCAACAAATGAGGCATCAAATGAGGCATCAAATGAGGCATCAAATGAGGCATCAAATGAGGCATCAAATGAGGCATGAAATGAGATATCAAATGAGGCATCACATGAGGCATCACATGAGGTACCAAATGATCTACCAAATGATGTATCAAATGGGGTATCAAATGAGGTATCAAATGAGGTATCAAATGAGGAATGAAATGGGGTGTCAAATGAGGTGTCATGTGAGGTATCAAGTGAGGCATCAAATGAGGTACAAATGAGGTACCAAAGGAGGTATCAAATGAGGTACCAAATGAGGTATCAAATGAGGTATCAAATGAGGAATGAAATGAGGTATCAAATGAGGCATCAAATGAGGCATCAAATGATATATCAAATGAGGTATCAAATAAGGCATCAAATGAGGCATCAAATGAGGCATCAAATGAGGCATCAAATGAGGCATCAAATGAGGCATCAAATGAGGCATCACATGAGGCATCACATGAGGCATCACATGAGGTACCAAATGAGGCATCAAATGAGTCATCAAATGAGATATCAAATGAGGCATCACATGAGGCATCACATGAGGCATCACATGAGGCATCACATGAGGCATCACATGAGGTACCAAATGATCTACCAAATGATGTATCAAATGGGGTATCAAATGAGGTATCAAATGAGGCATCAAATGAGGCATCAAATGATGCATCAAATGAGTCATCAAATGAGTTATCAAATGAGGTATCAAATGAGGTATCAAATGAGGAATGAAATGGGGTGTCAAATGAGGTGTCATGTGAGGTATCAAGTGAGGTATCAAATGAGGAATGAAATGAGGTATCAAATGAGGCATCAAATGAGGAATGAAATGAGGTATCAAATGAGGCATCAAATGAGGCATCAAATGATATATCAAATGAGGTATCAAATAAGGCATCAAATGAGGCATCAAATGAGGCATCAAATGAGGCATCAAATGAGGCATCACATGATTTATCACATGAGGCATCACATGAGGTACAAATGAGGCATCAAATGAGTCATCAAATGAGGCACCAAATTAGGCATCAAATGATGCATCAAATGATGTGTCAAATGAGGCACTAAATGAGGTACCAAATGAGGTACCAAATGAGGCATCAAATGAGTCATCAAATGAGATATCAAATGAGGCATCACATGAGGCATCACATGAGGCATCACATGAGGTACCAAATGATCTACCAAATGATGTATCAAATGGGGTATCAAATGAGGTATCAAATGAGGTATCAAATGAGGTATCAAATGAGGCATCAAATGAGGCATCAAATGATGCATCAAATGAGTCATCAAATGAGTTATCAAATGAGGTATCAAATGAGGTATCAAATGAGGAATGAAATGGGGTGTCAAATGAGGTGTCATGTGAGGTATCAAGTGAGGTATCAAATGAGGAATGAAATGAGGTATCAAATGAGGCATCAAATGAGGAATGAAATGAGGTATCAAATGAGGCATCAAATGATATATCAAATGAGGTATCAAATAAGGCATCAAATGAGGCATCAAATGAGGCATCAAATGAGGCATCAAATGAGGCATCAAATGAGGCATCACATGATTTATCACATGAGGCATCACATGAGGTACCAAATGAGGCATCAAATGAGTCATCAAATGAGGTATTAAATGAGGAATGAAATGGGTTGTCAAATGAGGTGTCAAGTGAGGTATGAAGTGAGGCATCAAATGAGGTACAAATGAGGTACCAAAGGAGGTATCAAATGAGGTTCCGAATGAGGTACCAAATGAGGTATCAAATGAGGTATCAAATGAGGAATGAAATGAGGTATCAAATGAGGAATGAAATGAGGTATCAAATGAGGCATCAAATGAGGCATCAAATGAGGCATCAAATGAGGTACAAATGAGGTACAAAAGGAGGTATCAAATGAGGTACAAAATGAGGTATCAAATGAGTTATCAAATGAGGAATGAAATGAGGTATCAAATGAGGCATCACATGAGGCATCACATGAGGCATCACATGAGGCATCACATGAGGCATCACATGAGGCATCACATGAGGCATCACATGAGGCATCAAATGATATATCAAATGAGGCATCAAATGAGGCATCACATGAGGCATCAAATGAGGCATCAAATGAGGCATCAAATGAGGCATCACATGAGGCATCAAATGAGGCATCAAATGAGGCATCAAATGAGGCATAAAATGAGGCATCAAATGAGATATCAAATGAGATATCAAATGAGGCATCAAATGAGGCATCAAATGAGGCATCAAATGAGGCATCAAATGAGGCATCAAATGAGGCATCACATGAGGCATCACATGAGGCATCAAATGAGGTACCAAATGATCTACCAAATGATGTATCAAATGGGGTATCAAATGAGGTATCAAATGTGGAATGAAATGGGGTGTCAAATGAGGTGTCATGTGAGGTATCAAGTGAGGCATCAAATGAGGTACAAATGAGGTACCAAAGGAGGTATCAAATGAGGTACCAAATGAGGTATCAAATGAGGTATCAAATGAGGAATGAAATGAGGTATCAAATGAGGCATCAAATGAGGCATCAAATGATATATCAAATGAGGTATCAAATAAGGCATCAAATGAGGCATCAAATGAGGCATCAAATGAGGCATCAAATGAGGCATCAAATGAGGCATCACATGAGGCATCACATGAGGCATCACATGAGGTACCAAATGAGGCATCAAATGAGTCATCAAATGAGATATCAAATGAGGCATCACATGAGGCATCACATGAGGCATCACATGAGGCATCATATGAGGTACCAAATGATCTACCAAATGATGTATCAAATGGGGTATCAAATGAGGTATCAAATGAGGTATCAAATGAGGCATCAAATGAGGCATCAAATGATGCATCAAATGAGTCATCAAATGAGTTATCAAATGAGGTATCAAATGAGGTATCAAATGAGGAATGAAATGGGGTGTCAAATGAGGTGTCATGTGAGGTATCAAGTGAGGTATCAAATGAGGAATGAAATGAGGTATCAAATGAGGCATCAAATGAGGAATGAAATGAGGTATCAAATGAGGCATCAAATGATATATCAAATGAGGTATCAAATAAGGCATCAAATGAGGCATCAAATGAGGCATCAAATGAGGCATCAAATGAGGCATCAAATGAGGCATCACATGATTTATCACATGAGGCATCACATGAGGTACCAAATGAGGCATCAAATGAGTCATCAAATGAGGTATTAAATGAGGAATGAAATGGGTTGTCAAATGAGGTGTCAAGTGAGGTATGAAGTGAGGCATCAAATGAGGTACAAATGAGGTACCAAAGGAGGTATCAAATGAGGTTCCGAATGAGGTACCAAATGAGGTATCAAATGAGGTATCAAATGAGGAATGAAATGAGGTATCAAATGAGGAATGAAATGAGGTATCAAATGAGGCATCAAATGAGGCATCAAATGAGGCATCAAATGAGGTACAAATGAGGTACAAAAGGAGGTATCAAATGAGGTACAAAATGAGGTATCAAATGAGTTATCAAATGAGGAATGAAATGAGGTATCAAATGAGGCATCACATGAGGCATCACATGAGGCATCACATGAGGCATCACATGAGGCATCACATGAGGCATCACATGAGGCATCACATGAGGCATCAAATGATATATCAAATGAGGCATCAAATGAGGCATCACATGAGGCATCAAATGAGGCATCAAATGAGGCATCAAATGAGGCATCACATGAGGCATCAAATGAGGCATCAAATGAGGCATCAAATGAGGCATAAAATGAGGCATCAAATGAGATATCAAATGAGATATCAAATGAGGCATCAAATGAGGCATCAAATGAGGCATCAAATGAGGCATCAAATGAGGCATCAAATGAGGCATCACATGAGGCTTCACATGAGGCATCAAATGAGGTACCAAATGATCTACCAAATGATGTATCAAATGGGGTATCAAATGAGGTATCAAATGTGGAATGAAATGGGGTGTCAAATGAGGTGTCATGTGAGGTATCAAGTGAGGCATCAAATGAGGTACAAATGAGGTACCAAAGGAGGTATCAAATGAGGTACCAAATGAGGTATCAAATGAGGTATCAAATGAGGAATGAAATGAGGTATCAAATGAGGCATCAAATGAGGCATCAAATGATATATCAAATGAGGTATCAAATAAGGCATCAAATGAGGCATCAAATGAGGCATCAAATGAGGCATCAAATGAGGCATCAAATGAGGCATCACATGAGGCATCACATGAGGCATCACATGAGGTACCAAATGAGGCATCAAATGAGTCATCAAATGAGTCATCAAATGAGATATCAAATGAGGCATCACATGAGGCATCACATGAGGCATCACATGAGGCATCATATGAGGTACCAAATGATCTACCAAATGATGTATCAAATGGGGTATCAAATGAGGTATCAAATGAGGTATCAAATGAGGCATCAAATGAGGCATCAAATGATGCATCAAATGAGTCATCAAATGAGTTATCAAATGAGGTATCAAATGAGGTATCAAATGAGGAATGAAATGGGGTGTCAAATGAGGTGTCATGTGAGGTATCAAGTGAGGTATCAAATGAGGAATGAAATGAGGTATCAAATGAGGCATCAAATGAGGAATGAAATGAGGTATCAAATGAGGCATCAAATGAGGCATCAAATGATATATCAAATGAGGTATCAAATAAGGCATCAAATGAGGCATCAAATGAGGCATCAAATGAGGCATCAAATGAGGCATCAAATGAGGCATCAAATAAGGCATCACATGAGGTACCAAATGAGGCATCAAATGAGTCATCAAATGAGGCACCAAATTAGGCATCAAATGATGCATCAAATGATGTGTCAAATGAGGCACTAAATGAGGTACCAAATGACGTACCAAATGAGGTATCAAATGACGTATCAAATGAGGTATAAGATAAGGCATCAAATGAGGCAACAAATGAGGCATCAAATGAGGCATCAAATGAGGCATCAAATGAGGCATCAAATGAGGCATCAAATGAGGCATGAAATGAGATATCAAATGAGGCATCACATGAGGCATCACATGAGGTACCAAATGATCTACCAAATGATGTATCAAATGGGGTATCAAATGAGGTATCAAATGAGGTATCAAATGAGGAATGAAATGGGGTGTCAAATGAGGTGTCATGTGAGGTATCAAGTGAGGCATCAAATGAGGTACAAATGAAGTACCAAAGGAGGTATCAAATGAGGTACCAAATGAGGTATCAAATGAGGTATCAAATGAGGAATGAAATGAGGTATCAAATGAGGCATCAAATGAGGCATCAAATGATATATCAAATGAGGTATCAAATAAGGCATCAAATGAGGCATCAAATGAGGCATCAAATGAGGCATCAAATGAGGCATCAAATGAGGCATCACATGAGGCATCACATGAGGCATCACATGAGGTACCAAATGAGGCATCAAATGAGTCATCAAATGAGATATCAAATGAGGCATCACATGAGGCATCACATGAGGCATCACATGAGGCATCACATGAGGCATCACATGAGGTACCAAATGATCTACCAAATGATGTATCAAATGGGGTATCAAATGAGGTATCAAATGAGGTATCAAATGAGGCATCAAATGAGGCATCAAATGATGCATCAAATGAGTCATCAAATGAGTTATCAAATGAGGTATCAAATGAGGTATCAAATGAGGAATGAAATGGGGTGTCAAATGAGGTGTCATGTGAGGTATCAAGTGAGGTATCAAATGAGGAATGAAATGAGGTATCAAATGAGGCATCAAATGAGGAATGAAATGAGGTATCAAATGAGGCATCAAATGAGGCATCAAATGATATATCAAATGAGGTATCAAATAAGGCATCAAATGAGGCATCAAATGAGGCATCAAATGAGGCATCAAATGAGGCATCACATGATTTATCACATGAGGCATCACATGAGGTACAAATGAGGCATCAAATGAGTCATCAAATGAGGCACCAAATTAGGCATCAAATGATGCATCAAATGATGTGTCAAATGAGGCACTAAATGAGGTACCAAATGAGGTACCAAATGAGGCATCAAATGAGTCATCAAATGAGATATCAAATGAGGCATCACATGAGGCATCACATGAGGCATCACATGAGGTACCAAATGATCTACCAAATGATGTATCAAATGGGGTATCAAATGAGGTATCAAATGAGGTATCAAATGAGGTATCAAATGAGGCATCAAATGAGGCATCAAATGATGCATCAAATGAGTCATCAAATGAGTTATCAAATGAGGTATCAAATGAGGTATCAAATGAGGAATGAAATGGGGTGTCAAATGAGGTGTCATGTGAGGTATCAAGTGAGGTATCAAATGAGGAATGAAATGAGGTATCAAATGAGGCATCAAATGAGGAATGAAATGAGGTATCAAATGAGGCATCAAATGATATATCAAATGAGGTATCAAATAAGGCATCAAATGAGGCATCAAATGAGGCATCAAATGAGGCATCAAATGAGGCATCACATGATTTATCACATGAGGCATCACATGAGGTACCAAATGAGGCATCAAATGAGTCATCAAATGAGGCACCAAATTAGGCATCAAATGATGCATCAAATGATGTGTCAAATGAGGCACTAAATGAGGTACCAAATGACGTACCAAATGAGGTATCAAATGACGTATCAAATGAGGTATAAGATAAGGTATCAAATGAGGTATCAAATGAGGTATTAAATGAGGAATGAAATGGGTTGTCAAATGAGGTGTCAAGTGAGGTATCAAGTGAGGCATCAAATGAGGTACAAATGAGGTACCAAAGGAGGTATCAAATGAGGTTCCGAATGAGGTACCAAATGAGGTATCAAATGAGGTATCAAATGAGGAATGAAATGAGGTATCAAATGAGGAATGAAATGAGGTATCAAATGAGGCATCAAATGAGGAATCAAATGAGGTACAAATGAGGTACAAAAGGAGGTATCAAATGAGGTACCAAATGAGGTATCAAATGAGTTATCAAATGAGGAATGAAATGAGGTATCACATGAGGCATCACATGAGGCATCACATGAGGCATCACATGAGGCATCACATGAGGCATCAAATGAGGCATCAAATGATGCATCAAATGAGGCATCAAATGAGGCATCAAATGAGGCATCAAATGAGGCATCAAATGAGGCATCAAATGAGGCATCAAATGAGGCATCAAATGAGGCATCAAATGAGGCATCAAATGAGGCATCACATGAGGCATCAAATGAGGCATCAAATGAGGTATCAAATGAGGCATCAAATGAGATATCAAATGAGATATCACATGAGGCATCAAATGAGGCATCAAATGAGGTATCAAATGAGGCATCAAATGAGATATCAAATGAGATATCAAATGAGGCATCAAATGAGGCATCAAATGAGGCATCAAATGAGGCATCAAATGAGGCATCAAATGAGGCATCAAATGAGGCATCAAATGAGGCATCAAATGAGGCATCAAATGAGGCATCAAATGAGGCATCAAATGAGGCATCAAATGAGGCATCAAATGAGGCATCAAATGAGGCATCAAATGAGGCATCAAATGAGGCATCAAATGAGGCATGAAATGAGATATCAAATGAGGCATCACATGAGGCATCACATGAGGTACCAAATGATCTACCAAATGATGTATCAAATGGGGTATCAAATGAGGTATCAAATGAGGTATCAAATGAGGAATGAAATGGGGTGTCAAATGAGGTGTCATGTGAGGTATCAAGTGAGGCATCAAATGAGGTACAAATGAGGTACCAAAGGAGGTATCAAATGAGGTACCAAATGAGGTATCAAATGAGGTATCAAATGAGGAATGAAATGAGGTATCAAATGAGGCATCAAATGAGGCATCAAATGATATATCAAATGAGGTATCAAATAAGGCATCAAATGAGGCATCAAATGAGGCATCAAATGAGGCATCAAATGAGGCATCAAATGAGGCATCACATGAGGCATCACATGAGGTACCAAATGAGGCATCAAATGAGTCATCAAATGATATATCAAATGAGGTATCAAATAAGGCATCAAATGAGGCATCAAATAAGGCATCACATGATTTATCACATGAGGCATCACATGAGGTACCAAATGAGGCATCAAATGAGTCATCAAATGAGGCACCAAATTAGGCATCAAATGATGCATCAAATGATTTGTCAAATGAGGCACTAAATGAGGTACCAAATGACGTACCAAATGAGGTATCAAATGACGTATCAAATGAGGTATAAGATAAGGCATCAAATGAGGCAACAAATGAGGCATCAAATGAGGTATCAAATGAGGTATCAAATGAGGTATCAAATGAGGTATTAAATGAGGAATGAAATGGGTTGTCAAATGAGGTGTCAAGTGAGGTATGAAGTGAGGCATCAAATGAGGTACAAATGAGGTACCAAAGGATGTATCAAATGAGGTTCCGAATGAGGTACCAAATGAGGTATCAAATGAGGTATCAAATGAGGAATGAAATGAGGTATCAAATGAGGAATGAAATGAGGTATCAAATGAGGCATCAAATGAGGCATCAAATGAGGCATCAAATGAGGCATCAAATGAGGTACAAATGAGGTACAAAAGGAGGTATCAAATGAGGTACAAAATGAGGTATCAAATGAGTTATCAAATGAGGAATGAAATGAGGTATCAAATGAGGCATCACATGAGGCATCACATGAGGCATCACATGAGGCATCACATGAGGCATCACATGAGGCATCAAATGATATATCAAATGAGGCATCAAATGAGGCATCACATGAGGCATCAAATGAGGCATCAAATGAGGCATCAAATGAGGCATCACATGAGGCATCAAATGAGGCATCAAATGAGGCATCAAATGAGGCATCAAATGAGGCATCAAATGAGATATCTAATGAGATATCAAATGAGGCATCAAATGAGGCATCAAATGAGGCATCAAATGAGGCATCAAATGAGGCATCAAATGAGGCATCACATGAGGCATCACATGAGGCATCAAATGAGGTACCAAATGATCTACCAAATGATGTATCAAATGGGGTATCAAATGAGGTATCAAATGAGGCATCAAATGAGGCATCAAATGAGGCATCAAATGAGATATCAAATGAGGAATGAAATTGGGTGTCAAATGAGGTGTCATGTGAGGTATCAAGTGAGGCATCAAATGAGGTACAAATGAGGTACCAAAGGAGGTATCAAATGAGGTACCAAATGAGGTATCAAATGAGGTATCAAATGAGGAATGAAATGAGGTATCAAATGAGGCATCAAATGAGGCATCAAATGATATATCAAATGAGGTATCAAATAAGGCATCAAATGAGGCATCAAATGAGGCATCAAATGAGGCATCAAATGAGGCATCAAATGAGGCATCACATGAGGCATCACATGAGGCATCACATGAGGTACCAAATGAGGCATCAAATGAGTCATCAAATGAGATATCAAATGAGGCATCACATGAGGCATCACATGAGGCATCACATGAGGCATCACATGAGGCATCATAAGAGGTACCAAATGATCTACCAAATGATGTATCAAATGGGGTATCAAATGAGGTATCAAATGAGGTATCAAATGAGGCATCAAATGAGGCATCAAATGATGCATCAAATGAGTCATCAAATGAGTTATCAAATGAGGTATCAAATGAGGTATCAAATGAGGAATGAAATAAGGTGTCAAATGAGGTGTCATGTGAGGTATCAAGTGAGGTATCAAATGAGGAATGAAATGAGGTATCAAATGAGGCATCAAATGAGGAATGAAATGAGGTATCAAATGAGGCATCAAATGAGGCATCAAATGATATATCAAATGAGATATCAAATAAGGCATCAAATGAGGCATCAAATGAGGCATCAAATGAGGCATCAAATGAGGCATCACATGATTTATCACATGAGGCATCACATGAGGTACCAAATGAGGCATCAAATGAGTCATCAAATGAGGCACCAAATTAGGCATCAAATGATGCATCAAATGATGTGTCAAATGAGGCACTAAATGAGGTACCAAATGACGTACCAAATGATGTATCAAATGACGTATCAAATGAGGTATAAGATAAGGCATCAAATGAGGCAACAAATGAGGCATCAAATGAGGCATCAAATGAGGCATCAAATGAGGCATCAAATGAGGCATCAAATGAGGCATCAAATGAGATATCAAATGAAGCATCACATGAGGCATCACATGAGGTACCAAATGATCTACCAAATGATGTATCAAATGGGGTATCAAATGAGGTATCAAATGAGGTATCAAATGAGGTATCAAATGAGGAATGAAGTGGGGTGTCAAATGAGGTGTCATGTGAGGTATCAAGTGAGGCATCAAATGAGGTACAAATGAGGTACCAAAGGAGGTATCAAATGAGGTACCAAATGAGGTATCAAATGAGGTATCAAATGAGGAATGAAATGAGGTATCAAATGAGGCATCAAATGAGGCATCAAATGATATATCAAATGAGGTATCAAATAAGGCATCAAATGAGGCATCAAATGAGGCATCAAATAAGGCATCAAATGAGGCATCAAATGAGGCATCAAATGAGGCATCACATGAGGCATCACATGAGGCATCACATGAGGTACCAAATGAGGCATCAAATGAGTCATCAAATGAGATATCAAATGAGGCATCACATGAGGCATCACATGAGGCATCACATGAGGCATCACATGAGGCATCACATGAGGTACCAAATGATTTACCAAATGATGTATCAAATGGGGTATCAAATGAGGTATCAAATGAGGTATCAAATGAGGCATCAAATGAGGCATCAAATGATGCATCAAATGAGTCATCAAATGAGTTATCAAATGAGGTATCAAATGAGGTATCAAATGAGGAATGAAATGGGGTGTCAAATGAGGTGTCATGTGAGGTATCAAGTGAGGTATCAAATGAGGAATGAAATGAGGTATCAAATGAGGCATCAAATGAGGAATGAAATGAGGTATCAAATGAGGCATCAAATGAGGCATCAAATGATATATCAAATGAGGTATCAAATAAGGCATCAAATGAGGCATCAAATGAGGCATCAAATGAGGCATCAAATGAGGCATCAAATGAGGCATCACATGAGGAATGAAATGAGGTATCAAATGAGGAATGAAATGAGGTATCAAATGAGGCATCAAATGAGGCATCAAATGAGGCATCAAATGAGGTACAAATGAGGTACAAAAGGAGGTATCAAATGAGGTACAAAATGAGGTATCAAATGAGTTATCAAATGAGGAATGAAATGAGGTATCAAATGAGGCATCACATGAGGCATCACATGAGGCATCACATGAGGCATCACATGAGGCATCACATGAGGCATCACATGAGGCATCACATGAGGCATCAAATGATATATCAAATGAGGCATCAAATGAGGCATCACATGAGGCATCAAATGAGGCATCAAATGAGGCATCAAATGAGGCATCACATGAGGCATCAAATGAGGCATCAAATGAGGCATCAAATGAGGCATAAAATGAGGCATCAAATGAGATATCAAATGAGATATCAAATGAGGCATCAAATGAGGCATCAAATGAGGCATCAAATGAGGCATCAAATGAGGCATCAAATGAGGCATCACATGAGGCATCACATGAGGCATCAAATGAGGTACCAAATGATCTACCAAATGATGTATCAAATGGGGTATCAAATGAGGTATCAAATGTGGAATGAAATGGGGTGTCAAATGAGGTGTCATGTGAGGTATCAAGTGAGGCATCAAATGAGGTACAAATGAGGTACCAAAGGAGGTATCAAATGAGGTACCAAATGAGGTATCAAATGAGGTATCAAATGAGGAATGAAATGAGGTATCAAATGAGGCATCAAATGAGGCATCAAATGATATATCAAATGAGGTATCAAATAAGGCATCAAATGAGGCATCAAATGAGGCATCAAATGAGGCATCAAATGAGGCATCAAATGAGGCATCACATGAGGCATCACATGAGGCATCACATGAGGTACCAAATGAGGCATCAAATGAGTCATCAAATGAGATATCAAATGAGGCATCACATGAGGCATCACATGAGGCATCACATGAGGCATCATATGAGGTACCAAATGATCTACCAAATGATGTATCAAATGGGGTATCAAATGAGGTATCAAATGAGGTATCAAATGAGGCATCAAATGAGGCATCAAATGATGCATCAAATGAGTCATCAAATGAGTTATCAAATGAGGTATCAAATGAGGTATCAAATGAGGAATGAAATGGGGTGTCAAATGAGGTGTCATGTGAGGTATCAAGTGAGGTATCAAATGAGGAATGAAATGAGGTATCAAATGAGGCATCAAATGAGGAATGAAATGAGGTATCAAATGAGGCATCAAATGAGGCATCAAATGATATATCAAATGAGGTATCAAATAAGGCATCAAATGAGGCATCAAATGAGGCATCAAATGAGGCATCAAATGAGGCATCAAATGAGGCATCAAATAAGGCATCACATGAGGTACCAAATGAGGCATCAAATGAGTCATCAAATGAGGCACCAAATTAGGCATCAAATGATGCATCAAATGATGTGTCAAATGAGGCACTAAATGAGGTACCAAATGACGTACCAAATGAGGTATCAAATGACGTATCAAATGAGGTATAAGATAAGGCATCAAATGAGGCAACAAATGAGGCATCAAATGAGGCATCAAATGAGGCATCAAATGAGGCATCAAATGAGGCATCAAATGAGGCATGAAATGAGATATCAAATGAGGCATCACATGAGGCATCACATGAGGTACCAAATGATCTACCAAATGATGTATCAAATGGGGTATCAAATGAGGTATCAAATGAGGTATCAAATGAGGAATGAAATGGGGTGTCAAATGAGGTGTCATGTGAGGTATCAAGTGAGGCATCAAATGAGGTACAAATGAAGTACCAAAGGAGGTATCAAATGAGGTACCAAATGAGGTATCAAATGAGGTATCAAATGAGGAATGAAATGAGGTATCAAATGAGGCATCAAATGAGGCATCAAATGATATATCAAATGAGGTATCAAATAAGGCATCAAATGAGGCATCAAATGAGGCATCAAATGAGGCATCAAATGAGGCATCAAATGAGGCATCACATGAGGCATCACATGAGGCATCACATGAGGTACCAAATGAGGCATCAAATGAGTCATCAAATGAGATATCAAATGAGGCATCACATGAGGCATCACATGAGGCATCACATGAGGCATCACATGAGGCATCACATGAGGTACCAAATGATCTACCAAATGATGTATCAAATGGGGTATCAAATGAGGTATCAAATGAGGTATCAAATGAGGCATCAAATGAGGCATCAAATGATGCATCAAATGAGTCATCAAATGAGTTATCAAATGAGGTATCAAATGAGGTATCAAATGAGGAATGAAATGGGGTGTCAAATGAGGTGTCATGTGAGGTATCAAGTGAGGTATCAAATGAGGAATGAAATGAGGTATCAAATGAGGCATCAAATGAGGAATGAAATGAGGTATCAAATGAGGCATCAAATGAGGCATCAAATGATATATCAAATGAGGTATCAAATAAGGCATCAAATGAGGCATCAAATGAGGCATCAAATGAGGCATCAAATGAGGCATCACATGATTTATCACATGAGGCATCACATGAGGTACAAATGAGGCATCAAATGAGTCATCAAATGAGGCACCAAATTAGGCATCAAATGATGCATCAAATGATGTGTCAAATGAGGCACTAAATGAGGTACCAAATGAGGTACCAAATGAGGCATCAAATGAGTCATCAAATGAGATATCAAATGAGGCATCACATGAGGCATCACATGAGGCATCACATGAGGTACCAAATGATCTACCAAATGATGTATCAAATGGGGTATCAAATGAGGTATCAAATGAGTCATCAAATGAGTTATCAAATGAGGTATCAAATGAGGTATCAAATGAGGAATGAAATGGGGTGTCAAATGAGGTGTCATGTGAGGTATCAAGTGAGGTATCAAATGAGGAATGAAATGAGGTATCAAATGAGGCATCAAATGAGGAATGAAATGAGGTATCAAATGAGGCATCAAATGATATATCAAATGAGGTATCAAATAAGGCATCAAATGAGGCATCAAATGAGGCATCAAATGAGGCATCAAATGAGGCATCACATGATTTATCACATGAGGCATCACATGAGGTACCAAATGAGGCATCAAATGAGTCATCAAATGAGGCACCAAATTAGGCATCAAATGATGCATCAAATGATGTGTCAAATGAGGCACTAAATGAGGTACCAAATGACGTACCAAATGAGGTATCAAATGACGTATCAAATGAGGTATAAGATAAGGTATCAAATGAGGTATCAAATGAGGTATTAAATGAGGAATGAAATGGGTTGTCAAATGAGGTGTCAAGTGAGGTATCAAGTGAGGCATCAAATGAGGTACAAATGAGGTACCAAAGGAGGTATCAAATGAGGTTCCGAATGAGGTACCAAATGAGGTATCAAATGAGGTATCAAATGAGGAATGAAATGAGGTATCAAATGAGGAATGAAATGAGGTATCAAATGAGGCATCAAATGAGGAATCAAATGAGGTACAAATGAGGTACAAAAGGAGGTATCAAATGAGGTACCAAATGAGGTATCAAATGAGTTATCAAATGAGGAATGAAATGAGGTATCACATGAGGCATCACATGAGGCATCACATGAGGCATCACATGAGGCATCACATGAGGCATCAAATGAGGCATCAAATGATGCATCAAATGAGGCATCAAATGAGGCATCAAATGAGGCATCAAATGAGGCATCAAATGAGGCATCAAATGAGGCATCAAATGAGGCATCAAATGAGGCATCAAATGAGGCATCAAATGAGGCATCACATGAGGCATCAAATGAGGCATCAAATGAGGTATCAAATGAGGCATCAAATGAGATATCAAATGAGATATCACATGAGGCATCAAATGAGGCATCAAATGAGGTATCAAATGAGGCATCAAATGAGATATCAAATGAGATATCAAATGAGGCATCAAATGAGGCATCAAATGAGGCATCAAATGAGGCATCAAATGAGGCATCAAATGAGGCATCAAATGAGGCATCAAATGAGGCATCAAATGAGGCATCAAATGAGGCATCAAATGAGGCATCAAATGAGGCATCAAATGAGGCATCAAATGAGGCATCAAATGAGGCATCAAATGAGGCATCAAATGAGGCATCAAATGAGGCATCAAATGAGGCATCAAATGAGGCATGAAATGAGATATCAAATGAGGCATCACATGAGGCATCACATGAGGTACCAAATGATCTACCAAATGATGTATCAAATGGGGTATCAAATGAGGTATCAAATGAGGTATCAAATGAGGAATGAAATGGGGTGTCAAATGAGGTGTCATGTGAGGTATCAAGTGAGGCATCAAATGAGGTACAAATGAGGTACCAAAGGAGGTATCAAATGAGGTACCAAATGAGGTATCAAATGAGGTATCAAATGAGGAATGAAATGAGGTATCAAATGAGGCATCAAATGAGGCATCAAATGATATATCAAATGAGGTATCAAATAAGGCATCAAATGAGGCATCAAATGAGGCATCAAATGAGGCATCAAATGAGGCATCAAATGAGGCATCACATGAGGCATCACATGAGGTACCAAATGAGGCATCAAATGAGTCATCAAATGATATATCAAATGAGGTATCAAATAAGGCATCAAATGAGGCATCAAATAAGGCATCACATGATTTATCACATGAGGCATCACATGAGGTACCAAATGAGGCATCAAATGAGTCATCAAATGAGGCACCAAATGAGGCATCAAATGATGCATCAAATGATTTGTCAAATGAGGCACTAAATGAGGTACCAAATGACGTACCAAATGAGGTATCAAATGACGTATCAAATGAGGTATAAGATAAGGCATCAAATGAGGCAACAAATGAGGCATCAAATGAGGTATCAAATGAGGTATCAAATGAGGTATCAAATGAGGTATTAAATGAGGAATGAAATGGGTTGTCAAATGAGGTGTCAAGTGAGGTATGAAGTGAGGCATCAAATGAGGTACAAATGAGGTACCAAAGGAGGTATCAAATGAGGTTCCGAATGAGGTACCAAATGAGGTATCAAATGAGGTATCAAATGAGGAATGAAATGAGGTATCAAATGAGGAATGAAATGAGGTATCAAATGAGGCATCAAATGAGGCATCAAATGAGGCATCAAATGAGGCATCAAATGAGGTACAAATGAGGTACAAAAGGAGGTATCAAATGAGGTACAAAATGAGGTATCAAATGAGTTATCAAATGAGGAATGAAATGAGGTATCAAATGAGGCATCACATGAGGCATCACATGAGGCATCACATGAGGCATCACATGAGGCATCACATGAGGCATCACATGAGGCATCAAATGATATATCAAATGAGGCATCAAATGAGGCATCACATGAGGCATCAAATGAGGCATCAAATGAGGCATCAAATGAGGCATCACATGAGGCATCAAATGAGGCATCAAATGAGGCATCAAATGAGGCATCAAATGAGGCATCAAATGAGATATCTAATGAGATATCAAATGAGGCATCAAATGAGGCATCAAATGAGGCATCAAATGAGGCATCAAATGAGGCATCAAATGAGGCATCACATGAGGCATCACATGAGGCATCAAATGAGGTACCAAATGATCTACCAAATGATGTATCAAATGGGGTATCAAATGAGGTATCAAATGAGGCATCAAATGAGGCATCAAATGAGGCATCAAATGAGATATCAAATGAGGAATGAAATTGGGTGTCAAATGAGGTGTCATGTGAGGTATCAAGTGAGGCATCAAATGAGGTACAAATGAGGTACCAAAGGAGGTATCAAATGAGGTACCAAATGAGGTATCAAATGAGGTATCAAATGAGGAATGAAATGAGGTATCAAATGAGGCATCAAATGAGGCATCAAATGATATATCAAATGAGGTATCAAATAAGGCATCAAATGAGGCATCAAATGAGGCATCAAATGAGGCATCAAATGAGGCATCAAATGAGGCATCACATGAGGCATCACATGAGGCATCACATGAGGTACCAAATGAGGCATCAAATGAGTCATCAAATGAGATATCAAATGAGGCATCACATGAGGCATCACATGAGGCATCACATGAGGCATCACATGAGGCATCATAAGAGGTACCAAATGATCTACCAAATGATGTATCAAATGGGGTATCAAATGAGGTATCAAATGAGGTATCAAATGAGGCATCAAATGAGGCATCAAATGATGCATCAAATGAGTCATCAAATGAGTTATCAAATGAGGTATCAAATGAGGTATCAAATGAGGAATGAAATAAGGTGTCAAATGAGGTGTCATGTGAGGTATCAAGTGAGGTATCAAATGAGGAATGAAATGAGGTATCAAATGAGGCATCAAATGAGGAATGAAATGAGGTATCAAATGAGGCATCAAATGAGGCATCAAATGATATATCAAATGAGATATCAAATAAGGCATCAAATGAGGCATCAAATGAGGCATCAAATGAGGCATCAAATGAGGCATCACATGATTTATCACATGAGGCATCACATGAGGTACCAAATGAGGCATCAAATGAGTCATCAAATGAGGCACCAAATTAGGCATCAAATGATGCATCAAATGATGTGTCAAATGAGGCACTAAATGAGGTACCAAATGACGTACCAAATGATGTATCAAATGACGTATCAAATGAGGTATAAGATAAGGCATCAAATGAGGCAACAAATGAGGCATCAAATGAGGCATCAAATGAGGCATCAAATGAGGCATCAAATGAGGCATCAAATGAGGCATCAAATGAGGCATCAAATGAGATATCAAATGAGGCATCACATGAGGCATCACATGAGGTACCAAATGATCTACCAAATGATGTATCAAATGGGGTATCAAATGAGGTATCAAATGAGGTATCAAATGAGGTATCAAATGAGGAATGAAGTGGGGTGTCAAATGAGGTGTCATGTGAGGTATCAAGTGAGGCATCAAATGAGGTACAAATGAGGTACCAAAGGAGGTATCAAATGAGGTACCAAATGAGGTATCAAATGAGGTATCAAATGAGGAATGAAATGAGGTATCAAATGAGGCATCAAATGAGGCATCAAATGATATATCAAATGAGGTATCAAATAAGGCATCAAATGAGGCATCAAATGAGGCATCAAATGAGGCATCAAATGAGGCATCAAATGAGGCATCAAATGAGGCATCACATGAGGCATCACATGAGGCATCACATGAGGTACCAAATGAGGCATCAAATGAGTCATCAAATGAGATATCAAATGAGGCATCACATGAGGCATCACATGAGGCATCACATGAGGCATCACATGAGGCATCACATGAGGTACCAAATGATCTACCAAATGATGTATCAAATGGGGTATCAAATGAGGTATCAAATGAGGTATCAAATGAGGCATCAAATGAGGCATCAAATGATGCATCAAATGAGTCATCAAATGAGTTATCAAATGAGGTATCAAATGAGGTATCAAATGAGGAATGAAATGGGGTGTCAAATGAGGTGTCATGTGAGGTATCAAGTGAGGTATCAAATGAGGAATGAAATGAGGTATCAAATGAGGCATCAAATGAGGAATGAAATGAGGTATCAAATGAGGCATCAAATGAGGCATCAAATGATATATCAAATGAGGTATCAAATAAGGCATCAAATGAGGCATCAAATGAGGCATCAAATGAGGCATCAAATGAGGCATCACATGATTTATCACATGAGGCATCACATGAGGTACCAAATGAGGCATCAAATGAGTCATCAAATGAGGCACCAAATTAGGCATCAAATGATGCATCAAATGATGTGTCAAATGAGGCACTAAATGAGGTACCAAATGACGTACCAAATGAGGTTTCAAATGATGTATCAAATGAGGTATCAAATGAGGTATCAAGTGAGACATCAAATGAGGTACAAATGAGGTACCAAAGGAGGTATCAAATGAGGTTCCGAATGAGGTACCAAAGGAGGTATCAAATGAGGTTCCGAATGAGGTACCAAATGAGGTATCAAATGAGGTATCAAATGAGGAATGAAATGAGGTATCAAATGAGGAATGAAATGAGATATCAAATGAGGCATCAAATGAGGCATCAAATGAGGAATCAAATGAGGTACAAATGAGGTACATAAGGAGGTATCAAATGAGGTACCAAATGAGGTATCAAATGAGTTATCAAATGAGGAATGAAATGAGGTATCACATGAGGCATCACATGATGCATCACATGAGGCATCACATGAGGCATCACATGAGGCATCAAATGAGGCATCAAATGATGCATCAAATGAGGCATCAAATGAGGCATCAAATGAGGCATCAAATGAGGCATCAAATGAGGCATCAAATGAGGCATCAAATGAGGCATCACATGAGGCATCAAATGATGCATCAAATGAGGTATCAAATGAGGCATCACATGAGGCATCAAATGAGGCATCAAATGAGGCATCAAATGAGGCATCAAATGAGGCATCAAATGAGGCATCAAATGAGGCATCAAATGAGGCATCAAATGAGGCATCAAATGAGGCATCAAATGAGGCATCAAATGAGGCATCAAATGAGGCATCAAATGAGGCATCAAATGAGGCATCAAATGAGGCATCAAATGAGGCATCAAATGAGGCATGAAATGAGATATCAAATGAGGCATCACATGCGGCATCACATGAGGTACCAAATGATCTACCAAATGATGTATCAAATGAGGCATCATATGAGGCATCACATGAGGCATCAAATGAGGCATCAAATGAGGCATCAAATGAGGCATCAAATGAGGCATCAAATGAGGTATCAAATGAGGTATCAAATTAGGTATCAAATGAGGAATGAAATGGGTTGTAAAATGAGGTGTCAAGTGAGGTATCAAGTGAGGCATCAAATGAGGTACAAATGAGGTACCAAAGGAGGTATCAAATGAGGTTCCGAATGAGGTACCAAATGAGGTATCAAATGAGGTATCAAATGAGGAATGAAATGATGTATCAAATGAGGAATGAAATGAGGTATCAAATGAGGCATCAAACTAGGCATCAAATGAGGCATCAAATGAGGCATCAAATGAGGCATCAAATGAGGTACAAATGAGGTACCAAAGGAGGTATCAAATGAGGCATCAAATGAGGCATCAAATGAGGCATCAAATGAGGCATCAAATGATGCATCAAATGAGGCATCAAATGAGTTATCAAATGAGGTATCAAATGAGGTATCAAATGAGGAATGAAATGAGGTATCAAATGAGGCATCAAATGAGGCATCAAATGATATATCAAATGAGGTATCAAATAAGGCATCAAATGAGGCATCAAATGAGGCATCACATGATTTATCACATGAGGCATCACATGAGGTACCAATTGAGGCATCAAATGAGTCATCAAATATGGCACCAAATTAGGCATCAAATGATGCATCAAATGATGTGTCAAATGAGGCACTAAATGAGGTACGAAATGACGTACCAAATGAGGTTTCAAATGAGGTATCAAATGAGGTATCAAATGAGGTATCAAGTGAGACATCAAATGAGGTACAAATGAGGTACCAAAGGAGGTATCAAATGAGGTTCCGAATGAGGTACCAAATGAGGTATCAAATGAGGTATCAAATGAGGAATGAAATGAGGTATCAAATGAGGAATGAAATGAGGTATCAAATGAGGCATCAAATGAGGCATCAAATGAGGAATCAAATGAGGTACAAATGAGGTACAAAAGGATGTATCAAATGAGGTACCAAATGAGGTATCAAATGAGTTATCAAATGAGGAATGAAATGAGGTATCACATGAGGCATCACATGAGGCATCACATGAGGCATCACATGAGGCATCAAATGAGGCATCAAATGATGCATCAAATGAGGCATCAAATGAGGCATCAAATGAGGCATCAAATGAGGCATCAAATGAGGCATCACATGAGGCATCAAATGAGGCATCAAATGAGGTATCAAATGACGTATCAAATGAGGTATAAGATAAGGTATCAAATGAGGTATCAAATGAGGTATTAAATGAGGAATGAAATGGGTTGTCAAATGAGGTGTCAAGTGAGGTATCAAGTGAGGCATCAAATGAGGTACAAATGAGGTACCAAAGGAGGTATCAAATGAGGTTCCGAATGAGGTACCAAATGAGGTATCAAATGAGGTATCAAATGAGGAATGAAATGAGGTATCAAATGAGGAATGAAATGAGGTATCAAATGAGGCATCAAATGAGGAATCAAATGAGGTACAAATGAGGTACAAAAGGAGGTATCAAATGAGGTACCAAATGAGGTATCAAATGAGTTATCAAATGAGGAATGAAATGAGGTATCACATGAGGCATCACATGAGGCATCACATGAGGCATCACATGAGGCATCACATGAGGCATCAAATGAGGCATCAAATGATGCATCAAATGAGGCATCAAATGAGGCATCAAATGAGGCATCAAATGAGGCATCAAATGAGGCATCAAATGAGGCATCAAATGAGGCATCAAATGAGGCATCAAATGAGGCATCAAATGAGGCATCACATGAGGCATCAAATGAGGCATCAAATGAGGTATCAAATGAGGCATCAAATGAGATATCAAATGAGATATCACATGAGGCATCAAATGAGGCATCAAATGAGGTATCAAATGAGGCATCAAATGAGATATCAAATGAGATATCAAATGAGGCATCAAATGAGGCATCAAATGAGGCATCAAATGAGGCATCAAATGAGGCATCAAATGAGGCATCAAATGAGGCATCAAATGAGGCATCAAATGAGGCATCAAATGAGGCATCAAATGAGGCATCAAATGAGGCATCAAATGAGGCATCAAATGAGGCATCAAATGAGGCATCAAATGAGGCATCAAATGAGGCATCAAATGAGGCATCAAATGAGGCATCAAATGAGGCATGAAATGAGATATCAAATGAGGCATCACATGAGGCATCACATGAGGTACCAAATGATCTACCAAATGATGTATCAAATGGGGTATCAAATGAGGTATCAAATGAGGTATCAAATGAGGAATGAAATGGGGTGTCAAATGAGGTGTCATGTGAGGTATCAAGTGAGGCATCAAATGAGGTACAAATGAGGTACCAAAGGAGGTATCAAATGAGGTACCAAATGAGGTATCAAATGAGGTATCAAATGAGGAATGAAATGAGGTATCAAATGAGGCATCAAATGAGGCATCAAATGATATATCAAATGAGGTATCAAATAAGGCATCAAATGAGGCATCAAATGAGGCATCAAATGAGGCATCAAATGAGGCATCAAATGAGGCATCACATGAGGCATCACATGAGGTACCAAATGAGGCATCAAATGAGTCATCAAATGATATATCAAATGAGGTATCAAATAAGGCATCAAATGAGGCATCAAATAAGGCATCACATGATTTATCACATGAGGCATCACATGAGGTACCAAATGAGGCATCAAATGAGTCATCAAATGAGGCACCAAATGAGGCATCAAATGATGCATCAAATGATTTGTCAAATGAGGCACTAAATGAGGTACCAAATGACGTACCAAATGAGGTATCAAATGACGTATCAAATGAGGTATAAGATAAGGCATCAAATGAGGCAACAAATGAGGCATCAAATGAGGTATCAAATGAGGTATCAAATGAGGTATCAAATGAGGTATTAAATGAGGAATGAAATGGGTTGTCAAATGAGGTGTCAAGTGAGGTATGAAGTGAGGCATCAAATGAGGTACAAATGAGGTACCAAAGGAGGTATCAAATGAGGTTCCGAATGAGGTACCAAATGAGGTATCAAATGAGGTATCAAATGAGGAATGAAATGAGGTATCAAATGAGGAATGAAATGAGGTATCAAATGAGGCATCAAATGAGGCATCAAATGAGGCATCAAATGAGGCATCAAATGAGGTACAAATGAGGTACAAAAGGAGGTATCAAATGAGGTACAAAATGAGGTATCAAATGAGTTATCAAATGAGGAATGAAATGAGGTATCAAATGAGGCATCACATGAGGCATCACATGAGGCATCACATGAGGCATCACATGAGGCATCACATGAGGCATCACATGAGGCATCAAATGATATATCAAATGAGGCATCAAATGAGGCATCACATGAGGCATCAAATGAGGCATCAAATGAGGCATCAAATGAGGCATCACATGAGGCATCAAATGAGGCATCAAATGAGGCATCAAATGAGGCATCAAATGAGGCATCAAATGAGATATCTAATGAGATATCAAATGAGGCATCAAATGAGGCATCAAATGAGGCATCAAATGAGGCATCAAATGAGGCATCAAATGAGGCATCACATGAGGCATCACATGAGGCATCAAATGAGGTACCAAATGATCTACCAAATGATGTATCAAATGGGGTATCAAATGAGGTATCAAATGAGGCATCAAATGAGGCATCAAATGAGGCATCAAATGAGATATCAAATGAGGAATGAAATTGGGTGTCAAATGAGGTGTCATGTGAGGTATCAAGTGAGGCATCAAATGAGGTACAAATGAGGTACCAAAGGAGGTATCAAATGAGGTACCAAATGAGGTATCAAATGAGGTATCAAATGAGGAATGAAATGAGGTATCAAATGAGGCATCAAATGAGGCATCAAATGATATATCAAATGAGGTATCAAATAAGGCATCAAATGAGGCATCAAATGAGGCATCAAATGAGGCATCAAATGAGGCATCAAATGAGGCATCACATGAGGCATCACATGAGGCATCACATGAGGTACCAAATGAGGCATCAAATGAGTCATCAAATGAGATATCAAATGAGGCATCACATGAGGCATCACATGAGGCATCACATGAGGCATCACATGAGGCATCATAAGAGGTACCAAATGATCTACCAAATGATGTATCAAATGGGGTATCAAATGAGGTATCAAATGAGGTATCAAATGAGGCATCAAATGAGGCATCAAATGATGCATCAAATGAGTCATCAAATGAGTTATCAAATGAGGTATCAAATGAGGTATCAAATGAGGAATGAAATAAGGTGTCAAATGAGGTGTCATGTGAGGTATCAAGTGAGGTATCAAATGAGGAATGAAATGAGGTATCAAATGAGGCATCAAATGAGGAATGAAATGAGGTATCAAATGAGGCATCAAATGAGGCATCAAATGATATATCAAATGAGATATCAAATAAGGCATCAAATGAGGCATCAAATGAGGCATCAAATGAGGCATCAAATGAGGCATCACATGATTTATCACATGAGGCATCACATGAGGTACCAAATGAGGCATCAAATGAGTCATCAAATGAGGCACCAAATTAGGCATCAAATGATGCATCAAATGATGTGTCAAATGAGGCACTAAATGAGGTACCAAATGACGTACCAAATGATGTATCAAATGACGTATCAAATGAGGTATAAGATAAGGCATCAAATGAGGCAACAAATGAGGCATCAAATGAGGCATCAAATGAGGCATCAAATGAGGCATCAAATGAGGCATCAAATGAGGCATCAAATGAGGCATCAAATGAGATATCAAATGAGGCATCACATGAGGCATCACATGAGGTACCAAATGATCTACCAAATGATGTATCAAATGGGGTATCAAATGAGGTATCAAATGAGGTATCAAATGAGGTATCAAATGAGGAATGAAGTGGGGTGTCAAATGAGGTGTCATGTGAGGTATCAAGTGAGGCATCAAATGAGGTACAAATGAGGTACCAAAGGAGGTATCAAATGAGGTACCAAATGAGGTATCAAATGAGGTATCAAATGAGGAATGAAATGAGGTATCAAATGAGGCATCAAATGAGGCATCAAATGATATATCAAATGAGGTATCAAATAAGGCATCAAATGAGGCATCAAATGAGGCATCAAATGAGGCATCAAATGAGGCATCAAATGAGGCATCAAATGAGGCATCACATGAGGCATCACATGAGGCATCACATGAGGTACCAAATGAGGCATCAAATGAGTCATCAAATGAGATATCAAATGAGGCATCACATGAGGCATCACATGAGGCATCACATGAGGCATCACATGAGGCATCACATGAGGTACCAAATGATCTACCAAATGATGTATCAAATGGGGTATCAAATGAGGTATCAAATGAGGTATCAAATGAGGCATCAAATGAGGCATCAAATGATGCATCAAATGAGTCATCAAATGAGTTATCAAATGAGGTATCAAATGAGGTATCAAATGAGGAATGAAATGGGGTGTCAAATGAGGTGTCATGTGAGGTATCAAGTGAGGTATCAAATGAGGAATGAAATGAGGTATCAAATGAGGCATCAAATGAGGAATGAAATGAGGTATCAAATGAGGCATCAAATGAGGCATCAAATGATATATCAAATGAGGTATCAAATAAGGCATCAAATGAGGCATCAAATGAGGCATCAAATGAGGCATCAAATGAGGCATCACATGATTTATCACATGAGGCATCACATGAGGTACCAAATGAGGCATCAAATGAGTCATCAAATGAGGCACCAAATTAGGCATCAAATGATGCATCAAATGATGTGTCAAATGAGGCACTAAATGAGGTACCAAATGACGTACCAAATGAGGTTTCAAATGATGTATCAAATGAGGTATCAAATGAGGTATCAAGTGAGACATCAAATGAGGTACAAATGAGGTACCAAAGGAGGTATCAAATGAGGTTCCGAATGAGGTACCAAAGGAGGTATCAAATGAGGTTCCGAATGAGGTACCAAATGAGGTATCAAATGAGGTATCAAATGAGGAATGAAATGAGGTATCAAATGAGGAATGAAATGAGATATCAAATGAGGCATCAAATGAGGCATCAAATGAGGAATCAAATGAGGTACAAATGAGGTACATAAGGAGGTATCAAATGAGGTACCAAATGAGGTATCAAATGAGTTATCAAATGAGGAATGAAATGAGGTATCACATGAGGCATCACATGATGCATCACATGAGGCATCACATGAGGCATCACATGAGGCATCAAATGAGGCATCAAATGATGCATCAAATGAGGCATCAAATGAGGCATCAAATGAGGCATCAAATGAGGCATCAAATGAGGCATCAAATGAGGCATCAAATGAGGCATCACATGAGGCATCAAATGATGCATCAAATGAGGTATCAAATGAGGCATCACATGAGGCATCAAATGAGGCATCAAATGAGGCATCAAATGAGGCATCAAATGAGGCATCAAATGAGGCATCAAATGAGGCATCAAATGAGGCATCAAATGAGGCATCAAATGAGGCATCAAATGAGGCATCAAATGAGGCATCAAATGAGGCATCAAATGAGGCATCAAATGAGGCATCAAATGAGGCATCAAATGAGGCATCAAATGAGGCATGAAATGAGATATCAAATGAGGCATCACATGCGGCATCACATGAGGTACCAAATGATCTACCAAATGATGTATCAAATGAGGCATCATATGAGGCATCACATGAGGCATCAAATGAGGCATCAAATGAGGCATCAAATGAGGCATCAAATGAGGCATCAAATGAGGTATCAAATGAGGTATCAAATTAGGTATCAAATGAGGAATGAAATGGGTTGTAAAATGAGGTGTCAAGTGAGGTATCAAGTGAGGCATCAAATGAGGTACAAATGAGGTACCAAAGGAGGTATCAAATGAGGTTCCGAATGAGGTACCAAATGAGGTATCAAATGAGGTATCAAATGAGGAATGAAATGATGTATCAAATGAGGAATGAAATGAGGTATCAAATGAGGCATCAAACTAGGCATCAAATGAGGCATCAAATGAGGCATCAAATGAGGCATCAAATGAGGTACAAATGAGGTACCAAAGGAGGTATCAAATGAGGCATCAAATGAGGCATCAAATGAGGCATCAAATGAGGCATCAAATGATGCATCAAATGAGGCATCAAATGAGTTATCAAATGAGGTATCAAATGAGGTATCAAATGAGGAATGAAATGAGGTATCAAATGAGGCATCAAATGAGGCATCAAATGATATATCAAATGAGGTATCAAATAAGGCATCAAATGAGGCATCAAATGAGGCATCACATGATTTATCACATGAGGCATCACATGAGGTACCAATTGAGGCATCAAATGAGTCATCAAATATGGCACCAAATTAGGCATCAAATGATGCATCAAATGATGTGTCAAATGAGGCACTAAATGAGGTACGAAATGACGTACCAAATGAGGTTTCAAATGAGGTATCAAATGAGGTATCAAATGAGGTATCAAGTGAGACATCAAATGAGGTACAAATGAGGTACCAAAGGAGGTATCAAATGAGGTTCCGAATGAGGTACCAAATGAGGTATCAAATGAGGTATCAAATGAGGAATGAAATGAGGTATCAAATGAGGAATGAAATGAGGTATCAAATGAGGCATCAAATGAGGCATCAAATGAGGAATCAAATGAGGTACAAATGAGGTACAAAAGGATGTATCAAATGAGGTACCAAATGAGGTATCAAATGAGTTATCAAATGAGGAATGAAATGAGGTATCACATGAGGCATCACATGAGGCATCACATGAGGCATCACATGAGGCATCAAATGAGGCATCAAATGATGCATCAAATGAGGCATCAAATGAGGCATCAAATGAGGCATCAAATGAGGCATCAAATGAGGCATCACATGAGGCATCAAATGAGGCATCAAATGAGGTATCAAATGAGGCATCAAATGAGGCATCAAATGAGGCATCAAATGAGGCACTAAATGAGGTACCAAATGACGTACCAAATGAGGTATCAAATGACGTATCAAATGAGGTATAAGATAAGGCATCAAATGAGGCAACAAATGAGGCATCAAATGAGGTATCAAATGAGGTATCAAATGAGGTATCAAATGAGGTATTAAATGAGGAATGAAATGGGTTGTCAAATGAGGTGTCAAGTGAGGTATCAAGTGAGGCATCAAATGAGGTACAAATGAGGTACCAAAGGAGGTATCAAATGAGGTTCCGAATGAGGTACCAAATGAGGTATCAAATGAGGTATCAAATGAGGAATGAAATGAGGTATCAAATGAGGAATGAAATGAGGTATCAAATGAGGCATCAAATGAGGAATCAAATGAGGTACAAATGAGGTACAAAAGGAGGTATCAAATGAGGTACCAAATGAGGTATCAAATGAGTTATCAAATGAGGAATGAAATGAGGTATCACATGAGGCATCACATGAGGCATCACATGAGGCATCACATGAGGCATCACATGAGGCATCAAATGAGGCATCAAATGATGCATCAAATGAGGCATCAAATGAGGCATCAAATGAGGCATCAAATGAGGCATCAAATGAGGCATCAAATGAGGCATCAAATGAGGCATCAAATGAGGCATCAAATGAGGCATCAAATGAGGCATCAAATGAGGCATCACATGAGGCATCAAATGAGGCATCAAATGAGGTATCAAATGAGGCATCAAATGAGATATCAAATGAGATATCACATGAGGCATCAAATGAGGCATCAAATGAGGTATCAAATGAGGCATCAAATGAGATATCAAATGAGATATCAAATGAGGCATCAAATGAGGCATCAAATGAGGCATCAAATGAGGCATCAAATGAGGCATCAAATGAGGCATCAAATGAGGCATCAAATGAGGCATCAAATGAGGCATCAAATGAGGCATCAAATGAGGCATCAAATGAGGCATCAAATGAGGCATCAAATGAGGCATCAAATGAGGCATCAAATGAGGCATCAAATGAGGCATGAAATGAGATATCAAATGAGGCATCACATGAGGCATCACATGAGGTACCAAATGATCTACCAAATGATGTATCAAATGGGGTATCAAATGAGGTATCAAATGAGGTATCAAATGAGGAATGAAATGGGGTGTCAAATGAGGTGTCATGTGAGGTATCAAGTGAGGCATCAAATGAGGTACAAATGAGGTACCAAAGGAGGTATCAAATGAGGTACCAAATGAGGTATCAAATGAGGTATCAAATGAGGAATGAAATGAGGTATCAAATGAGGCATCAAATGAGGCATCAAATGATATATCAAATGAGGTATCAAATGAGGCATCAAATGAGGCATCAAATGAGGCATCAAATGAGGCATCAAATGAGGCATCAAATGAGGCATCAAATGAGGCATCACATGAGGCATCACATGAGGTACCAAATGAGGCATCAAATGAGTCATCAAATGATATATCAAATGAGGTATCAAATAAGGCATCAAATGAGGCATCAAATAAGGCATCACATGATTTATCACATGAGGCATCACATGAGGTACCAAATGAGGCATCAAATGAGTCATCAAATGAGGCACCAAATTAGGCATCAAATGATGCATCAAATGATTTGTCAAATGAGGCACTAAATGAGGTACCAAATGACGTACCAAATGAGGTATCAAATGACGTATCAAATGAGGTATAAGATAAGGCATCAAATGAGGCAACAAATGAGGTATCAAATGAGGTATCAAATGAGGTATCAAATGAGGTATTAAATGAGGAATGAAATGGGTTGTCAAATGAGGTGTCAAGTGAGGTATGAAGTGAGGCATCAAATGAGGTACAAATGAGGTACCAAAGGAGGTATCAAATGAGGTTCCGAATGAGGTACCAAATGAGGTATCAAATGAGGTATCAAATGAGGAATGAAATGAGGTATCAAATGAGGAATGAAATGAGGTATCAAATGAGGCATCAAATGAGGCATCAAATGAGGCATCAAATGAGGTACAAATGAGGTACAAAAGGAGGTATCAAATGAGGTACAAAATGAGGTATCAAATGAGTTATCAAATGAGGAATGAAATGAGGTATCAAATGAGGCATCACATGAGGCATCACATGAGGCATCACATGAGGCATCACATGAGGCATCACATGAGGCATCAAATGATATATCAAATGAGGCATCAAATGAGGCATCACATGAGGCATCAAATGAGGCATCAAATGAGGCATCAAATGAGGCATCAAATGAGGCATCACATGAGGCATCAAATGAGGCATCAAATGAGGCATCAAATGAGGCATCAAATGAGGCATCAAATGAGATATCTAATGAGATATCAAATGAGGCATCAAATGAGGCATCAAATGAGGCATCAAATGAGGCATCAAATGAGGCATCAAATGAGGCATCACATGAGGCATCACATGAGGCATCAAATGAGGTACCAAATGATCTACCAAATGATGTATCAAATGGGGTATCAAATGAGGTATCAAATGAGGCATCAAATGAGGCATCAAATGAGGCATCAAATGAGATATCAAATGAGATATCAAATGAGGCATCAAATGAGGCATCAAATGAGGCATCAAATGAGGCATCAAATGAGGCATCAAATGAGGCATCAAATGAGGCATCACATGAGGCATCACATGAGGCATCAAATGAGGTACCAAATGATCTACCAAATGATGTATCAAATGAGGTATCAAATGAGGTATCAAATGAGGAATGAAATTGGGTGTCAAATGAGGTGTCATGTGAGGTATCAAGTGAGGCATCAAATGAGGTACAAATGAGGTACCAAAGGAGGTATCAAATGAGGTACCAAATGAGGTATCAAATGAGGTATCAAATGAGGAATGAAATGAGGTATCAAATGAGGCATCAAATGAGGCATCAAATGATATATCAAATGAGGTATCAAATAAGGCATCAAATGAGGCATCAAATGAGGCATCAAATGAGGCATCAAATGAGGCATCAAATGAGGCATCAAATGAGGCATCACATGAGGCATCACATGAGGCATCACATGAGGTACCAAATGAGGCATCAAATGAGTCATCAAATGAGATATCAAATGAGGCATCACATGAGGCATCACATGAGGCATCACATGAGGCATCACATGAGGCATCATAAGAGGTACCAAATGATCTACCAAATGATGTATCAAATGGGGTATCAAATGAGGTATCAAATGAGGTATCAAATAAGGCATCAAATGAGGCATCAAATGATGCATCAAATGAGTCATCAAATGAGTTATCAAATGAGGTATCAAATGAGGTATCAAATGAGGAATGAAATAAGGTGTCAAATGAGGTGTCATGTGAGGTATCAAGTGAGGTATCAAATGAGGAATGAAATGAGGTATCAAATGAGGCATCAAATGAGGAATGAAATGAGGTATCAAATGAGGCATCAAATGAGGCATCAAATGATATATCAAATGAGATATCAAATAAGGCATCAAATGAGGCATCAAATGAGGCATCAAATGAGGCATCAAATGAGGCATCACATGATTTATCACATGAGGCATCACATGAGGTACCAAATGAGGCATCAAATGAGTCATCAAATGAGGCACCAAATTAGGCATCAAATGATGCATCAAATGATGTGTCAAATGAGGCACTAAATGAGGTACCAAATGACGTACCAAATGATGTATCAAATGACGTATCAAATGAGGTATAAGATAAGGCATCAAATGAGGCAACAAATGAGGCATCAAATGAGGCATCAAATGAGGCATCAAATGAGGCATCAAATGAGGCATCAAATGAGGCATCAAATGAGGCATGAAATGAGATATCAAATGAGGCATCACATGAGGCATCACATGAGGTACCAAATGATCTACCAAATGATGTATCAAATGGGGTATCAAATGAGGTATCAAATGAGGTATCAAATGAGGTATCAAATGAGGAATGAAATGGGGTGTCAAATGAGGTGTCATGTGAGGTATCAAGTGAGGCATCAAATGAGGTACAAATGAGGTACCAAAGGAGGTATCAAATGAGGTACCAAATGAGGTATCAAATGAGGTATCAAATGAGGAATGAAATGAGGTATCAAATGAGGCATCAAATGAGGCATCAAATGATATATCAAATGAGGTATCAAATAAGGCATCAAATGAGGCATCAAATGAGGCATCAAATGAGGCATCAAATGAGGCATCAAATGAGGCATCAAATGAGGCATCACATGAGGCATCACATGAGGCATCACATGAGGTACCAAATGAGGCATCAAATGAGTCATCAAATGAGATATCAAATGAGGCATCACATGAGGCATCACATGAGGCATCACATGAGGCATCACATGAGGCATCACATGAGGTACCAAATGATCTACCAAATGATGTATCAAATGGGGTATCAAATGAGGTATCAAATGAGGTATCAAATGAGGCATCAAATGAGGCATCAAATGATGCATCAAATGAGTCATCAAATGAGTTATCAAATGAGGTATCAAATGAGGTATCAAATGAGGAATGAAATGGGGTGTCAAATGAGGTGTCATGTGAGGTATCAAGTGAGGTATCAAATGAGGAATGAAATGAGGTATCAAATGAGGCATCAAATGAGGAATGAAATGAGGTATCAAATGAGGCATCAAATGAGGCATCAAATGATATATCAAATGAGGTATCAAATAAGGCATCAAATGAGGCATCAAATGAGGCATCAAATGAGGCATCAAATGAGGCATCACATGATTTATCACATGAGGCATCACATGAGGTACCAAATGAGGCATCAAATGAGTCATCAAATGAGGCACCAAATTAGGCATCAAATGATGCATCAAATGATGTGTCAAATGAGGCACTAAATGAGGTACCAAATGACGTACCAAATGAGGTTTCAAATGAGGTATCAAATGAGGTATCAAATGAGGTATCAAGTGAGACATCAAATGAGGTACAAATGAGGTACCAAAGGAGGTATCAAATGAGGTTCCGAATGAGGTACCAAAGGAGGTATCAAATGAGGTTCCGAATGAGGTACCAAATGAGGTATCAAATGAGGTATCAAATGAGGAATGAAATGAGGTATCAAATGAGGAATGAAATGAGATATCAAATGAGGCATCAAATGAGGCATCAAATGAGGAATCAAATGAGGTACAAATGAGGTACATAAGGAGGTATCAAATGAGGTACCAAATGAGGTATCAAATGAGTTATCAAATGAGGAATGAAATGAGGTATCACATGAGGCATCACATGAGGCATCACATGAGGCATCACATGAGGCATCACATGAGGCATCAAATGAGGCATCAAATGATGCATCAAATGAGGCATCAAATGAGGCATCAAATGAGGCATCAAATGAGGCATCAAATGAGGCATCAAATGAGGCATCAAATGAGGCATCAAATGAGGCATCAAATGAGGCATCAAATGAGGTATCAAATGAGGCATCAAATGAGGCATCAAATGAGGCATCAAATGAGGCATCAAATGAGGCATCAAATGAGGCATCAAATGAGGCATCAAATGAGGCATCAAATGAGGCATCAAATGAGGCATCAAATGAGGCATCAAATGAGGCATCAAATGAGGCATCAAATGAGGCATCAAATGAGGCATCAAATGAGGCATCAAATGAGGCATCAAATGAGGCATCAAATGAGGCATCAAATGAGGCATCAAATGAGGCATCAAATGAGGCATCAAATGAGGCATCAAATGAGGCATCAAATGAGGCATGAAATGAGATATCAAATGAGGCATCACATGCGGCATCACATGAGGTACCAAATGATCTACCAAATGATGTATCAAATGAGGCATCATATGAGGCATCACATGAGGCATCAAATGAGGCATCAAATGAGGCATCAAATGAGGCATCAAATGAGGTATCAAATGAGGTATCAAATGAGGTATCAAATTAGGTATCAAATGAGGAATGAAATGGGTTGTAAAATGAGGTGTCAAGTGAGGTATCAAGTGAGGCATCAAATGAGGTACAAATGAGGTACCAAAGGAGGTATCAAATGAGGTTCCGAATGAGGTACCAAATGAGGTATCAAATGAGGTATCAAATGAGGAATGAAATGAGGTATCAAATGAGGAATGAAATGAGGTATCAAATGAGGCATCAAACGAGGCATCAAATGAGGCATCAAATGAGGCATCAAATGAGGCATCAAATGAGGTACAAATGAGGTACCAAAGGAGGTATCAAATGAGGCATCAAATGAGGCATCAAATGAGGCATCAAATGAGGCATCAAATGATGCATCAAATGAGGCATCAAATGAGTTATCAAATGAGGTATCAAATGAGGTATCAAATGAGGAATGAAATGAGGTATCAAATGAGGCATCAAATGAGGCATCAAATGAGGCATCAAATGATATATCAAATGAGGTATCAAATAAGGCATCAAATGAGGCATCAAATGAGGCATCACATGATTTATCACATGAGGCATCACATGAGGTACCAATTGAGGCATCAAATGAGTCATCAAATATGGCACCAAATTAGGCATCAAATGATGCATCAAATGATGTGTCAAATGAGGCACTAAATGAGGTACGAAATGACGTACCAAATGAGGTTTCAAATGAGGTATCAAATGAGGTATCAAATGAGGTATCAAGTGAGACATCAAATGAGGTACAAATGAGGTACCAAAGGAGGTATCAAATGAGGTTCCGAATGAGGTACCAAATGAGGTATCAAATGAGGTATCAAATGAGGAATGAAATGAGGTATCAAATGAGGAATGAAATGAGGTATCAAATGAGGCATCAAATGAGGCATCAAATGAGGAATCAAATGAGGTACAAATGAGGTACAAAAGGAGGTATCAAATGAGGTACCAAATGAGGTATCAAATGAGTTATCAAATGAGGAATGAAATGAGGTATCACATGAGGCATCACATGAGGCATCACATGAGGCATCACATGAGGCATCAAATGAGGCATCAAATGATGCATCAAATGAGGCATCAAATGAGGCATCAAATGAGGCATCAAATGAGGCATCAAATGAGGCATCACATGAGGCATCAAATGAGGCATCAAATGAGGTATCAAATGAGGCATCAAATGAGGCATCAAATGAGGCATCAAATGAGGCATCAAATGAGGCATCAAATGAGGCATCAAATGAGGCATCAAATGAGGCATCAAATGAGGCATCAAATGAGGCATCAAATGAGGCATCAAATGAGGCATCAAATGAGGCATCAAATGAGGCATCAAATGAGGCATGAAATGAGATATCAAATGAGGCATCACATGCGGCATCACATGAGGTACCAAATGATCTACCAAATGATGTATCAAATGAGGCATCACATGAGGCATCACATGAGGCATCAAATGAGGCATCAAATGAGGCATCAAATGAGGCATCAAATGAGGCATCAAATGAGGTATCAAATGAGGTATCAAATGAGGTATCAAATTAGGTATCAAATGAGGAATGAAATGGGTTGTAAAATGAGGTGTCAAGTGAGGTATCAAGTGAGGCATCAAATGAGGTACAAATGAGGTACCAAAGGAGGTATCAAATGAGGTTCCGAATGAGGTACCAAATGAGGTATCAAATGAGGTATCAAATGAGGAATGAAATGAGGTATCAAATGAGGAATGAAATGAGGTATCAAATGAGGCATCAAACGAGGCATCAAATGAGGCATCAAATGAGGCATCAAATGAGGCATCAAATGAGGTACAAATGAGGTACCAAAGGAGGTATCAAATGAGGCATCAAATGAGGCATCAAATGATGCATCAAATGAGTCATCAAATGAGTTATCAAATGAGGTATCAAATGAGGTATCAAATGAGGAATGAAATAAGGTGTCAAATGAGGTGTCATGTGAGGTATCAAGTGAGGTATCAAATGAGGAATGAAATGAGGTATCAAATGAGGCATCAAATGAGGAATGAAATGAGGTATCAAATGAGGCATCAAATGAGGCATCAAATGATATATCAAATGAGATATCAAATAAGGCATCAAATGAGGCATCAAATGAGGCATCAAATGAGGCATCAAATGAGGCATCACATGATTTATCACATGAGGCATCACATGAGGTACCAAATGAGGCATCAAATGAGTCATCAAATGAGGCACCAAATTAGGCATCAAATGATGCATCAAATGATGTGTCAAATGAGGCACTAAATGAGGTACCAAATGACGTACCAAATGATGTATCAAATGACGTATCAAATGAGGTATAAGATAAGGCATCAAATGAGGCAACAAATGAGGCATCAAATGAGGCATCAAATGAGGCATCAAATGAGGCATCAAATGAGGCATCAAATGAGGCATCAAATGAGGCATGAAATGAGATATCAAATGAGGCATCACATGAGGCATCACATGAGGTACCAAATGATCTACCAAATGATGTATCAAATGGGGTATCAAATGAGGTATCAAATGAGGTATCAAATGAGGTATCAAATGAGGAATGAAATGGGGTGTCAAATGAGGTGTCATGTGAGGTATCAAGTGAGGCATCAAATGAGGTACAAATGAGGTACCAAAGGAGGTATCAAATGAGGTACCAAATGAGGTATCAAATGAGGTATCAAATGAGGAATGAAATGAGGTATCAAATGAGGCATCAAATGAGGCATCAAATGATATATCAAATGAGGTATCAAATAAGGCATCAAATGAGGCATCAAATGAGGCATCAAATGAGGCATCAAATGAGGCATCAAATGAGGCATCAAATGAGGCATCACATGAGGCATCACATGAGGCATCACATGAGGTACCAAATGAGGCATCAAATGAGTCATCAAATGAGATATCAAATGAGGCATCACATGAGGCATCACATGAGGCATCACATGAGGCATCACATGAGGCATCACATGAGGTACCAAATGATCTACCAAATGATGTATCAAATGGGGTATCAAATGAGGTATCAAATGAGGTATCAAATGAGGCATCAAATGAGGCATCAAATGATGCATCAAATGAGTCATCAAATGAGTTATCAAATGAGGTATCAAATGAGGTATCAAATGAGGAATGAAATGGGGTGTCAAATGAGGTGTCATGTGAGGTATCAAGTGAGGTATCAAATGAGGAATGAAATGAGGTATCAAATGAGGCATCAAATGAGGAATGAAATGAGGTATCAAATGAGGCATCAAATGAGGCATCAAATGATATATCAAATGAGGTATCAAATAAGGCATCAAATGAGGCATCAAATGAGGCATCAAATGAGGCATCAAATGAGGCATCACATGATTTATCACATGAGGCATCACATGAGGTACCAAATGAGGCATCAAATGAGTCATCAAATGAGGCACCAAATTAGGCATCAAATGATGCATCAAATGATGTGTCAAATGAGGCACTAAATGAGGTACCAAATGACGTACCAAATGAGGTTTCAAATGAGGTATCAAATGAGGTATCAAATGAGGTATCAAGTGAGACATCAAATGAGGTACAAATGAGGTACCAAAGGAGGTATCAAATGAGGTTCCGAATGAGGTACCAAAGGAGGTATCAAATGAGGTTCCGAATGAGGTACCAAATGAGGTATCAAATGAGGTATCAAATGAGGAATGAAATGAGGTATCAAATGAGGAATGAAATGAGATATCAAATGAGGCATCAAATGAGGCATCAAATGAGGAATCAAATGAGGTACAAATGAGGTACATAAGGAGGTATCAAATGAGGTACCAAATGAGGTATCAAATGAGTTATCAAATGAGGAATGAAATGAGGTATCACATGAGGCATCACATGAGGCATCACATGAGGCATCACATGAGGCATCACATGAGGCATCAAATGAGGCATCAAATGATGCATCAAATGAGGCATCAAATGAGGCATCAAATAAGGCATCAAATGAGGCATCAAATGAGGCATCAAATGAGGCATCAAATGAGGCATCACATGAGGCATCAAATGAGGCATCAAATGAGGTATCAAATGAGGCATCAAATGAGGCATCAAATGAGGCATCAAATGAGGCATCAAATGAGGCATCAAATGAGGCATCAAATGAGGCATCAAATGAGGCATCAAATGAGGCATCAAATGAGGCATCAAATGAGGCATCAAATGAGGCATCAAATGAGGCATCAAATGAGGCATCAAATGAGGCATCAAATGAGGCATCAAATGAGGCATCAAATGAGGCATCAAATGAGGCATCAAATGAGGCATCAAATGAGGCATCAAATGAGGCATCAAATGAGGCATCAAATGAGGCATGAAATGAGATATCAAATGAGGCATCACATGCGGCATCACATGAGGTACCAAATGATCTACCAAATGATGTATCAAATGAGGCATCATATGAGGCATCACATGAGGCATCAAATGAGGCATCAAATGAGGCATCAAATGAGGCATCAAATGAGGTATCAAATGAGGTATCAAATGAGGTATCAAATTAGGTATCAAATGAGGAATGAAATGGGTTGTAAAATGAGGTGTCAAGTGAGGTATCAAGTGAGGCATCAAATGAGGTACAAATGAGGTACCAAAGGAGGTATCAAATGAGGTTCCGAATGAGGTACCAAATGAGGTATCAAATGAGGTATCAAATGAGGAATGAAATGAGGTATCAAATGAGGAATGAAATGAGGTATCAAATGAGGCATCAAACGAGGCATCAAATGAGGCATCAAATGAGGCATCAAATGAGGCATCAAATGAGGTACAAATGAGGTACCAAAGGAGGTATCAAATGAGGCATCAAATGAGGCATCAAATGAGGCATCAAATGAGGCATCAAATGATGCATCAAATGAGGCATCAAATGAGTTATCAAATGAGGTATCAAATGAGGTATCAAATGAGGCAACAAATGAGGCATCAAATGAGGCATCAAATGAGGCATCAAATGAGGCATCAAATGATATATCAAATGAGGTATCAAATAAGGCATCAAATGAGGCATCAAATGAGGCATCACATGATTTATCACATGAGGCATCACATGAGGTACCAATTGAGGCATCAAATGAGTCATCAAATATGGCACCAAATTAGGCATCAAATGATGCATCAAATGATGTGTCAAATGAGGCACTAAATGAGGTACGAAATGACGTACCAAATGAGGTTTCAAATGAGGTATCAAATGAGGTATCAAATGAGGTATCAAGTGAGACATCAAATGAGGTACAAATGAGGTACCAAAGGAGGTATCAAATGAGGTTCCGAATGAGGTACCAAATGAGGTATCAAATGAGGTATCAAATGAGGAATGAAATGAGGTATCAAATGAGGAATGAAATGAGGTATCAAATGAGGCATCAAATGAGGCATCAAATGAGGAATCAAATGAGGTACAAATGAGGTACAAAAGGAGGTATCAAATGAGGTACCAAATGAGGTATCAAATGAGTTATCAAATGAGGAATGAAATGAGGTATCACATGAGGCATCACATGAGGCATCACATGAGGCATCACATGAGGCATCAAATGAGGCATCAAATGATGCATCAAATGAGGCATCAAATGAGGCATCAAATGAGGCATCAAATGAGGCATCAAATGAGGCATCACATGAGGCATCAAATGAGGCATCAAATGAGGTATCAAATGAGGCATCAAATGAGGCATCAAATGAGGCATCAAATGAGGCATCAAATGAGGCATCAAATGAGGCATCAAATGAGGCATCAAATGAGGCATCAAATGAGGCATCAAATGAGGCATCAAATGAGGCATCAAATGAGGCATCAAATGAGGCATCAAATGAGGCATCAAATGAGGCATGAAATGAGATATCAAATGAGGCATCACATGCGGCATCACATGAGGTACCAAATGATCTACCAAATGATGTATCAAATGAGGCATCACATGAGGCATCACATGAGGCATCAAATGAGGCATCAAATGAGGCATCAAATGAGGCATCAAATGAGGCATCAAATGAGGTATCAAATGAGGTATCAAATGAGGTATCAAATTAGGTATCAAATGAGGAATGAAATGGGTTGTAAAATGAGGTGTCAAGTGAGGTATCAAGTGAGGCATCAAATGAGGTACAAATGAGGTACCAAAGGAGGTATCAAATGAGGTTCCGAATGAGGTACCAAATGAGGTATCAAATGAGGTATCAAATGAGGAATGAAATGAGGTATCAAATGAGGAATGAAATGAGGTATCAAATGAGGCATCAAACGAGGCATCAAATGAGGCATCAAATGAGGCATCAAATGAGGCATCAAATGAGGTACAAATGAGGTACCAAAGGAGGTATCAAATGAGGCATCAAATGAGGCATCAAATGAGGCATCAAATGAGGCATCAAATGACTTATCAAATGAGGTATCAAATGAGGTATCAAATGAGGAATGAAATGAGGTATCAAATGAGGCATCAAATGAGGCATCAAATGATATATCAAATGAGGTATCAAATAAGGCATCAAATGAGGCATCAAATGAGACATCACATGATTTATCACATGAGGCATCACATGAGGTACCAATTGAGGCATCAAATGAGTCATCAAATATGGCACCAAATTAGGCATCAAATGATGCATCAAATGATGTGTCAAATGAGGCACTAAATGAGGTACGAAATGACGTACCAAATGAGGTATCAAATGAGGTATCAAATGAGGTATCAAATGAGGAATGAAATGGGTTGTCAAATGAGGTGTCAAGTGAGGTATCAAGTGAGGCATCAAATGAGGTACAAATGAGGTACCAAAGAAGGTATCAAATGAGGTTCCGAATGAGGTACCAAATGAGGTATCAAATGAGGTATCAAATGAGGAATGAAATGAGGTATCAAATGAGGAATGAAATGAGGTATCAAATGAGGCATCAAATGAGGCATCAAATGAGTTATCAAATGAGGTATCAAATGAGGTATCAAATGAGGTATCAAATGAGGTATCAAATGAGGAATGAAATGAGGTATCAAATGAGGCATCAAATGATATATCAAATGAGGTATCAAATAAGGCATCAAATGAGGCATCAAATGAGGCATCACATGATTTATCACATGAGGCATCACATGAGGTACCAATTGAGGCATCAAATGAGTCATCAAATGAGGCACCAAATTAGGCATCAAATGATGCATCAAATGATGTGTCAAATGAGGCACTAAATGCGTTACGAAATGACGTACCAAATGAGGTATCAAATGAGGTATCAAATGAGGTATCAAATGAGGTATCAAATGAGGAATGAAATGGGTTGTCAAATGAGGTGTCAAGTGAGGTATCAAGTGAGGCATCAAATGAGGTACAAATGAGGTACCAAAGGAGGTATCAAATGAGGTTCCGAATGAGGTACCAAATGAGGTATCAAATGAGGAATGAAATGAGGTATCAAATGAGGAATGAAATGAGGTATCAAATGAGGCATCAAATGAGGCATCAAATGAGGCATCAAATGAGGCATCAAATGAGGTACAAATGAGGTACCAAAGGAGGTATCAAATGAGGCATCAAATGAGGCATCAAATGAGGCATCAAATGAGGCATCAAATGAGGCATCAAATGAGGCATCAAATGAGGCATCAAATGAGGCATCAAATGAGGCATTAAATGAGGCATCAAATGAGGCATCAAATGAGGCATCAAATGAGGCATCAAATGAGGCATCAAACGAGGCATCAAATGAGGCATCAAATGAGGCATCAAATGAGGCATCAAATGAGGCATCAAATGAGGCATGAAATGAGATATCAAATGAGGCATCACATGCGGCATCACATGAGGTACCAAATGATCTACCAAATGATTTATCAAATGAGGCATCATATGAGGCATCACATGAGGCATCAAATGAGGCATCAAATGAGGCATCAAATGAGGCATCAAATGAGGCATCAAATGAGGTATCAAATGAGGTATCAAATGAGGTATCAAATTAGGTATCAAATGAGGAATGAAATGGGTTGTAAAATGAGGTGTCAAGTGAGGTATCAAGTGAGACATCAAATGAGGTACAAATGAGGTACCAAAGGAGGTATCAAATGAGGTTCCGAATGAGGTACCAAATGAGGTATCAAATGAGGTATCAAATGAGGAATGAAATGAGGTATCAAATGAGGAATGAAATGAGGTATCAAATGAGGCATCAAACGAGGCATCAAATGAGGCATCAAATGAGGCATCAAATGAGGCATCAAATGAGGTACAAATGAGGTACCAAAGGAGGTATCAAATGAGGCATCAAATGAGGCATCAAATGAGGCATCAAATGAGGCATCAAATGATGCATCAAATGAGGCATCAAATGAGTTATCAAATGAGGTATCAAATGAGGTATCAAATGAGGAATGAAATGAGGTATCAAATGAGGCATCAAATGAGGCATCAAATGATATATCAAATGAGGTATCAAATAAGGCATCAAATGAGGCATCAAATGAGGCATCAAATGAGGCATCACATGATTTATCACATGAGGCATCACATGAGGTACCATTTGAGGCATCAAATGAGTCATCAAATATGGCACCAAATTAGGCATCAAATGATGCATCAAATGATGTGTCAAATGAGGCACTAAATGAGGTACGAAATGACGTACCAAATGAGGTTTCAAATGAGGTATCAAATGAGGTATCAAATGAGGTATCAAATGAGGAATGAAATGGGTTGTCAAATGAGGTGTCAAGTGAGGTATCAAGTGAGGCATCAAATGAGGTACAAATGAGGTACCAAAGGAGGTATCAAATGAGGTTCCGAATGAGGTACCAAATGAGGTATCAAATGAGGTATCAAATGAGGAATGAAATGAGGTATCAAATGAGGAATGAAATGAGGTATCAAATGAGGCATCAAATGAGGCATCAAATGAGGAATCAAATGAGGTACAAATGAGGTACAAAAGGAGGTATCAAATGAGGTACCAAATGAGGTATCAAATGAGTTATCAAATGAGGAATGAAATGAGGTATCACATGAGGCATCACATGAGGCATCACATGAGGCATCACATGAGGCATCAAATGAGGCATCAAATAAGGCATCAAATGAGGCATCAAATGATGCATCAAATGAGGCATCAAATGAGGCATCAAATGAGGCATCAAATGAGGCATCAAATGAGGCATCAAATGAGGCATCAAATGAGGCATCAAATGAGGCATCAAATGAGGCATCAAATGAGGCAACAAATGATGTATCAAATGAGGTATCAAATGATATATCAAATGAGGCATCAAATGAGGCATCACATGAGGCATCAAATGAGGCATCAAATGAGGCATCAAATGAGGCATCACATGAGGCATCAAATGAGGCATCAAATGAGGCATCAAATGAGGCATCAAATGAGATATCAAATGAGATATCAAATGAGGCATCAAATGAGGCATCAAATGAGGCATCAAATGAGGCATTAAATGAGGCATCAAATGAGGCATCACATGAGGCATCACATGAGGCATCAAATGAGGTACCAAATGATCTACCAAATGATGTATCAAATGGGGTATCAAATGAGGTATCAAATGAGGTATCAAATGAGGAATGAAATGGGGTGTCAAATGAGGTTTCATGTGAGGTATCAAGTGAGGCATCAAATGAGGTACAAATGAGGTACCAAAGGAGGTATCAAATGAGGTACCAAATGAGGTATCAAATGAGGTATCAAATGAGGAATGAAATGAGGTATCAAATGAGGCATCAAATGAGGCATCAAATGAGGCATCAAATGATATATCAAATGAGGTATCAAATAAGGCATCAAATGAGGCATCAAATGAGGCATCAAATGAGGCATCAAATGAGGCATCAAATGAGGCATCAAATGAGGCATCACATGAGGCATCACATGAGGCATCACATGAGGTACCAAATGAGGCATCAAATGAGTCATCAAATGAGATATCAAATGAGGCATCACATGAGGCATCACATGAGGCATCACATGAGGCATCACATGAGGCATCAAATGAGGCATCAAATGAGGTACAAATGAGGTACCAAAGGAGGTATCAAATGAGGCATCAAATGAGGCATCAAATGAGGCATCAAATGAGGCATCAAATGATGCATCATATGATGCATCAAATGAGTCATCAAATGAGGCATCAAATGAGGCACCAAATTAGGCATCAAATGAGGCATCAAATGATGTGTCAAATGAGGCACCAAATGAGGTACCAAATGACGTACCAAATGAGGTATCAAATGACGTATCAAATGAGGTATAAGATGAGGCATCAAATGAGGCATCAAATGAGGCATCAAATAAGGTATCAAATGAGGTATCAAATGAGGTATCAAATGAGGTATCAAATGAGGCATCAAATGATATATCAAATGAGGTATCAAATGAGGCATCAAATGAGGCATCATATGAGGCATCAAATGAGGCATCAAATGAGGTATCAAATGAGGTATCAAATGAGGTATCAAATGAGGTATCAAATGAGGAATGAAATGGGGTGTCAAATGAGGTGTCATGTGAGGTATCAAGTGAGGCATCAAATGAGGTACAAATGAGGTACCAAAGGAGGTATCAAATGAGGTACCAAATGAGGTATCAAATAAGGTATCAAATGAGGAATGCAATGAGGTATCAAATGAGGCATCAAATGAGGCATCAAATGATATATCAAATGAGGTATCAAATAAGGCATCAAATGAGGCATCAAATAAGGCATCAAATGAGGCATCAAATGATGCATCAAATGAGGCATCAAATGAGGCATCAAATGAGGCATCAAATGAGGCATCAAATGAGGCATCAAATGAGGCATCAAATGAGGCATCAAATGAGGCATCAAATGAGGCAACAAATGATGTATCAAATGAGGTATCAAATGATGTATCAAATGAGGTATCAAATGAGGCATCAAATGAGGCATCAAATGAGGCATCAAATGAGGCATCAAATGATATATCAAATGAGGCATCAAATGAGGCATCACATGAGGCATCAAATGAGGCATCAAATGAGGCATCAAATGAGGCATCACATGAGGCATCAAATGAGGCATCAAATGAGGCATCAAATGAGGCATCAAATGAGATATCAAATGAGATATCAAATGAGGCATCAAATGAGGCATCAAATGAGGCATCAAATGAGGCATTAAATGAGGCATCAAATGAGGCATCACATGAGGCATCACATGAGGCATCAAATGAGGTACCAAATGATCTACCAAATGATGTATCAAATGGGGTATCAAATGAGGTATCAAATGAGGTATCAAATGAGGAATGAAATGGGGTGTCAAATGAGGTTTCATGTGAGGTATCAAGTGAGGCATCAAATGAGGTACAAATGAGGTACCAAAGGAGGTATCAAATGAGGTACCAAATGAGGTATCAAATGAGGTATCAAATGAGGAATGAAATGAGGTATCAAATGAGGCATCAAATGAGGCATCAAATGATATATCAAATGAGGTATCAAATAAGGCATCAAATGAGGCATCAAATGAGGCATCAAATGAGGCATCAAATGAGGCATCAAATGAGGCATCAAATGAGGCATCACATGAGGCATCACATGAGGTACCAAATGAGGCATCAAATGAGTCATCAAATGAGATATCAAATGAGGCATCACATGAGGCATCACATGAGGCATCACATGAGGCATCACATGAGGCATCAAATGAGGCATCAAATGAGGTACAAATGAGGTACCAAAGGAGGTATCAAATGAGGCATCAAATGAGGCATCAAATGAGGCATCAAATGAGGCATCAAATGATGCATCATATGATGCATCAAATGAGTCATCAAATGAGGCATCAAATGAGGCACCAAATTAGGCATCAAATGAGGCATCAAATGATGTGTCAAATGAGGCACCAAATGAGGTACCAAATGACGTACCAAATGAGGTATCAAATGACGTATCAAATGAGGTATAAGATGAGGCATCAAATGAGGCATCAAATGAGGCATCAAATGAGGCATCAAATGAGGCATCAAATGATATATCAAATGAGGTATCAAATGAGGCATCAAATGAGGCATCATATGAGGCATCAAATGAGGCATCAAATGAGGTATCAAATGAGGTATCAAATGAGGTATCAAATGAGGTATCAAATGAGGAATGAAATGGGGTGTCAAATGAGGTGTCATGTGAGGTATCAAGTGAGGCATCAAATGAGGTACAAATGAGGTACCAAAGGAGGTATCAAATGAGGTACCAAATGAGGTATCAAATAAGGTATCAAATGAGGAATGCAATGAGGTATCAAATGAGGCATCAAATGAGGCATCAAATGATATATCAAATGAGGTATCAAATAAGGCATCAAATGAGGCATCAAATAAGGCATCAAATGAGGCATCAAATGATGCATCAAATGAGGCATCAAATGAGGCATCAAATGAGGCATCAAATGAGGCATCAAATGAGGCATCAAATGAGGCATCAAATGAGGCATCAAATGAGGCATCAAATGAGGCAACAAATGATGTATCAAATGAGGTATCAAATGATGTATCAAATGAGGTATCAAATGAGGCATCAAATGAGGCATCAAATGAGGCATCAAATGAGGCATCAAATGATATATCAAATGAGGCATCAAATGAGGCATCACATGAGGCATCAAATGAGGCATCAAATGAGGCATCAAATGAGGCATCACATGAGGCATCAAATGAGGCATCAAATGAGGCATCAAATGAGGCATCAAATGAGATATCAAATGAGATATCAAATGAGGCATCAAATGAGGCATCAAATGAGGCATCAAATGAGGCATCAAATGAGGCATCAAATGAGGCATCACATGAGGCATCACATGAGGCATCAAATGAGGTACCAAATGATCTACCAAATGATGTATCAAATGGGGTATCAAATGAGGTATCAAATGAGGTATCAAATGAGGAATGAAATGGGGTGTCAAATGAGGTTTCATGTGAGGTATCAAGTGAGGCATCAAATGAGGTACAAATGAGGTACCAAAGGAGGTATCAAATGAGGTACCAAATGAGGTATCAAATGAGGTATCAAATGAGGAATGAAATGAGGTATCAAATGAGGCATCAAATGAGGCATCAAATGATATATCAAATGAGGTATCAAATAAGGCATCAAATGAGGCATCAAATGAGGCATCAAATGAGGCATCAAATGAGGCATCAAATGAGGCATCAAATGAGGCATCACATGAGGCATCACATGAGGCATCACATGAGGTACCAAATGAGGCATCAAATGAGTCATCAAATGAGATATCAAATGAGGCATCACATGAGGCATCACATGAGGCATCACATGAGGCATCACATGAGGCATCATATGAGGTACCAAATGATCTACCAAATGATGTATCAAATGGGGTATCAAATGAGGTATCAAATGAGGTATCAAATGAGGCATCAAATGAGGCATCAAATGATGCATCAAATGAGTCATCAAATGAGTTATCAAATGAGGTATCAAATGAGGTATCAAATGAGGAATGAAATGGGGTGTCAAATGAAGTGTCATGTGAGGTATCAAGTGAGGTATCAAATGAGGAATGAAATGAGGTATCAAATGAGGCATCAAATGAGGAATGAAATGAGGCATCAAATGAGGCATCAAATGATATATCAAATGAGGTATCAAATGAGGCATCAAATGAGGCATCAAATGAGGCATCAAATGAGGCATCAAATGAGGCATCACATGATTTATCACATGAGGCATCACATGAGGTACCAAATGAGGCATCAAATGAGTCATCAAATGAGGCACCAAATTAGGCATCAAATGATGCATCAAATGATGTGTCAAATGAGGCACTAAATGAGGTACCAAATGACGTACCAAATGAGGTATCAAATGACGTATCAAATGAGGTATAAGATAAGGCATCAAATGAGGCAACAAATGAGGCATCAAATGAGGTATCAAATGAGGTATCAAATGAGGTATCAAATGAGGTATTAAATGAGGAATGAAATGGGTTGTCAAATGAGGTGTCAAGTGAGCTATCAAGTGAGGCATCAAATGAGGTACAAATGAGGTACCAAAGGAGGTATCAAATGAGGTTCCGAATGAGGTACCAAATGAGGTATCAAATGAGGTATCAAATGAGGAATGAAATGAGGTATCAAATGAGGAATGAAATGAGGTATCAAATGAGGCATCAAATGAGGCATCAAATGAGGAATCAAATGAGGTACAAATGAGGTACAAAAGGAGGTATCAAATGAGGTACCAAATGAGGTATCGAATGAGTTATCAAATGAGGAATGAAATGAGGTATCACATGAGGCATCACATGAGGCATCACATGAGGCATCACATGAGGCACCACATGAGGCATCAAATGAGGCATCAAATGAGGCATCAAATGATGCATCAAATGAGGCATCAAATGAGGCATCAAATGAGGCATCAAATGAGGCATCAAATGAGGCATCAAATGAGGCATCAAATGAGGCATCAAATGAGGCATCAAATGAGGCATCAAATGAGGCATCACATGAGGCATCAAATGAGGCATCAAATGAGGTATCAAATGAGGCATCAAATGAGGCATCAAATGAGGCATCAAATGAGGCATCAAATGAGGCATCAAATGAGGCATCAAATGAGGCATCAAATGAGGCATCAAATGAGGCATCAAATGAGGCATCAAATGAGGCATCAAATGAGGCATCAAATGAGGCATCAAATGAGGCATGAAATGAGATATCAAATGAGGCATCACATGAGGCATCACATGAGGCATCACATGAGGTACCAAATGATCTACCAAATGATGTATCAAATGAGGCATCACATGAGGCATCACATGAGGCATCAAATGAGGCATCAAATGAGGCATCAAATGAGGCATCAAATGAGGCATCAAATGAGGCATCAAATGAGGTATCAAATGAGGTATCAAATGAGGTATCAAATGAGGTATCAAATGAGGAATGAAATGGGTTGTCAAATGAGGTGTCAAGTGAGGTATCAAGTGAGGCATCAAATGAGGTACAAATGAGGTACCAAAGGAGGTATCAAATGAGGTTCCGAATGAGGTACCAAGTGAGGCATCAAATGAGGTACAAATGAGGTACCAAAGGAGGTATCAAATGAGGTTCCGAATGAGGTACCAAATGAGGTATCAAATGAGGTATCAAATGAGGCATCAAATGAGGCATCAAATGAGGAATCAAATGAGGTACAAATGAGGTACAAAAGGAGGTATCAAATGAGGTACCAAATGAGGTATCAAATGAGTTATCAAATGAGGAATGAAATGAGGTATCACATGAGGCATCACATGAGGCATCACATGAGGCATCACATGAGGCACCACATGAGGCATCAAATGAGGCATCAAATGATGCATCAAATGAGGCATCAAATGAGGCATCAAATGAGGCATCAAATGAGGCATCAAATGAGGCATCAAATGAGGCATCAAATGAGGCATCACATGAGGCATCAAATGAGGCATCAAATGAGGTATCAAATGAGGCATCAAATGAGGCATCAAATGAGGCATCAAATGAGGCATCAAATGAGGCATCAAATGAGGCATCAAATGAGGCATCAAATGAGGCATCAAATGAGGCATCAAATGAGGCATCAAATGAGGCATCAAATGAGGCATCAAATGAGGCATCAAATGAGGCATCAAATGAGGCATCAAATGAGGCATCAAATGAGGCATCAAATGAGGCATGAAATGAGATATCAAATGAGGCATCACATGAGGCATCACATGAGGTACCAAATGATCTACCAAATGATGTATCAAATGAGGCATCACATGAGGCATCACATGAGGCATCAAATGAGGCATCAAATGAGTCATCAAATGAGGCATCAAATGAGGCATCAAATGAGGCATCAAATGAGGTATCAAATGAGGTATCAAATGAGGTATAAAATGAGGTATCAAATGAGGAATGAAATGGGTTGTCAAATGAGGTGTCAAGTGAGGTATCAAGTGAGGCATCAAATGAGGTACAAATGAGGTACCAAAGGAGGTATCAAATGAGGTTCCGAATGAGGTACCAAATGAGGTATCAAATGAGGTATCAAATGAGGAATGAAATGAGGTATCAAATGAGGAATGAAATGAGGTATCAAATGAGGCATCAAATGAGGCATCAAATGAGGCATCAAATGAGGCATCAAATGAGGCATCACATGAGGCATCACATGAGGCATCACATGAGGTACCAAATGAGGCATCAAATGAGTCATCAAATGAGATATCAAATGAGATATCAAATGAGGCATCACATGAGGAATCACATGAGGCATCACATGAGGCATCACATGAGGCATCAAATGAGGTACCAAATGATCTACCAAATGATGTATCAAATGATGTATCAAATGAGGCATCAAATGAGGCATCAAATGAGGCATCAAATGAGGCATCAAATGAGGCATCAAATGAGGCATCAAATGAGGCAACAAATGATGTATCAAATGAGGTATCAAATGATGTATCAAATGAGGTATCAAATGAGGCATCAAATGAGGCATCAAATGAGGCATCAAATGATATATCAAATGAGGCATCAAATGAGGCATCACTTGAGGCATCAAATGAGGCATCAAATGAGGCATCAAATGAGGCATCACATGAGGCATCAAATGAGGCATCAAATGAGGCATCAAATGAGATATCAAATGAGATATCAAATGAGGCATCAAATGAGGCATCAAATGAGGCATCAAATGAGGCATCAAATGAGGCATCACATGAGGCATCACATGAGGCATCAAATGAGGTACCAAATGATCTACCAAATGATGTATCAAATGGGGTATCAAATGAGGTATCAAATGAGGTATCAAATGAGGAATGAAATGGGGTGTCAAATGAGGTTTCATGTGAGGTATCAAGTGAGGCATCAAATGAGGTACAAATGAGGTACCAAAGGAGGTATCAAATGAGGTACCAAATGAGGTATCAAATGAGGTATCAAATGAGGAATGAAATGAGGTATCAAATGAGGCATCAAATGAGGCATCAAATGATATATCAAATGAGGTATCAAATAAGGCATCAAATGAGGCATCAAATGAGGCATCAAATGAGGCATCAAATGAGGCATCAAATGAGGCATCACATGAGGCATCACATGAGGAATCACATGAGGTACCAAATGAGGCATCAAATGAGTCATCAAATGAGATATCAAATGAGGCATTACATGAGGCATCACATGAGGTATCACATGAGGCATCACATGAGGCATCATATGAGGTACCAAATGATCTACCAAATGATGTATCAAATGGGGTATCAAATGAGGTATCAAATGAGGTATCAAATGAGGCATCAAATGAGGCATCAAATGATGCATCAAATGAGTCATCAAATGAGTTATCAAATGAGGTATCAAATGAGGTATCAAACGAGGAATGAAATGGGGTGTCAAATGAGGTGTCATGTGAGGTATCAAGTGAGGTATCAAATGAGGAATGAAATGAGGTATCAAATGAGGCATCAAATGAGGAATGAAATGAGGTATCAAATGAGGCATCAAATGAGGCATCAAATGATATATCAAATGAGGTATCAAATGAGGCATCAAATGAGGCATCAAATGAGGCATCAAATGAGGCATCAAATGAGGCATCACATGATTTATCACATGAGGCATCACATGAGGTACCAAATGAGGCATCAAATGAGTCATCAAATGAGGCACCAAATTAGGCATCAAATGATGCATCAAATGATGTGTCAAATGAGGCACTAAATGAGGTACCAAATGACGTACCAAATGAGGTATCAAATGACGTATCAAATGAGGTATAAGATAAGGCATCAAATGAGGCAACAAATGAGGCATCAAATGAGGTATCAAATGAGGTATCAAATGAGGTATCAAATGAGGTATTAAATGAGGAATGAAATGGGTTGTCAAATGAGGTGTCAAGTGAGGTATCAAGTGAGGCATCAAATGAGGTACAAATGAGGTACCAAAGGAGGTATCAAATGAGGTTCCGAATGAGGTACCAAATGAGGTATCAAATGAGGTATCAAATGAGGAATGAAATGAGGTATCAAATGAGGAATGAAATGAGGTATCAAATGAGGAATGAAATGAGGTATCAAATGAGGCATCAAATGAGGCATCAAATGAGGAATCAAATGAGGTACAAATGAGGTACAAAAGGAGGTATCAAATGAGGTACCAAATGAGGTATCAAATGAGTTATCAAATGAGGAATGAAATGAGGTATCACATGAGGCATCACATGAGGCATCACATGAGGCATCACATGAGGCACCACATGAGGCATCAAATGAGGCATCAAATGATGCATCAAATGAGGCATCAAATGAGGCATCAAATGAGGCATCAAATGAGGCATCAAATGAGGCATCAAATGAGGCATCAAATGAGGCATCAAATGAGGCATCACATGAGGCATCAAATGAGGCATCAAATGAGGTATCAAATGAGGTATCAAATGAGGCATCAAATGAGGCATCAAATGAGGCATCAAATGAGGCATCAAATGAGGCATCAAATGAGGCATCAAATGAGGCATCAAATGAGGCATCAAATGAGGCATCAAATGAGGCATCAAATGAGGCATCAAATGAGGCATCAAATGAGGCATCAAATGAGGCATCAAATGAGGCATCAAATGAGGCATCAAATGAGGCATCAAATGAGGCATCAAATGAGGCATGAAATGAGATATCAAATGAGGCATCACATGAGGCATCACATGAGGTACCAAATGATCTACCAAATGATGTATCAAATGAGGCATCACATGAGGCATCACATGAGGCATCAAATGAGGCATCAAATGAGGCATCAAATGAGGCATCAAATGAGGCATCAAATGAGGCATCAAATGAGGTATCAAATGAGGTATCAAATGAGGTATCAAATGAGGTATCAAATGAGGAATGAAATGGGTTGTCAAATGAGGTGTCAAGTGAGGTATCAAGTGAGGCATCAAATGAGGTACAAATGAGGTACCAAAGGAGGTATCAAATGAGGTTCCGAATGAGGTACCAAATGAGGTATCAAATGAGGTATCAAATGAGGAATGAAATGAGGTATCAAATGAGGAATGAAATGAGGTATCAAATGAGGCATCAAATGAGGCATCAAATGAGGCATCAAATGAGGCATCAAATGAGGCATCACATGAGGCATCACATGAGGCATCACATGAGGCATCACATGAGGTACCAAATGAGGCATCAAATGAGTCATCAAATGAGATATCAAATGAGATATCAAATGAGGCATCACATGAGGCATCACATGAGGCATCACATGAGGCATCACATGAGGCATCAAATGAGGTACCAAATGATCTACCAAATGATGTATCAAATGGGGTATCAAATGAGGTATCAAATGAGGTATCAAATGAGGCATCAAATGAGGCATCAAATGATGCATCAATGAGTCATCAAATGAGTTATCAAATGAGGTATCAAATGAGGTATCAAATGAGGAATGAAATGAGGTATCAAATGAGGCATCAAATGAGGCATCAAATGATATATCAAATGAGGTATGAAATAAGGCATCAAATGAGGCATCAAATGAGGCATCACATGATTTATCACATGAGGCATCACATGAGGTACCAATTGAGGCATCAAATGAGTCATCAAATGAGGCACCAAATTAGGCATCAAATGATGCATCAAATGATGTGTCAAATGAGGCACTAAATGAGGTACGAAATGACGTACCAAATGAGGTATCAAATGAGGTATCAAATGAGGTATCAAATGAGGAATGAAATGGGTTGTCAAATGAGGTGTCAATTGAGGTATCAAGTGAGGCATCAAATGAGGTACAAATGAGGTACCAAAGGAGGTATCAAATGAGGTTCCGAATGAGGTACCAAATGAGGTTTCAAATGAGGTATCAAATGAGGAATGAAATATTGTATCAAATGAGGAATGAAATGAGGTATCAAATGAGGCATCAAATGAGGCATCAAATGAGGCATCAAATGAGGCATCAAATGAGGTACAAATGAGGTACCAAAGGAGGTATCAAATGAGGCATCAAGTGAGGCATCAAATGAGGCATCAAATGAGGCATCAAATGATGCATCATATGAGGCATCAAATGAGTCATCAAATGAGGCATCAAATGAGGCACCAAATTAGGCATCAAATGAGGCATCAAATGATGTGTCAAATGAGGCACCAAATGAGGTACCAAATGACGTACCAAATGAGGTATCAAATGACGTATCAAATGAGGTATCAAATGACGTATCAAATGAGGTATAAGATGAGGCATTAAATGAGGCATCAAATGAGGCATCAAATGAGGCATCAAATGAGGTATCAAATGAGGTATCAAATGAGGTATCAAATGAGGAATGAAATGGGGTGTCAAATGAGGTGTCAAGTGAGGTATCAAGTGAGGCATCAAATAAGGTACAAATGAGGTACCAAAGGAGGTATCAAATGAGGTACCAAATGAGGTTCCAAATGAGGTATCAAATGAGGTATCAAATGAGGAATGAAATGAGGTATCAAATGAGGCATCAAATGAGGCATCAAATGATATATCAAATGAGGTATCAAATGAGGCATCAAATGAGGCATCAAATGAGGCATCAAATGAGGCATCAAATGAGGCATCAAATGTGGCATCAAATGAGGCATCACATGAGGCATCACATGAGGCATCACATGAGGTACCAAATGAGGTATCAAATGATGTATCAAATAGGGTATCAAATGTGGTATCAAATTAGGTGTCAAATAAGGTATCAAATGAGGCATCAAATGAGGCATCAAATGAGGCATCATATGAGGCATCAAATGAGGCATCACATGAGGCATCAAATGAGGCATCAAATGAGGCATCAAATAAGGCATCAAATAAGGCATCAAATGAGGCATCAAATGAGGCATCATATAAGGCATCAAATAAGGCATCAAATGAGGCATCAAATGAGGCATTAAATGAGGCATCAAATGAGGTATCAAATGAGGTATCAAATGAGGCATCAAATGAGGTACCAAATGACGTACCAAATGAGGTATCAAATGAGGTATCAAATGAGGAATGAAATGAGGTATCAAATGAGGCATCAAATGAGGCATCAAATGAGGCATCAAATGAGGCATCAAATGAGGCATCACATGAGGCATCACATGAGGAATCACATGAGGTACCAAATGAGGCATCAAATGAGTCATCAAATGAGATATCAAATGAGGCATCACATGAGGCATCACATGAGGTATCACATGAGGCATCACATGAGGCATCATATGAGGTACCAAATGATCTACCAAATGATGTATCAAATGGGGTATCAAATGAGGTATCAAATGAGGTATCAAATGAGGCATCAAATGAGGCATCAAATGATGCATCAAATGAGTCATCAAATGAGTTATCAAATGAGGTATCAAATGAGGTATCAAACGAGGAATGAAATGGGGTGTCAAATGAGGTGTCATGTGAGGTATCAAGTGAGGTATCAAATGAGGAATGAAATGAGGTATCAAATGAGGCATCAAATGAGGAATGAAATGAGGTATCAAATGAGGCATCAAATGAGGCATCAAATGATATATCAAATGAGGTATCAAATGAGGCATCAAATGAGGCATCAAATGAGGCATCAAATGAGGCATCAAATGAGGCATCACATGATTTATCACATGAGGCATCACATGAGGTACCAAATGAGGCATCAAATGAGTCATCAAATGAGGCACCAAATTAGGCATCAAATGATGCATCAAATGATGTGTCAAATGAGGCACTAAATGAGGTACCAAATGACGTACCAAATGAGGTATCAAATGACGTATCAAATGAGGTATAAGATAAGGCATCAAATGAGGCAACAAATGAGGCATCAAATGAGGTATCAAATGAGGTATCAAATGAGGTATCAAATGAGGTATTAAATGAGGAATGAAATGGGTTGTCAAATGAGGTGTCAAGTGAGGTATCAAGTGAGGCATCAAATGAGGTACAAATGAGGTACCAAAGGAGGTATCAAATGAGGTTCCGAATGAGGTACCAAATGAGGTATCAAATGAGGTATCAAATGAGGAATGAAATGAGGTATCAAATGAGGAATGAAATGAGGTATCAAATGAGGAATGAAATGAGGTATCAAATGAGGCATCAAATGAGGCATCAAATGAGGAATCAAATGAGGTACAAATGAGGTACAAAAGGAGGTATCAAATGAGGTACCAAATGAGGTATCAAATGAGTTATCAAATGAGGAATGAAATGAGGTATCACATGAGGCATCACATGAGGCATCACATGAGGCATCACATGAGGCACCACATGAGGCATCAAATGAGGCATCAAATGATGCATCAAATGAGGCATCAAATGAGGCATCAAATGAGGCATCAAATGAGGCATCAAATGAGGCATCAAATGAGGCATCAAATGAGGCATCACATGAGGCATCAAATGAGGCATCAAATGAGGTATCAAATGAGGTATCAAATGAGGCATCAAATGAGGCATCAAATGAGGCATCAAATGAGGCATCAAATGAGGCATCAAATGAGGCATCAAATGAGGCATCAAATGAGGCATCAAATGAGGCATCACATGAGGCATCACATGAGGCATCACATGAGGTACCAAATGAGGTATCAAATGATGTATCAAATAGGGTATCAAATGTGGTATCAAATTAGGTGTCAAATAAGGTATCAAATGAGGCATCAAATGAGGCATCAAATGAGGCATCATATGAGGCATCAAATGAGGCATCACATGAGGCATCAAATGAGGCATCAAATGAGGCATCAAATGAGGCATCAAATGAGGCATCAAATAAGGCATCAAATAAGGCATCAAATAAGGCATCAAATGAGGCATCAAATGAGGCATCATATAAGGCATCAAATAAGGCATCAAATGAGGCATCAAATGAGGCATTAAATGAGGCATCAAATGAGGTATCAAATGAGGTACCAAATGAGGTACCAAATGATGTATCAAATGGGGTATCAAATGAAGTAACAAATGAGGTATCAAATGAGGTAGCAAATGATGTGTCAAATGAGGCACCAAATGAGGTACCAAATGACGTACCAAATGAGGTATCAAATGACGTATCAAATGAGGTATAAGATGAGGCATTAGATGAGGCATGAAATGAGGCACTGAGGTATCAAATGAGGTATCAAATGAGGTATCAAATGAGGAATGAAATGATGTATCAAATGAGGCATCAAATGAGGCATCACATGAGGCATCAAATGAGGTATCAAATTATGTGTCAAATGAGGTACAAATGAGGTACCAAATGACGTACCAAATGAGGTATCAAATGACGTATCAAATGAGGTATAAGATGAGGCATCAAATGAGGCATCAAATGAGGCATCAAATGAGGCATCAAATGAGGCTTCAAATTAGGCATCAAATGAGGCATCAAATGAGGCACCAAATGAGGTACCAAATGATGTATCAAATTGGGTATCAAATGCGGTATCAAATGAGGTATCAAATGAGGCATCAAATGAGGCATCACATGAGGCATCACATGAGGTACCAAATGAGGTACCAAATGATGTATCAAATGGGGTATCAAATGAGGTATCAAATGAGGTATCAAATGAGGCATCACATGAGGCATCAAATGAGGCATCAAATGAGGCATCAAATGAGGCACCAAATTAGGCATCAAATGAGGCATCAAATGATGTGTCAAATGAGGCACCAAATGAGGTACCAAATGACGTACCAAATGAGGTATCAAATGACGTATCAAATGAGGTATCAAATGACGTATCAAATGAGGTATAAGATGAGGCATTAAATGAGGCATCAAATGAGGCATCAAATGAGGCATCAAATGAGGTATCAAATGAGGTATCAAATGAGGTATCAAATGAGGAATGAAATGGGGTGTCAAATGAGGTGTCAAGTGAGGTATCAAGTGAGGCATCAAATAAGGTACAAATGAGGTACCAAACGAGGTATCAAATGAGGTACCAAATGAGGTTCCAAATGAGGTATCAAATGAGGTATCAAATGAGGAATGAAATGAGGTATCAAATGAGGCATCAAATGAGGCATCAAATGATATATCAAATGAGGTATCAAATGAGGCATCAAATGAGGCATCAAATGAGGCATCAAATGAGGCATCAAATGTGGCATCAAATGAGGCATCACATGAGGCATCACATGAGGCATCACATGAGGTACCAAATGAGGTATCAAATGATGTATCAAATAGGGTATCAAATGTGGTATCAAATTAGGTGTCAAATAAGGTATCAAATGAGGCATCAAATGAGGCATCAAATGAGGCATCATATGAGGCATCAAATGAGGCATCACATGAGGCATCAAATGAGGCATCAAATGAGGCATCAAATGAGGCATCAAATGAGGCATCAAATAAGGCATCAAATAAGGCATCAAATAAGGCATCAAATGAGGCATCAAATGAGGCATCATATAAGGCATCAAATAAGGCATCAAATGAGGCATCAAATGAGGCATTAAATGAGGCATCAAATGAGGTATCAAATGAGGTATCAAATGAGGCATCAAATGAGGTACCAAATGACGTACCAAATGAGGTATCAAATGAGGTATCAAATGAGGAATGAAATGAGGTATCAAATGAGGCATCAAATGAGGCATCAAATGAGGCATCAAATGAGGCATCAAATGAGGCATCAAATGAGGCATCACATGAGGCATCACATGAGGAATCACATGAGGTACCAAATGAGGCATCAAATGAGTCATCAAATGAGATATCAAATGAGGCATCACATGAGGCATCACATGAGGTATCACATGAGGCATCACATGAGGCATCATATGAGGTACCAAATGATCTACCAAATGATGTATCAAATGGGGTATCAAATGAGGTATCAAATGAGGTATCAAATGAGGCATCAAATGAGGCATCAAATGATGCATCAAATGAGTCATCAAATGAGTTATCAAATGAGGTATCAAATGAGGTATCAAACGAGGAATGAAATGGGGTGTCAAATGAGGTGTCATGTGAGGTATCAAGTGAGGTATCAAATGAGGAATGAAATGAGGTATCAAATGAGGCATCAAATGAGGAATGAAATGAGGTATCAAATGAGGCATCAAATGAGGCATCAAATGATATATCAAATGAGGTATCAAATGAGGCATCAAATGAGGCATCAAATGAGGCATCAAATGAGGCATCAAATGAGGCATCACATGATTTATCACATGAGGCATCACATGAGGTACCAAATGAGGCATCAAATGAGTCATCAAATGAGGCACCAAATTAGGCATCAAATGATGCATCAAATGATGTGTCAAATGAGGCACTAAATGAGGTACCAAATGACGTACCAAATGAGGTATCAAATGACGTATCAAATGAGGTATAAGATAAGGCATCAAATGAGGCAACAAATGAGGCATCAAATGAGGTATCAAATGAAGTATCAAATGAGGTATCAAATGAGGTATTAAATGAGGAATGAAATGGGTTGTCAAATGAGGTGTCAAGTGAGGTATCAAGTGAGGCATCAAATGAGGTACAAATGAGGTACCAAAGGAGGTATCAAATGAGGTTCCGAATGAGGTACCAAATGAGGTATCAAATGAGGTATCAAATGAGGAATGAAATGAGGTATCAAATGAGGAATGAAATGAGGTATCAAATGAGGAATGAAATGAGGTATCAAATGAGGCATCAAATGAGGCATCAAATGAGGAATCAAATGAGGTACAAATGAGGTACAAAAGGAGGTATCAAATGAGGTACCAAATGAGGTATCAAATGAGTTATCAAATGAGGAATGAAATGAGGTATCACATGAGGCATCACATGAGGCATCACATGAGGCATCACATGAGGCACCACATGAGGCATCAAATGAGGCATCAAATGATGCATCAAATGAGGCATCAAATGAGGCATCAAATGAGGCATCAAATGAGGCATCAAATGAGGCATCAAATGAGGCATCAAATGAGGCATCACATGAGGCATCAAATGAGGCATCAAATGAGGCATCAAATGAGGTATCAAATGAGGTATCAAATGAGGCATCAAATGAGGCATCAAATGAGGCATCAAATGAGGCATCAAATGAGGCATCAAATGAGGCATCAAATGAGGCATCAAATGAGGCATCAAATGAGGCATCAAATGAGGCATCAAATGAGGCATCAAATGAGGCATCAAATGAGGCATCAAATGAGGCATCAAATGAGGCATCAAATGAGGCATCAAATGAGGCATCAAATGAGGCATGAAATGAGATATCAAATGAGGCATCACATGAGGCATCACATGAGGTACCAAATGATCTACCAAATGATGTATCAAATGAGGCATCACATGAGGCATCACATGAGGCATCAAATGAGGCATCAAATGAGGCATCAAATGAGGCATCAAATGAGGCATCAAATGAGGCATCAAATGAGGTATCAAATGAGGTATCAAATGAGGTATCAAATGAGGTATCAAATGAGGAATGAAATGGGTTGTCAAATGAGGTGTCAAGTGAGGTATCAAGTGAGGCATCAAATGAGGTACAAATGAGGTACCAAAGGAGGTATCAAATGAGGTTCCGAATGAGGTACCAAATGAGGTATCAAATGAGGTATCAAATGAGGAATGAAATGAGGTATCAAATGAGGAATGAAATGAGGTATCAAATGAGGCATCAAATGAGGCATCAAATGAGGCATCAAATGAGGCATCAAATGAGGCATCACATGAGGCATCACATGAGGCATCACATGAGGTACCAAATGAGGCATCAAATGAGTCATCAAATGAGATATCAAATGAGATATCAAATGAGGCATCACATGAGGCATCACATGAGGCATCACATGAGGCATCACATGAGGCATCAAATGAGGTACCAAATGATCTACCAAATGATGTATCAAATGGGGTATCAAATGAGGTATCAAATGAGGTATCAAATGAGGCATCAAATGAGGCATCAAATGATGCATCAATGAGTCATCAAATGAGTTATCAAATGAGGTATCAAATGAGGTATCAAATGAGGAATGAAATGAGGTATCAAATGAGGCATCAAATGAGGCATCAAATGATATATCAAATGAGGTATGAAATAAGGCATCAAATGAGGCATCAAATGAGGCATCACATGATTTATCACATGAGGCATCACATGAGGTACCAATTGAGGCATCAAATGAGTCATCAAATGAGGCACCAAATTAGGCATCAAATGATGCATCAAATGATGTGTCAAATGAGGCACTAAATGAGGTACGAAATGACGTACCAAATGAGGTATCAAATGAGGTATCAAATGAGGTATCAAATGAGGAATGAAATGGGTTGTCAAATGAGGTGTCAATTGAGGTATCAAGTGAGGCATCAAATGAGGTACAAATGAGGTACCAAAGGAGGTATCAAATGAGGTTCCGAATGAGGTACCAAATGAGGTTTCAAATGAGGTATCAAATGAGGAATGAAATATTGTATCAAATGAGGAATGAAATGAGGTATCAAATGAGGCATCAAATGAGGCATCAAATGAGGCATCAAATGAGGCATCAAATGAGGTACAAATGAGGTACCAAAGGAGGTATCAAATGAGGCATCAAGTGAGGCATCAAATGAGGCATCAAATGAGGCATCAAATGATGCATCATATGAGGCATCAAATGAGTCATCAAATGAGGCATCAAATGAGGCACCAAATTAGGCATCAAATGAGGCATCAAATGATGTGTCAAATGAGTCACCAAATGAGGTACCAAATGAGGCATCAAATCAGGCATCACATGAGGCATCACATGAGGTACCAAATGAGGTACCAAATGATGTATCAAATGGGGTATCAAATGAAGTAACAAATGAGGTATCAAATGAGGTATCAAATGATGTGTCAAATGAGGCACCAAATGAGGTACCAAATGACGTACCAAATGAGGTATCAAATGACGTATCAAATGAGGTATAAGATGAGGCATTAGATGAGGCATGAAATGAGGCATCAAATGAGGTATCAAATGAGGTATCAAATGAGGTATCAAATGAGGAATGAAATGAGGTATCAAATGAGGCATCAAATGAGGCATCACATGAGGCATCAAATGAGGTATCAAATTATGTGTCAAATGAGGTACAAATGAGGTACCAAATGACGTACCAAATGAGGTATCAAATGACGTATCAAATGAGGTATAAGATGAGGCATCAAATGAGGCATCAAATGAGGCATCAAATGAGGCTTCAAATTAGGCATCAAATGAGGCATCAAATGAGGCACCAAATGAGGTACCAAATGATGTATCAAATTGGGTATCAAATGCGGTATCAAATGAGGTATCAAATGAGGCATCAAATGAGGCATCACATGAGGCATCACATGAGGTACCAAATGAGGTACCAAATGATGTATCAAATGGGGTATCAAATGATGTATCAAATGAGGTATCAAATGAGGCATCACATGAGGCATCAAATGAGGCATCAAATGAGGCATCAAATGAGGCACCAAATTAGGCATCAAATGAGGCATCAAATGATGTGTCAAATGAGGCACCAAATGAGGTACCAAATGACGTACCAAATGAGGTATCAAATGACGTATCAAATGAGGTATCAAATGACGTATCAAATGAGGTATAAGATGAGGCATTAAATGAGGCATCAAATGAGGCATCAAATGAGGCATCAAATGAGGTATCAAATGAGGTATCAAATGAGGTATCAAATGAGGAATGAAATGGGGTGTCAAATGAGGTGTCAAGTGAGGTATCAAGTGAGGCATCAAATAAGGTACAAATGAGGTACCAAAGGAGGTATCAAATGAGGTACCAAATGAGGTTCCAAATGAGGTATCAAATGAGGTATCAAATGAGGAATGAAATGAGGTATCAAATGAGGCATCAAATGAGGCATCAAATGATATATCAAATGAGGTATCAAATGAGGCATCAAATGAGGCATCAAATGAGGCATCAAATGAGGCATCAAATGTGGCATCAAATGAGGCATCACATGAGGCATCACACGAGGCATCACATGAGGTACCAAATGAGGTATCAAATGATGTATCAAATAGGGTATCAAATGTGGTATCAAATTAGGTGTCAAATAAGGTATCAAATGAGGCATCAAATGAGGCATCAAATGAGGCATCATATGAGGCATCAAATGAGGCATCACATGAGGCATCAAATGAGGCATCAAATGAGGCATCAAATGAGGCATCAAATGAGGCATCAAATAAGGCATCAAATAAGGCATCAAATAAGGCATCAAATGAGGCATCAAATGAGGCATCATATAAGGCATCAAATAAGGCATCAAATGAGGCATCAAATGAGGCATTAAATGAGGCATCAAATGAGGTATCAAATGAGGTATCAAATGAGGCATCAAATGAGGTACCAAATGACGTACCAAATGAGGTATCAAATGAGGTATCAAATGAGGAATGAAATGAGGTATCAAATGAGGCATCAAATGAGGCATCAAATGAAACATCAAATGAGGCATCAAATGAGGTATCAAATGAGGCATCAAATGAGGCATCAAATGAGGCATCAAATGAAACATCAAATAAGGCATCAAATGAGGCATATAATGAGGCATCAAATAAGGCATCAAAAGAGGCATCAAATGAGGCATCAAATGAGGTATCAAATGAGGTATCAAATGAGGCATCAAATGAGGCATCAAATGATATATCAAATGAGGTATCAAATGAGGTATCAAATGAGGTATCAAATGAGGTATCAAATGAGGAATGAAATGGGGTGTCAAATGAGGTGTCAAGTGAGGTATCAAGTGAGGCATCAAATGAGGTACAAATGAGGTACCAAAGAGGTATCAAATGAGGTACCAAATGAGGTACCAAATGAGGTATCAAATGAGGAATGAAATGAGGTATCAAATGAGGAATGAAATGAGGTATCAAATGAGGCATCAAATGGTATATCAAATGAGGTATCAAATGAGGTATCAAATGAGGCATCAAATGAGGCATCAAATGAGGCATCAAATGAGGCATCAAATGAGGCATCAAATAAGGCATCAAATGAGGCATCAAATGAGGCATCAAATGAGGCATCAAATAAGGCTTTAAATGAGGCATCAAATGAGGCATCAAATGAGGCATCAAATGAGGCATCAAATGAGGCATCAAATGAGGCATCAAATGAGGCATCAAATGAGACATCAAATGAGACATCAAATGAGGCACCAAATGAGGCATCAAATGAGGCATCAAATGAGGCATCAAATGAGGCATCAAATGAGGCATCAAATGAAGCATCAAATAAGGCATCAAATGAGGTATCCAATGAGGTATCATATGAGGTATCAAATGAGGAATGAAATGGGGTGTCAAATGAGGTGTCAAGTGAGGTATCAAGTGAGGCATCAAATGAGGTACAAATGAGGTACCAAAGGAGGTATCAAATAAGGTACCAAATGAGGTACCAAATGAGGTACCAAATGAGGTATCAAATGAGGAATGAAATGAGGTATCAAATGATGCCTCATGTGATGCCTCAAATGATATATCAAATGAGGTATCAAATGAGGCATCAAATGAGGCATCAAATGAGGCATCAAATGAGGCATCAAATGAGGCATCAAATGAGGCATCAAATGAGGCATCACATGAGGCATCACATGAGGCATCAAATCAGGCATCACATGAGGCATCACATGAGGTACCAAATGAGGTACCAAATGATGTATCAAATGGGGTATCAAATGAAGTAACAAATGAGGTATCAAATGAGGTATCAAATGAGGCATCAAATGAGGCGTCAAATGAGGCATCAAATGAGGCATCACATGCGGCATCAAATGAGGCATCAAATGAGGCATCAAATGAGGCATCAAATGAGGCATCACAAGAGGCATCAAATGAGGCATCAAATGATGTGTCAAATGAGGCACCAAATGAGGTACCAAATGACGTACCAAATGAGGTATGAAATGACGTATCAAATGAGGTATAAGATGAGGCATTAGATGAGGCATCAAATGAGGCATCAAATGAGGTATCAAATGAGGTATCAAATGAGGTATCAAATGAGGAATGAAATGAGATATCAAATGAGGCATCAAATGAGGCATCACATGAGGCATCAAATGAGGTATCAAATTATGTGTCAAATGAGGTACAAATGAGGTACCAAATAACGTACCAAATGAGGTATCAAATGACGTATCAAATGAGGTATAAGATGAGGCATCAAATGAGGCATCAAATGAGGCATCAAATGAGGCTTCAAATTAGGCATCAAATGAGGCATCAAATGAGGCACCAAATGAGGTACCAAATGATGTATCAAATTGGGTATCAAATGCGGTATCAAATGAGGTATCAAATGAGGCATCAAATGAGGCATCACATGAGGCATCACATGAGGTACCAAATGAGGTACCAAATGATGTATCAAATGGGGTATCAAATGAGGTATCAAATGAGGTATCAAATGAGGCATCACATGAGGCATCAAATGAGGCATCAAATGAGGCATCAAATGAGGCACCAAATTAGGCATCAAATGAGGCATCAAATGATGTGTCAAATGAGGCACCAAATGAGGTACCAAATGACGTACCAAATGAGGTATCAAATGACGTATCAAATGAGGTATCAAATGACGTATCAAATGAGGTATAAGATGAGGCATTAAATAAGGCATGAAATGAGGCATCAAATAAGGCATCAAATGAGGCATCAAATGAGGCATCAAATGAGGCATCAAATAAGGCTTCAAATGAGGCATCAAATGAGGCATCAAATGAGGCATCAAATGAGGCATCAAATGAGGCATCAAATGAGGCATCAAATGAGACATCAAATGAGGCATCAAATAAGGCATCAAATAAGGCATCAAATAAGGCATCAAATGAGGCATCAAATGAGGCATCATATGAGGCATCAAATAAGGCATCAAATGAGGCATCAAATGAGGCATTAAATGAGGCATCAAATGAGGTATCAAATGAGGTATCAAATGAGGCATCAAATGAGGTACCAAATGACGTACCAAATGAGGTATCAAATGAGGTATCAAATGAGGAATGAAATGAGGTATCAAATGAGGCATCAAATGAGGCATCAAATGAAACATCAAATGAGGCATCAAATGAGGTATCAAATGAGGCATCAAATGAGGCATCAAATGAGGCATCAAATGAAACATCAAATAAGGCATCAAATGAGGCATATAATGAGGCATCAAATAAGGCATCAAAAGAGGCATCAAATGAGGCATCAAATGAGGTATCAAATGAGGTATCAAATGAGGCATCAAATGAGGCATCAAATGATATATCAAATGAGGTATCAAATGAGGTATCAAATGAGGTATCAAATGAGGTATCAAATGAGGAATGAAATGGGGTGTCAAATGAGGTGTCAAGTGAGGTATCAAGTGAGGCATCAAATGAGGTACAAATGAGGTACCAAAGAGGTATCAAATGAGGTACCAAATGAGGTACCAAATGAGGTATCAAATGAGGAATGAAATGAGGAATGAAATGAGGTATCAAATGAGGAATGAAATGAGGTATCAAATGAGGCATCAAATGGTATATCAAATGAGGTATCAAATGAGGTATCAAATGAGGCATCAAATGAGGCATCAAATGAGGCATCAAATGAGGCATCAAATGAGGCATCAAATAAGGCATCAAATGAGGCATCAAATGAGGCATCAAATGAGGCATCAAATAAGGCTTCAAATGAGGCATCAAATGAGGCATCAAATGAGGCATCAAATGAGGCATCAAATGAGGCATCAAATGAGGCATCAAATGAGACATCAAATGAGACATCAAATGAGGCATCAAATGAGGCATCAAATGAGGCATCAAATGAGGCATCAAATGAGGCATCAAATGAGGCATCAAATGAAGCATCAAATGAGGCATCAAATGAGGTATCCAATGAGGTATCATATGAGGTATCAAATGAGGAATGAAATGGGGTGTCAAATGAGGTGTCAAGTGAGGTATCAAGTGAGGCATCAAATGAGGTACAAATGAGGTACCAAAGGAGGTATCAAATAAGGTACCAAATGAGGTACCAAATGAGGTACCAAATGAGGTATCAAATGAGGAATGAAATGAGGTATCAAATGATGCCTCATGTGATGCCTCAAATGATATATCAAATGAGGTATCAAATGAGGCATCAAATGAGGCATCAAATGAGGCATCAAATGAGGCATCAAATGAGGCATCAAATGAGGCATCAAATGAGGCATCAAATGAGGCATCACATGAGGCATCACATGAGGCATCAAATGGGGTATCACAGGAGGTATCAAATGAGGTATCAAATGAGGCATCAAATCAGGCATCACATGAGGCATCACATGAGGTACCAAATGAGGTACCAAATGATGTATCAAATGGGGTATCAAATGAAGTAACAAATGAGGTATCAAATGAGGTATCAAATGAGGCATCAAATGAGGCGTCAAATGAGGCATCAAATGAGGCATCACATGCGGCATCAAATGAGGCATCAAATGAGGCATCAAATGAGGCATCAAATGAGGCATCACAAGAGGCATCAAATGAGGCATCAAATGATGTGTCAAATGAGGCACCAAATGAGGTACCAAATGACGTACCAAATGAGGTATGAAATGACGTATCAAATGAGGTATAAGATGAGGCATTAGATGAGGCATCAAATGAGGCATCAAATGAGGTATCAAATGAGGTATCAAATGAGGTATCAAATGAGGAATGAAATGAGATATCAAATGAGGCATCAAATGAGGCATCACATGAGGCATCAAATGAGGTATCAAATTATGTGTCAAATGAGGTACAAATGAGGTACCAAATAACGTACCAAATGAGGTATCAAATGACGTATCAAATGAGGTATAAGATGAGGCATCAAATGAGGCATCAAATGAGGCATCAAATGAGGCATCAAATGAGGCTTCAAATTAGGCATCAAATGAGGCATCAAATGAGGCACCAAATGAGGTACCAAATGATGTATCAAATTGGGTATCAAATGCGGTATCAAATGAGGTATCAAATGAGGCATCAAATGAGGCATCACATGAGGCATCACATGAGGTACCAAATGAGGTACCAAATGATGTATCAAATGGGGTATCAAATGAGGTATCAAATGAGGTATCAAATGAGGCATCACATGAGGCATCAAATGAGGCATCAAATGAGGCATCAAATGAGGCACCAAATTAGGCATCAAATGAGGCATCAAATGATGTGTCAAATGAGGCACCAAATGAGGTACCAAATGACGTACCAAATGAGGTATCAAATGACGTATCAAATGAGGTATCAAATGACGTATCAAATGAGGTATAAGATGAGGCATTAAATGAGGCATCAAATGAGGCATCAAATAAGGCATCAAATGAGGCATCAAATGAGGCATCAAATGAGGCATCAAATAAGGCTTCAAATGAGGCATCAAATGAGGCATCAAATGAGGCATCAAATGAGGCATCAAATGAGGCATCAAATGAGGCATCAAATGAGACATCAAATGAGACATCAAATGAGGCATCAAATGAGGCATCAAATGAGGCATCAAATGAGGCATCAAATGAGGCATCAAATGAGGCATCAAATGAGGTATCCAATGAGGTATCATATGAGGTATCAAATGAGGAATGAAATGGGGTGTCAAATGAGGTGTCAAGTGAGGTATCAAGTGAGGCATCAAATGAGGTACAAATGAGGTACCAAAGGAGGTATCAAATAAGGTACCAAATGAGGTACCAAATGAGGTACCAAATGAGGTATCAAATGAGGAATGAAATGAGGTATCAAATGATGCCTCATGTGATGCCTCAAATGATATATCAAATGAGGTATCAAATGAGGCATCACATGAGGCATCACATGAGGCATCAAATGGGGTATCACAGGAGGTATCAAATGAGGTATCAAATGAGGCATCAAATCAGGCATCACATGAGGCATCACATGAGGTACCAAATGAGGTACCAAATGATGTATCAAATGGGGTATCAAATGAAGTAACAAATGAGGTATCAAATGAGGTATCAAATGAGGCATCAAATGAGGCGTCAAATGAGGCATCAAATGAGGCATCACATGCGGCATCAAATGAGGCATCAAATGAGGCATCAAATGAGGCATCAAATGAGGCATCACAAGAGGCATCAAATGAGGCATCAAATGATGTGTCAAATGAGGCACCAAATGAGGTACCAAATGACGTACCAAATGAGGTATGAAATGACGTATCAAATGAGGTATAAGATGAGGCATTAGATGAGGCATCAAATGAGGCATCAAATGAGGTATCAAATGAGGTATCAAATGAGGTATCAAATGAGGTATCAAATGAGGAATGAAATGAGATATCAAATGAGGCATCAAATGAGGCATCACATGAGGCATCAAATGAGGTATCAAATTATGTGTCAAATGAGGTACAAATGAGGTACCAAATAACGTACCAAATGAGGTATCAAATGACGTATCAAATGAGGTATAAGATGAGGCATCAAATGAGGCATCAAATGAGGCATCAAATGAGGCATCAAATGAGGCTTCAAATTAGGCATCAAATGAGGCATCAAATGAGGCACCAAATGAGGTACCAAATGATGTATCAAATTGGGTATCAAATGCGGTATCAAATGAGGTATCAAATGAGGCATCAAATGAGGCATCACATGAGGCATCACATGAGGTACCAAATGAGGTACCAAATGATGTATCAAATGGGGTATCAAATGAGGTATCAAATGAGGCATCAAATGAGGCACCAAATTAGGCATCAAATGAGGCATCAAATGATGTGTCAAATGAGGCACCAAATGAGGTACCAAATGACGTACCAAATGAGGTATCAAATGACGTATCAAATGAGGTATCAAATGACGTATCAAATGAGGTATAAGATGAGGCATTAAATGAGGCATCAAATGAGGCATCAAATGAGGCATCAAATGAGGTATCAAATGAGGTATCAAATGAGGTATCAAATGAGGAATGAAATGGGGTGTCAAATGAGGTGTCAAGTGAGGTATCAAGTGAGGCATCAAATGAGGTACAAATGAGGTACCAAAGGAGGTTTCAAATGAGGTACCAAATGAGGTATCAAATGAGGTATCAAATGAGGAATGAAATGAGGTATCAAATGAGGCATCAAATGAGGCATCAAATGAGGCATCAAATGATATATCAAATGAGGTATCAAATGAGGCAACAAATGAGGCATCAAATGAGGCATCAAATGAGGCATCAAATGAGGCATCAAATGTGGCATCAAATGAGGCATCACATGAGGCATCACATGAGGCATCACATGAGGTACCAAATGAGGTATCAAATGATGTATCAAATGGGGTATCAAATGAGGTATCAAATGAGGTGTCAAATAAGGTATCAAATGAGGCATCAAATGAGGCATCATATGAGGCATCAAATGAGGCATCACATGAGGCATCAAATGAGGCATCAAATGAGGCATCAAATGAGGCATCAAATAAGGCATCAAATAAGGCATCAAATGAGGCATCAAATGAGGCATCATATAAGGCATCAAATAAGGCATCAAATGAGGCATCAAATGAGGCATTAAATGAGGCATCAAATGAGGTATCAAATGAGGTATCAAATGAGGCATCAAATGAGGTACCAAATGACGTACCAAATGAGGTATCAAATGAGGTATCAAATGAGGAATGAAATGAGGTATCAAATGAGGCATCAAATGAGGCATCAAATGAAACATCAAATGAGGCATCAAATGAGGTATCAAATGAGGCATCAAATGAGGCATCAAATGAGGCATCAAATGAAACATCAAATAAGGCATCAAATGAGTCATATAATGAGGCATCAAATAAGGCATCAAATGAGGCATCAAATGAGGCATCAAATGAGGTATCAAATGAGGTATCAAATGAGGCATCAAATGAGGCATCAAATGATATATCAAATGAGGTATCAAATGAGGCGTCACATGAGGCATCACATGAGGTACCAAATGAGGTAACAAATGATGTATTAAATGGGGTATCAAATGAGGTATCAAATGAGGTATCAAATGAGGTATCAAATGAGGCATCAAATAAGGCATCTAATGATGCATTAAATGAGTCATCAAATGAGTCATCAAATGAGGTATCAAATGAGGTATCAAATGAGGAATGAAATGGGGTGTCAAATGAGGTGTCAAGTGAGGTATCAAGTGAGGCATCAAAAGAGGTACAAATGAAGTACCAAAGGAGGTATCAAATGAGGTACCAAATGAGGTACCAAATGAGGTATCAAATGAGGTATCAAATGAGGCATCAAATGAGGCATCAAATGAGGCATCAAATGATGCATCAAATGAGGCATCAAATGAGGCATCAAATGAGGCATCAAATGAGGCATCAAATGAGGCATGACATGAGGCACCACATGAGGCATCAACTGAACCACAAACAGCACCACAAACAGCACCACAAACAGCACCACAACCAGCACCACAAACAGCAGCACCACAAACACCAGCACCACAAACAGAACCACAACCACAAACACCAGCACCACAAACAGCACCACAACCACCACCACAAATACTACAACAACCACCACAACCACCACCACAGACATCAGCACCACAAACAGCACCACAACCACCACAACCACCACAACCACCACCACAACCAACTCCACAACCAGCACCACAAACAGCACCACAACCAGAATCACAACCAACACAACCACAACCAGTACCACAACCAGCAGCACCACAACCAGCACCACAACCACCAACACAACAAACACCAGCACCACAACCAGCACCACAACCAGCACCACAAACACCAGCACCACAAACACCAGCACCACAACCACAACCATTACCACAAGCACCACAAACACCACCACAACCACCAGCAACAGAAACAGCACCACAACCAGCACCACATCCAACACCACAACCAGCACCACAAACACCATCACCACAAACAGAACCACAACCAGCATTACAACCACCACCACCACCACAACAACCACCACAACCACCACCACCACACAACCAGCACCACAACCAGCACCACAACCACCACCACCACAACAACCACCACCACAACAACCACAACCAGCACTACAACCAGCACTACAACCACCACCACCACAACAACCAGCACCACAACCAGCACCACATCCAACACAACAAACAGCACCACAAGTACCAGCACCACAACCACCACCACAACCACAAACACCATTACCACAAACAGCATTACAACCACCACTACAATTACCACCACAACCACCACAACTAACCACCAGCACCACAAACAGCACCACAACCAGCACCACAACCAGAATCACAACCACCACAACAACAACCAGAACCAAAACAACCACCAGCACCACAACCACCACCACCACAACCACCACAACCAGCACCACAACCAGCACTACAACAACCACCAACACCACAAGCACCACCACAACCAGCACCACAACCACCACCACAAACACCAGCACCACAAACAGCACCACAACCACCACCACAAACACCAGCACCACAAACAGCACCAAAATAAGAACCACAAAAACCACCACCACAACCACCACCATAACCACCACCACAACCACCAGCACTAAAAACAGCACCACAACCAGCACCACAAACACCAGCACTACAAACACCAGCACCACAAACAGAACCACAACCACCGCCACAACCACAAACACCAGCACCACAAACAGCACCACAACCACCACCACAAATACCACAACAACCACCACAACCACCACCACAAACATCAGCACCACAAACAGCACCACAACCACCAGAACCACCACAACCACCACCACAACCAACTCCACAACCAGCATCACAACCAGCACCACAACCAGAATCACAACCACCACACCCACAACCAGCACCACAACCAGCACAACAACACAAAGCACCACAACCACCACCACAACCACCACCACCACCACAACCACCACCACCACAAACACCAGCACCACAAACTGCACCACAACCAGCACCACAACCACAACCAGCACCACAACCTGCAACCACCACAACCACCACAACCACCACCACAAGCACCATAACCAGCACCACAACCACCACCACCACAAACACCACCACAACCACCAGCACCACAAACAGCACCACAACCAGCACCACAACCAGCAACACAACCAGCACCACAACCACAAGCACCACAAACAGCACCACAAACACCATCACCACAAACAGAACCACAACCAGCACCACAAACAGAATCACAACCACAACAACCACCACCACAACCAGCACCACAACCACCACCACCACAACCACCACAACCAGCACCACAAACAGAACCACAACAACTACCACCACCATCACCACAAACACTAGCACCACAACCAGCACCACAACCAGCAACCATCACAACTACCACCACAACCACCAAAACCACCACCACAACCACCAGCACCACAAACAGCACCACAAACAGCACCACAAACAGCACCACAAACAGCACCACCACCACCACAACCACCACCACAACCACCAGCACCACAAAAAGCACCACAAACAGCACCACAACCAGCACCACAAACACCAGCACCACAAACAGAACCAGCACCACAAACACCAGCACCACAAACAGCACCACAACCACCACCACAATTACCACAACAACCACAACACACAACCACCACAACCACCAGCACCACAAAAAGCACCACAAACAGCACCACAACCAGCACCACAAACACCAGCACCACAAACAGAACCAGCACCACAAACATCAGCACCACAAAAATCACCACAACCACAACCAACTCCACAACCAGCACAACAACCAGAATCACAACCACTACCACCACAACCACCACCACAACCAGCACCACAACCACCACCACCACAACAACCAGCACCACAACCAGCACCACAACCAACACCACAACCAGCACCACAACCACCAGCACCACAACCACCAGCACCACAACCACCACCACAACCAGCACCACAACCACCACCACAAACACCAGCACCACAACCACTACCAACACCACCACAACCACCACCACCACAAACACCAGCACCACAAACAGCACCACAACCACCACCACCACCACCACCATAACCACCACCACAACCACCAGCACCACAAACAGCACCACAACCACAAGCACCATAACCAGCACCACAAACCACCACCACCACAAACACCAGCACCACAAACAGCACCAAAATCAGCACCACAACCAGCACCACAACCAGAACCACAACCAGCACCACAACCAGCACCACAACGAGCACCACAACCAGCACCACAACAGCACCACAACCAGCACCACAACCAGCACCACAACCAGCACCACAACCAGCACCACAACCAGCACCACAACCAGCACCACAACCAGCACCACAACCAGCACCACAACCAGCACAACAAGCACCAGCATAACAAACAGCACCACAACCACTACCACCACCACCACAACCACCACAAGCACCATAACCAGCACCACAACCACCACCACAACCAACACATAAACCACACAACCACCACCACAAACACCAGCACCACAACAAGCACCACAAACAGCACCACAACCACCACCAGCACCACAACCAGCAATTACCACAACCACCAGCACCACAACCAGCACCACAACCAGCACCACAACCACAACCACCACCAACACCACCACAACAACAACCAACGCCACATCCACCACCACAACCACAACCACCACCACAACCACCACGACAATCACCACCACAAACACCAGCACCACAACCAGCAACACAACCACAACCACAACCACCACCACAAACACCACCACAACCACCAGCACCACAAACAGCACCACAACCAGCACCACATCCAACACCACAACCAGCACCACAAGTACCAGCACCACAACCACCACCACAACCACAAACACCATTACCACAAACAGCATTACAACCACCACTACAATTACCACCACAACCACCACAACAAACCACCAGCACCACAAACAGCACCACAACCAGCACCACAACCAACACCACAACCAGCACCACAACTACCAGCACCACAACTACCAGCACCACAACCACCACCACAACCACAAACACCATCACCACAAACAGCACCACAACCAGCACCAAAACAACCAGCACCACAACCAGCACCACAACCACCACCACAACCAACACCACAACCAGCACCACAACCACCACCACAAACATCAGCACCACAAACAGCACCACAACCACCACCACCAGCACCACAAACACTAGCACCACAACCAGCAATAACACAAACAGAACCACAACCAGCACCACAACCACCACCACCACCACAACCACCACCACCACAACCACCACCACAACCAGCTCCACAACCAGAATCACAACCAGCACCACAACCACCACCACCACCACAACAACCACCACCACAACCACCACAACCGCCACCACAACCAACACCACAACCAGCACCACGACCACCACAACAACCAGCACCACAACAAGCACCACAACCACCACCACAACCAACACCACAACCAGCACCACAACCACCAGCACCACAACCACAAACACAACCAGCACCACAAACAGCACCACAACCAGAACCACAACCACCACCACCACCACAACCACCAGCACCACAAATAGCACCACAACCAGCACCACAAACACCAGCACCACAAACAGAACCACAACCACAAACACCAGCACCACAAACAGCACCACAACCACCACCACAATTACCACAACAACCACCACAACCACAAACCACCACCACAAACATTAGCACCACAAACAGCACCACAACCATCACAACCACCACAACCACCACCACAACCAACTCCACAACCAGCACCACAACCAGCACCACAACCAGAATAGGAACCACCACCACCACAACCAGCACTACAACCACCACCACAACCAGCTCCACAACCAGAATCACAACCACAACCACCACAACCACCACAACCAGCACCACAACCACCATTACCACAACCACCACAACCAGCACCACAACCAGCACTACAACCACAACCACCACAACAACCAGCACCACAACCAGCACCACAACCAACACCACAACCAGCACCACAACCACCAGCACCACAACCACCAGCACCACAACCACCACTACAACCAGCACCACAACCACCACCACCACAAACACCACAACCACAACCACTACCAACACCACCACAACGACCACCACAAACACCAGCACCACAAACAGCACCACAACCACCACCAGTACCACCACCACCATAACCACCACCACAACCACCACCACAACCACCAACACTACAACCAGCACCACAACCACAAGCACCATAACCAGCACCACAACCACCACCACCACAAACATCAGCACCACAACCAGCACCAAAACCAGCACCACAACCAGCACCACAACCAGCACAACAAACACCAGCATAACAAATAGCACCACAACCAGCACCACATCCACTACCACCACCACCACCACCACCACCACAACCACCACAAGCACCATAACCAGCACCACAACCACCACCACAACCAACACATAAACCACACAACCACCACCACAAACATCAGCACCACAACCAGAACCACAAACAGCACCACAACCACCACCAGCACCAGAACCAGCAATCACCACAACCACCAGCACCACAAACATCACCACAACCAGCACCACCACCAACATAACCACCAGCACCACAACAGCACCACAACCAGCACCACAACCACCACCACCACCACCACAACCACAACCAGTGCCACATCCACCACCACCACCACAACCACCACGACAATCACCACCACAAACACCAGCACCACAACAAGCAACACAACCACCACCACAAACACCAGCACCACAACCAGCAATAACACAAACAGAACCACAACCAGCACCACAACCACCACCACCACCACAACCACCACCACCACAACCACCACCACAACCAGCTCCACAACCAGAATCACAACCAGCACCACAACCACCACCACCACAACAACCACCACCACAACCAACACCACAACCAGCACCACCACCACCACAACAACCAGCACCACAACAAGCACCACAACCACCACCACAACCAACACCACAACCAGCACCACAACCACCAGCACCACAACCACAAATACAACCAGCACCACAAACAGCACCACAACCAAAACAACAACCACCACCACCACCACAACCACCAGCACCACAAATAGCACCACAACCAGCACCACAAACACCAGCACCACAAACAGAACCACAACCACAAACACCAGCACCACAAACAGCACCACAACCACCACCACAATTACCACAACAACCACCACAACCACCACCACCACCACAAACATCAGCACCACAAACAGCACCACAACCATCACAACCACCACAACCACCACCACAACCAACTCCACAACCAGCACCACAACCAGCACCACAACCAGAATCAGAACCACCACCACCACAACCAGCACTACAACCACCACCACAACCAGCTCCACAACCAGAATCACAACCACAACCACCACCACCACAACCACCACAACCAGCACCACAACCACCATTACCACAACCACCACAACCAGCACCACAACCAGCACTACAACCACAACCACCACAACAACCAGCACCACAACCAGCACCACAACCAACACCACAACCAGCACCACAACCACCAGCACCACAACCACCAGCACCACAACCACCACTACAACCAGCACCACAACCACCACCACCACAAACACCACAACCACAACCACTACCAACACCACCACAACGACCACCACAAACACCAGCACCACAAACAGCACCACAACCACCACCAGTACCACCACCACCATAACCACCACCACAACCACCACCACAACCACCAACACTACAACCAGCACCACAACCACAAGCACCATAACCAGCACCACAACCACCACCACCACAAACATCAGCACCACAACCAGCACCAAAACCAGCACCACAACCAGCACCACAACCAGCACAACAAACACCAGCATAACAAATAGCACCACAACCAGCACCACATCCACTACCACCACCACCACCACCACCACCACAACCACCACAAGCACCATAACCAGCACCACAACCACCACCACAACCAACACATAAACCACACAACCACCACCACAAACATCAGCACCACAACCAGAACCACAAACAGCACCACAACCACCACCAGCACCAGAACCAGCAATCACCACAACCACCAGCACCACAAACATCACCACAACCAGCACCACCACCAACATAACCACCAGCACCACAACAGCACCACAACCAGCACCACAACCACCACCACCACCACCACAACCACAACCAGTGCCACATCCACCACCACCACCACAACCACCACGACAATCACCACCACAAACACCAGCACCACAACAAGCAACACAACCACCACCACAAACACCAGCACCACAACCAGCAATAACACAAACAGAACCACAACCAGCACCACAACCACCACCACCACCACAACCACCACCACCACAACCACCACCACAACCAGCTCCACAACCAGAATCACAACCAGCACCACAACCACCACCACCACAACAACCACCACCACAACCACCACCACAACCAACACCACAACCAGCACCACCACCACCACAACAACCAGCACCACAACAAGCACCACAACCACCACCACAACCAACACCACAACCAGCACTACAACCACCAGCACCACAACCACAAACACAACCAGCACCACAAACAGCACCACAACCAGAACCACAACCACCACCACCACCAAAACCACCAGCACCACAAATAGCACCACAACCAGCACCACAAACACCAGCACCACAAACAGAACCACAACCACAAACACCAGCACCACAAACAGCACCACAACCACCACCACAATTACCACAACAACCACCACAACCACCACCACCACCACAAACATCAGCACCACAAACAGCACCACAACCATCACAACCACCACAACCACCACCACAACCAACTCCACAACCAGCACCACAACCAGCACCACAACCAGAATCAGAACCACCACCACCACAACCAGCACTACAACCACCACCACAACCAGCTCCACAACCAGAATCACAACCACAACCACCACCACCACAACCACCACAACCAGCACCACAACCACCATTACCACAACCACCACAACCAGCACCACAACCACCACTACAACCACAACCACCACAACAACCAGCACCACAACCAGCACCACAACCAACACCACAACCAGCACCACAACCACCAGCACCACAACCACCAGCACCACAACCACCACTACAACCAGCACCACAACCACCACCACAAACACCAGCACCACAACCACTACCAACACCACCACAACGACCACCACAAACACCAGCACCACAAACAGCACCACAACCACCACCAGTACCACCACCACCATAACCACCACCACAACCACCACCACAACCATCAACACTACAACCAGCACCGCAACCACAAGCACCATAACCAGCACCACAACCACTACCACCACAAACATCAGGACCACAACCAGCACCAAAACCAGCACCACAACCAGCACCACAACCAGCACAACAAACACCAGCATAACAAATAGCACCACAACCAGCACCACATCCACTACCACCACCACCACCACCACCACCACAACCACCACAAGCACCATAACCAGCACCACAACCACCACCACAACCAACACATAAACCACACAACCACCACCACAAACATCAGCACCACAACCAGAACCACAAACAGCACCACAACCACCACCAGCACCAGAACCAGCAATCACCACAACCACCAGCACCACAAACATCACCACAACCAGCACCACCACCAACATAACCACCAGCACCACAACAGCACCACAACCAGCACCACAACCACCACCACCACCACCACAACCACAACCAGTGCCACATCCACCACCACCACCACAACCACCACGACAATCACCACCACAAACACCAGCACCACAACAAGCAACACAACCACCACCACAAACACCAGCACCACAACCAGCAACACAACCACCACCACTACCACCACCACAAACACCACCACAACCACCAGCACCACAAACAGCACCACAACCAGCACCACATCCAACACCACAACCACAAACACCATTACCACAAACAGCATTACAACCACCACTACAATTACCACCACAACCACCACAACAAACCACCAGCACCACAAACAGCACCACAACCAGCACCACAACCAACACCACAACCAGCACCACAACTACCAGCACCACAACCACCACCACAACCACAGATACCATCACCACAACCAGCACCACAACTACCAGCACCACAACCACCACCACAACCACAAACACCATCACCACAACCAGCACCACAACCACCAGCGCCACAACCACAACCAAAAACAATACCACAACCACCACCACCACAACCACCACAACCACCACAACCAGCACAACCAGCACCACAACCAGCACCACAACCACCACCACCACAACCACCACCACAACCACCACCACAAACACCACCACAAACACCAAAACCAGCACCACAAACACGAGCACCACAACCAGCACCACAACCAGCACCACAACCAGCACCACAACCACAAGCACCATAACCAGCACCACAACCAGCACCACAACCAGAACCACAACCAGCACCACAACCAGCACCACAACGAGCACCACAACCAGCACCACAACAGCACCACAACCAGCACCACAACCAGCACCACAACCAGCACCACAACCAGCACCACAACCAGCACCACAACCAGCACCACAACCAGCACCACAACCAGCACCACAACCAGCACCACAACCAGCACCACATACACCAGCATAACAAACAGCACCACAACCAGCACCACAACCACCACCACCACCACAACCACTACCACCACAACCACCACCACAACCAGCTCCACAACCAGAATTACAACCAGCACCACAACCACAACCACCACAACAACCACCACCACAACCACCACAACCACCACCACAACCACCACCACAACCAACACCACAACCAGCACCACCACCACCACAACAACCAGCACCACAACAAGCACCACAACCACCACCACAACCAACACCACAACCAGCACCACAACCACCAGCACCACAACCACAACCACAACCAGCACCACAAACAGCACCACAACCAGAACCACAACCACCACCACCACCACAACCACCAGCACCACAAATAGCACCACAACCAGCACCACAAACACCAGCACCACAAACAGAACCACAACCACAAACACCAGCACCACAAACAGCACCACAACCACCACCACAATTACCACAACAACCACCACCACCACCACAAACATCAGCACCACAAACAGCACCACAACCATCACAACCACCACAACCACCACAACCAACTCCACAACCAGCACCACAACCAGCACCACAACCAGAATCACAACCACCACCACCACAACCAGCACCACAACCACCACCACAAACAGCTCCACAACCAGAATCACAACCACAACCACCACCACAACCACCACAAACAGCACCACAACCACCATTACCACAACCACCACAACCAGCACCACAACCAGCACTACAACCACCACCACCACAACAACCAGCACCACAACCAGCACCACAACCAACACCACAACCAGCACCACAACCAGCACTACAACCACCACCACCACAACAACCAGCACCACAACCAGCACCACAACCAACACCACAACCAGCACCACAACCACCAGCACCACAACCACCAGCACCACAACCACCACTACAACCAGCACCACAACCACCACCACCACAAACACCAGCACCACAACCACTACAAACACCACCACAACCACCACCACAAACACCAGCACCACAAACAGCACCACAACCACCACCAGTACCACCACCACCATAACCACCACCACAACCACCACCACAACCACCAACACCACAACCAGCACCACCACCACAACCACCACAAACAGCACCACAACCACCATTACCACAACCACCACAACCAGCACCACAACCAGCACTACAACCACCACCACCACAACAACCAGCACCACAACCAGCACCACAACCAACACCACAACCAGCACCACAACCAGCACTACAACCACCACCACCACAACAACCAGCACCACAACCAGCACCACAACCAACACCACAACCAGCACCACAACCACCAGCACCACAACCACCAGCACCACAACCACCACTACAACCAGCACCACAACCACCACCACCACAAACACCAGCACCACAACCACTACAAACACCACCACAACCACCACCACAAACACCAGCACCACAAACAGCACCACAACCACCACCAGTACCACCACCACCATAACCACCACCACAACCAGCACAACCAGCACCACAACCAGCACCACAACCACCACCATCACAACCACCACCACAACCACCACAACAAACACCACCACAAACACCAACACCAGCACCACAAACACCAGCACCACAACCAGCACCACAACCACAAGCACCATAACCAGCACCACAACCAGCACCACAACCAGCACCACAACCAGCACCACAACCAGCACCACAACCAGCACCACAACCAGCACCACAACGAGCACCACAACCAGCACCACAACAGCACCACAAACAGTACCACAAACAGCACCACAACCAGCACCACAACCAGCACCACAACCAGCACAACAAACACCAGCATAACAAACAGCACCACAACCAGCACCACAACCACCACCACCACCACAACCACCACCACCACAACCACCACCACAACCTGCTCCACAACCAGAATCACAACCAGCACCACAACCACCACCACCACAACAACCACCACCACAACCACCACAACCACCACCACAACCAACACCACAACCAGCACCACCACAACAACAACAACCAGCACCACAACAAGCACCACAACCACCACCACAACCAACACCACAACCAGCACCACAACCACCAGCACCACAACCACAACCACAACCAGCACCACAAACAGCACCACAACCAGAACCACAACCACCACCACCACCACCACCACAACCACCAGCACCACAAATAGCACCACAACCAGCACCACAAACACCAGCACCACAAACAGAACCACAACCACAAACACCAGCACCACAAACAGCACCACAACCACCACCACAATTACCACAACAACCACCACAACCACCACCAGCACCACAAACAGCACCACAACCATCACAACCACCACAACCACCACCACAACCAACTCCACAACCAACACCACAACCAGCACCACAACCAGAATCACAACCACCACCACCACAACCAGCACCACAACCACCACCACAACCAGCTCCACAACCAGAATCAGAACCACCACCACCACAACCACCACAACCAGCACCACAACCACCATTACCACAACCACCACAACCAGCACCACAACCAGCACTACAACCACCACCACAACAACCAGCACCACAACCAGCACCACAACCAACACCAAAACCAGCACCACAACCACCAGCACCACAACCACCAGCACCACAACCACCACTACAACCAGCACCACAACCACCACCACCACAAACACCAGCACCACAACCACTACCAACACCACCACAACCACCACCACAAACACCAGCACCACAAACAGCACCACAACCACCACCAGTACCACCACCACCATAACCACCACCACAACCACCACCACAACCACCAACACCACAACCAGCACCACAACCACAAGCACCATAACCAGCACCACAACCACCACCACCACAAACACCAGCACCACAAACAGCACCAAAACCAGCACCACAACCAGCACCACAATCAGAACCACAACCAGAACCACAACCAGCACCACAACCAGCACCAAAACCAGCACCAAAACCAGCACCACAACCAGCACCACAACCAGCACCAAAACCAGCACCAAAACCAGCACCACAACCACCACCACAACCAACACCACAACCAACACCACAACCAGCACCACCACAACAACAACAACCAGCACCACAACAAGCACCACAACCACCACCACAACCAACACCACAACCAGCACCACAACCACCAGCACCACAACCACAACCAGCACCACAACCAGAACCACAACCACCACCACCACCACAACCACCAGCACCACAAATAGCACCACAACCAGCACCACAAACACCAGCACCACAAACAGAACCACAACCACAAACACCAGCACCACAAACAGCACCACAACCACCACCACAATTACCACAACAACCACCACAACCACCACCAGCACCACAAACAGCACCACAACCATCACAACCACCACAACCACCACCACAACCAACTCCACAACCAACACCACAACCAGCACCACAACCAGAATCACAACCACCAGCACCACAACCAGCACCACAACCACCACCACAACCAGCTCCACAACCAGAATCACAACCACAACCACCACCACCACAACCACCACAACCAGCACCACAACCACCATTACCACAACCACCACAACCAGCACCACAACCAGCACTACAACCACCACCACCACAACAACCAGCACCACAACCAGCACCACAACCAACACCACAACCAGCACCACAACCACCAGCACCACAACCACCAGCACCACAACCACCACTACAACCAGCACCACAACCACCACCACCACAAACACCAGCACCACAACCACTACCAACACCACCACAACCACCACCACAAACACCAGCACCACAAACAGCACCACAACCACCACCAGTACCACCACCACCATAACCACCACCACAACCACCACCACAACCACCAACACCACAACCAGCACCACAACCACAAGCACCATAACCAGCACCACAACCACCACCACCACAAACACCAGCACCACAAACAGCACCAAAACCAGCACCACAACCAGCACCACAATCAGAACCACAACCAGCACCACAACCAGCACCACAACCAGCACCAAAACCAGCAAAAAAAACCAGCACCACAACCAGCACCACAACCAGCACCACAACCAGCACAACAAACACCAGCATAACAAACAGCACCACAACCAGCGTCACATCCACTACCACCACCACCACCACCACCACCACAACCACCACAAGCACCATAACCAGCACCACAACCACCACCACAACCAACACATAAACCACACAACCACCACCACAAACACCAGCACCACAACCAGAACCACAAACAGCACCACAACCACCACCAGCACCAGAATCAGCACCACCACAACAACAACAACCAGCACCACAACAAGCACCACAACCACCACCACAACCAACACCACAACCAGCACCACAACCACCAGCACCACAACCACAACCACAACCAGCACCACAAACAGCACCACAACCAGAACCACAACCACCACCACCACCACAACCACCAGCACCACAAATAGCACCACAACCAGCACCACAAACACCAGCACCACAAACAGAACCACAACCACAAACACCAGCACCACAAACAGCACCACAACCACCACCACAATTACCACAACAACCACCACAACCACCACCACCACCACAAACATCAGCACCACAAACAGCACCACAACCATCACAACCACCACAACCACCACCACAACCAACTCCACAACCAACACCACAACCAGCACCACAACCAGAATCACAACCACCACCACCACAACCAGCACCACAACCACCACCACAACCAGCTTTACAACCAGAATCACAACCACAACCACAACCACCACAACCAGCACCACAACCACCATTACCACAACCACCACAACCAGCACCACAACCAGCACTACAACCACCACCACCACAACAACCAGTACCACAACCAGCACCACAACCACCACCAGTACCACCACCACCATAACCACCACCACAACCACCACCACAACCACCAACACTACAACCAGCACCACAACCACAAGCACCATAACCAGCACCACAACCACCACCACCACAAACATCAGCACCACAACCAGCACCAAAACCAGCACCACAACCAGCACCACAACCAGCACAACAAACACCAGCATAACAAATAGCACCACAACCAGCACCACATCCACTACCACCACCACCACCACCACCACAACCACCACAAGCACCATAACCAGCACCACAACCACCACCACAACCAACACATAAACCACACAACCACCACCACAAACATCAGCACCACAACCAGAACCACAAACAGCACCACAACCACCACCAGCACCAGAACCAGCAATCACCACAACCACCAGCACCACAAACATCACCACAACCAGCACCACCACCAACATAACCACCAGCACCACAACAGCACTACAACCAGCACCACAACCACCACCACCACCACCACAACCACAACCAGTGCCACATCCACCACCACCACCACAACCACCACGACAATCACCACCACAAACACCAGCACCACAACAAGCAACACAACCACCACCACAAACACCAGCACCACAACCAGCAACACAACCACCACCACTACCACCACCACAAACACCACCACAACCACCAGCACCACAAACAGCACCACAACCAGCACCACATCCAACACCACAACCACAAACACCATTACCACAAACAGCATTACAACCACCACTACAATTACCACCACAACAAACCACCAGCACCACAAACAGCACCACAACCAGCACCACAACCAACACCACAACCAGCACCACAACTACCAGCACCACAACCACCACCACAACCACAGATACCATCACCACAACCAGCACCACAACTACCAGCACCACAACCACCACCACAACCACAAACACCATCACCACAACCAGCACCACAACCACCAGCGCCACAACCACAACCAAAAACAATACCACAACCACCACCACCACAACCACCACAACCACCACAACCAGCACAACCAGCACCACAACCAGCACCACAACCACCACCACCACAACCACCACCACAACCACCACCACAAACACCACCACAAACACCAAAACCAGCACCACAAACACGAGCACCACAACCAGCACCACAACCAGCACCACAACCACAAGCACCATAACCAGCACCACAACCAGCACCACAACCAGAACCACAACCAGCACCACAACCAGCACCACAACGAGCACCACAACCAGCACCACAACAGCACCACAACCAGCACCACAACCAGCACCACAACCAGCACCACAACCAGCACCACAACCAGCACCACAACCAGCACCACAACCAGCACCACAAACAGCACCACAACCAGCACCACAACCAGCACCACAACCAGCACCACATACACCAGCATAACAAACAGCACCACAACCAGCACCACAACCACCACCACCACCACAACCACTACCACCACAACCACCACCACAACCAGCTCCACAACCAGAATCACAACCAGCACCACAACCACAACCACCACAACAACCACCACCACAACCACCACCACAACCACCACCACAACCAATACCACAACCAGCACCACCACCACCACCATAACAACCAGCACCACAACAAGCACCACAACCACCACCACAACAAACACCACAACCAGCACCACAACCACCAGCACCACAACCACAACCACAACCAGCACCACAAACAGCACCACAACCAGAACCACAACCACCACCACCACCACAACCACCAGCACCACAAATAGCACCACAACCAGCACCACAAACACCATCACCACAAACAGAACCACAACCACAAACACCAGCACCACAAACAGCACCACAACCACCACCACAATTGCCACAACAACCACCACAACCACCACAACCACCACCACCACCACAAACATCAGCACCACAAACAGCACCACAACCATCACAACCACCACAACCACCACCACAACCAACTCCACAACCAGCACCACAACCAGCCCCACAACCAGAATCACAACCACCACCACCACAACCAGCACCACAACCACCACCACAAACATCTCCACAACCAGAATCACAACCACAACCACCACCACCACAACCACCACAAACAGCACCACAACCACCATTACCACAACCACCACAACCAGCACCACAACCAGCACTACAACCACCACCACCACAACAACCAGCACCACAACCAGCACCACAACCAACACCGCAACCAGCACCACAACCAGCACTACAACCACCACCACCACAACAACCAGCACCACAACCAGCACCACAACCAACACCATAACCAGCACCACAACCACCAGCACCACAACCACCAGCACCACAACCACCACTACAACCAGCACCACAACCACCGCCACCACAAACACCAGCACCACAACCACTACAAACACCACCACAACCACCACCACAAACACCAGCACCACAAACAGCACCACAACCACCACCAGTACCACCACCACCATAACCACCACCACAACCACCACCACAACCACCAACACCACAACCAGCACCACAACCACAAGCACCATAACCAGCACCACAACCACCACCACCACAAACACCAGCACCACAAACAGCACCAAAACCAGCACCACAACCAGCACCACAATCAGAACCACAACCAGCACCACAACCAGCACCACAACCAGCACCAAAACCAGCACCACAACCAGCACCACAACCAGCACCACAACCAGCACAACAAACACCAGCATAACAAACAGCACCACAACCAGCACCACATCCACTACCACCACCACCACCACCACCACAACCACCACAAGCACCATAACCAACACCACAACCACCACCACAACCAACACATAAACCACACAACCACCACCACAAACACCAGCACCACAACCAGAACCACAAACAGCACCACAACCACCACCAGCACCAGAACCAGCAATCACCACAACCACCAGCACCACAAACATCACCACAACCAGCACCACCACCAACATAACCCCCAGCACCACAACAGCACCACAACCAGCACCACAACCACCACCACCACCACCACAACCACAACCAGCGCCACATCCACCACCACCACCACAACCACCACGACAATCACCACCTCAAACACCAGCACCACAACCAGCAACACAACCACCACCACAAACACCAGCACCACAACCAGCACCACAACCACCACCACAACCACCACCACAAACACCACCACAACCACCACCACCACAACAACCAGCACCACAACCAGCACCACAACCAACACCACAACCAGCACCACAACCACCAGCACCACAACCACCAGCACCACAACCACCACCACAACCAGCACCACAACCACCACCACAAACACCAGCACCACAACCACTACCAACACCACCACAACCACCACCACCACAAACACCAGCACCACAAACAGCACCACAACCACCACCACCACCACCACCATAACCACCACCACAACCACCAGCACCACAAACAGCACCACAACCACAAGCACCATAACCAGCACCACAAACCACCACCACCACAAACACCAGCACCACAAACAGCACCAAAATCAGCACCACAACCAGCACCACAACCAGAACCACAACCAGCACCACAACCAGCACCACAACGAGCACCACAACCAGCACCACAACAGCACCACAACCAGCACCACAACCAGCACCACAACCAGCACCACAACCAGCACCACAACCAGCACCACAACCAGCACCACAACCAGCACCACAACCAGCACCACAACCAGCACAACAAGCACCAGCATAACAAACAGCACCACAACCACTACCACCACCACCACAACCACCACAAGCACCATAACCAGCACCACAACCACCACCACAACCAACACATAAACCACACAACCACCACCACAAACACCAGCACCACAACAAGCACCACAAACAGCACCACAACCACCACCAGCACCACAACCAGCAATTACCACAACCACCAGCACCACAACCAGCACCACAACCAGCACCACAACCACAACCACCACCAACACCACCACAACAACAACCAACGCCACATCCACCACCACAACCACAACCACCACCACAACCACCACGACAATCACCACCACAAACACCAGCACCACAACCAGCAACACAACCACAACCACAACCACCACCACAAACACCACCACAACCACCAGCACCACAAACAGCACCACAACCAGCACCACATCCAACACCACAACCAGCACCACAAGTACCAGCACCACAACCACCACCACAACCACAAACACCATTACCACAAACAGCATTACAACCACCACTACAATTACCACCACAACCACCACAACAAACCACCAGCACCACAAACAGCACCACAACCAGCACCACAACCAACACCACAACCAGCACCACAACTACCAGCACCACAACTACCAGCACCACAACCACCACCACAACCACAAACACCATCACCACAAACAGCACCACAACCAGCACCAAAACAACCAGCACCACAACCAGCACCACAACCACCACCACAACCAACACCACAACCAGCACCACAACCACCACCACAAACATCAGCACCACAAACAGCACCACAACCACCACCACCAGCACCACAAACACTAGCACCACAACCAGCAATAACACAAACAGAACCACAACCAGCACCACAACCACCACCACCACCACAACCACCACCACCACAACCACCACCACAACCAGCTCCACAACCAGAATCACAACCAGCACCACAACCACCACCACCACCACAACAACCACCACCACAACCACCACAACCGCCACCACAACCAACACCACAACCAGCACCACGACCACCACAACAACCAGCACCACAACAAGCACCACAACCACCACCACAACCAACACCACAACCAGCACCACAACCACCAGCACCACAACCACAAACACAACCAGCACCACAAACAGCACCACAACCAGAACCACAACCACCACCACCACCACAACCACCAGCACCACAAATAGCACCACAACCAGCACCACAAACACCAGCACCACAAACAGAACCACAACCACAAACACCAGCACCACAAACAGCACCACAACCACCACCACAATTACCACAACAACCACCACAACCACAAACCACCACCACAAACATTAGCACCACAAACAGCACCACAACCATCACAACCACCACAACCACCACCACAACCAACTCCACAACCAGCACCACAACCAGCACCACAACCAGAATAGGAACCACCACCACCACAACCAGCACTACAACCACCACCACAACCAGCTCCACAACCAGAATCACAACCACAACCACCACAACCACCACAACCAGCACCACAACCACCATTACCACAACCACCACAACCAGCACCACAACCAGCACTACAACCACAACCACCACAACAACCAGCACCACAACCAGCACCACAACCAACACCACAACCAGCACCACAACCACCAGCACCACAACCACCAGCACCACAACCACCACTACAACCAGCACCACAACCACCACCACCACAAACACCACAACCACAACCACTACCAACACCACCACAACGACCACCACAAACACCAGCACCACAAACAGCACCACAACCACCACCAGTACCACCACCACCATAACCACCACCACAACCACCACCACAACCACCAACACTACAACCAGCACCACAACCACAAGCACCATAACCAGCACCACAACCACCACCACCACAAACATCAGCACCACAACCAGCACCAAAACCAGCACCACAACCAGCACCACAACCAGCACAACAAACACCAGCATAACAAATAGCACCACAACCAGCACCACATCCACTACCACCACCACCACCACCACCACCACAACCACCACAAGCACCATAACCAGCACCACAACCACCACCACAACCAACACATAAACCACACAACCACCACCACAAACATCAGCACCACAACCAGAACCACAAACAGCACCACAACCACCACCAGCACCAGAACCAGCAATCACCACAACCACCAGCACCACAAACATCACCACAACCAGCACCACCACCAACATAACCACCAGCACCACAACAGCACCACAACCAGCACCACAACCACCACCACCACCACCACAACCACAACCAGTGCCACATCCACCACCACCACCACAACCACCACGACAATCACCACCACAAACACCAGCACCACAACAAGCAACACAACCACCACCACAAACACCAGCACCACAACCAGCAATAACACAAACAGAACCACAACCAGCACCACAACCACCACCACCACCACAACCACCACCACCACAACCACCACCACAACCAGCTCCACAACCAGAATCACAACCAGCACCACAACCACCACCACCACAACAACCACCACCACAACCAACACCACAACCAGCACCACCACCACCACAACAACCAGCACCACAACAAGCACCACAACCACCACCACAACCAACACCACAACCAGCACCACAACCACCAGCACCACAACCACAAATACAACCAGCACCACAAACAGCACCACAACCAAAACAACAACCACCACCACCACCACAACCACCAGCACCACAAATAGCACCACAACCAGCACCACAAACACCAGCACCACAAACAGAACCACAACCACAAACACCAGCACCACAAACAGCACCACAACCACCACCACAATTACCACAACAACCACCACAACCACCACCACCACCACAAACATCAGCACCACAAACAGCACCACAACCATCACAACCACCACAACCACCACCACAACCAACTCCACAACCAGCACCACAACCAGCACCACAACCAGAATCAGAACCACCACCACCACAACCAGCACTACAACCACCACCACAACCAGCTCCACAACCAGAATCACAACCACAACCACCACAACCACCACAACCAGCACCACAACCACCATTACCACAACCACCACAACCAGCACCACAACCAGCACTACAACCACAACCACCACAACAACCAGCACCACAACCAGCACCACAACCAACACCACAACCAGCACCACAACCACCAGCACCACAACCACCAGCACCACAACCACCACTACAACCAGCACCACAACCACCACCACCACAAACACCACAACCACAACCACTACCAACACCACCACAACGACCACCACAAACACCAGCACCACAAACAGCACCACAACCACCACCAGTACCACCACCACCATAACCACCACCACAACCACCACCACAACCACCAACACTACAACCAGCACCACAACCACAAGCACCATAACCAGCACCACAACCACCACCACCACAAACATCAGCACCACAACCAGCACCAAAACCAGCACCACAACCAGCACCACAACCAGCACAACAAACACCAGCATAACAAATAGCACCACAACCAGCACCACATCCACTACCACCACCACCACCACCACCACCACAACCACCACAAGCACCATAACCAGCACCACAACCACCACCACAACCAACACATAAACCACACAACCACCACCACAAACATCAGCACCACAACCAGAACCACAAACAGCACCACAACCACCACCAGCACCAGAACCAGCAATCACCACAACCACCAGCACCACAAACATCACCACAACCAGCACCACCACCAACATAACCACCAGCACCACAACAGCACCACAACCAGCACCACAACCACCACCACCACCACCACAACCACAACCAGTGCCACATCCACCACCACCACCACAACCACCACGACAATCACCACCACAAACACCAGCACCACAACAAGCAACACAACCACCACCACAAACACCAGCACCACAACCAGCAATAACACAAACAGAACCACAACCAGCACCACAACCACCACCACCACCACAACCACCACCACCACAACCACCACCACAACCAGCTCCACAACCAGAATCACAACCAGCACCACAACCACCACCACCACAACAACCACCACCACAACCACCACCACAACCAACACCACAACCAGCACCACCACCACCACAACAACCAGCACCACAACAAGCACCACAACCACCACCACAACCAACACCACAACCAGCACTACAACCACCAGCACCACAAACACAAACACAACCAGCACCACAAACAGCACCACAACCAGAACCACAACCACCACCACCACCAAAACCACCAGCACCACAAATAGCACCACAACCAGCACCACAAACACCAGCACCACAAACAGAACCACAACCACAAACACCAGCACCACAAACAGCACCACAACCACCACCACAATTACCACAACAACCACCACAACCACCACCACCACCACAAACATCAGCACCACAAACAGCACCACAACCATCACAACCACCACAACCACCACCACAACCAACTCCACAACCAGCACCACAACCAGCACCACAACCAGAATCAGAACCACCACCACCACAACCAGCACTACAACCACCACCACAACCAGCTCCACAACCAGAATCACAACCACAACCACCACCACCACAACCACCACAACCAGCACCACAACCACCATTACCACAACCACCACAACCAGCACCACAACCACCACTACAACCACAACCACCACAACAACCAGCACCACAACCAGCACCACAACCAACACCACAACCAGCACCACAACCACCAGCACCACAACCACCAGCACCACAACCACCACTACAACCAGCACCACAACCACCACCACAAACACCAGCACCACAACCACTACCAACACCACCACAACGACCACCACAAACACCAGCACCACAAACAGCACCACAACCACCACCAGTACCACCACCACCATAACCACCACCACAACCACCACCACAACCATCAACACTACAACCAGCACCGCAACCACAAGCACCATAACCAGCACCACAACCACTACCACCACAAACATCAGGACCACAACCAGCACCAAAACCAGCACCACAACCAGCACCACAACCAGCACAACAAACACCAGCATAACAAATAGCACCACAACCAGCACCACATCCACTACCACCACCACCACCACCACCACCACAACCACCACAAGCACCATAACCAGCACCACAACCACCACCACAACCAACACATAAACCACACAACCACCACCACAAACATCAGCACCACAACCAGAACCACAAACAGCACCACAACCACCACCAGCACCAGAACCAGCAATCACCACAACCACCAGCACCACAAACATCACCACAACCAGCACCACCACCAACATAACCACCAGCACCACAACAGCACCACAACCAGCACCACAACCACCACCACCACCACCACAACCACAACCAGTGCCAGATCCACCACCACCACCACAACCACCACGACAATCACCACCACAAACACCAGCACCACAACAAGCAACACAACCACCACCACAAACACCAGCACCACAACCAGCAACACAACCACCACCACTACCACCACCACAAACACCACCACAACCACCAGCACCACAAACAGCACCACAACCAGCACCACATCCAACACCACAACCACAAACACCATTACCACAAACAGCATTACAACCACCACTACAATTACCACCACAACCACCACAACAAACCACCAGCACCACAAACAGCACCACAACCAGCACCACAACCAACACCACAACCAGCACCACAACTACCAGCACCACAACCACCACCACAACCACAGATACCATCACCACAACCAGCACCACAACTACCAGCACCACAACCACCACCACAACCACAAACACCATCACCACAACCAGCACCACAACCACCAGCGCCACAACCACAACCAAAAACAATACCACAACCACCACCACCACAACCACCACAACCACCACAACCACCACAACCAGCACAACCAGCACCACAACCAGCACCACAACCACCACCACCACAACCACCACCACAACCACCACCACAAACACCACCACAAACACCAAAACCAGCACCACAAACACGAGCACCACAACCAGCACCACAACCAGCACCACAACCAGCACCACAACCACAAGCACCATAACCAGCACCACAACCAGCACCACAACCAGAACCACAACCAGCACCACAACCAGCACCACAACGAGCACCACAACCAGCACCACAACAGCACCACAACCAGCACCACAACCAGCACCACAACCAGCACCACAACCAGCACCACAACCAGCACCACAACCAGCACCACAACCAGCACCACAACCAGCACCACAACCAGCACCACAACCAGCACCACATACACCAGCATAACAAACAGCACCACAACCAGCACCACAACCACCACCACCACCACAACCACTACCACCACAACCACCACCACAACCAGCTCCACAACCAGAATTACAACCAGCACCACAACCACAACCACCACAACAACCACCACCACAACCACCACAACCACCACCACAACCACCACCACAACCAACACCACAACCAGCACCACCACCACCACAACAACCAGCACCACAACAAGCACCACAACCACCACCACAACCAACACCACAACCAGCACCACAACCACCAGCACCACAACCACAACCACAACCAGCACCACAAACAGCACCACAACCAGAACCACAACCACCACCACCACCACAACCACCAGCACCACAAATAGCACCACAACCAGCACCACAAACACCAGCACCACAAACAGAACCACAACCACAAACACCAGCACCACAAACAGCACCACAACCACCACCACAATTACCACAACAACCACCACCACCACCACAAACATCAGCACCACAAACAGCACCACAACCATCACAACCACCACAACCACCACAACCAACTCCACAACCAGCACCACAACCAGCACCACAACCAGAATCACAACCACCACCACCACAACCAGCACCACAACCACCACCACAAACAGCTCCACAACCAGAATCACAACCACAACCACCACCACAACCACCACAAACAGCACCACAACCACCATTACCACAACCACCACAACCAGCACCACAACCAGCACTACAACCACCACCACCACAACAACCAGCACCACAACCAGCACCACAACCAACACCACAACCAGCACCACAACCAGCACTACAACCACCACCACCACAACAACCAGCACCACAACCAGCACCACAACCAACACCACAACCAGCACCACAACCACCAGCACCACAACCACCAGCACCACAACCACCACTACAACCAGCACCACAACCACCACCACCACAAACACCAGCACCACAACCACTACAAACACCACCACAACCACCACCACAAACACCAGCACCACAAACAGCACCACAACCACCACCAGTACCACCACCACCATAACCACCACCACAACCACCACCACAACCACCAACACCACAACCAGCACCACCACCACAACCACCACAAACAGCACCACAACCACCATTACCACAACCACCACAACCAGCACCACAACCAGCACTACAACCACCACCACCACAACAACCAGCACCACAACCAGCACCACAACCAACACCACAACCAGCACCACAACCAGCACTACAACCACCACCACCACAACAACCAGCACCACAACCAGCACCACAACCAACACCACAACCAGCACCACAACCACCAGCACCACAACCACCAGCACCACAACCACCACTACAACCAGCACCACAACCACCACCACCACAAACACCAGCACCACAACCACTACAAACACCACCACAACCACCACCACAAACACCAGCACCACAAACAGCACCACAACCACCACCAGTACCACCACCACCATAACCACCACCACAACCAGCACAACCAGCACCACAACCAGCACCACAACCACCACCATCACAACCACCACCACAACCACCACAACAAACACCACCACAAACACCAACACCAGCACCACAAACACCAGCACCACAACCAGCACCACAACCACAAGCACCATAACCAGCACCACAACCAGCACCACAACCAGCACCACAACCAGCACCACAACCAGCACCACAACCAGCACCACAACCAGCACCACAACGAGCACCACAACCAGCACCACAACAGCACCACAAACAGTACCACAAACAGCACCACAACCAGCACCACAACCAGCACCACAACCAGCACAACAAACACCAGCATAACAAACAGCACCACAACCAGCACCACAACCACCACCACCACCACAACCACCACCACCACAACCACCACCACAACCTGCTCCACAACCAGAATCACAACCAGCACCACAACCACCACCACCACAACAACCACCACCACAACCACCACAACCACCACCACAACCAACACCACAACCAGCACCACCACAACAACAACAACCAGCACCACAACAAGCACCACAACCACCACCACAACCAACACCACAACCAGCACCACAACCACCAGCACCACAACCACAACCACAACCAGCACCACAAACAGCACCACAACCAGAACCACAACCACCACCACCACCACCACCACAACCACCAGCACCACAAATAGCACCACAACCAGCACCACAAACACCAGCACCACAAACAGAACCACAACCACAAACACCAGCACCACAAACAGCACCACAACCACCACCACAATTACCACAACAACCACCACAACCACCACCAGCACCACAAACAGCACCACAACCATCACAACCACCACAACCACCACCACAACCAACTCCACAACCAACACCACAACCAGCACCACAACCAGAATCACAACCACCACCACCACAACCAGCACCACAACCACCACCACAACCAGCTCCACAACCAGAATCAGAACCACCACCACCACAACCACCACAACCAGCACCACAACCACCATTACCACAACCACCACAACCAGCACCACAACCAGCACTACAACCACCACCACAACAACCAGCACCACAACCAGCACCACAACCAACACCAAAACCAGCACCACAACCACCAGCACCACAACCACCAGCACCACAACCACCACTACAACCAGCACCACAACCACCACCACCACAAACACCAGCACCACAACCACTACCAACACCACCACAACCACCACCACAAACACCAGCACCACAAACAGCACCACAACCACCACCAGTACCACCACCACCATAACCACCACCACAACCACCACCACAACCACCAACACCACAACCAGCACCACAACCACAAGCACCATAACCAGCACCACAACCACCACCACCACAAACACCAGCACCACAAACAGCACCAAAACCAGCACCACAACCAGCACCACAATCAGAACCACAACCAGAACCACAACCAGCACCACAACCAGCACCAAAACCAGCACCAAAACCAGCACCACAACCAGCACCACAACCAGCACCAAAACCAGCACCAAAACCAGCACCACAACCACCACCACAACCAACACCACAACCAACACCACAACCAGCACCACCACAACAACAACAACCAGCACCACAACAAGCACCACAACCACCACCACAACCAACACCACAACCAGCACCACAACCACCAGCACCACAACCACAACCAGCACCACAACCAGAACCACAACCACCACCACCACCACAACCACCAGCACCACAAATAGCACCACAACCAGCACCACAAACACCAGCACCACAAACAGAACCACAACCACAAACACCAGCACCACAAACAGCACCACAACCACCACCACAATTACCACAACAACCACCACAACCACCACCAGCACCACAAACAGCACCACAACCATCACAACCACCACAACCACCACCACAACCAACTCCACAACCAACACCACAACCAGCACCACAACCAGAATCACAACCACCAGCACCACAACCAGCACCACAACCACCACCACAACCAGCTCCACAACCAGAATCACAACCACAACCACCACCACCACAACCACCACAACCAGCACCACAACCACCATTACCACAACCACCACAACCAGCACCACAACCAGCACTACAACCACCACCACCACAACAACCAGCACCACAACCAGCACCACAACCAACACCACAACCAGCACCACAACCACCAGCACCACAACCACCAGCACCACAACCACCACTACAACCAGCACCACAACCACCACCACCACAAACACCAGCACCACAACCACTACCAACACCACCACAACCACCACCACAAACACCAGCACCACAAACAGCACCACAACCACCACCAGTACCACCACCACCATAACCACCACCACAACCACCACCACAACCACCAACACCACAACCAGCACCACAACCACAAGCACCATAACCAGCACCACAACCACCACCACCACAAACACCAGCACCACAAACAGCACCAAAACCAGCACCACAACCAGCACCACAATCAGAACCACAACCAGCACCACAACCAGCACCACAACCAGCACCACAACCAGCACCAAAACCAGCAAAAAAAACCAGCACCACAACCAGCACCACAACCAGCACCACAACCAGCACAACAAACACCAGCATAACAAACAGCACCACAACCAGCGTCACATCCACTACCACCACCACCACCACCACCACCACAACCACCACAAGCACCATAACCAGCACCACAACCACCACCACAACCAACACATAAACCACACAACCACCACCACAAACACCAGCACCACAACCAGAACCACAAACAGCACCACAACCACCACCAGCACCAGAATCAGCACCACCACAACAACAACAACCAGCACCACAACAAGCACCACAACCACCACCACAACCAACACCACAACCAGCACCACAACCACCAGCACCACAACCACAACCACAACCAGCACCACAAACAGCACCACAACCAGAACCACAACCACCACCACCACCACAACCACCAGCACCACAAATAGCACCACAACCAGCACCACAAACACCAGCACCACAAACAGAACCACAACCACAAACACCAGCACCACAAACAGCACCACAACCACCACCACAATTACCACAACAACCACCACAACCACCACCACCACCACAAACATCAGCACCACAAACAGCACCACAACCATCACAACCACCACAACCACCACCACAACCAACTCCACAACCAACACCACAACCAGCACCACAACCAGAATCACAACCACCACCACCACAACCAGCACCACAACCACCACCACAACCAGCTTTACAACCAGAATCACAACCACAACCACAACCACCACAACCAGCACCACAACCACCATTACCACAACCACCACAACCAGCACCACAACCAGCACTACAACCACCACCACCACAACAACCAGTACCACAACCAGCACCACAACCACCACCAGTACCACCACCACCATAACCACCACCACAACCACCACCACAACCACCAACATTACAACCAGCACCACAACCACAAGCACCATAACCAGCACCACAACCACCACCACCACAAACATCAGCACCACAACCAGCACCAAAACCAGCACCACAACCAGCACCACAACCAGCACAACAAACACCAGCATAACAAATAGCACCACAACCAGCACCACATCCACTACCACCACCACCACCACCACCACAACCACCACAAGCACCATAACCAGCACCACAACCACCACCACAACCAACACATAAACCACACAACCACCACCACAAACATCAGCACCACAACCAGAACCACAAACAGCACCACAACCACCACCAGCACCAGAACCAGCAATCACCACAACCACCAGCACCACAAACATCACCACAACCAGCACCACCACCAACATAACCACCAGCACCACAACAGCACTACAACCAGCACCACAACCACCACCACCACCACCACAACCACAACCAGTGCCACATCCACCACCACCACCACAACCACCACGACAATCACCACCACAAACACCAGCACCACAACAAGCAACACAACCACCACCACAAACACCAGCACCACAACCAGCAACACAACCACCACCACTACCACCACCACAAACACCACCACAACCACCAGCACCACAAACAGCACCACAACCAGCACCACATCCAACACCACAACCACAAACACCATTACCACAAACAGCATTACAACCACCACTACAATTACCACCACAACAAACCACCAGCACCACAAACAGCACCACAACCAGCACCACAACCAACACCACAACCAGCACCACAACTACCAGCACCACAACCACCACCACAACCACAGATACCATCACCACAACCAGCACCACAACTACCAGCACCACAACCACCACCACAACCACAAACACCATCACCACAACCAGCACCACAACCACCAGCGCCACAACCACAACCAAAAACAATACCACAACCACCACCACCACAACCACCACAACCACCACAACCAGCACAACCAGCACCACAACCAGCACCACAACCACCACCACCACAACCACCACCACAACCACCACCACAAACACCACCACAAACACCAAAACCAGCACCACAAACACGAGCACCACAACCAGCACCACAACCAGCACCACAACCACAAGCACCATAACCAGCACCACAACCAGCACCACAACCAGAACCACAACCAGCACCACAACCAGCACCACAACGAGCACCACAACCAGCACCACAACAGCACCACAACCAGCACCACAACCAGCACCACAACCAGCACCACAACCAGCACCACAACCAGCACCACAACCAGCACCACAACCAGCACCACAAACAGCACCACAACCAGCACCACAACCAGCACCACAACCAGCACCACATACACCAGCATAACAAACAGCACCACAACCAGCACCACAACCACCACCACCACCACAACCACTACCACCACAACCACCACCACAACCAGCTCCACAACCAGAATCACAACCAGCACCACAACCACAACCACCACAACAACCACCACCACAACCACCACCACAACCACCACCACAACCAATACCACAACCAGCACCACCACCACCACCATAACAACCAGCACCACAACAAGCACCACAACCACCACCACAACAAACACCACAACCAGCACCACAACCACCAGCACCACAACCACAACCACAACCAGCACCACAAACAGCACCACAACCAGAACCACAACCACCACCACCACCACAACCACCAGCACCACAAATAGCACCACAACCAGCACCACAAACACCATCACCACAAACAGAACCACAACCACAAACACCAGCACCACAAACAGCACCACAACCACCACCACAATTGCCACAACAACCACCACAACCACCACAACCACCACCACCACCACAAACATCAGCACCACAAACAGCACCACAACCATCACAACCACCACAACCACCACCACAACCAACTCCACAACCAGCACCACAACCAGCCCCACAACCAGAATCACAACCACCACCACCACAACCAGCACCACAACCACCACCACAAACATCTCCACAACCAGAATCACAACCACAACCACCACCACCACAACCACCACAAACAGCACCACAACCACCATTACCACAACCACCACAACCAGCACCACAACCAGCACTACAACCACCACCACCACAACAACCAGCACCACAACCAGCACCACAACCAACACCGCAACCAGCACCACAACCAGCACTACAACCACCACCACCACAACAACCAGCACCACAACCAGCACCACAACCAACACCATAACCAGCACCACAACCACCAGCACCACAACCACCAGCACCACAACCACCACTACAACCAGCACCACAACCACCGCCACCACAAACACCAGCACCACAACCACTACAAACACCACCACAACCACCACCACAAACACCAGCACCACAAACAGCACCACAACCACCACCAGTACCACCACCACCATAACCACCACCACAACCACCACCACAACCACCAACACCACAACCAGCACCACAACCACAAGCACCATAACCAGCACCACAACCACCACCACCACAAACACCAGCACCACAAACAGCACCAAAACCAGCACCACAACCAGCACCACAATCAGAACCACAACCAGCACCACAACCAGCACCACAACCAGCACCAAAACCAGCACCACAACCAGCACCACAACCAGCACCACAACCAGCACAACAAACACCAGCATAACAAACAGCACCACAACCAGCACCACATCCACTACCACCACCACCACCACCACCACAACCACCACAAGCACCATAACCAACACCACAACCACCACCACAACCAACACATAAACCACACAACCACCACCACAAACACCAGCACCACAACCAGAACCACAAACAGCACCACAACCACCACCAGCACCAGAACCAGCAATCACCACAACCACCAGCACCACAAACATCACCACAACCAGCACCACCACCAACATAACCCCCAGCACCACAACAGCACCACAACCAGCACCACAACCACCACCACCACCACCACAACCACAACCAGCGCCACATCCACCACCACCACCACAACCACCACGACAATCACCACCTCAAACACCAGCACCACAACCAGCAACACAACCACCACCACAAACACCAGCACCACAACCAGCACCACAACCACCACCACAACCACCACCACAAACACCACCACAACCACCAGCACCACAAACAGCACCACAAACAGCACCACAACCAGTACCACATCCAACACCACAACCACAAACACCATTACCACAAACAGCATTACAACCACCACTACAATTACCACCACAACCACCACAACAAACCACCAGCACCACAAACAGCACCACAACCAGCACCACAACCAACACCACAACCAGCACCACAACTACCAGCACCACAACCACCACCACAACCACATATACCATCACCACAACCAGCACCACAACTACCAGCACCACAACCACCACCACAACCACAAACATTATCACCACAACCAGCACCACAACCACCAGCACCACAACCACAACCAAAAACAATACCACAACCACCACCACCACAACCACCACAACCACCACAACCTGCACAACCAGCACCACAACCAGCACCACAACCACCACCATCACAACCACCACCACAACCACCACAACAAACACCACCACAAACACCAACACCAGCACCACAAACACCAGCACCACAACCAGCACCACAACCACAAGCACCATAACCAGCACCACAACCAGCACCACAACCAGCACCACAACCAGCACCACAACCAGCACCACAACGAGCACCACAACCAGCACCACAACAGCACCACAAACAGCACCACAACCAGCACCACAACCAGCACCACAACCAGCACCACAAACACCAGCATAACAAACAGCACCACAACCAGCACCACAACCACCACCACCACCACAACCACCACCACCACAACCACCACCACAACCTGCTCCACAACCAGAATCACAACCAGCACCACAACCACCACCACCACAACAACCACCACCACAACCACCACAACAACCAACACCACAACCAGCACCACCACAACAACAACAACCAGCACCACAACAAGCACCACAACCACCACCACAAACACCACCACAACCAACACCACAACCAGCACCACAACCACCAGCACCACAACCACAACCACAACCAGCACCACAAACAGCACCACAACCAGAACCACAACCACCACCACCACCACAACCACCAGCACCACAAATAGCACCACAACCAGCACCACAAACACCAGCACCACAAACAGAACCACAACCACAAACACCAGCACCACAAACAGCACCACAACCACCACAATTACCACAACAACCACCACAACCACCACCAGCACCACAAACAGCACCACAACCATCACAACCACCACAACCACCACCACAACCAGCACCACAACCAGAATCACAACCACCACCACCACAACCAGCACCACAACCACCACCACAACCAGCTCCACAACCAGAATCACAACCACAACCACCACCACCACAACCACCACAACCAGCACCACAACCACCATTACCACAACCACCACAACCAGCACCACAACCAGCACTACAACCACCACCACCACAACAACCAGCACCACAACCAGCACCACAACCAACACCACAACCAGCACCACAACCACCAGCACCACAACCACCAGCACCACAACCACCACTACAACCAGCACCACAACCACCACCACCACAAACACCAGCACCACAACCACTACCAACACCACCACAACCACCACCACAAACACCAGCACCACAAACAGCACCACAACCACCACCAGTGCCACCACCACCATAACCACCACCACAACCACCACCACAACCACCAACACCACAACCAGCACCACAACCACAAGCACCATAACCAGCACCACAACCACCACCACCACAAACACCAGCACCACAAACAGCACCAAAACCAGCACCACAACCAGCACCACAATCAGAACCACAACCAGCACCACAACCAACACCACAACCAGCACCAAAACCCACACCAAAACCAGCACCACAACCAGCACCACAACCAGCACCACAACCAGCACAACAAACACCAGCATAACAAACAGCACCACAACCAGCACCACATCCACTACCACCACCACCACCACAACCACCACAAGCACCATAACCAGCACCACAACCACCACCACAACCAACACATAAACCACACAACCACCACCACAAACACCAGCACCACAACCAGAACCACAAACAGCACCACAACCACCACCAGCACCAGAACCAGCACCACCACAACAACAACAACCAGCACCACAACAAGCACCACAACCACCACCACAACCAACACCACAACCAGCACCACAACCACCAGCACCACAACCACAACCACAACCAGCACCACAAACAGCACCACAACCAGAACCACAACCACCACCACCACCACAACCACCAGCACCACAAATAGCACCACAACCAGCACCACAAACACCAGCACCACAAACAGAACCACAACCACAAACACCAGCACCACAAACAGCACCACAACCACCACCACAATTACTACAACAACCACCACAACCACCACCACCACAAACATCAGCACCACAAACAGCACCACAACCATCACAACCACCACAACCACCACCACAACCAACTCCACAACCAACACCACAACCAGCACCACAACCAGAATCACAACCACCACCACCACAACCAGCACCACAACCACCACCACAACCAGCTCCACAACCAGAATCACAACCACAACCACAACCACCACAACCAGCACCACAACCACCATTACCACAACCACCACAACCAGCACCACAACCAGCACTACAACCACCACCACCACAACAACCAGTACCACAACCAGCACCACAACCAACACCACAACCAGCACCACAACCACCAGCACCACAACCACCAGCACCACAACCACCACTACAACCAGCACCACAACCACCACCACCACAAACACCAGCACCACAACCACTACCAACACCACCACAACCACCACCACAAACACCAGCACCACAAACAGCACCACAACCACCACCAGTACCACCACCACCATAACCACCACCACAACCACCACCACAACCACCAACACCACAACCAGCACCACAACCACAAGCACCATAACCAGCACCACAACCACCACCACCACAAACACCAGCACCAAAAACAGCACCAAAACCAGCACCACAACCAGCACCACAATCAGAACCACAACCAGCACCACAACCAGCACCACAACCAGTACCAAAACCAGCACCACAACCAGCACCACAACCAGCACCACAACCAGCACAACAAACACCAGCATAACAAACAGCACCACAACCAGCACCACATCCACTACCATCACCACCACCACCACCACCACAACCACCACAAGCACCATAACCAGCACCACAACCACCACCACAACCAACACATAAACCACACAACCACCACCACAAACACCAGCACCACAACCAGAACCACAAACAGCACCACAACCACCACCAGCACCAGAACCAGCAATCACCACAACCACCAGCACCACAAACATCACCACAACCAGCACCACCACCAACATAACCACCAGCACCACAAAAGCACCACAACCAGCACCACAACCACCACCACCACCACCACAACCACAACCAGCGCCACATCCACCACCACCACCACAACCACCACGACAATCACCACCACAAACATCAGCACCACAACCAGCACCAAAACCAGCACCACAACCAGCACCACAACCAGCACAACAAACACCAGCATAACAAATAGCACCACAACCAGCACCACATTCACTACCACCACCACCACCACCACCACAACCACCACAAGCACCATAACCAGCACCACAACCACCACCACAACCAACACATAAACCACACAACCACCACCACAAACATCAGCACCACAACCAGAACCACAAACAGCACCACAACCACCACCAGCACCAGAACCAGCAATCACCACAACCACCAGCACCACAAACATCACCACAACCAGCACCACCACCAACATAACCACCAGCACCACAACAGCACCACAACCAGCACCACAACCACCACCACCACCACCACAACCACAACCAGTGCCACATCCACCACCACCACCACAACCACCACGACAATCACCACCACAAACACCAGCACCACAACAAGCAACACAACCACCACCACAAACACCAGCACCACAACCAGCAACACAACCACCACCACTACCACCACCACAAACACCACCACAACCACCAGCACCACAAACAGCACCACAACCAGCACCACATCCAACACCACAACCACAAACACCATTACCACAAACAGCATTACAACCACCACTACAATTACCACCACAACAAACCACCAGCACCACAAACAGCACCACAACCAGCACCACAACCAACACCACAACCAGCACCACAACTACCAGCACCACAACTACCAGCACCACAACCACCACCACAACCACAGATACCATCACCACAACCAGCACCACAACTACCAGCACCACAACCACCACCACAACCACAAACACCATCACCACAACCAGCACCACAACCACCAGCGCCACAACCACAACCAAAAACAATACCACAACCACCACCACCACAACCACCACAACCACCACAACCAACAAAACCAGCACCACAACCAGCACCACAACCACCACCACCACAACCACCACCACAACCACCACCACAAACACCACCACAAACACCAAAAACAGCACCACAAACACGAGCACCACAACCAGCACCACAACCAGCATTACAACCACAAGCACCATAACCAGCACCACAACCAGCACCACAACCAGAACCACAACCAGCACCACAACCAGCACCACAACGAGCACCACAACCAGCACCACAACAGCACCACAACCAGCACCACAACCAGCACCACAACCAGCACCACAACCAGCACCACAACCAGCACCACAACCAGCACCACAACCAGCACCACAACCAGCACCACATACACCAGCATAACAAACAGCACCACAACCAGCACCACAACCACCACCACCACCACAACCACTACCACCACAACCACCACCACAACCAGCTCCACAACCAGAATCACAACCAGCACCACAACCACAACCACCACAACAACCACCACCACAACCACCACAACAACCACCACCACAACCACCACAACCACCACCACAACCACCACCACAACCAACACCACAACCAGCACCACCACCACCACAACAACCAGCACCACAACAAGCACCACAACCACCACCACAACCAACACCACAACCAGCACCACAACCACCAGCACCACAACCACAACCACAACCAGCACCACAAACAGCACCACAACCAGAACCACAACCACCACCACCACCACAACCACCAGCACCACAAATAGCACCACAACCAGCACCACAAACACCAGCACCACAAACAGAACCACAACCACAAACACCAGCACCACAAACAGCACCACAACCACCACCACAATTACCACAACAACCACCACAACCACCACAACCACCACCACCACCACAAACATCAGCACCACAAACAGCACCACAACCATCACAACCACCACAACCAGCACCACAACCAGAATCACAACCACCACCACCACAACCAGCACCACAACCACCACCACAAACAGCTCCACAACCAGAATCACAACCACAACCACCACCACCACAACCACCACAAACAGCACCACAACCACCATTACCACAACCACCACAACCAGCACCACAACCAGCACTACAACCACCACCACCACAACAACCAGCACCACAACCAGCACCACAACCAACACGACAACCAGCACCACAACCAGCACTACAACCACCACCACCACAACAACCAGCACCACAACCAGCACCACAACCAACACCACAACCAGCACCACAACCACCAGCACCACAACCACCAGCACCACAACCACCAGCACAACAACCACCACTACAACCAGCACCACAACCACCACCACCACAAACACCAGCACCACAACCACTACAAACACCACCACAACCACCACCACAAACACCAGCACCACAAACAGCACCACAACCACCACCAGTACCACCACCACCATAACCACCACCACAACCACCACCACAACCACCAACACCACAACCAGCACCACAACCACAAGCACCATAACCAGCACCACAACCACCACCACCACAAACACCAGCACCACAAACAGCACCAAAACCAGCACCACAACCAGCACCACAATCAGAACCACAACCAGCACCACAACCAGCACCACAACCAGCACCAAAACCAGCACCACAACCAGCACCACAACCAGCACCACAACCAGCACAACAAACACCAGCATAACAAACAGCACCACAACCAGCACCACATCCACTACCACCACCACCACCACCACCACCACAACCACCACAAGCACCATAACCAGCACCACAACCACCACCACAACCAACACATAAACCACACAACCACCACCACAAACACCAGCACCACAACCAGAACCACAAACAGCACCACAACCACCACCAGCACCAGAACCAGCAATCACCACAACCACCAGCACCACAAACATCACCACAACCAGCACCACCACCAACATAACCCCCAGCACCACAACAGCACCACAACCAGCACCACAACCACCACCACCACCACCACAACCACAACCAGCGCCACATCCACCACCACCACCACAACCACCACGACAATCACCACCTCAAACACCAGCACCACAACCAGCAACACAACCACCACCACAAACACCAGCACCACAACCAGCACCACAACCACCACCACAACCACCACCACAAACACCACCACAACCACCAGCACCACAAACAGCACCACAAACAGCACCACAACCAGTACCACATCCAACACCACAACCACAAACACCATTACCACAAACAGCATTACAACCACCACTACAATTACCACCACAACCACCACAACAAACCACCAGCACCACAAACAGCACCACAACCAGCACCACAACCAACACCACAACCAGCACCACAACTACCAGCACCACAACCACCAGCACCACAACCACCACCACAACCACATATACCATCACCACAACCAGCACCACAACTACCAGCACCACAACCACCACCACAACCACAAACACCATCACCACAACCAGCACCACAACCACCAGCACCACAACCACAACCAAAAACAATACCACAACCACCACCACCACAACCACCACAACCAGCACAACCAGCACCACAACCAGCACCACAACCACCACCATCACAACCACCACCACAACCACAACAACAAACACCACCACAAACACCAACACCAGCACCACAAACACCAGCACCACAACCAGCACCACAACCACAAGCACCATAACCAGCACCACAACCAGCACCACAACCAGCACCACAACCAGCACCACAACCAGCACCACAACCAGCACCACAACGAGCACCACAACCAGCACGACAACAGCACCACAAACAGCACCACAACCAGCACCACAACCAGCACCACAACCAGCACCACAACCAGCACCACAAACACCAGCATAACAAACAGCACTACAACCAGCACCACAACCACCACCACCACCACAACCACCACCACCACAACCACCACCACAACCTGCTCCACAACCAGAATCACAACCAGCACCACAACCACCACCACCACAACAACCACCACCACAACCACCACAACCACCACCACAACCAACACCACAACCAGCACCACCACAACAACAACAACCAGCACCACAACAAGCACCACAACCACCACCACAAGCAACACCACAACCAGCACCACAACCACCAGCACCACAACCACAACCACAACCAGCACCACAAACAGCACCACAACCAGAACCACAACCACCACCACCACAACCACCAGCACCACAAATAGCACCACAACCAGCACCACAAACACCAGCACCACAAACAGAACCACAACCACAAACACCAGCACCACAAACAGCACCACAACCACCACCACAATTACCACAACAACCACCACAACCACCACCAGCACCACAAACAGCACCACAACCATCACAACCACCACAACCACCACCACAACCAACTCCACAACCAACACCACAACCAGCACCACAACCAGAATCACAACCACCACCACCATAACCAGCACCACAACCACCACCACAACCAGCTCCACAACCAGAATCACAACCACAACCACCACCACCACAACCACCACAACCAGCACCACAACCACCATTACCACAACCACCACAACCAGCACCACAACCAGCACTACAACCACCACCACCACAACAACCAGCACCACAATCAGCACCACAACCAGCACCACAACCAACACCACAACCAGCACCACAACCACCAGCACCACAACCACCAGCACCACAACCACCACTACAACCAGCACCACAACCACCACCACCACAAACACCAGCACCACAACCACAACCACTACCAACACCACCACAACCACCACCATAAACACCAGCACCACAACCACTACCAACACCACCACAACCACCACCACAAACACCAGCACCACAAACAGCACCACAACCACCACCAGTACCACCACCACCATAACCACCACCACAACCACCAACACCACAACCAGCACCACAACCACAAGCACCATAACCAGCACCACAACCACCACCACCACAAACACCAGCACCACAAACAGCACCAAAACCAGCACCACAACCAGCACCACAATCAGAACCACAACCAGCACCACAACCAGCACCACAACCAGCACCAAAACCAGCACCAAAACCAGCACCACAACCAGCACCACAACCAGCACAACAAACACCAGCATAACAAACAGCACCACAACCAGCACCACATCCACTACCACCACCACCACCACCACCACAACCACCACAAGCACCATAACCAGCACCACAACCACCACCACAACCAACACATAAACCACACAACCACCACCACAAACACCAGCACCACAACCAGAACCACAAACAGCACCACAACCACCACCAGCACCAGAACCAGCACCACCACAACAACAACAACCAGCACCACAACAAGCACCACAACCACCACCACAACCAACACCACAACCAGCACCACAACCACCAGCACCACAACCACAACCACAACCAGCACCACAAACAGCACCACAACCAGAACCACAACCACCACCACCACCACAACCACCAGCACCACAAATAGCACCACAACCAGCACCACAAACACCAGCACCACAAACAGAACCACAACCACAAACACCAGCACCACAAACAGCACCACAACCACCACCACAATTACCACAACAACCACCACAACCACCACCACCACCACATCAATCAGCACCACAAACAGCACCACAACCATCACAACCACCACAACCACCACCACAACCAACTCCACAACCAACACCACAACCAGCACCACAACCAGAATCACAACCACCACCACCACAACCAGCACCACAACCACCACCACAACCAGCTCCACAACCAGAATCACAACCACAACCACAACCACCACAACCAGCACCACAACCACCATTACCACAACCACCACAACCAGCACCACAACCAGCACTACAACCACCACCACCACAACAACCAGTACCACAACCAGCACCACAACCAACACCACAACCAGCACCACAACCACCAGCACCACAACCACCAGCACCACAACCACCACTACAACCAGCACCACAACCACCACCACCACAAACACCAGCACCACAACCACTACCAACACCACCACAAACAGCACCACAACCACCACCAGTACCACCACCACCATAACCACAACCACAACCACCACCACAACCACCAACACCACAACCAGCACCACAACCACAAGCACCATAACCAGCACCACAACCACCACCACCACAAACACCAGCACCACAAACAGCACCAAAACCAGCACCACAACCAGCACCACAATCAGAACCACAACCAGCACCACAACCAGCACCACAACCAGCACCAAAACCAGCACCACAACCAGCACCACAACCAGCACCACAACCAGCACAACAAACACCAGCATAACAAACAGCACCACAACCAGCACCACATCCACTACCACCACCACCACCACCACCACCACAACCACCACAAGCACCATAACCAGCACCACAACCACCACCACAACCAACACATAAACCACACAACCACCACCACAAACACCAGCACCACAACCAGAACCACAAACAGCACCACAACCACCACCAGCACCAGAACCAGCAATCACCACAACCACCAGCACCACAAACATCACCACAACCAGCACCACCACCAACATAACCACCAGCACCACAAAAGCACCACAACCAGCACCACAACCACCACCACCACCACCACAACCACAACCAGCGCCACATCCACCACCACCACCACAACCACCACGACAATCACCACCACAAACACCAGCACCATAACCAGCAACACAACCACCACCACAAACACCAGCAACACAACCAGCAACACAACCACCACCACAACCACCACCACAAACACCACCACAACCACCAGCACCACAAACAGCACCACAACCAGCACCACATCCAACACCACAACCACAAACACCATTACCACAAACAGCATTACAACCACCACTACAATTACCACCAAAACCACCACAACAAACCACCAGCACCACAAACAGCACAACAACCAGCACCACAACCAACACCACAACCAGCACCACAACTACCAGCACCACAACCACCACCACAACCACAGATACCATCACCACAACCAGCACCACAACTACCAGCACCACAACCACCACCACAACCACAAACACCATCACCACAACCAGCACCACAACCACCAGCACCACAACCACAACCAAAAACAATACCACAACCACAACCACCACAACCACCACAACCAGCACAACCAGCACCACAACCAGCACCACAACCACCACCACCACAACCACCACCACAACCACCACCACAAACACCACCACAAACACCAACACCAGCACCACAAACACCAGCACCACAACCAGCACCACAACCAGCACCACAACCACAATCACCATAACCAGCACCACAACCAGAACCACAACCAGCACCACAACCAGCACCACAACCAGCACCACAACCAGCACCACAACAGCACCACAACCAGCACCACAACCAGCACCACAACCAGCACCACAACCAGCACCACAACCAGCACCATAACCAGCACTACAACCAGCACCACAAACACCAGCATAACAAACAGCACCACAACCAGCACCACAACCACTACCACCACCACCATTACCACAACCACCACAAGCACCATAACCAGCACCACAACCACCACCACAACCAACACATAAACCACACAACCACCACCACAAACACCAGCACCACAACCAGCACCACAAACAGCACCACAACCACAACCAGCACCACAACCAGCAACCACCACAACCACCACAACAACCACCACCACCACCACCACAAACAACACCACCACAACCACCACAACCACAAACAGCACCACCACCACCACAACCACCACAACCAACACCACAACCAGCAACACAACCACCAGCATCATAACCAGCACCACAACCAGCACCACAAAAACCAGCAACACAACCACCACCACAAACACCAGCACCACAAACAGCACCACAACCACCACCACAACCACCACCACAACCAGCACGACAAACACCAGCTACACAAACACCACCACAACCACCACCACAACCAGCACCACAAACAGAACCACAACAACCACCACCACCAGCACCACAAACACTAGCACCACAACCAGCACCACAACCAGCAACCATCACCACAAAAAGCATCACAACCACCACCAGTACCACCACCACCATAACCACCACCATAACCACCACCATAACCACCAACACCACAACCACCAACACCACAACCAGCACCATAACCAGCACCACGACCACAACCACCACCACAAAAACCAGCACCACAACTACCACAAACACCAGCACCACAAACAGCACCACAACCACCACCACAACCACCACCACAACTATCACCACAAACAGCACCACAAACACCACCACCACAACGACCACCACAACCACAACCACCAGTACCACAAACAGCACCACAACCAGCACCACAAACAGAACCACAACAACCACCACCACCAGCACCACAAACACTAGCACCACAACCAGCACCACAACCAGCACCACAACCAGCAACCACCACAACCACCACCACAACCACCACCACCACAACCACCACCACCACAACCACCACCACCACCACAACCACCACCACCACAAACACCAGCACCACAAACAGCACCACAACCAGCACCACAAACAGCACCACAACCAGCACCACAACCAGCAACCACCACAACCACCACAACCACCACCACAACAACCATAACCACCACCACCACAACCACCACCACTACAACACCACAACCAGCACCACAACCACCAGCTTCATAACCAGCACCACAACAAGCACCACAAAAACCAGCAACACAACCACCACCACAAACACCCGCACCACAAACAGCACCACAACCACCACCACAACCACCACCACAACCAGCACGACAAACACTAGCACCACAAACACCACCACAACCACCACCACAACCACCACCACAACCACCAGTACCACAAACAGCACCACAGCCAGCACCACAAACAGAACCACAACAACCACCACCACCAGCACCACAAACACTTGCACCACAACCAGCAACCACCACAACTACCACCACAACAACCACAACCACCACCACAACCACCACCACCACAACCACCATCACCACAAACAGCACCACAACCAGCACCACCAGCACCACCACCACCACAACCAGCACCACAACCACCACCAACACAACCAGCACCACAACCAGCACCACAACCAACACCACACCCAGCACCACACCCAGCACCACAACCACCAGCACCACAAACACCACCACAACCAACACCACAAACACCAGCACCACAAACAGCACCACAAACAGCACCACAAACACAACCAGCACCACAACCAGCACCACAACCAGCACCACAACCAGCACCACAACGCCCACAACCACCACCACAACCACCAGCACTACAACCAGCACCACAAACACCAGCACCACAAACACCAGCACCACAAACAGCACCACAACCATCACCACAAACACCATCACCACAAACAGCACCACAACCAGCACCACAACCAGAATCACAACCACAACCACCACCACCACAACCACCACAACCCGCACCACCACCACAACCACCACAACCAGCACCACAACCAGCACCACAACCAGCACCACAACCAGCACCACAACCACCACCACCACAACAACCACCACCACAACCAACACCACAACCAGCACCACAACCACTACCACCACAACCAGCACCACAACAAGCACCACCACCACAACCACCACAACCAGCACCACAACCAGCACCACAACCAGCACCACAACCACCACCACCACAACAACCACCACCACAACCACCACCACCACAACCACCACCACAACCAACACCACAACCAACACCACAACCAGCACTACCACCACACCACCCAGCACCACAACCAGCACCACAACCACCACCACAACAAACATCAGAACCAGCACCACAACCACCAGCACCACAACCACCAGCACCACAACCACAACCACAACCAGCACCACAACCAGCACCACAACCACTACCAACACCACCACAACCACCACCACCACAAACACCAGCACCACAAACAGCACCACAACCACCACCACCCCCACCACCACCATAACCAACACCACAACCACCACCACAACCACCAGCACCACAACCAGCACCACAACCAGAAGCACCATACCCAGCACCACAACCACCACCACCACAAACACCAGCACCACAAACAGCACCAAAATACGCACCACAACCAGAACCACAACCAGCACCACAACCAGCACCACAACGAGCACCACAACCAGCACCACAACAGCAACACAACCAGCACCACAACCACCACCAAAAACACCAGCACCACCACCAGCACCACAACCAGCACAACAACCATCACCACAACCATTACCACAACAAGCAACACAACCAGCACCACAACCAGCACAACAACTAGCATCACAACGACCACAACCACCACCACAAACACCAGCACCACAAACAGCACCACAACCACCACCACAAACACCACCACAACCACCACCACAACCACCAGAACCACAAACACAACCACAAACACCACCACAACCACAACCACCAGTACCACAAACAGCACCACAACCAGCAGCACAAACATCACCACCAGCACCAAAAACACTAGCACCACAACCAGCAACACAACCAGCAACCACCACAACCACCACCACAACCACCAGCACCACAAACAGCACCACAACCAGCACCGCCAAAACCACAACCACCAGCACCACAACCACCTGCACCACAACCACCAGCACCACAACCACCAGCACCACAACAACCAGCATTACAAAAACCAGCACCACAACCACCAGCACCACAACCACAAACACCAGCACCACAACCACCACAACCACCACCACCACAACCACCACAACCACCACCACAACAACCACCACCACAACCACCACCACAACCAACACCACAACCAGCACCACAACCACCACCACCACAACCACCACAACCAGCACCACAACCAGCACCACAACCACCACCACCACAACCACCACAACCAGCACCACAACTAGCACCACAACCAGCACCACAACCACCACCACCACAACAACCACCACCACAACCACCACAACCACCACCACAACCAACACCACAACCAACACCAAAACCAGCACCACCACCACCACACCACCCAGCACCACAACCAGCACCACAACCACCACCACAACCAACACCACAACCAGCACCACAACCACCAGCACCACAACCACCAGCACCACAACCACAACCACAACCAGCACCACAACCACTACCAACACCACCACAACCACCACCACCACAAACACCAGCACCACAAACAGCACCACAACCACCACCACCCCCACCACCACCATAACCAACACCACAACCACCACCACAACCACCAGCACCACAACCAGTACCACAACCAGAAGCACCATAACCAGCACCACAACCACCACCACCACAAACACCAGCACCACAAACAGCACCAAAACACGCACCACAACCAGAACCACAACCAGCACCACAACCAGCACCACAACGAGCACCACAACCAGCACCACAACATCAACACAACCAGCACCACAACCAGCACCACAACCACCACCAAAAACACCAGCACCACCACCAGCACCACAACCAGCACAACAACCATCACCACAACCATTACCACAACAAGCAACACAACCAGCACCACACCCAGCACAACAACCAGCATCACAACGACCACAACCACCACCACAAACACCAGCACCACAAACAGCACCACAACCACCACCACAAACACCACCACAACCACCACCACAACCACCAGCACCACAAACACAACCACAAACACCACCACAACCACAACCACCAGTACCACAAACAGCACCACAACCAGCAGCACAAAAATCACCACAACAACCACCACCACCAGCACCAAAAACACTAGCACCACAACCTGCACCACAACCAGCAACCACCACAACCACCACCACCACAACCACCACCACCACAACCACCACCACCACAACCACCAGCACCACAAACAGCACCACAACCAGCACCGCCAAACCACAACCACCAGCACCACAACCACCAGAACCACAACCACCAGCACCACAACAACCAGCATTACAAAAACCAGCACCACAACCACCAGCACCACAACCACAAACACCAGCACCACAACCACCACAACCACCACCACAACCACCACCACCACCAGCACACCAGCACAACAATTAGCACCACAATCAGCACCACAACCAGCACCAAAACCACCACTACCACAACCAGCACCACAAACACCAGCACCACAAACACCAGCACCACAAACACCAGCACCACAACCAGCACCACAACCAGCACCACAACCAGCACCACAAGCAACACCACAACCAGCACCACAACCACCAGTACCATAACCAGCACCACAACGACCACAACCAGCACCACAAAAACCAGCACCACAACTACCACAAACACCAGCACCACAACCAGCACCACAAGCAACACCACAACCAGCACCACAACCACCAGTACCATAACCAGCACCACAACGACCACAACCAGCACCACAAAAACCAGCACCACAACTACCACAAACACCAGCACCACAGAAAGCACCACAACCACCACCACAACAAACACCACAACCAGCACCACAAACAGCACCACAAACACCAGCACCACAAACAACACCACAACGACCACCACAACCACAACCACCAGTACCACAAACAGCACCACAACCAGCACCACAAACAGAACCACAACAACCACCACCACCAGCTGCACAAACACTAGCACCACAACTAGCACCACAACCAACAACCACCACAACCACCAGCACCACCACAACCACCACCACCACAAACACCAGCACCACAAACAGCACCACAGCCAGCACCACAAACAGCACCACAACCACAACCAGCACCACAACCACCACCACAAACACCAGCACCACAAACAGCACCACAACCACCACCACAAACACCATCACCACAAACAGCACCACAACCAGCAACACAACCAGAATCACAACCACAACCACAACCACCACAACCAGCACCACAACAACCACCACAACCAGCACCACAACCAGCACCACAACCACCACCACCACAACAGCCACCACCACAACCAGCACCAGAACCAGCACCACAACCACCACCACCACAACAACCACCACCACAACCACCACAACTACCACCACAACCAACACCACAACCAACACCACAACCAGCACCACCACCACCACCACAACAACCAGCACCACAACCACCACCACAACCAACACCACAACCAGAACCACAACCACCAGCACCACAACCACAACCACAACCAGCACTACAACCACCACCACAAAAACCAACACCACAAACAGCACCACAACCAGAACCACAACCACCAACACCACAACCACCACCACAACCACCAGCACCACAAACAGCACCACAACCAGCACCACAACGACCACCACAACCAGCACCACAACAGCACAACAACCAGCACCACAACCAGCCCCACAACCAGCACCACAACCACCACCACAAACACCATCACCACAAACAGCACCACAACCAGCACCACAAACACCAGCACCACAAACAGAACCACCACCACAAACACCAGCACCACAAACAGCACCACAACCACCACCACAAACACCATCACCACAAACAGCACCACAACCAGCACCACAACCAGAATCACAACCACAACCACCACAACCACCAGCACCACAACAACCAGCACCACAACCAGCATCACAACAACCAGCACCACAACAACCAGCACCACAACCAACACCACAACCAACACCACAACCAACACCACAACCACCAGCACCACAACTAGCACCACAACCAGCACCACAACAACCACCACAACCAGCACCACAACCAGCACCACAACCACCACCACCACAACAGCCACCACCACAACCAGCACCAGAACCAGCACCACAACCACCACCACCACAACAACCACCACCACAACCACCACAACCACCACCACAACCAACACCACAACCAACACCACAACCAGCACCACCACCACCACCACAACAACCAGCACCACAACCACCACCACAACCAACACCACAACCAGAACCACAACCACCAGCACCACAACCACAACCACAACCACCACCACAAAAACCAACACCACAAACAGCACCACAACCAGAACCACAACCACCAACACCACAACCACCACCACAACCACCAGCACCACAAACAGCACCACAACCAGCACCACAACGACCACCACAACCAGCACCACAACAGCACAACAACCAGCACCACAACCAGCACCACAACCAGCACCACAACCACCACAACAAACACCATCACCACAAACAGCACCACAACCAGCACCACAAACACCAGCACCACAAACAGAACCACCACCACAAACACCAGCACCACAAACAGCACCACAACCACCACCACAAACACCATCACCACAAACAGCACCACAATTAGCACCACAACCAGAATCACAACCACAACCACCACAACCACCAGCACCACAACAACCAGCACCACAACCAGCATCACAACAACCAGCACCACAACAACCAGCACCACAACCAACACCACAACCAACACCACAACCAACACCACAACCACCAGCACCACAACTAGCACCACAACCAGCACCACAATAACCACCACAACCAGTACCACAACCAGCACCACCACCACAACCACAACCATATTTATAATTATTGTAATTTTGGATAACCTAGAAACATTATAAAGTGGAAATATTTTAATTATCCGATTCTATTAATAATAAAACATAACTTACAACCAGCACCACAACCAGCACCACAACCACCAAAACAACCACCACCAAAACATTCACCACAACCAGCACCACAACCAGCAACACCACGACCACCACAACAACCACCACCAAAATAACCACAACCACCACCACCACCACCACCACAACCACCATTACAACCACAACCACCACCACAAACACCAGCACAACCACCAGCACCACAACCAACAGCACCACAACCAGCACCACAACCAGAACCACAACCAGCACATCAACCAGCACCACAACCAGCACCACAACCCCCAAAACCCCCACAACCACAACCACCAGCACCACAACCACCAACACAAACACCACCACAAACACCAGCACCACAACCAGCACCACAACCACCACCACCACCACAACAACCACCACCACAACCACCACAACCACCACCACAACAAACACCACAACCAACACCACAACCAGCACCACCACCACCACAACAAGCAGCACCACAACAACCACCACAACAACCACCACAACCAGCACCACAACCACCAGCACCACAACCACAACCAGCACCACAACCACCACCACAAAAACCAAATCCACAAACAGCACCACAACCAGAACCACAACCACCAACACCACAACCACCACCACAACCACCAGCACCACAAACAGCACCACAACCAGCACCACAACAAGCACCACAACAGCACCACAACCAGCACCACAACCAGCACCACAACCAGCACCACAACCACCACCACAAACACCATCACAACAAACAGCACCACAACCAGCACCACAACAATCACCACAAACACCAGCACCACAAACAGAACCACCACCACAAACACCAGCACCCCAAACAGCACCACAACCACCACCACAAACACCATCACCACAAACAGCACCACAACCAGCACCACAACCAGAATCACAACCACAACCACCACCACCACAACCACCACAACCAGCACCACAACCACCACCACCACAACCACCACAACCAGCACCACAACCACCACCACCACAAACACCACCACCACAACAACCACCACCACAACCACCACCACAACCAGCACCACAACCAGCACCACAACCACCACCACCATAACAACCACCACCACAACCACCACAACCACCACCACAACCAACACCACAACCAACACCACAACCAACACCACAACCAACACCACAACCAGCATCACCACCACCACAACAACCAGCACCACAACCACCACCACAACCAACACCACAACCAGCACCACAACCACCAGCACAAAAACCAGCACCACAAACAGCACCACAACCAGAACCACAACCACCACCACCACAACCACCACAACCACCACCAGCACCACAAACAGCACCACAAACAGCACAACAACCAGCACCACAAACACCAGCACCACAAACAGAACCACAACCACAAACACCAGCACCACAAACAGCACCACAACAACCACCACAATTACCACAACAACCAACACAACCACCACGACAACCACCACCACAAACATCAGCACCACAAACAGCACCACAACCACCACAACCACCACAACCACCACAACCACCAACTCCACAACCAGCACCACAACCAGCACCATAACCAGAATCACAACCACCACCACCACAACCAGCACCAGCACCACCACCACAACCAGCACCACAACCAGAATCACAACCACAACCACCAACACCACAACCACCACAACCCGCACCACAACCACCACCACCACAACCAGCACCACAACCAGCACCACAACCAGCACCACAACCACCACCACCACAACAACCACCACCACAACCAGCACCACAACCAGCACCACAACCAGCACCACAACCAGTACCACCACAACAACCACCACCACAACCACCACAACCACCACAACCAACACCACAACCAACACAACAACCAGCACCATCACCACCACAACAACCAGCACCACAACCACCACCACAACCAACACCACAACCAGCACAACAACCACCAGCACCACAAACACAACCACAAACACCACCACAACCACAACCACCAGTACCACAAACAGCACCACAACCAGCAGCACAAAAATCACCACAACAACCACCACCACCAGCACCAAAAACACTAGCACCACAACCTGCACCACAACCAGCAACCACCACAACCACCACCACAACCACCACCACCACAACCACCACCACCACAACCACCAGCACCACAAACAGCACCACAACCAGCACCGCCAAACCACAACCACCAGCACCACAACCACCAGAACCACAACCACCAGCACCACAACAACCAGCATTACAAAAACCAGCACCACAACCACCAGCACCACAACCACAAACACCAGCACCACAACCACCACAACCACCACCACAACCACCACCACCACCAGCACACCAGCACAACAATTAGCACCACAATCAGCACCACAACCAGCACCAAAACCACCACTACCACAACCAGCACCACAAACACCAGCACCACAAACACCAGCACCACAAACACCAGCACCACAACCAGCACCACAACCAGCACCACAACCAGCACCACAACCAGCACCACAAGCAACACCACAACCAGCACCACAACCACCAGTACCATAACCAGCACCACAACGACCACAACCAGCACCACAAAAACCAGCACCACAACTACCACAAACACCAGCACCACAACCAGCACCACAAGCAACACCACAACCAGCACCACAACCACCAGTACCATAACCAGCACCACAACGACCACAACCAGCACCACAAAAACCAGCACCACAACTACCACAAACACCAGCACCACAGAAAGCACCACAACCACCACCACAACAAACACCACAACCAGCACCACAAACAGAACCACAAACACCAGCACCACAAACAACACCACAACGACCACCACAACCACAACCACCAGTACCACAAACAGCACCACAACCAGCACCACAAACAGAACCACAACCACCACCACCAGCTGCACAAACACTAGCACCACAACTAGCACCACAACCAACAACCACCACAACCACCAGCACCACCACAACCAGCACCACCACAACCACCACCACCACAAACACCAGCACCACAAACAGCACCACAAACAGCACCACAGCCAGCACCACAAACAGCACCACAACCACAACCAGCACCACAACCACCACCACAAACACCAGCACCACAAACAGCACCACAACCACCACCACAAACACCATCACCACAAACAGCGCCACAACCAGCAACACAACCAGAATCACAACCACAACCACAACCACCACAACCAGCACCACAACAACCACCACAACCAGCACCACAACCAGCACCACAACCACCACCACCACAACAGCCACCACCACAACCAGCACCAGAACCAGCACCACAACCACCACCACCACAACAACCACCACCACAACCACCACAACCACCACCACAACCAACACCACAACCAACACCACAACCAGCACCACCACCACCACCACAACAACCAGCACCACAACCACCACCACAACCAACACCACAACCAGAACCACAACCACCAGCACCACAACCACAACCACAACCAGCACCATAACCACCACCACAAAAACCAACACCACAAACAGCACCACAACCAGAACCACAACCACCAACACCACAACCACCACCACAACCACCAGCACCACAAACAGCACCACAACCAGCACCACAACGAGCACCACAACCAGCACCACAACAGCACAACAACCAGCACCACAACCAGCCCCACAACCAGCACCACAACCACCACCACAAACACCATCACCACAAACAGCACCACAACCAGCACCACAAACACCAGCACCACAAACAGAACCACCACCACAAACACCAGCACCACAAACAGCACCACAACCACCACCACAAACACCATCACCACAAACAGCACCACAACCAGCACCACAACCAGAATCACAACCACAACCACCACAACCACCAGCACCACAACAACCAGCACCACAACCAGCATCACAACAACCAGCACCACAACAACCAGCACCACAACCAACACCACAACCAACACCACAACCAACACCACAACCACCAGCACCACAACTAGCACCACAACCAGCACCACAATAACCACCACAACCAGTACCACAACCAGCACCACCACCACAACCACAACCATATTTATAATTATTGTAATTTTGGATAACCTAGAAACATTATAAAGTGGAAATATTTTAATTATCCGATTCTATTAATAATAAAACATAACTTACAACCAGCACCACAACCAGCACCACAACCACCAAAACAACCACCACCAAAACATTCACCACAACCAGCACCACAACCAGCAACACCACGACCACCACAACAACCACCACCAAAATAACCACAACCACCACCACCACCACAAACAGCACCACAACCATCACAACCACCACAACCACCACCACAACCAACTCCACAACCAACACCACAACCAGCACCACAACCAGAATCACAACCACCACCACCACAACCAGCACCACAACCACCACCACAACCAGCTCCACAACCATAATCACAACCACAACCACCACCACCACAACCACCACAACCAGCACCACAACCACCATTACCACAACCACCACAACCAGCACCACAACCAGCACTACAACCACCACCACCACAACAACCAGCACCACAACCAGCACCACAACCAACACCACAACCAGCACCACAACCACCAGCACCACAACCACCAGCACCACAACCACCACTACAACCAGCACCACAACCACCACCACCACAAACACCAGCACCACAACCACTACCAACACCACCACAACCACCACCACAAACACCAGCACCACAAACAGCACCACAACCACCACCAGTGCCACCACCACCATAACCACCACCACAACCACCACCACAACCACCAACACCACAACCAGCACCACAACCACAAGCACCATAACCAGCACCACAACCACCACCACCACAAACACCAGCACCACAAACAGCACCAAAACCAGCACCACAACCAGCACCACAATCAGAACCACAACCAGCACCACAACCAGCACCACAACCAGCACCAAAACCCACACCAAAACCAGCACCACAACCAGCACCACAACCAGCACCACAACCAGCACAACAAACACCAGCATAACAAACAGCACCACAACCAGCACCACATCCACTACCACCACCACCACCACAACCACCACAAGCACCATAACCAGCACCACAACCACCACCACAACCAACACATAAACCACACAACCACCACCACAAACACCAGCACCACAACCAGAACCACAAACAGCACCACAACCACCACCAGCACCAGAACCAGCACCACCACAACAACAACAACCAGCACCACAACAAGCACCACAACCACCACCACAACCAACACCACAACCAGCACCACAACCACCAGCACCACAACCACAACCACAACCAGCACCACAAACAGCACCACAACCAGAACCACAACCACCACCACCACCACAACCACCAGCACCACAAATAGCAGCACAACCAGCACCACAAACACCAGCACCACAAACAGAACCACAACCACAAACACCAGCACCACAAACAGCACCACAACCACCACCACAATTACTACAACAACCACCACAACCACCACCACCACCACAAACATCAGCACCACAAACAGCACCACAACCATCACAACCACCACAACCACCACCACAACCAACTCCACAACCAACACCACAACCAGCACCACAACCAGAATCACAACCACCACCACCACAACCAGCACCACAACCACCACCACAACCAGCTCCACAACCAGAATCACAACCACAACCACAACCACCACAACCAGCACCACAACCACCATTACCACAACCACCACAACCAGCACCACAACCAGCACTACAACCACCACCACCACAACAACCAGTACCACAACCAGCACCACAACCAACACCACAACCAGCACCACAACCACCAGCACCACAACCACCAGCACCACAACCACCACTACAACCAGCACCACAACCACCACCACCACAAACACCAGCACCACAACCACTACCAACACCACCACAACCACCACCACAAACACCAGCACCACAAACAGCACCACAACCACCACCAGTACCACCACCACCATAACCACCACCACAACCACCACCACAACCACCAACACCACAACCAGCACCACAACCACAAGCACCATAACCAGCACCACAACCACCACCACCACAAACACCAGCACCAAAAACAGCACCAAAACCAGCACCACAACCAGCACCACAATCAGAACCACAACCAGCACCACAACCAGCACCACAACCAGCACCAAAACCAGCACCACAACCAGCACCACAACCAGCACCACAACCAGCACAACAAACACCAGCATAACAAACAGCACCACAACCAGCACCACATCCACTACCACCACCACCACCACCACCACCACAACCACCACAAGCACCATAACCAGTACCACAACCACCACCACAACCAACACATAAACCACACAACCACCACCACAAACACCAGCACCACAACCAGAACCACAAACAGCACCACAACCACCACCAGCACCAGAACCAGCAATCACCACAACCACCAGCACCACAAACATCACCACAACCAGCACCACCACCAACATAACCACCAGCACCACAAAAGCACCACAACCAGCACCACAACCACCACCACCACCACCACAACCACAACCAGCGCCACATCCACCACCACCACCACAACCACCACGACAATCACCACCACAAACATCAGCACCACAACCAGCACCAAAACCAGCACCACAACCAGCACCACAACCAGCACAACAAACACCAGCATAACAAATAGCACCACAACCAGCACCACATTCACTACCACCACCACCACCACCACCACCACAACCACCACAAGCACCATAACCAGCACCACAACCACCACCACAACCAACACATAAACCACACAACCACCACCACAAACATCAGCACCACAACCAGAACCACAAACAGCACCACAACCACCACCAGCACCAGAACCAGCAATCACCACAATCCACCAGCACCACAAACATCACCACAACCAGGACCACCACCAACATAACCACCAGCACCACAACAGCACCACAACCAGCACCACAACCACCACCACCACCACCACAACCACAACCAGTGCCACATCCACCACCACCACCACAACCACCACGACAATCACCACCACAAACACCAGCACCACAACAAGCAACACAACCACCACCACAAACACCAGCACCACAACCAGCAACACAACCACCACCACTACCACCACCACAAACACCACCACAACCACCAGCACCACAAACAGCACCACAACCAGCACCACATCCAACACCACAACCACAAACACCATTACCACAAACAGCATTACAACCACCACTACAATTACCACCACAACCACCACAACAAACCACCAGCACCACAAACAGCACCACAACCAGCACCACAACCAACACCACAACCAGCACCACAACTACCAGCACCACAACCACCACCACAACCACAGATACCATCACCACAACCAGCACCACAACTACCAGCACCACAACCACCACCACAACCACAAACACCATCACCACAACCAGCACCACAACCACCAGCGCCACAACCACAACCAAAAACAATACCACAACCACCACCACCACAACCACCACAACCACCACAACCAGCAAAACCAGCACCACAACCAGCACCACAACCACCACCACCACAACCACCACCACAACCACCACCACAAACACCACCACAAACACCAAAAACAGCACCACAAACACGAGCACCACAACCAGCACCACAACCAGCACCACAACCACAAGCACCATAACCAGCACCACAACCAGCACCACAACCAGAACCACAACCAGCACCACAACCAGCACCACAACAAGCACCACAACCAGCACCACAACAGCACCACAACCAGCACCACAACCAGCACCACAACCAGCACCACAACCAGCACCACAACCAGCACCACAACCAGCACCACAACCAGCACCACAACCAGCACCACAACCAGCACCACATACACCAGCATAACAAACAGCACCACAACCAGCACCACAACCACCACCACCACCACAACCACTACCACCACAACCACCACCACAACCAGCTCCACAACCAGAATCACAACCAGCACCACAACCACAACCACCACAACAACCACCACCACAACCACCACAACCACAACCACAACCACCACTACAACCAACACCACAACCAGCACCACCACCACCACAACAACCAGCACCACAACAAGCACCACAACCACCACCACAACCAACACCACAACCAGCACCACAACCACCAGCACCACAACCACAACCACAACCAGCACCACAAACAGCACCACAACCAGAACCACAACCACCACCACCACCACAACCACCAGCACCACAAATAGCACCACAACCAGCACCACAAACACCAGCACCACAAACAGAACCACAACCACAAACACCAGCACCACAAACAGCACCACAACCACCACCACAATTACCACAACAACCACCACAACCACCACCACCACCACAAACATCAGCACCACAAACAGCACCACAACCATTACAACCACCACAACCACCACCACAACCAACTCCACAACCAGCACCACAACCAGCACCACAACCAGAATCACAACCACCACCACCACAACCAGCACCACAACCACCACCACAAACAGCTCCACAACCAGAATCACAACCACAACCACCACCACCACAACCACCACAAACAGCACCACAACCACCATTACCACAACCACCACAACCAGCACCACAACCAGCACTACAACCACCACCACCACAACAACCAGCACCACAACCAGCACCACAACCAACACCACAACCAGCACCACAACCAGCACTACAACCACCACCACCACAACAACCAGCACCACAACCAGCACCACAACCAACACCACAACCAGCACCACAACCACCAGCACCACAACCACCAGCACCACAACCACCAGCACAACAACCACCACTACAACCAGCACCACAACCACCACCACCACAAACACCAGCACCACAACCACTACAAACACCACCACAACCACCACCACAAACACCAGCACCACAAACAGCACCACAACCACCACCAGTACCACCACCACCATAACCACCACCACAACCACCACCACAACCACCAACACCACAACCAGCACCACAACCACAAGCACCATAACCAGCACCACAACCACCACCACCACAAACACCAGCACCACAAACAGCACCAAAACCAGCACCACAACCAGCACCACAATCAGAACCACAACCAGCACCACAACCAGCACCACAACCAGCACCAAAACCAGCACCACAACCAGCACCACAACCAGCACCACAACAAGCACAACAAACACCAGCATAACAAACAGCACCACAACCAGCACCACATCCACTACCACCACCACCACCACCACCACCACAACCACCACAAGCACCATAACCAGCACCACAACCACCACCACAACCAACACATAAACCACACAACCACCACCACAAACACCAGCACCACAACCAGAACCACAAACAGCACCACAACCACCACCAGCACCAGAACCAGCAATCACCACAACCACCAGCACCACAAACATCACCACAACCAGCACCACCACCAACATAACCCCCAGCACCACAACAGCACCACAACCAGCACCACAACCACCACCACCACAACCACAACCAGCGCCACATCCACCACCACCACCACAACCACCACGACAATCACCACCTCAAACACCAGCACCACAACCAGCAACACAACCACCACCACAAACACCAGCACCACAACCAGCACCACAACCACCACCACAACCACCACCACAAACACCACCACAACCACCAGCACCACAAACAGCACCACAAACAGCACCACAACCAGTACCACATCCAACACCACAACCACAAACACCATTACCACAAACAGCATTACAACCACCACTACAATTACCACCACAACCACCACAACAAACCACCAGCACCACAAACAGCACCACAACCAGCACCACAACCAACACCACAACCAGCACCACAACTACCAGCACCACAACCACCAGCACCACAACCACCACCACAACCACATATACAATCACCACAACCAGCACCACAACTACCAGCACCACAACCACCACCACAACCACAAACACCATCACCACAACCAGCACCACAACCACCAGCACCACAACCACAACCAAAAACAATACCACAACCACCACCACCACAACCACCACAACCAGCACAACCAGCACCACAACCAGCACCACAACCACCACCATCACAACCACCACCACAACCACAACAACAAACACCACCACAAACACCAACACCAACACCACAAACACCAGCACCACAACCAGCACCACAACCACAAGCACCATAACCAGCACCACAACCAGCACCACAACCAGCACCACAACCAGCACCACAACGAGCACCACAACCAGCACGACAACAGCACCACAAACAGCACCACAACCAGCACCACAACCAGCACCACAACCAGCACCACAAACAACAGCATAACAAACAGCACTACAACCAGCACCACAACCACCACCACCACCACAACCACCACCACCACAACCACCACCACAACCTGCTCCACAACCAGAATCACAACCAGCACCACAACCACCACCACCACAACAACCACCACCACAACCACCACAACCACCACCACAACCAACACCACAACCAGCACCACCACAACAACAACAACCAGCACCACAACAAGCACCACAACCACCACCACAAGCAACACCACAACCAGCACCACAACCACCAGCACCACAACCACAACCACAACCAGCACCACAAACAGCACCACAACCAGAACCACAACCACCACCACCACCACAACCACCAGCACCACAAATAGCACCACAACCAGCACCACAAACACCAGCACCACAAACAGAACCACAACCACAAACACCAGCACCACAAACAGCACCACAACCACCACCACAATTACCACAACAACCACCACAACCACCACCAGCACCACAAACAGCACCACAACCATCACAACCACCACAACCACCACCACAACCAACTCCACAACCAACACCACAACAAGCACCACAACCAGAATCACAACCACCACCACCATAACCAGCACCACAACCACCACCACAACCAGCTCCACAACCAGAATCACAACCACAACCACCACCACCACAACCACCACAACCAGCACCACAACCACCATTACCACAACCACCACAACCAGCACCACAACCAGCACTACAACCACCACCACCACAACAACCAGCACCACAACCAGCACCACATCCAACACCACAACCAGCACCACAACCACCAGCACCACAACCACCAGCACCACAACCACCACTACAACCAGCACCACAACCACCACCACCACAAACACCAGCACCACAACCACAACCACTACCAACACCACCACAACCACCACCACAAACACCAGCACCACAACCACTACCAACACCACCACAACCACCACCACAAACACCAGCACCACAAACACCAGCACCACAAACAGCACCACAACCACCACCAGTACCACCACCACCATAACCACCACCATAACCACCACCACAACCACCACCACAACCACCAACACCACAACCAGCACCACAACCACCACCACCACAAACACCAGCACCACAAACAGCACCAAAACCAGCACCACAACCAGCACCACAATCAGAACCACAACCAGCACCACAACCAGCACCACAACCAGCACCAAAACCAGCACCAAAACCAGCACCACAACCAGCACCACAACCAGCACCACAACCAGCACAACAAACACCAGCATAACAAACAGCACCACAACCAGCACCACATCCACTACCACCACCACCACCACAAGCACCATAACCAGCACCACAACCACCACCACAACCAACACATAAACCACACAACCACCACCACAAACACCAGCACCACAACCAGAACCACAAACAGCACCACAACCACCACCAGCACCAGAACCAGCACCACCACAACAACAACAACCAGCACCACAACAAGCACCACAACCACCACCACAACCAACACCACAACCAGCACCACAACCACCAGCACCACAACCACAACCACAACCAGCACCACAAACAGCACCACAACCAGAACCACAACCACCACCACCACCACAACCACCAGCACCACAAATAGCACCACAACCAGCACCACAAACACCAGCACCACAAACAGAACCACAACCACAAACACCAGCACCACAAACAGCACCACAACCACCACCACAATTACCACAACAACCACCACAACCACCACCACCACCACATCAATCAGCACCACAAACAGCACCACAACCATCACAACCACCACAACCACCACCACAACCAACTCCACAACCAACACCACAACCAGCACCACAACCAGAATCACAACCACCACCACCACAACCAGCACCACAACCACCACCACAACCAGCTCCACAACCAGAATCACAACCACAACCACAACCACCACAACCAGCACCACAACCACCATTACCACAACCACCACAACCAGCACCACAACCAGCACTACAACCACCACCACCACAACAACCAGCACCACAACCAGCACCACAACCAACACCACAACCAGCACCACAACCACCAGCACCACAACCACCAGCACCACAACCACCACTACAACCAGCACCACAACCACCACCACCACAAACACCAGCACCACAACCACTACCAACACCACCACAACCACCACCACAAACACCAGCACCACAAACAGCACCACAACCACCACCAGTACCACCACCACCATAACCACAACCACAACCACCACCACAACCACCAACACCACAACCAGCACCACAACCACAAGCACCATAACCAGCACCACAACCACCACCACCACAAACACCAGCACCACAAACAGCACCAAAACCAGCACCACAACCAGCACCAGAATCAGAACCACAACCAGCACCACAACCAGCACCACAACCAGCACCAAAACCAGCACCACAACCAGCACCACAACCAGCACCACAACCAGCACAACAAACACCAGCATAACAAACAGCACCACAACCAGCACCACATCCACTACCACCACCACCACCACCACCACCACAACCACCACAAGCACCATAACCAGCACCACAACCACCACCACAACCAACACATAAACCACACAACCACCACCACAAACACCAGCACCACAACCAGAACCACAAACAGCACCACAACCACCACCAGCACCAGAACCAGCAATCACCACAACCACCAGCACCACAAACATCACCACAACCAGCACCACCACCAACATAACCACCAGCACCACAAAAGCACCACAACCAGCACCACAACCACCACCACCACCACCACAACCACAACCAGCGCCACATCCACCACCACCACCACAACCACCACGACAATCACCACCACAAACACCAGCACCATAACCAGCAACACAACCACCACCACAAACACCAGCAACACAACCAGCAACACAACCACCAACACAACCACCACCACAAACACCACCACAACCACCAGCACCACAAACAGCACCACAACCAGCACCACATCCAACACCACAACCACAAACACCATTACCACAAACAGCATTACAACCACCACTACAATTACCACCAAAACCACCACAACAAACCACCAGCACCACAAACAGCACCACAACCAGCACCACAACCAACACCACAACCAGCACCACAACTACCAGCACCACAACCACCACCACAACCACAGATACCATCACCACAACCAGCACCACAACTACCAGCACCACAACCACCACCACAACCACAAACACCATCACCACAACCAGCACCACAACCACCAGCACCACAACCACAACCAAAAACAATACCACAACCACAACCACCACAACCACCACAACCAGCACAACCAGCACCACAACCAGCACCACAACCACCACCACCACAACCACCACCACAACCACCACCACAAACACCACCACAAACACCAACACCAGCACCACAAACACCAGCACCACAACCAGCACCACAACCAGCACCACAACCACAATCACCATAACCAGCACCACAACCAGAACCACAACCAGCACCACAACCAGCACCACAACCAGCACCACAACCAGCACCACAACAGCACCACAACCAGCACCACAACCAGCACCACAACCAGCACCACAACCAGCACCACAACCAGCACCATAACCAGCACTACAACCAGCACCACAAACACCAGCATAACAAACAGCACCACAACCACCACCACCACAACCACCACCACAACCACCACCACAAACACCACCACAAACACCAACACCAGCACCACAAACACCAGCACCACAACCAGCACCACAACCAGCACCACAACCACAATCACCATAACCAGCACCACAACCAGAACCACTACCACCACCACCATTACCACAACCACCACAAGCACCATAACCAGCACCACAACCACCACCACAACCAACACATAAACCACACAACCACCACCACAAACACCAGCACCACAACCAGCACCACAAACAGCACCACAACCACAACCAGCACCACAACCAGCAACCACCACAACCACCACAACAACCACCACCACCACCACCACAAACACCACCACCACAACCACCACCACCACAAACAGCACCACCACCACCACAACCACCACAACCAACACCACAACCAGCAACACAACCACCAGCATCATAACCAGCACCACAACCAGCACCACAAAAACCAGCAACACAACCACCACCACAAACACCAGCACCACAAACAGCACCACAACCACCACCACAACCACCACCACAACCAGCACGACAAACACCAGCTACACAAACACCACCACAACCACCACCACAACCAGCACCACAAACAGAACCACAACAACCACCACCACCAGCACCACAAACACTAGCACCACAACCAGCACCACAACCAGCAACCATCACCACAAAAAGCATCACAACCACCACCAGTACCACCACCACCATAACCACCACCATAACCACCACCACAATTACCACAACAACCACCACAACCACCACCAGCACCACAAACAGCACCACAACCATCACAACCACCACAACCACCACCACAACCAACTCCACAACCAACACCACAACCAGCACCACAACCAGAATCACAACCACCACCACCACAACCAGCACCACAACCACCACCACAACCAGCTCCACAACCAGAATCAGAACCACCACCACCACAACCACCACAACCAGCACCACAACCACCATTACCACAACCACCACAACCAGCACCACAACCAGCACTACAACCACCACCACCACAACAACCAGCACCACAACCAGCACCACAACCAACACCAAAACCACCACCACAACCACCAGCACCACAACCACCAGCACCACAACCACCACTACAACCAGCACCACAACCACCACCACCACAAACACCAGCACCACAACCACTACCAACACCACCACAACCACCACCACAAACACCAGCACCACAAACAGCACCACAACCACCACCAGTACCACCACCACCATAACCACCACCACAACCACCACCACAACCACCAACACCACAACCAGCACCACAACCACAAGCACCATAACCAGCACCACAACCACCACCACCACAAACACCAGCACCACAAACAGCACCAAAACCAGCACCACAACCAGCACCACAATCAGAACCACAACCAGAACCACAACCAGCACCACAACCAGCACCAAAACCAGCACCAAAACCAGCACCACAACCAGCACCACAACCAGCACCAAAACCAGCACCAAAACCAGCACCACAACCACCACCACAACCAACACCACAACCAACACCACAACCAGCACCACCACAACAACAACCAGCACCACAACAAGCACCACAACCACCACCACAACCAACACCACAACCAGCACCACAACCACCAGCACCACAACCACAACCAGCACCACAACCAGAACCACAACCACCACCACCACCACAACCACCAGCACCACAAATAGCACCACAACCAGCACCACAAACACCAGCACCACAAACAGAACCACAACCACAAACACCAGCACCACAAACAGCACCACAACCACCACCACAATTACCACAACAACCACCACAACCACCACCAGCACCACAAACAGCACCACAACCATCACAACCACCACAACCACCACCACAACCAACTCCACAACCAACACCACAACCAGCACCACAACCAGAATCACAACCACCAGCACCACAACCAGCACCACAACCACCACCACAACCAGCTCCACAACCAGAATCACAACCACAACCACCACCACCACAACCACCACAACCAGCACCACAACCACCATTACCACAACCACCACAACCAGCACCACAACCAGCACTACAACCACCACCACCACAACAACCAGCACCACAACCAGCACCACAACCAACACCACAACCAGCACCACAACCACCAGCACCACAACCACCAGCACCACAACCACCACTACAACCAGCACCACAACCACCACCACCACAAACACCAGCACCACAACCACTACCAACACCACCACAACCACCACCACAAACACCAGCACCACAAACAGCACCACAACCACCACCAGTACCACCACCACCATAACCACCACCACAACCACCACCACAACCACCAACACCACAACCAGCACCACAACCACAAGCACCATAACCAGCACCACAACCACCACCACCACAAACACCAGCACCACAAACAGCACCAAAACCAGCACCACAACCAGCACCACAATCAGAACCACAACCAGCACCACAACCAGCACCACAACCAGCACCAAAACCAGCAAAAAAAACCAGCACCACAACCAGCACCACAACCAGCACCACAACCAGCACAACAAACACCAGCATAACAAACAGCACCACAACCAGCGTCACATCCACTACCACCACCACCACCACCACCACCACAACCACCACAAGCACCATAACCAGCACCACAACCACCACCACAACCAACACATAAACCACACAACCACCACCACAAACACCAGCACCACAACCAGAACCACAAACAGCACCACAACCACCACCAGCACCAGAATCAGCACCACCACAACAACAACAACCAGCACCACAACAAGCACCACAACCACCACCACAACCAACACCACAACCAGCACCACAACCACCAGCACCACAACCACAACCACAACCAGCACCACAAACAGCACCACAACCAGAACCACAACCACCACCACCACCACAACCACCAGCACCACAAATAGCACCACAACCAGCACCACAAACACCAGCACCACAAACAGAACCACAACCACAAACACCAGCACCACAAACAGCACCACAACCACCACCACAATTACCACAACAACCACCACAACCACCACCACCACCACAAACATCAGCACCACAAACAGCACCACAACCATCACAACCACCACAACCACCACCACAACCAACTCCACAACCAACACCACAACCAGCACCACAACCAGAATCACAACCACCACCACCACAACCAGCACCACAACCACCACCACAACCAGCTTTACAACCAGAATCACAACCACAACCACAACCACCACAACCAGCACCACAACCACCATTACCACAACCACCACAACCAGCACCACAACCAGCACTACAACCACCACCACCACAACAACCAGTACCACAACCAGCACCACAACCACCACCAGTACCACCACCACCATAACCACCACCACAACCACCACCACAACCACCAACACTACAACCAGCACCACAACCACAAGCACCATAACCAGCACCACAACCACCACCACCACAAACATCAGCACCACAACCAGCACCAAAACCAGCACCACAACCAGCACCACAACCAGCACAACAAACACCAGCATAACAAATAGCACCACAACCAGCACCACATCCACTACCACCACCACCACCACCACCACAACCACCACAAGCACCATAACCAGCACCACAACCACCACCACAACCAACACATAAACCACACAACCACCACCACAAACATCAGCACCACAACCAGAACCACAAACAGCACCACAACCACCACCAGCACCAGAACCAGCAATCACCACAACCACCAGCACCACAAACATCACCACAACCAGCACCACCACCAACATAACCACCAGCACCACAACAGCACTACAACCAGCACCACAACCACCACCACCACCACCACAACCACAACCAGTGCCACATCCACCACCACCACCACAACCACCACGACAATCACCACCACAAACACCAGCACCACAACAAGCAACACAACCACCACCACAAACACCAGCACCACAACCAGCAACACAACCACCACCACTACCACCACCACAAACACCACCACAACCACCAGCACCACAAACAGCACCACAACCAGCACCACATCCAACACCACAACCACAAACACCATTACCACAAACAGCATTACAACCACCACTACAATTACCACCACAACAAACCACCAGCACCACAAACAGCACCACAACCAGCACCACAACCAACACCACAACCAGCACCACAACTACCAGCACCACAACCACCACCACAACCACAGATACCATCACCACAACCAGCACCACAACTACCAGCACCACAACCACCACCACAACCACAAACACCATCACCACAACCAGCACCACAACCACCAGCGCCACAACCACAACCAAAAACAATACCACAACCACCACCACCACAACCACCACAACCACCACAACCAGCACAACCAGCACCACAACCAGCACCACAACCACCACCACCACAACCACCACCACAACCACCACCACAAACACCACCACAAACACCAAAACCAGCACCACAAACACGAGCACCACAACCAGCACCACAACCAGCACCACAACCACAAGCACCATAACCAGCACCACAACCAGCACCACAACCAGAACCACAACCAGCACCACAACCAGCACCACAACGAGCACCACAACCAGCACCACAACAGCACCACAACCAGCACCACAACCAGCACCACAACCAGCACCACAACCAGCACCACAACCAGCACCACAACCAGCACCACAACCAGCACCACAACCAGCACCACAACCAGCACCACAACCAGCACCACATACACCAGCATAACAAACAGCACCACAACCAGCACCACAACCACCACCACCACCACAACCACTACCACCACAACCACCACCACAACCAGCTCCACAACCAGAATCACAACCAGCACCACAACCACAACCACCACAACAACCACCACCACAACCACCACCACAACCACCACCACAACCAATACCACAACCAGCACCACCACCACCACCATAACAACCAGCACCACAACAAGCACCACAACCACCACCACAACCAACACCACAACCAGCACCACAACCACCAGCACCACAACCACAACCACAACCAGCACCACAAACAGCACCACAACCAGAACCACAACCACCACCACCACCACAACCACCAGCACCACAAATAGCACCACAACCAGCACCACAAACACCATCACCACAAACAGAACCACAACCACAAACACCAGCACCACAAACAGCACCACAACCACCACCACAATTGCCACAACAACCACCACAACCACCACAACCACCACCACCACCACAAACATCAGCACCACAAACAGCACCACAACCATCACAACCACCACAACCACCACCACAACCAACTCCACAACCAGCACCACAACCAGCCCCACAACCAGAATCACAACCACCACCACCACAACCAGCACCACAACCACCACCACAAACATCTCCACAACCAGAATCACAACCACAACCACCACCACCACAACCACCACAAACAGCACCACAACCACCATTACCACAACCACCACAACCAGCACCACAACCAGCACTACAACCACCACCACCACAACAACCAGCACCACAACCAGCACCACAACCAACACCGCAACCAGCACCACAACCAGCACTACAACCACCACCACCACAACAACCAGCACCACAACCAGCACCACAACCAACACCATAACCAGCACCACAACCACCAGCACCACAACCACCAGCACCACAACCACCACTACAACCAGCACCACAACCACCGCCACCACAAACACCAGCACCACAACCACTACAAACACCACCACAACCACCACCACAAACACCAGCACCACAAACAGCACCACAACCACCACCAGTACCACCACCACCATAACCACCACCACAACCACCACCACAACCACCAACACCACAACCAGCACCACAACCACAAGCACCATAACCAGCACCACAACCACCACCACCACAAACACCAGCACCACAAACAGCACCAAAACCAGCACCACAACCAGCACCACAATCAGAACCACAACCAGCACCACAACCAGCACCACAACCAGCACCAAAACCAGCACCACAACCAGCACCACAACCAGCACCACAACCAGCACAACAAACACCAGCATAACAAACAGCACCACAACCAGCACCACATCCACTACCACCACCACCACCACCACCACAACCACCACAAGCACCATAACCAACACCACAACCACCACCACAACCAACACATAAACCACACAACCACCACCACAAACACCAGCACCACAACCAGAACCACAAACAGCACCACAACCACCACCAGCACCAGAACCAGCAATCACCACAACCACCAGCACCACAAACATCACCACAACCAGCACCACCACCAACATAACCCCCAGCACCACAACAGCACCACAACCAGCACCACAACCACCACCACCACCACCACAACCACAACCAGCGCCACATCCACCACCACCACCACAACCACCACGACAATCACCACCTCAAACACCAGCACCACAACCAGCAACACAACCACCACCACAAACACCAGCACCACAACCAGCACCACAACCACCACCACAACCACCACCACAAACACCACCACAACCACCAGCACCACAAACAGCACCACAAACAGCACCACAACCAGTACCACATCCAACACCACAACCACAAACACCATTACCACAAACAGCATTACAACCACCACTACAATTACCACCACAACCACCACAACAAACCACCAGCACCACAAACAGCACCACAACCAGCACCACAACCAACACCACAACCAGCACCACAACTACCAGCACCACAACCACCACCACAACCACATATACCATCACCACAACCAGCACCACAACTACCAGCACCACAACCACCACCACAACCACAAACATTATCACCACAACCAGCACCACAACCACCAGCACCACAACCACAACCAAAAACAATACCACAACCACCACCACCACAACCACCACAACCACCACAACCTGCACAACCAGCACCACAACCAGCACCACAACCACCACCATCACAACCACCACCACAACCACCACAACAAACACCACCACAAACACCAACACCAGCACCACAAACACCAGCACCACAACCAGCACCACAACCACAAGCACCATAACCAGCACCACAACCAGCACCACAACCAGCACCACAACCAGCACCACAACCAGCACCACAACGAGCACCACAACCAGCACCACAACAGCACCACAAACAGCACCACAACCAGCACCACAACCAGCACCACAACCAGCACCACAAACACCAGCATAACAAACAGCACCACAACCAGCACCACAACCACCACCACCACCACAACCACCACCACCACAACCACCACCACAACCTGCTCCACAACCAGAATCACAACCAGCACCACAACCACCACCACCACAACAACCACCACCACAACCACCACAACAACCAACACCACAACCAGCACCACCACAACAACAACAACCAGCACCACAACAAGCACCACAACCACCACCACAAACACCACCACAACCAACACCACAACCAGCACCACAACCACCAGCACCACAACCACAACCACAACCAGCACCACAAACAGCACCACAACCAGAACCACAACCACCACCACCACCACAACCACCAGCACCACAAATAGCACCACAACCAGCACCACAAACACCAGCACCACAAACAGAACCACAACCACAAACACCAGCACCACAAACAGCACCACAACCACCACAATTACCACAACAACCACCACAACCACCACCAGCACCACAAACAGCACCACAACCATCACAACCACCACAACCACCACCACAACCAGCACCACAACCAGAATCACAACCACCACCACCACAACCAGCACCACAACCACCACCACAACCAGCTCCACAACCAGAATCACAACCACAACCACCACCACCACAACCACCACAACCAGCACCACAACCACCATTACCACAACCACCACAACCAGCACCACAACCAGCACTACAACCACCACCACCACAACAACCAGCACCACAACCAGCACCACAACCAACACCACAACCAGCACCACAACCACCAGCACCACAACCACCAGCACCACAACCACCACTACAACCAGCACCACAACCACCACCACCACAAACACCAGCACCACAACCACTACCAACACCACCACAACCACCACCACAAACACCAGCACCACAAACAGCACCACAACCACCACCAGTGCCACCACCACCATAACCACCACCACAACCACCACCACAACCACCAACACCACAACCAGCACCACAACCACAAGCACCATAACCAGCACCACAACCACCACCACCACAAACACCAGCACCACAAACAGCACCAAAACCAGCACCACAACCAGCACCACAATCAGAACCACAACCAGCACCACAACCAACACCACAACCAGCACCAAAACCCACACCAAAACCAGCACCACAACCAGCACCACAACCAGCACCACAACCAGCACAACAAACACCAGCATAACAAACAGCACCACAACCAGCACCACATCCACTACCACCACCACCACCACAACCACCACAAGCACCATAACCAGCACCACAACCACCACCACAACCAACACATAAACCACACAACCACCACCACAAACACCAGCACCACAACCAGAACCACAAACAGCACCACAACCACCACCAGCACCAGAACCAGCACCACCACAACAACAACAACCAGCACCACAACAAGCACCACAACCACCACCACAACCAACACCACAACCAGCACCACAACCACCAGCACCACAACCACAACCACAACCAGCACCACAAACAGCACCACAACCAGAACCACAACCACCACCACCACCACAACCACCAGCACCACAAATAGCACCACAACCAGCACCACAAACACCAGCACCACAAACAGAACCACAACCACAAACACCAGCACCACAAACAGCACCACAACCACCACCACAATTACTACAACAACCACCACAACCACCACCACCACAAACATCAGCACCACAAACAGCACCACAACCATCACAACCACCACAACCACCACCACAACCAACTCCACAACCAACACCACAACCAGCACCACAACCAGAATCACAACCACCACCACCACAACCAGCACCACAACCACCACCACAACCAGCTCCACAACCAGAATCACAACCACAACCACAACCACCACAACCAGCACCACAACCACCATTACCACAACCACCACAACCAGCACCACAACCAGCACTACAACCACCACCACCACAACAACCAGTACCACAACCAGCACCACAACCAACACCACAACCAGCACCACAACCACCAGCACCACAACCACCAGCACCACAACCACCACTACAACCAGCACCACAACCACCACCACCACAAACACCAGCACCACAACCACTACCAACACCACCACAACCACCACCACAAACACCAGCACCACAAACAGCACCACAACCACCACCAGTACCACCACCACCATAACCACCACCACAACCACCACCACAACCACCAACACCACAACCAGCACCACAACCACAAGCACCATAACCAGCACCACAACCACCACCACCACAAACACCAGCACCAAAAACAGCACCAAAACCAGCACCACAACCAGCACCACAATCAGAACCACAACCAGCACCACAACCAGCACCACAACCAGTACCAAAACCAGCACCACAACCAGCACCACAACCAGCACCACAACCAGCACAACAAACACCAGCATAACAAACAGCACCACAACCAGCACCACATCCACTACCACCACCACCACCACCACCACCACAACCACCACAAGCACCATAACCAGCACCACAACCACCACCACAACCAACACATAAACCACACAACCACCACCACAAACACCAGCACCACAACCAGAACCACAAACAGCACCACAACCACCACCAGCACCAGAACCAGCAATCACCACAACCACCAGCACCACAAACATCACCACAACCAGCACCACCACCAACATAACCACCAGCACCACAAAAGCACCACAACCAGCACCACAACCACCACCACCACCACCACAACCACAACCAGCGCCACATCCACCACCACCACCACAACCACCACGACAATCACCACCACAAACATCAGCACCACAACCAGCACCAAAACCAGCACCACAACCAGCACCACAACCAGCACAACAAACACCAGCATAACAAATAGCACCACAACCAGCACCACATTCACTACCACCACCACCACCACCACCACAACCACCACAAGCACCATAACCAGCACCACAACCACCACCACAACCAACACATAAACCACACAACCACCACCACAAACATCAGCACCACAACCAGAACCACAAACAGCACCACAACCACCACCAGCACCAGAACCAGCAATCACCACAACCACCAGCACCACAAACATCACCACAACCAGCACCACCACCAACATAACCACCAGCACCACAACAGCACCACAACCAGCACCACAACCACCACCACCACCACCACAACCACAACCAGTGCCACATCCACCACCACCACCACAACCACCACGACAATCACCACCACAAACACCAGCACCACAACAAGCAACACAACCACCACCACAAACACCAGCACCACAACCAGCAACACAACCACCACCACTACCACCACCACAAACACCACCACAACCACCAGCACCACAAACAGCACCACAACCAGCACCACATCCAACACCACAACCACAAACACCATTACCACAAACAGCATTACAACCACCACTACAATTACCACCACAACAAACCACCAGCACCACAAACAGCACCACAACCAGCACCACAACCAACACCACAACCAGCACCACAACTACCAGCACCACAACTACCAGCACCACAACCACCACCACAACCACAGATACCATCACCACAACCAGCACCACAACTACCAGCACCACAACCACCACCACAACCACAAACACCATCACCACAACCAGCACCACAACCACCAGCGCCACAACCACAACCAAAAACAATACCACAACCACCACCACCACAACCACCACAACCACCACAACCAACAAAACCAGCACCACAACCAGCACCACAACCACCACCACCACAACCACCACCACAACCACCACCACAAACACCACCACAAACACCAAAAACAGCACCACAAACACGAGCACCACAACCAGCACCACAACCAGCATTACAACCACAAGCACCATAACCAGCACCACAACCAGCACCACAACCAGAACCACAACCAGCACCACAACCAGCACCACAACGAGCACCACAACCAGCACCACAACAGCACCACAACCAGCACCACAACCAGCACCACAACCAGCACCACAACCAGCACCACAACCAGCACCACAACCAGCACCACAACCAGCACCACAACCAGCACCACATACACCAGCATAACAAACAGCACCACAACCAGCACCACAACCACCACCACCACCACAACCACTACCACCACAACCACCACCACAACCAGCTCCACAACCAGAATCACAACCAGCACCACAACCACAACCACCACAACAACCACCACCACAACCACCACAACAACCACCACCACAACCACCACAACCACCACCACAACCACCACCACAACCAACACCACAACCAGCACCACCACCACCACAACAACCAGCACCACAACAAGCACCACAACCACCACCACAACCAACACCACAACCAGCACCACAACCACCAGCACCACAACCACAACCACAACCAGCACCACAAACAGCACCACAACCAGAACCACAACCACCACCACCACCACAACCACCAGCACCACAAATAGCACCACAACCAGCACCACAAACACCAGCACCACAAACAGAACCACAACCACAAACACCAGCACCACAAACAGCACCACAACCACCACCACAATTACCACAACAACCACCACAACCACCACAACCACCACCACCACCACAAACATCAGCACCACAAACAGCACCACAACCATCACAACCACCACAACCAGCACCACAACCAGAATCACAACCACCACCACCACAACCAGCACCACAACCACCACCACAAACAGCTCCACAACCAGAATCACAACCACAACCACCACCACCACAACCACCACAAACAGCACCACAACCACCATTACCACAACCACCACAACCAGCACCACAACCAGCACTACAACCACCACCACCACAACAACCAGCACCACAACCAGCACCACAACCAACACGACAACCAGCACCACAACCAGCACTACAACCACCACCACCACAACAACCAGCACCACAACCAGCACCACAACCAACACCACAACCAGCACCACAACCACCAGCACCACAACCACCAGCACCACAACCACCAGCACAACAACCACCACTACAACCAGCACCACAACCACCACCACCACAAACACCAGCACCACAACCACTACAAACACCACCACAACCACCACCACAAACACCAGCACCACAAACAGCACCACAACCACCACCAGTACCACCACCACCATAACCACCACCACAACCACCACCACAACCACCAACACCACAACCAGCACCACAACCACAAGCACCATAACCAGCACCACAACCACCACCACCACAAACACCAGCACCACAAACAGCACCAAAACCAGCACCACAACCAGCACCACAATCAGAACCACAACCAGCACCACAACCAGCACCACAACCAGCACCAAAACCAGCACCACAACCAGCACCACAACCAGCACCACAACCAGCACAACAAACACCAGCATAACAAACAGCACCACAACCAGCACCACATCCACTACCACCACCACCACCACCACCACCACAACCACCACAAGCACCATAACCAGCACCACAACCACCACCACAACCAACACATAAACCACACAACCACCACCACAAACACCAGCACCACAACCAGAACCACAAACAGCACCACAACCACCACCAGCACCAGAACCAGCAATCACCACAACCACCAGCACCACAAACATCACCACAACCAGCACCACCACCAACATAACCCCCAGCACCACAACAGCACCACAACCAGCACCACAACCACCACCACCACCACCACAACCACAACCAGCGCCACATCCACCACCACCACCACAACCACCACGACAATCACCACCTCAAACACCAGCACCACAACCAGCAACACAACCACCACCACAAACACCAGCACCACAACCAGCACCACAACCACCACCACAACCACCACCACAAACACCACCACAACCACCAGCACCACAAACAGCACCACAAACAGCACCACAACCAGTACCACATCCAACACCACAACCACAAACACCATTACCACAAACAGCATTACAACCACCACTACAATTACCACCACAACCACCACAACAAACCACCAGCACCACAAACAGCACCACAACCAGCACCACAACCAACACCACAACCAGCACCACAACTACCAGCACCACAACCACCAGCACCACAACCACCACCACAACCACATATACCATCACCACAACCAGCACCACAACTACCAGCACCACAACCACCACCACAACCACAAACACCATCACCACAACCAGCACCACAACCACCAGCACCACAACCACAACCAAAAACAATACCACAACCACCACCACCACAACCACCACAACCAGCACAACCAGCACCACAACCAGCACCACAACCACCACCATCACAACCACCACCACAACCACAACAACAAACACCACCACAAACACCAACACCAGCACCACAAACACCAGCACCACAACCAGCACCACAACCACAAGCACCATAACCAGCACCACAACCAGCACCACAACCAGCACCACAACCAGCACCACAACCAGCACCACAACCAGCACCACAACGAGCACCACAACCAGCACGACAACAGCACCACAAACAGCACCACAACCAGCACCACAACCAGCACCACAACCAGCACCACAACCAGCACCACAAACACCAGCATAACAAACAGCACTACAACCAGCACCACAACCACCACCACCACCACAACCACCACCACCACAACCACCACCACAACCTGCTCCACAACCAGAATCACAACCAGCACCACAACCACCACCACCACAACAACCACCACCACAACCACCACAACCACCACCACAACCAACACCACAACCAGCACCACCACAACAACAACAACCAGCACCACAACAAGCACCACAACCACCACCACAAGCAACACCACAACCAGCACCACAACCACCAGCACCACAACCACAACCACAACCAGCACCACAAACAGCACCACAACCAGAACCACAACCACCACCACCACCACAACCACCAGCACCACAAATAGCACCACAACCAGCACCACAAACACCAGCACCACAAACAGAACCACAACCACAAACACCAGCACCACAAACAGCACCACAACCACCACCACAATTACCACAACAACCACCACAACCACCACCAGCACCACAAACAGCACCACAACCATCACAACCACCACAACCACCACCACAACCAACTCCACAACCAACACCACAACCAGCACCACAACCAGAATCACAACCACCACCACCATAACCAGCACCACAACCACCACCACAACCAGCTCCACAACCAGAATCACAACCACAACCACCACCACCACAACCACCACAACCAGCACCACAACCACCATTACCACAACCACCACAACCAGCACCACAACCAGCACTACAACCACCACCACCACAACAACCAGCACCACAACCAGCACCACAACCAGCACCACAACCAACACCACAACCAGCACCACAACCACCAGCACCACAACCACCAGCACCACAACCACCACTACAACCAGCACCACAACCACCACCACCACAAACACCAGCACCACAACCACAACCACTACCAACACCACCACAACCACCACCATAAACACCAGCACCACAACCACTACCAACACCACCACAACCACCACCACAAACACCAGCACCACAAACAGCACCACAACCACCACCAGTACCACCACCACCATAACCACCACCACAACCACCAACACCACAACCAGCACCACAACCACAAGCACCATAACCAGCACCACAACCACCACCACCACAAACACCAGCACCACAAACAGCACCAAAACCAGCACCACAACCAGCACCACAATCAGAACCACAACCAGCACCACAACCAGCACCACAACCAGCACCAAAACCAGCACCAAAACCAGCACCACAACCAGCACCACAACCAGCACAACAAACACCAGCATAACAAACAGCACCACAACCAGCACCACATCCACTACCACCACCACCACCACCACCACAACCACCACAAGCACCATAACCAGCACCACAACCACCACCACAACCAACACATAAACCACACAACCACCACCACAAACACCAGCACCACAACCAGAACCACAAACAGCACCACAACCACCACCAGCACCAGAACCAGCACCACCACAACAACAACAACCAGCACCACAACAAGCACCACAACCACCACCACAACCAACACCACAACCAGCACCACAACCACCAGCACCACAACCACAACCACAACCAGCACCACAAACAGCACCACAACCAGAACCACAACCACCACCACCACCACAACCACCAGCACCACAAATAGCACCACAACCAGCACCACAAACACCAGCACCACAAACAGAACCACAACCACAAACACCAGCACCACAAACAGCACCACAACCACCACCACAATTACCACAACAACCACCACAACCACCACCACCACCACATCAATCAGCACCACAAACAGCACCACAACCATCACAACCACCACAACCACCACCACAACCAACTCCACAACCAACACCACAACCAGCACCACAACCAGAATCACAACCACCACCACCACAACCAGCACCACAACCACCACCACAACCAGCTCCACAACCAGAATCACAACCACAACCACAACCACCACAACCAGCACCACAACCACCATTACCACAACCACCACAACCAGCACCACAACCAGCACTACAACCACCACCACCACAACAACCAGTACCACAACCAGCACCACAACCAACACCACAACCAGCACCACAACCACCAGCACCACAACCACCAGCACCACAACCACCACTACAACCAGCACCACAACCACCACCACCACAAACACCAGCACCACAACCACTACCAACACCACCACAAACAGCACCACAACCACCACCAGTACCACCACCACCATAACCACAACCACAACCACCACCACAACCACCAACACCACAACCAGCACCACAACCACAAGCACCATAACCAGCACCACAACCACCACCACCACAAACACCAGCACCACAAACAGCACCAAAACCAGCACCACAACCAGCACCACAATCAGAACCACAACCAGCACCACAACCAGCACCACAACCAGCACCAAAACCAGCACCACAACCAGCACCACAACCAGCACCACAACCAGCACAACAAACACCAGCATAACAAACAGCACCACAACCAGCACCACATCCACTACCACCACCACCACCACCACCACCACAACCACCACAAGCACCATAACCAGCACCACAACCACCACCACAACCAACACATAAACCACACAACCACCACCACAAACACCAGCACCACAACCAGAACCACAAACAGCACCACAACCACCACCAGCACCAGAACCAGCAATCACCACAACCACCAGCACCACAAACATCACCACAACCAGCACCACCACCAACATAACCACCAGCACCACAAAAGCACCACAACCAGCACCACAACCACCACCACCACCACCACAACCACAACCAGCGCCACATCCACCACCACCACCACAACCACCACGACAATCACCACCACAAACACCAGCACCATAACCAGCAACACAACCACCACCACAAACACCAGCAACACAACCAGCAACACAACCACCACCACAACCACCACCACAAACACCACCACAACCACCAGCACCACAAACAGCACCACAACCAGCACCGATTCTATTAATAATAAAACATAACTTACAACCAGCACCACAACCAGCACCACAACCACCAAAACAACCACCACCAAAACATTCACCACAACCAGCACCACAACCAGCAACACCACGACCACCACAACAACCACCACCAAAATAACCACAACCACCACCACCACCACCACCACAACCACCATTACAACCACAACCACCACCACAAACACCAGCACAACCACCAGCACAACCACCAGCACCACAACCAACAGCACCACAACCAGCACCACAACCAGAACCACAACCAGCACATCAACCAGCACCACAACCAGCACCACAACCCCCAAAACCCCCACAACCACAACCACCAGCACCACAACCACCAACACAAACACCACCACAAACACCAGCACCACAACCAGCACCACAACCACCACCACCACCACAACAACCACCACCACAACCACCACAACCACCACCACAACAAACACCACAACCAACACCACAACCAGCACCACCACCACCACAACAAGCAGCACCACAACAACCACCACAACAACCACCACAACCAGCACCACAACCACCAGCACCACAACCACAACCAGCACCACAACCACCACCACAAAAACCAAATCCACAAACAGCACCACAACCAGAACCACAACCACCAACACCACAACCACCACCACAACCACCAGCACCACAAACAGCACCACAACCAGCACCACAACAAGCACCACAACAGCACCACAACCAGCACCACAACCAGCACCACAACCAGCACCACAACCACCACCACAAACACCATCACAACAAACAGCACCACAACCAGCACCACAACAATCACCACAAACACCAGCACCACAAACAGAACCACCACCACAAACACCAGCACCCCAAACAGCACCACAACCACCACCACAAACACCATCACCACAAACAGCACCACAACCAGCACCACAACCAGAATCACAACCACAACCACCACCACCACAACCACCACAACCAGCACCACAACCACCACCACCACAACCACCACAACCAGCACCACAACCACCACCACCACAAACACCACCACCACAACAACCACCACCACAACCACCACCACAACCAGCACCACAACCAGCACCACAACCACCACCACCATAACAACCACCACCACAACCACCACAACCACCACCACAACCAACACCACAACCAACACCACAACCAACACCACAACCAACACCACAACCAGCATCACCACCACCACAACAACCAGCACCACAACCACCACCACAACCAACACCACAACCAGCACCACAACCACCAGCACAAAAACCAGCACCACAAACAGCACCACAACCAGAACCACAACCACCACCACCACAACCACCACAACCACCACCAGCACCACAAACAGCACCACAAACAGCACAACAACCAGCACCACAAACACCAGCACCACAAACAGAACCACAACCACAAACACCAGCACCACAAACAGCACCACAACAACCACCACAATTACCACAACAACCAACACAACCACCACGACAACCACCACCACAAACATCAGCACCACAAACAGCACCACAACCACCACAACCACCACAACCACCACCACAACCAACTCCACAACCAGCACCACAACCAGCACCATAACCAGAATCACAACCACCACCACCACAACCAGCACCAGCACCACCACCACAACCAGCACCACAACCAGAATCACAACCACAACCACCAACACCACAACCACCACAACCCGCACCACAACCACCACCACCACAACCAGCACCACAACCAGCACCACAACCAGCACCACAACCACCACCACCACAACAACCACCACCACAACCAGCACCACAACCAGCACCACAACCAGCACCACAACCAGTACCACCACAACAACCACCACCACAACCACCACAACCACCACAACCAACACCACAACCAACACAACAACCAGCACCATCACCACCACAACAACCAGCACCACAACCACCACCACAACCAACACCACAACCAGCACAACAACCACCAGCACCACAAACACAACCACAAACACCACCACAACCACAACCACCAGTACCACAAACAGCACCACAACCAGCAGCACAAAAATCACCACAACAACCACCACCACCAGCACCAAAAACACTAGCACCACAACCTGCACCACAACCAGCAACCACCACAACCACCACCACAACCACCACCACCACAACCACCACCACCACAACCACCAGCACCACAAACAGCACCACAACCAGCACCGCCAAACCACAACCACCAGCACCACAACCACCAGAACCACAACCACCAGCACCACAACAACCAGCATTACAAAAACCAGCACCACAACCACCAGCACCACAACCACAAACACCAGCACCACAACCACCACAACCACCACCACAACCACCACCACCACCAGCACACCAGCACAACAATTAGCACCACAATCAGCACCACAACCAGCACCAAAACCACCACTACCACAACCAGCACCACAAACACCAGCACCACAAACACCAGCACCACAAACACCAGCACCACAACCAGCACCACAACCAGCACCACAACCAGCACCACAACCAGCACCACAAGCAACACCACAACCAGCACCACAACCACCAGTACCATAACCAGCACCACAACGACCACAACCAGCACCACAAAAACCAGCACCACAACTACCACAAACACCAGCACCACAACCAGCACCACAAGCAACACCACAACCAGCACCACAACCACCAGTACCATAACCAGCACCACAACGACCACAACCAGCACCACAAAAACCAGCACCACAACTACCACAAACACCAGCACCACAGAAAGCACCACAACCACCACCACAACAAACACCACAACCAGCACCACAAACAGAACCACAAACACCAGCACCACAAACAACACCACAACGACCACCACAACCACAACCACCAGTACCACAAACAGCACCACAACCAGCACCACAAACAGAACCACAACCACCACCACCAGCTGCACAAACACTAGCACCACAACTAGCACCACAACCAACAACCACCACAACCACCAGCACCACCACAACCAGCACCACCACAACCACCACCACCACAAACACCAGCACCACAAACAGCACCACAAACAGCACCACAGCCAGCACCACAAACAGCACCACAACCACAACCAGCACCACAACCACCACCACAAACACCAGCACCACAAACAGCACCACAACCACCACCACAAACACCATCACCACAAACAGCGCCACAACCAGCAACACAACCAGAATCACAACCACAACCACAACCACCACAACCAGCACCACAACAACCACCACAACCAGCACCACAACCAGCACCACAACCACCACCACCACAACAGCCACCACCACAACCAGCACCAGAACCAGCACCACAACCACCACCACCACAACAACCACCACCACAACCACCACAACCACCACCACAACCAACACCACAACCAACACCACAACCAGCACCACCACCACCACCACAACAACCAGCACCACAACCACCACCACAACCAACACCACAACCAGAACCACAACCACCAGCACCACAACCACAACCACAACCAGCACCATAACCACCACCACAAAAACCAACACCACAAACAGCACCACAACCAGAACCACAACCACCAACACCACAACCACCACCACAACCACCAGCACCACAAACAGCACCACAACCAGCACCACAACGAGCACCACAACCAGCACCACAACAGCACAACAACCAGCACCACAACCAGCCCCACAACCAGCACCACAACCACCACCACAAACACCATCACCACAAACAGCACCACAACCAGCACCACAAACACCAGCACCACAAACAGAACCACCACCACAAACACCAGCACCACAAACAGCACCACAACCACCACCACAAACACCATCACCACAAACAGCACCACAACCAGCACCACAACCAGAATCACAACCACAACCACCACAACCACCAGCACCACAACAACCAGCACCACAACCAGCATCACAACAACCAGCACCACAACAACCAGCACCACAACCAACACCACAACCAACACCACAACCAACACCACAACCACCAGCACCACAACTAGCACCACAACCAGCACCACAATAACCACCACAACCAGTACCACAACCAGCACCACCACCACAACCACAACCATATTTATAATTATTGTAATTTTGGATAACCTAGAAACATTATAAAGTGGAAATATTTTAATTATCCGATTCTATTAATAATAAAACATAACTTACAACCAGCACCACAACCAGCACCACAACCACCAAAACAACCACCACCAAAACATTCACCACAACCAGCACCACAACCAGCAACACCACGACCACCACAACAACCACCACCAAAATAACCACAACCACCACCACCACCACAAACAGCACCACAACCATCACAACCACCACAACCACCACCACAACCAACTCCACAACCAACACCACAACCAGCACCACAACCAGAATCACAACCACCACCACCACAACCAGCACCACAACCACCACCACAACCAGCTCCACAACCATAATCACAACCACAACCACCACCACCACAACCACCACAACCAGCACCACAACCACCATTACCACAACCACCACAACCAGCACCACAACCAGCACTACAACCACCACCACCACAACAACCAGCACCACAACCAGCACCACAACCAACACCACAACCAGCACCACAACCACCAGCACCACAACCACCAGCACCACAACCACCACTACAACCAGCACCACAACCACCACCACCACAAACACCAGCACCACAACCACTACCAACACCACCACAACCACCACCACAAACACCAGCACCACAAACAGCACCACAACCACCACCAGTGCCACCACCACCATAACCACCACCACAACCACCACCACAACCACCAACACCACAACCAGCACCACAACCACAAGCACCATAACCAGCACCACAACCACCACCACCACAAACACCAGCACCACAAACAGCACCAAAACCAGCACCACAACCAGCACCACAATCAGAACCACAACCAGCACCACAACCAGCACCACAACCAGCACCAAAACCCACACCAAAACCAGCACCACAACCAGCACCACAACCAGCACCACAACCAGCACAACAAACACCAGCATAACAAACAGCACCACAACCAGCACCACATCCACTACCACCACCACCACCACAACCACCACAAGCACCATAACCAGCACCACAACCACCACCACAACCAACACATAAACCACACAACCACCACCACAAACACCAGCACCACAACCAGAACCACAAACAGCACCACAACCACCACCAGCACCAGAACCAGCACCACCACAACAACAACAACCAGCACCACAACAAGCACCACAACCACCACCACAACCAACACCACAACCAGCACCACAACCACCAGCACCACAACCACAACCACAACCAGCACCACAAACAGCACCACAACCAGAACCACAACCACCACCACCACCACAACCACCAGCACCACAAATAGCAGCACAACCAGCACCACAAACACCAGCACCACAAACAGAACCACAACCACAAACACCAGCACCACAAACAGCACCACAACCACCACCACAATTACTACAACAACCACCACAACCACCACCACCACCACAAACATCAGCACCACAAACAGCACCACAACCATCACAACCACCACAACCACCACCACAACCAACTCCACAACCAACACCACAACCAGCACCACAACCAGAATCACAACCACCACCACCACAACCAGCACCACAACCACCACCACAACCAGCTCCACAACCAGAATCACAACCACAACCACAACCACCACAACCAGCACCACAACCACCATTACCACAACCACCACAACCAGCACCACAACCAGCACTACAACCACCACCACCACAACAACCAGTACCACAACCAGCACCACAACCAACACCACAACCAGCACCACAACCACCAGCACCACAACCACCAGCACCACAACCACCACTACAACCAGCACCACAACCACCACCACCACAAACACCAGCACCACAACCACTACCAACACCACCACAACCACCACCACAAACACCAGCACCACAAACAGCACCACAACCACCACCAGTACCACCACCACCATAACCACCACCACAACCACCACCACAACCACCAACACCACAACCAGCACCACAACCACAAGCACCATAACCAGCACCACAACCACCACCACCACAAACACCAGCACCAAAAACAGCACCAAAACCAGCACCACAACCAGCACCACAATCAGAACCACAACCAGCACCACAACCAGCACCACAACCAGCACCAAAACCAGCACCACAACCAGCACCACAACCAGCACCACAACCAGCACAACAAACACCAGCATAACAAACAGCACCACAACCAGCACCACATCCACTACCACCACCACCACCACCACCACCACAACCACCACAAGCACCATAACCAGTACCACAACCACCACCACAACCAACACATAAACCACACAACCACCACCACAAACACCAGCACCACAACCAGAACCACAAACAGCACCACAACCACCACCAGCACCAGAACCAGCAATCACCACAACCACCAGCACCACAAACATCACCACAACCAGCACCACCACCAACATAACCACCAGCACCACAAAAGCACCACAACCAGCACCACAACCACCACCACCACCACCACAACCACAACCAGCGCCACATCCACCACCACCACCACAACCACCACGACAATCACCACCACAAACATCAGCACCACAACCAGCACCAAAACCAGCACCACAACCAGCACCACAACCAGCACAACAAACACCAGCATAACAAATAGCACCACAACCAGCACCACATTCACTACCACCACCACCACCACCACCACCACAACCACCACAAGCACCATAACCAGCACCACAACCACCACCACAACCAACACATAAACCACACAACCACCACCACAAACATCAGCACCACAACCAGAACCACAAACAGCACCACAACCACCACCAGCACCAGAACCAGCAATCACCACAACCACCAGCACCACAAACATCACCACAACCAGGACCACCACCAACATAACCACCAGCACCACAACAGCACCACAACCAGCACCACAACCACCACCACCACCACCACAACCACAACCAGTGCCACATCCACCACCACCACCACAACCACCACGACAATCACCACCACAAACACCAGCACCACAACAAGCAACACAACCACCACCACAAACACCAGCACCACAACCAGCAACACAACCACCACCACTACCACCACCACAAACACCACCACAACCACCAGCACCACAAACAGCACCACAACCAGCACCACATCCAACACCACAACCACAAACACCATTACCACAAACAGCATTACAACCACCACTACAATTACCACCACAACCACCACAACAAACCACCAGCACCACAAACAGCACCACAACCAGCACCACAACCAACACCACAACCAGCACCACAACTACCAGCACCACAACCACCACCACAACCACAGATACCATCACCACAACCAGCACCACAACTACCAGCACCACAACCACCACCACAACCACAAACACCATCACCACAACCAGCACCACAACCACCAGCGCCACAACCACAACCAAAAACAATACCACAACCACCACCACCACAACCACCACAACCACCACAACCAGCAAAACCAGCACCACAACCAGCACCACAACCACCACCACCACAACCACCACCACAACCACCACCACAAACACCACCACAAACACCAAAAACAGCACCACAAACACGAGCACCACAACCAGCACCACAACCAGCACCACAACCACAAGCACCATAACCAGCACCACAACCAGCACCACAACCAGAACCACAACCAGCACCACAACCAGCACCACAACAAGCACCACAACCAGCACCACAACAGCACCACAACCAGCACCACAACCAGCACCACAACCAGCACCACAACCAGCACCACAACCAGCACCACAACCAGCACCACAACCAGCACCACAACCAGCACCACAACCAGCACCACATACACCAGCATAACAAACAGCACCACAACCAGCACCACAACCACCACCACCACCACAACCACTACCACCACAACCACCACCACAACCAGCTCCACAACCAGAATCACAACCAGCACCACAACCACAACCACCACAACAACCACCACCACAACCACCACAACCACCACCACAACCACCACTACAACCAACACCACAACCAGCACCACCACCACCACAACAACCAGCACCACAACAAGCACCACAACCACCACCACAACCAACACCACAACCAGCACCACAACCACCAGCACCACAACCACAACCACAACCAGCACCACAAACAGCACCACAACCAGAACCACAACCACCACCACCACCACAACCACCAGCACCACAAATAGCACCACAACCAGCACCACAAACACCAGCACCACAAACAGAACCACAACCACAAACACCAGCACCACAAACAGCACCACAACCACCACCACAATTACCACAACAACCACCACAACCACCACCACCACCACAAACATCAGCACCACAAACAGCACCACAACCATTACAACCACCACAACCACCACCACAACCAACTCCACAACCAGCACCACAACCAGCACCACAACCAGAATCACAACCACCACCACCACAACCAGCACCACAACCACCACCACAAACAGCTCCACAACCAGAATCACAACCACAACCACCACCACCACAACCACCACAAACAGCACCACAACCACCATTACCACAACCACCACAACCAGCACCACAACCAGCACTACAACCACCACCACCACAACAACCAGCACCACAACCAGCACCACAACCAACACCACAACCAGCACCACAACCAGCACTACAACCACCACCACCACAACAACCAGCACCACAACCAGCACCACAACCAACACCACAACCAGCACCACAACCACCAGCACCACAACCACCAGCACCACAACCACCAGCACAACAACCACCACTACAACCAGCACCACAACCACCACCACCACAAACACCAGCACCACAACCACTACAAACACCACCACAACCACCACCACAAACACCAGCACCACAAACAGCACCACAACCACCACCAGTACCACCACCACCATAACCACCACCACAACCACCACCACAACCACCAACACCACAACCAGCACCACAACCACAAGCACCATAACCAGCACCACAACCACCACCACCACAAACACCAGCACCACAAACAGCACCAAAACCAGCACCACAACCAGCACCACAATCAGAACCACAACCAGCACCACAACCAGCACCACAACCAGCACCAAAACCAGCACCACAACCAGCACCACAACCAGCACCACAACAAGCACAACAAACACCAGCATAACAAACAGCACCACAACCAGCACCACATCCACTACCACCACCACCACCACCACCACCACAACCACCACAAGCACCATAACCAGCACCACAACCACCACCACAACCAACACATAAACCACACAACCACCACCACAAACACCAGCACCACAACCAGAACCACAAACAGCACCACAACCACCACCAGCACCAGAACCAGCAATCACCACAACCACCAGCACCACAAACATCACCACAACCAGCACCACCACCAACATAACCCCCAGCACCACAACAGCACCACAACCAGCACCACAACCACCACCACCACAACCACAACCAGCGCCACATCCACCACCACCACCACAACCACCACGACAATCACCACCTCAAACACCAGCACCACAACCAGCAACACAACCACCACCACAAACACCAGCACCACAACCAGCACCACAACCACCACCACAACCACCACCACAAACACCACCACAACCACCAGCACCACAAACAGCACCACAAACAGCACCACAACCAGTACCACATCCAACACCACAACCACAAACACCATTACCACAAACAGCATTACAACCACCACTACAATTACCACCACAACCACCACAACAAACCACCAGCACCACAAACAGCACCACAACCAGCACCACAACCAACACCACAACCAGCACCACAACTACCAGCACCACAACCACCAGCACCACAACCACCACCACAACCACATATACAATCACCACAACCAGCACCACAACTACCAGCACCACAACCACCACCACAACCACAAACACCATCACCACAACCAGCACCACAACCACCAGCACCACAACCACAACCAAAAACAATACCACAACCACCACCACCACAACCACCACAACCAGCACAACCAGCACCACAACCAGCACCACAACCACCACCATCACAACCACCACCACAACCACAACAACAAACACCACCACAAACACCAACACCAACACCACAAACACCAGCACCACAACCAGCACCACAACCAGCACCACAACCACAAGCACCATAACCAGCACCACAACCAGCACCACAACCAGCACCACAACCAGCACCACAACGAGCACCACAACCAGCACGACAACAGCACCACAAACAGCACCACAACCAGCACCACAACCAGCACCACAACCAGCACCACAAACAACAGCATAACAAACAGCACTACAACCAGCACCACAACCACCACCACCACCACAACCACCACCACCACAACCACCACCACAACCTGCTCCACAACCAGAATCACAACCAGCACCACAACCACCACCACCACAACAACCACCACCACAACCACCACAACCACCACCACAACCAACACCACAACCAGCACCACCACAACAACAACAACCAGCACCACAACAAGCACCACAACCACCACCACAAGCAACACCACAACCAGCACCACAACCACCAGCACCACAACCACAACCACAACCAGCACCACAAACAGCACCACAACCAGAACCACAACCACCACCACCACCACAACCACCAGCACCACAAATAGCACCACAACCAGCACCACAAACACCAGCACCACAAACAGAACCACAACCACAAACACCAGCACCACAAACAGCACCACAACCACCACCACAATTACCACAACAACCACCACAACCACCACCAGCACCACAAACAGCACCACAACCATCACAACCACCACAACCACCACCACAACCAACTCCACAACCAACACCACAACAAGCACCACAACCAGAATCACAACCACCACCACCATAACCAGCACCACAACCACCACCACAACCAGCTCCACAACCAGAATCACAACCACAACCACCACCACCACAACCACCACAACCAGCACCACAACCACCATTACCACAACCACCACAACCAGCACCACAACCAGCACTACAACCACCACCACCACAACAACCAGCACCACAACCAGCACCACAACCAACACCACAACCAGCACCACAACCACCAGCACCACAACCACCAGCACCACAACCACCACTACAACCAGCACCACAACCACCACCACCACAAACACCAGCACCACAACCACAACCACTACCAACACCACCACAACCACCACCACAAACACCAGCACCACAACCACTACCAACACCACCACAACCACCACCACAAACACCAGCACCACAAACACCAGCACCACAAACAGCACCACAACCACCACCAGTACCACCACCACCATAACCACCACCATAACCACCACCACAACCACCACCACAACCACCAACACCACAACCAGCACCACAACCACCACAAACACCAGCACCACAAACAGCACCAAAACCAGCACCACAACCAGCACCACAATCAGAACCACAACCAGCACCACAACCAGCACCACAACCAGCACCAAAACCAGCACCAAAACCAGCACCACAACCAGCACCACAACCAGCACCACAACCAGCACAACAAACACCAGCATAACAAACAGCACCACAACCAGCACCACATCCACTACCACCACCACCACCACAAGCACCATAACCAGCACCACAACCACCACCACAACCAACACATAAACCACACAACCACCACCACAAACACCAGCACCACAACCAGAACCACAAACAGCACCACAACCACCACCAGCACCAGAACCAGCACCACCACAACAACAACAACCAGCACCACAACAAGCACCACAACCACCACCACAACCAACACCACAACCAGCACCACAACCACCAGCACCACAACCACAACCACAACCAGCACCACAAACAGCACCACAACCAGAACCACAACCACCACCACCACCACAACCACCAGCACCACAAATAGCACCACAACCAGCACCACAAACACCAGCACCACAAACAGAACCACAACCACAAACACCAGCACCACAAACAGCACCACAACCACCACCACAATTACCACAACAACCACCACAACCACCACCACCACCACATCAATCAGCACCACAAACAGCACCACAACCATCACAACCACCACAACCACCACCACAACCAACTCCACAACCAACACCACAACCAGCACCACAACCAGAATCACAACCACCACCACCACAACCAGCACCACAACCACCACCACAACCAGCTCCACAACCAGAATCACAACCACAACCACAACCACCACAACCAGCACCACAACCACCATTACCACAACCACCACAACCAGCACCACAACCAGCACTACAACCACCACCACCACAACAACCAGCACCACAACCAGCACCACAACCAACACCACAACCAGCACCACAACCACCAGCACCACAACCACCAGCACCACAACCACCACTACAACCAGCACCACAACCACCACCACCACAAACACCAGCACCACAACCACTACCAACACCACCACAACCACCACCACAAACACCAGCACCACAAACAGCACCACAACCACCACCAGTACCACCACCACCATAACCACAACCACAACCACCACCACAACCACCAACACCACAACCAGCACCACAACCACAAGCACCATAACCAGCACCACAACCACCACCACCACAAACACCAGCACCACAAACAGCACCAAAACCAGCACCACAACCAGCACCAGAATCAGAACCACAACCAGCACCACAACCAGCACCACAACCAGCACCAAAACCAGCACCACAACCAGCACCACAACCAGCACCACAACCAGCACAACAAACACCAGCATAACAAACAGCACCACAACCAGCACCACATCCACTACCACCACCACCACCACCACCACCACAACCACCACAAGCACCATAACCAGCACCACAACCACCACCACAACCAACACATAAACCACACAACCACCACCACAAACACCAGCACCACAACCAGAACCACAAACAGCACCACAACCACCACCAGCACCAGAACCAGCAATCACCACAACCACCAGCACCACAAACATCACCACAACCAGCACCACCACCAACATAACCACCAGCACCACAAAAGCACCACAACCAGCACCACAACCACCACCACCACCACCACAACCACAACCAGCGCCACATCCACCACCACCACCACAACCACCACGACAATCACCACCACAAACACCAGCACCATAACCAGCAACACAACCACCACCACAAACACCAGCAACACAACCAGCAACACAACCACCAACACAACCACCACCACAAACACCACCACAACCACCAGCACCACAAACAGCACCACAACCAGCACCACATCCAACACCACAACCACAAACACCATTACCACAAACAGCATTACAACCACCACTACAATTACCACCAAAACCACCACAACAAACCACCAGCACCACAAACAGCACCACAACCAGCACCACAACCAACACCACAACCAGCACCACAACTACCAGCACCACAACCACCACCACAACCACAGATACCATCACCACAACCAGCACCACAACTACCAGCACCACAACCACCACCACAACCACAAACACCATCACCACAACCAGCACCACAACCACCAGCACCACAACCACAACCAAAAACAATACCACAACCACAACCACCACAACCACCACAACCAGCACAACCAGCACCACAACCAGCACCACAACCACCACCACCACAACCACCACCACAACCACCACCACAAACACCACCACAAACACCAACACCAGCACCACAAACACCAGCACCACAACCAGCACCACAACCAGCACCACAACCACAATCACCATAACCAGCACCACAACCAGAACCACAACCAGCACCACAACCAGCACCACAACCAGCACCACAACCAGCACCACAACAGCACCACAACCAGCACCACAACCAGCACCACAACCAGCACCACAACCAGCACCATAACCAGCACTACAACCAGCACCACAAACACCAGCATAACAAACAGCACCACAACCACCACCACCACAACCACCACCACAACCACCACCACAAACACCACCACAAACACCAACACCAGCACCACAAACACCAGCACCACAACCAGCACCACAACCAGCACCACAACCACAATCACCATAACCAGCACCACAACCAGAACCACTACCACCACCACCATTACCACAACCACCACAAGCACCATAACCAGCACCACAACCACCACCACAACCAACACATAAACCACACAACCACCACCACAAACACCAGCACCACAACCAGCACCACAAACAGCACCACAACCACAACCAGCACCACAACCAGCAACCACCACAACCACCACAACAACCACCACCACCACCACCACAAACACCACCACCACAACCACCACCACCACAAACAGCACCACCACCACCACAACCACCACAACCAACACCACAACCAGCAACACAACCACCAGCATCATAACCAGCACCACAACCAGCACCACAAAAACCAGCAACACAACCACCACCACAAACACCAGCACCACAAACAGCACCACAACCACCACCACAACCACCACCACAACCAGCACGACAAACACCAGCTACACAAACACCACCACAACCACCACCACAACCAGCACCACAAACAGAACCACAACAACCACCACCACCAGCACCACAAACACTAGCACCACAACCAGCACCACAACCAGCAACCATCACCACAAAAAGCATCACAACCACCACCAGTACCACCACCACCATAACCACCACCATAACCACCACCACAACCACCAACACCACAACCAGCACCACAACCACAAGCACCATAACCAGCACCACGACCACAACCACCACCACAAAAACCAGCACCACAACTACCACAAACACCAGCACCACAAACAGCACCACAACCACCACCACAACCACCACCACAACTATCACCACAAACAGCACCACAAACACCACCACCACAACGACCACCACAACCACAACCACCAGTACCACAAACAGCACCACAACCAGCACCACAAACAGAACCACAACAACCACCACCACCAGCACCACAAACACTAGCACCACAACCAGCACCACAACCAGCACCACAACCAGCAACCACCACAACCACCACCACAACCACCACCACCACAACCACCACCACCACAACCACCACCACCACCACAACCACCACCACCACAAACACCAGCACCACAAACAGCACCACAACCAGCACCACAAACAGCACCACAACCAGCACCACAACCAGCACCACAACCAGCAACCACCACAACCACCACAACCACCACCACAACAACCACAACCACCACCACCACAACCACCACCACTACAACACCACAACCAGCACCACAACCACCAGCTTCATAACCAGCACCACAACAAGCACCACAAAAACCAGCAACACAACCACCACCACAAACACCCGCACCACAAACAGCACCACAACCACCACCACAACCACCACCACAACCAGCACGACAAACACTAGCACCACAAACACCACCACAACCACCACCACAACCACCACCACAACCACCAGTACCACAAACAGCACCACAGCCAGCACCACAAACAGAACCACAACAACCACCACCACCAGCACCACAAACACTTGCACCACAACCAGCAACCACCACAACTACCACCACAACAACCACAACCACCACCACAACCACCACCACCACAACCACCATCACCACAAACAGCACCACAACCAGCACCACCAGCACCACCACCACCACAACCAGCACCACAACCACCACCAACACAACCAGCACCACAACCAGCACCACAACCAACACCACACCCAGCACCACACCCAGCACCACAACCACCAGCACCACAAACACCACCACAACCAACACCACAAACACCAGCACCACAAACAGCACCACAAACAGCACCACAAACACAACCAGCACCACAACCAGCACCACAACCAGCACCACAACCAGCACCACAACGCCCACAACCACCACCACAACCACCAGCACTACAACCAGCACCACAAACACCAGCACCACAAACAGCACCACAACCATCACCACAACCAGCTCCACAACCAGAATCACAACCACAACCACCACCACCACAACCACCACAACCAGCACCACAACCACCATTACCACAACCACCACAACCAGCACCACAACCAGCACTACAACCACCACCACCACAACAACCAGCACCACAACCAGCACCACAACCAACACCACAACCAGCACCACAACCACCAGCACCACAACCACCAGCACCACAACCACCACTACAACCAGCACCACAACCACCACCACCACAAACACCAGCACCACAACCACTACCAACACCACCACAACCACCACCACAAACACCAGCACCACAAACAGCACCACAACCACCACCAGTACCACCACCACCATAACCACCACCACAACCACCACCACAACCACCAACACCACAACCAGCACCACAACCACAAGCACCATAACCAGCACCACAACCACCACCACCACAAACACCAGCACCACAAACAGCACCAAAACCAGCACCACAACCAGCACCACAATCAGAACCACAACCAGCACCACAACCAGCACCACAACCAGCACCAAAACCAGCAAAAAAAACCAGCACCACAACCAGCACCACAACCAGCACCACAACCAGCACAACAAACACCAGCATAACAAACAGCACCACAACCAGCGTCACATCCACTACCACCACCACCACCACCACCACCACAACCACCACAAGCACCATAACCAGCACCACAACCACCACCACAACCAACACATAAACCACACAACCACCACCACAAACACCAGCACCACAACCAGAACCACAAACAGCACCACAACCACCACCAGCACCAGAACCAGCACCACCACAACAACAACAACCAGCACCACAACAAGCACCACAACCACCACCACAACCAACACCACAACCAGCACCACAACCACCAGCACCACAACCACAACCACAACCAGCACCACAAACAGCACCACAACCAGAACCACAACCACCACCACCACCACAACCACCAGCACCACAAATAGCACCACAACCAGCACCACAAACACCAGCACCACAAACAGAACCACAACCACAAACACCAGCACCACAAACAGCACCACAACCACCACCACAATTACCACAACAACCACCACAACCACCACCACCACCACAAACATCAGCACCACAAACAGCACCACAACCATCACAACCACCACAACCACCACCACAACCAACTCCACAACCAACACCACAACCAGCACCACAACCAGAATCACAACCACCACCACCACAACCAGCACCACAACCACCACCACAACCAGCTTTACAACCAGAATCACAACCACAACCACAACCACCACAACCAGCACCACAACCACCATTACCACAACCACCACAACCAGCACCACAACCAGCACTACAACCACCACCACCACAACAACCAGTACCACAACCAGCACCACAACCACCACCAGTACCACCACCACCATAACCACCACCACAACCACCACCACAACCACCAACACTACAACCAGCACCACAACCACAAGCACCATAACCAGCACCACAACCACCACCACCACAAACATCAGCACCACAACCAGCACCAAAACCAGCACCACAACCAGCACCACAACCAGCACAACAAACACCAGCATAACAAATAGCACCACAACCAGCACCACATCCACTACCACCACCACCACCACCACCACAACCACCACAAGCACCATAACCAGCACCACAACCACCACCACAACCAACACATAAACCACACAACCACCACCACAAACATCAGCACCACAACCAGAACCACAAACAGCACCACAACCACCACCAGCACCAGAACCAGCAATCACCACAACCACCAGCACCACAAACATCATTACAACCAGCACCACCACCAACATAACCACCAGCACCACAACAGCACTACAACCAGCACCACAACCACCACCACCACCACCACAACCACAACCAGTGCCACATCCACCACCACCACCACAACCACCACGACAATCACCACCACAAACACCAGCACCACAACAAGCAACACAACCACCACCACAAACACCAGCACCACAACCAGCAACACAACCACCACCACTACCACCACCACAAACACCACCACAACCACCAGCACCACAAACAGCACCACAACCAGCACCACATCCAACACCACAACCACAAACACCATTACCACAAACAGCATTACAACCACCACTACAATTACCACCACAACAAACCACCAGCACCACAAACAGCACCACAACCAGCACCACAACCAACACCACAACCAGCACCACAATTACCAGCACCACAACCACCACCACAACCACAGATACCATCACCACAACCAGCACCACAACTACCAGCACCACAACCACCACCACAACCACAAACACCATCACCACAACCAGCACCACAACCACCAGCGCCACAACCACAACCAAAAACAATACCACAACCACCACCACCACAACCACCACAACCACCACAACCAGCACAACCAGCACCACAACCAGCACCACAACCACCACCACCACAACCACCACCACAACCACCACCACAAACACCACCACAAACACCAAAACCAGCACCACAAACACGAGCACCACAACCAGCACCACAACCAGCACCACAACCACAAGCACCATAACCAGCACCACAACCAGCACCACAACCAGAACCACAACCAGCACCACAACCAGCACCACAACGAGCACCACAACCAGCACCACAACAGCACCACAACCAGCACCACAACCAGCACCACAACCAGCACCACAACCAGCACCACAACCAGCACCACAACCAGCACCACAACCAGCACCACATACACCAGCATAACAAACAGCACCACAACCAGCACCACAACCACCACCACCACCACAACCACTACCACCACAACCACCACCACAACCAGCTCCACAACCAGAATCACAACCAGCACCACAACCACAACCACCACAACAACCACCACCACAACCACCACCACAACCACCACCACAACCAACACCACAACCAACTCCACAACCAGCACCACAACCAGCACCACAACCAGAATCACAACCACCACCACCACAACCAGCACCACAACCACCACCACAAACAGCTCCACAACCAGAATCACAACCACAACCACCACCACCACCACAACCACCAGCACCACAAATAGCACCACAACCAGCACCACAAACACCAGCACCACAAACAGAACCACAACCACAAACACCAGCACCACAAACAGCACCACAACCACCACCACAATTACCACAACAACCACCACAACCACCACCACCACCACAAACATCAGCACCACAAACAGCACCACAACCATTACAACCACCACAACCACCACCACAACCAACTCCACAACCAGCACCACAACCAGCACCACAACCAGAATCACAACCACCACCACCACAACCAGCACCACAACCACCACCACAAACAGCTCCACAACCAGAATCACAACCACAACCACCACCACCACAACCACCACAAACAGCACCACAACCACCATTACCACAACCACCACAACCAGCACCACAACCAGCACTACAACCACCACCACCACAACAACCAGCACCACAACCAGCACCACAACCAACACCACAACCAGCACCACAACCAGCACTACAACCACCACCACCACAACAACCAGCACCACAACCAGCACCACAACCAACACCACAACCAGCACCACAACCACCAGCACCACAACCACCAGCACCACAACCACCACTACAACCAGCACCACAACCACCGCCACCACAAACACCAGCACCACAACCACTACAAACACCACCACAACCACCACCACAAACACCAGCACCACAAACAGCACCACAACCACCACCAGTACCACCACCACCATAACCACCACCACAACCACCACCACAACCACCAACACCACAACCAGCACCACAACCACAAGCACCATAACCAGCACCACAACCACCACCACCACAAACACCAGCACCACAAACAGCACCAAAACCAGCACCACAACCAGCACCACAATCAGAACCACAACCAGCACCACAACCAGCACCACAACCAGCACCAAAACCAGCACCACAACCAGCACCACAACCAGCACCACAACCAGCACAACAAACACCAGCATAACAAACAGCACCACAACCAGCACCACATCCACTACCACAACCACCACCACCACCACAACCACCACAAGCACCATAACCAACACCACAACCACCACCACAACCAACACATAAACCACACAACCACCACCACAAACACCAGCACCACAACCAGAACCACAAACAGCACCACAACCACCACCAGCACCAGAACCAGCAATCACCACAACCACCAGCACCACAAACATCACCACAACCAGCACCACCACCAACATAACCCCCAGCACCACAACAGCACCACAACCAGCACCACAACCACCACCACCACCACCACAACCACAACCAGCGCCACATCCACCACCACCACCACAACCACCACGACAATCACCACCTCAAACACCAGCACCACAACCAGCAACACAACCACCACCACAAACACCAGCACCACAACCAGCACCACAACCACCACCACAACCACCACCACAAACACCACCACAACCACCAGCACCACAAACAGCACCACAAACAGCACCACAACCAGTACCACATCCAACACCACAACCACAAACACCATTACCACAAACAGCATTACAACCACCACTACAATTACCACCACAACCACCACAACAAACCACCAGCACCACAAACAGCACCACAACCAGCACCACAACCAACACCACAACCAGCACCACAACTACCAGCACCACAACCACCACCACAACCACATATACCATCACCACAACCAGCACCACAACTACCAGCACCACAACCACCACCACAACCACAAACATTATCACCACAACCAGCACCACAACCACCAGCACCACAACCACAACCAAAAACAATACCACAACCACCACCACCACAACCACCACAACCACCACAACCTGCACAACCAGCACCACAACCAGCACCACAACCACCACCATCACAACCACCACCACAACCACCACAACAAACACCACCACAAACACCAACACCAGCACCACAAACACCAGCACCACAACCAGCACCACAACCACAAGCACCATAACCAGCACCACAACCAGCACCACAACCAGCACCACAACCAGCACCACAACCAGCACCACAACGAGCACCACAACCAGCACCACAACAGCACCACAAACAGCACCACAACCAGCACCACAACCAGCACCACAACCAGCACCACAAACACCAGCATAACAAACAGCACCACAACCAGCACCACAACCACCACCACCACCACAACCACCACCACCACAACCACCACCACAACCTGCTCCACAACCAGAATCACAACCAGCACCACAACCACCACCACCACAACAACCACCACCACAACCACCACAACCACCACCACAACCAACACCACAACCAGCACCACCACAACAACAACAACCAGCACCACAACAAGCACCACAACCACCACCACAACCACCACCACAACCAACACCACAACCAGCACCACAACCACCAGCACCACAACCACAACCACAACCAGCACCACAAACAGCACCACAACCAGAACCACAACCACCACCACCACCACAACCACCAGCACCACAAATAGCACCACAACCAGCACCACAAACACCAGCACCACAAACAGAACCACAACCACAAACACCAGCACCACAAACAGCACCACAACCACCACAATTACCACAACAACCACCACAAGCACCACCAGCACCACAAACAGCACCACAACCATCACAACCACCACAACCACCACCACAACCAGCACCACAACCAGAATCAAAACCACCACCACCACAACCAGCACCACAACCACCACCACAACCAGCTCCACTACCAGAATCACAACCACAACCACCACCACCACAACCACCACAACCAGCACCACAACCACCATTACCACAACCACCACAACCAGCACCACAACCAGCACTACAACCACCACCACCACAACAACCAGCACCACAACCAGCACCACAACCAACACCACAACCAGCACCACAACCACCAGCACCACAACCACCAGCACCACAACCACCACTACAACCAGCACCACAACCACCACCACCACAAACACCAGCACCACAACCACTACCAACACCACCACAACCACCACCACAAACACCAGCACCACAAACAGCACCACAACCACCACCAGTGCCACCACCACCATAACCACCACCACAACCACCACCACAACCACCAACACCACAACCAGCACCACAACCACAAGCACCATAACCAGCACCACAACCACCACCACCACAAACACCAGCACCACAAACAGCACCAAAACCAGCACCACAACCAGCACCACAATCAGAACCACAACCAGCACCACAACCAGCACCACAACCAGCACCAAAACCCACACCAAAACCAGCACCACAACCAGCACCACAACCAGCACCACAACCAGCACAACAAACACCAGCATAACAAACAGCACCACAACCAGCACCACATCCACTACCACCACCACCACCACAACCACCACAAGCACCATAAACAGCACCACAACCACCACCACAACCAACACATAAACCACACAACCACCACCACAAACACCAGCACCACAACCAGAACCACAAACAGCACCACAACCACCACCAGCACCAGAACCAGCACCACCACAACAACAACAACCAGCACCACAACAAGCACCACAACCACCACCACAACCAACACCACAACCAGCACCACAACCACCAGCACCACAACCACAACCACAACCAGCACCACAAACAGCACCACAACCAGAACCACAACCACCACCACCACCACAACCACCAGCACCACAAATAGCACCACAACCAGCACCACAAACACCAGCACCACAAACAGAACCACAACCACAAACACCAGCACCACAAACAGCACCACAACCACCACCACAATTACTACAACAACCACCACAACCACCACCACCACCACAAACATCAGCACCACAAACAGCACCACAACCATCACAACCACCACAACCACCACCACAACCAACTCCACAACCAACACCACAACCAGCACCACAACCAGAATCACAACCACCACCACCACAACCAGCACCACAACCACCACCACAACCAGCTCCACAACCAGAATCACAACCACAACCACAACCACCACAACCAGCACCACAACCACCATTACCACAACCACCACAACCAGCACCACAACCAGCACTACAACCACCACCACCACAACAACCAGTACCACAACCAGCACCACAACCAACACCACAACCAGCACCACAACCACCAGCACCACAACCACCAGCACCACAACCACCACTACAACCAGCACCACAACCACCACCACCACAAACACCAGCACCACAACCACTACCAACACCACCACAACCACCACCACAAACACCAGCACCACAAACAGCACCACAACCACCACCAGTACCACCACCACCATAACCACCACCACAACCACCACCACAACCACCAACACCACAACCAGCACCACAACCACAAGCACCATAACCAGCACCACAACCACCACCACCACAAACACCAGCACCAAAAACAGCACCAAAACCAGCACCACAACCAGCACCACAATCAGAACCACAACCAGCACCACAACCAGCACCACAACCAGTACCAAAACCAGCACCACAACCAGCACCACAACCAGCACCACAACCAGCACAACAAACACCAGCATAACAAACAGCACCACAACCAGCACCACATCCACTACCACCACCACCACCACCACCACCACAACCACCACAAGCACCATAACCAGCACCACAACCACCACCACAACCAACACATAAACCACACAACCACCACCACAAACACCAGCACCACAACCAGAACCACAAACAGCACCACAACCACCACCAGCACCAGAACCAGCAATCACCACAACCACCAGCACCACAAACATCACCACAACCAGCACCACCACCAACATAACCACCAGCACCACAAAAGCACCACAACCAGCACCACAACCACCACCACCACCACCACAACCACAACCAGCGCCACATCCACCACCACCACCACAACCACCACGACAATCACCACCACAAACATCAGCACCACAACCAGCACCAAAACCAGCACCACAACCAGCACCACAACCAGCACACCAAACACCAGCATAACAAATAGCACCACAACCAGCACCACATTCACTACCACCACCACCACCACCACCACCACAACCACCACAAGCACCATAACCAGCACCACAACCACCACCACAACCAACACATAAACCACACAACCACCACCACAAACATCAGCACCACAACCAGAACCACAAACAGCACCACAACCACCACCAGCACCAGAACCAGCAATCACCACAACCACCAGCACCACAAACATCACCACAACCAGCACCACCACCAACATAACCACCAGCACCACAACAGCACCACAACCAGCACCACAACCACCACCACCACCACCACAACCACAACCAGTGCCACATCCACCACCACCACCACAACCACCACGACAATCACCACCACAAACACCAGCACCACAACAAGCAACACAACCACCACCACAAACACCAGCACCACAACCAGCAACACAACCACCACCACTACCACCACCACAAACACCACCACAACCACCAGCACCACAAACAGCACCACAACCAGCACCACATCCAACACCACAACCACAAACACCATTACCACAAACAGCATTACAACCACCACTACAATTACCACCACAACAAACCACCAGCACCACAAACAGCACCACAACCAGCACCACAACCAACACCACAACCAGCACCACAACTACCAGCACCACAACTACCAGCACCACAACCACCACCACAACCACAGATACCATCACCACAACCAGCACCACAACTACCAGCACCACAACCACCACCACAACCACAAACACCATCACCACAACCAGCACCACAACCACCAGCGCCACAACCACAACCAAAAACAATACCACAACCACCACCACCACAACCACCACAACCACCACAACCAACAAAACCAGCACCACAACCAGCACCACAACCACCACCACCACAACCACCACCACAACCACCACCACAAACACCACCACAAACACCAAAAACAGCACCACAAACACGAGCACCACAACCAGCACCACAACCAGCATTACAACCACAAGCACCATAACCAGCACCACAACCAGCACCACAACCAGAACCACAACCAGCACCACAACCAGCACCACAACGAGCACCACAACCAGCACCACAACATCACCACAACCAGCACCACAACCAGCACCACAACCAGCACCACAACCAGCACCACAACCAGCACCACAACCAGCACCACAACCAGCACCACAACCAGCACCACAACCAGCACCACAACCAGCACCACATACACCAGCATAACAAACAGCACCACAACCAGCACCACAACCACCACCACAACCACTACCACCACAACCACCACCACAACCAGCTCCACAACCAGAATCACAACCAGCACCACAACCACAACCACCACAACAACCACCACCACAACCACCACAACAACCACCACCACAACCACCACAACCACCACCACAACCACCACCACAACCAACACCACAACCAGCACCACCACCACCACAACAACCAGCACCACAACAAGCACCACAACCACCACCACAACCAACACCACAACCAGCACCACAACCACCAGCACCACAACCACAACCACAACCAGCACCACAAACAGCACCACAACCAGAACCACAACCACCACCACCACCACAACCACCAGCACCACAAATAGCACCACAACCAGCACCACAAACACCAGCACCACAAACAGAACCACAACCACAAACACCAGCACCACAAACAGCACCACAACCACCACCACAATTACCACAACAACCACCACAACCACCACAACCACCACCACCACCACAAACATCAGCACCACAAACAGCACCACAACCATCACAACCACCACAACCAGCACCACAACCAGAATCACAACCACCACCACCACAACCAGCACCACAACCACCACCACAAACAGCTCCACAACCAGAATCACAACCACAACCACCACCACCACAACCACCACAAACAGCACCACAACCACCATTACCACAACCACCACAACCAGCACCACAACCAGCACTACAACCACCACCACCACAACAACCAGCACCACAACCAGCACCACAACCAACACCACAACCAGCACCACAACCAGCACTACAACCACCACCACCACAACAACCAGCACCACAACCAGCACCACAACCAACACCACAACCAGCACCACAACCACCAGCACCACAACCACCAGCACCACAACCACCAGCACAACAACCACCACTACAACCAGCACCACAACCACCACCACCACAAACACCAGCACCACAACCACTACAAACACCACCACAACCACCACCACAAACACCAGCACCACAAACAGCACCACAACCACCACCAGTACCACCACCACCATAACCACCACCACAACCACCACCACAACCACCAACACCACAACCAGCACCACAACCACAAGCACCATAACCAGCACCACAACCACCACCACCACAAACACCAGCACCACAAACAGCACCAAAACCAGCACCACAACCAGCACCACAATCAGAACCACAACCAGCACCACAACCAGCACCACAACCAGCACCAAAACCAGCACCACAACCAGCACCACAACCAGCACCACAACCAGCACAACAAACACCAGCATAACAAACAGCACCACAACCAGCACCACATCCACTACCACCACCACCACCACCACCACCACAACCACCACAAGCACCATAACCAGCACCACAACCACCACCACAACCAACACATAAACCACACAACCACCACCACAAACACCAGCACCACAACCAGAACCACAAACAGCACCACAACCACCACCAGCACCAGAACCAGCAATCACCACAACCACCAGCACCACAAACATCACCACAACCAGCACCACCACCAACATAACCCCCAGCACCACAACAGCACCACAACCAGCACCACAACCACCACCACCACCACCACAACCACAACCAGCGCCACATCCACCACCACCACCACAACCACCACGACAATCACCACCTCAAACACCAGCACCACAACCAGCAACACAACCACCACCACAAACACCAGCACCACAACCAGCACCACAACCACCACCACAACCACCACCACAAACACCACCACAACCACCAGCACCACAAACAGCACCACAAACAGCACCACAACCAGTACCACATCCAACACCACAACCACAAACACCATTACCACAAACAGCATTACAACCACCACTACAATTACCACCACAACCACCACAACAAACCACCAGCACCACAAACAGCACCACAACCAGCACCACAACCAACACCACAACCAGCACCACAACTACCAGCACCACAACCACCAGCACCACAACCACCACCACAACCACATATACCATCACCACAACCAGCACCACAACTACCAGCACCACAACCACCACCACAACCACAAACACCATCACCACAACCAGCACCACAACCACCAGCACCACAACCACAACCAAAAACAATACCACAACCACCACCACCACAACCACCACAACCAGCACAACCAGCACCACAACCAGCACCACAACCACCACCATCACAACCACCACCACAACCACAACAACAAACACCACCACAAACACCAACACCAGCACCACAAACACCAGCACCACAACCAGCACCACAACCACAAGCACCATAACCAGCACCACAACCAGCACCACAACCAGCACCACAACCAGCACCACAACCAGCACCACAACCAGCACCACAACGAGCACCACAACCAGCACGACAACAGCACCACAAACAGCACCACAACCAGCACCACAACCAGCACCACAACCAGCACCACAACCAGCACCACAAACACCAGCATAACAAACAGCACTACAACCAGCACCACAACCACCACCACCACCACAACCACCACCACCACAACCACCACCACAACCTGCTCCACAACCAGAATCACAACCAGCACCACAACCACCACCACCACAACAACCACCACCACAACCACCACAACCACCACCACAACCAACACCACAACCAGCACCACCACAACAACAACAACCAGCACCACAACAAGCACCACAACCACCACCACAAGCAACACCACAACCAGCACCACAACCACCAGCACCACAACCACAACCACAACCAGCACCACAAACAGCACCACAACCAGAACCACAACCACCACCACCACCACAACCACCAGCACCACAAATAGCACCACAACCAGCACCACAAACACCAGCACCACAAACAGAACCACAACCACAAACACCAGCACCACAAAAAGCACCACAACCACCACCACAATTACCACAACAACCACCACAACCACCACCAGCACCACAAACAGCACCACAACCATCACAACCACCACAACCACCACCACAACCAACTCCACAACCAACACCACAACCAGCACCACAACCAGAATCACAACCACCACCACCATAACCAGCACCACAACCACCACCACAACCAGCTCCACAACCAGAATCACAACCACAACCACCATCACCACAACCACCACAACCAGCACCACAACCACCATTACCACAACCACCACAACCAGCACCACAACCAGCACTACAACCACCACCACCACAACAACCAGCACCACAACCAGCACCACAACCAGCACCACAACCAACACCACAACCAGCACCACAACCACCAGCACCACAACCACCAGCACCACAACCACCACTACAACCAGCACCACAACCACCACCACCACAAACACCAGCACCACAACAACAACCACTACCAACACCACCACAACCACCACCATAAACACCAGCACCACAACCACTACCAACACCACCACAACCACCACCACAAACACCAGCACCACAAACAGCACCACAACCACCACCAGTACCACCACCACCATAACCACCACCACAACCACCAACACCACAACCAGCACCACAACCACCACCACCACAAACACCAGCACCACAAACAGCACCAAAACCAGCACCACAACCAGCACCACAATCAGAACCACAACCAGCACCACAACCAGCACCACAACCAAAACCAAAACCAGCACCAAAACCAGCACCACAACCAGCACCACAACCAGCACCACAACCAGCACAACAAACACCAGCATAACAAACAGCACCACAACCAGCACCACATCCACTACCACCACCACCACCACCACCACAACCACCACAAGCACCATAACCAGCACCACAACCACCACCACAACCAACACATAAACCACACAACCACCACCACAAACACCAGCACCACAACCAGAACCACAAACAGCACCACAACCACCACCAGCACCAGAACCAGCACCACCACAACAACAACAACCAGCACCACAACAAGCACCACAACCACCACCACAACCAACACCACAACCAGCACCACAACCACCAGCACCACAACCACAACCACAACCAGCACCACAAACAGCACCACAACCAGAACCACAACCACCACCACCACCACAACCACCACCACCACAAATAGCACCACAACCAGCACCACAAACACCAGCACCACAAACAGAACCACAACCACAAACACCAGCACCACAAACAGCACCACAACCACCACCACAATTACCACAACAACCACCACAACCACCACCACCACCACATCAATCAGCACCACAAACAGCACCACAACCATCACAACCACCACAACCACCACCACAACCAACTCCACAACCAACACCACAACCAGCACCACAACCAGAATCACAACCACCACCACCACAACCAGCACCACAACCACCACCACAACCAGCTCCACAACCAGAATCACAACCACAACCACAACCACCACAACCAGCACCACAACCACCATTACCACAACCACCACAACCAGCACCACAACCAGCACTACAACCACCACCACCACAACAACCAGTACCACAACCAGCACCACAACCAACACCACAACCAGCACCACAACCACCAGCACCACAACCACCAGCACCACAACCACCACTACAACCAGCACCACAACCACCACCACCACAAACACCAGCACCACAACCACTACCAACACCACCACAACCACCACCACAAACACCAGCACCACAAACAGCACCACAACCACCACCAGTACCACCACCACCATAACCACAACCACAACCACCACCACAACCACCAACACCACAACCAGCACCACAACCACAAGCACCATAACCAGCACCACAACCACCACCACCACAAACACCAGCACCACAAACAGCACCAAAACCAGCACCACAACCAGCACCACAATCAGAACCACAACCAGCACCACAACCAGCACCACAACCAGCACCAAAACCAGCACCACAACCAGCACCACAACCAGCACCACAACCAGCACAACAAACACCAGCATAACAAACAGCACCACAACCAGCACCACATCCACTACCACCACCACCACCACCACCACCACAACCACCACAAGCACCATAACCAGCACCACAACCACCACCACAACCAACACATAAACCACACAACCACCACCACAAACACCAGCACCACAACCAGAACCACAAACAGCACCACAACCACCACCAGCACCAGAACCAGCAATCACCACAACCACCAGCACCACAAACATCACCACAACCAGCACCACCACCAACATAACCACCAGCACCACAAAAGCACCACAACCAGCACCACAACCACCACCACCACCACCACAACCACAACCAGAGCCACATCCACCACCACCACCACAACCACCACGACAATCACCACCACAAACACCAGCACCATAACCAGCAACACAACCACCACCACAAACACCAGCAACACAACCAGCAACACAACCACCACCACAACCACCACCACAAACACCACCACAACCACCAGCACCACAAACAGCACCACAACCACAAACACCATTACCACAAACAGCATTACAACCACCACTACAATTACCACCAAAATTACCACAACAAACCACCAGCACCACAAACAGCACAACAACCAGCACCACAACCAACACCACAACCAGCACCACAACTACCAGCACCACAACCACCACCACAACCACAGATACCATCACCACAACCAGCACCACAACTACCAGCACCACAACCACCACCACAACCACAAACACCATCACCACAACCAGCACCACAACCACCAGCACCACAACCACAACCAAAAACAATACCACAACCACAACCACCACAACCACCACAACCAGCACAACCAGCACCACAACCAGCACCACAACCACCACCACCACAACCACCACCACAACCACCACCACAAACACCACCACAAACACCACCACAAACACCAACACCAGCACCACAAACACCAGCACCACAACCAGCACCACAACCAGCACCACAACCACAATCACCATAACCAGCACCACAACCAGAACCACAACCAGCACCACAACCAGCACCACAACCAGCACCACAACCAGCACCACAACAGCACCACAACCAGCACCACAACCAGCACCACAACCAGCACCATAACCAGCACTACAACCAGCACCACAAACACCAGCATAACAAACAGCACCACAACCAGCACCACAACCACTACCACCACCACCATTACCACAACCACCACAAGCACCATAACCAGCACCACAACCACCACCACAACCAACACATAAACCACACAACCACCACCACAAACACCAGCACCACAACCAGCACCACAAACAGCACCACAACCACAACCAGCACCACAACCAGCAACCACCACAACCACCACAACAACCACCACCACCACCACCACAAACAACACCACCACAACCACCACAACCACAAACAGCACCACCACCACCACAACCACCACAACCAACACCACAACCAGCAACACAACCACCAGCATCATAACCAGCACCACAACCAGCACCACAAAAACCAGCAACACAACCACCACCACAAACACCAGCACCACAAACAGCACCACAACCACCACCACAACCACCACCACAACCAGCACGACAAACACCAGCTACACAAACACCACCACAACCACCACCACAACCAGCACCACAAACAGAACCACAACAACCACCACCACCAGCACCACAAACACTAGCACCACAACCAGCACCACAACCAGCAACCATCACCACAAAAAGCATCACAACCACCACCAGTACCACCACCACCATAACCACCACCATAACCACCACCACAACCACCAACACCACAACCAGCACCACAACCACAAGCACCATAACCAGCACCACGACCACAACCACCACCACAAAAACCAGCACCACAACTACCACAAACACCAGCACCACAAACAGCACCACAACCACCACCACAACCACCACCACAACTATCACCACAAACAGCACCACAAACACCACCACCACAACGACCACCACAACCACAACCACCAGTACCACAAACAGCACCACAACCAGCACCACAAACAGAACCACAACAACCACCACCACCAGCACCACAAACACTAGCACCACAACCAGCACCACAACCAGCACCACAACCAGCAACCACCACAACCACCACCACAACCACCACCACCACAACCACCACCACCACAACCACCACCACCACCACAACCACCACCACCACAAACACCAGCACCACAAACAGCACCACAACCAGCACCACAAACAGCACCACAACCAGCACCACAACCAGCAACCACCACAACCACCACAACCACCACCACAACAACCATAACCACCACCACCACAACCACCACCACTACAACACCACAACCAGCACCACAACCACCAGCTTCATAACCAGCACCACAACAAGCACCACAAAAACCAGCAACACAACCACCACCACAAACACCCGCACCACAAACAGCACCACAACCACCACCACAACCACCACCACAACCAGCACGACAAACACTAGCACCACAAACACCACCACAACCACCACCACAACCACCAGTACCACAAACAGCACCACAGCCAGCACCACAAACAGAACCACAACAACCACCACCACCAGCACCACAAACACTTGCACCACAACCAGCAACCACCACAACTACCACCACAACAACCACAACCACCACCACAACCACCACCACCACAACCACCATCACCACAAACAGCACCACAACCAGCACCACCAGCACCACCACCACCACAACCAGCACCACAACCACCACCAACACAACCAGCACCACAACCAGCACCACAACCAACACCACACCCAGCACCACACCCAGCACCACAACCACCAGCACCACAAACACCACCACAACCAACACCACAAACACCAGCACCACAAACAGCACCACAAACAGCACCACAAACACAACCAGCACCACAACCAGCACCACAACCAGCACCACAACGCCCACAACCACCACCACAACCACCAGCACTACAACCAGCACCACAAACACCAGCACCACAAACAGCACCACAACCATCACCACAAACACCATCACCACAAACAGCACCACAACCAGCACCACAACCAGAATCACAACCACAACCACCACCACCACAACCACCACAACCCGCACCACCACCACAACCAGCACCACAACCAGCACCACAACCAGCACCACAACCAGCACCACAACCACCACCACCACAACAACCACCACCACAACCAACACCACAACCAGCACCACAACCACTACCACCACAACCAGCACCACAACAAGCACCACCACCACAACCACCACAACCAGCACCACAACCAGCACAACAACCAGCACCACAACCACCACCACCACAACAACCACCACCACAACCACCACCACCACAACCACCACCACAACCAACACCACAACCAACACCACAACCAGCACTACCACCACACCACCCAGCACCACAACCAGCACCACAACCACCACCACAACAAACACCAGAACCAGCACCACAACCACCAGCACCACAACCACCAGCACCACAACCACAACCACAACCAGCACCACAACCAGCACCACAACCACTACCAACACCACCACAACCACCACCACCACAAACACCAGCACCACAAACAGCACCACAACCACCACCACCCCCACCACCACCATAACCAACACCACAACCACCACCACAACCACCAGCACCACAACCAGCACCACAACCAGAAGCACCATACCCAGCACCACAACCACCACCACCACAAACACCAGCACCACAAACAGCACCAAAATACGCACCACAACCAGAACCACAACCAGCACCACAACCAGCACCACAACGAGTACCACAACCAGCACCACAACAGCAACACAACCAGCACCACAACCACCACCAAAAACACCAGCACCACCACCAGCACCACAACCAGCACAACAACCATCACCACAACCATTACCACAACAAGCAACACAACCAGCACCACAACCAGCACAACAACTAGCATCACAACGACCACAACCACCACCACAAACACCAGCACCACAAACAGCACCACAACCACCACCACAAACACCACCACAACCACCACCACAACCACCAGAACCACAAACACAACCACAAACACCACCACAACCACAACCACCAGTACCACAAACAGCACCACAACCAGCAGCACAAACATCACCACCAGCACCAAAAACACTAGCACCACAACCAGCAACACAACCAGCAACCACCACAACCACCACCACAACCACCACCACCACAACCACCACCACCACAACCACCAGCACCACAAACAGCACCACAACCAGCACCGCCAAAACCACAACCACCAGCACCACAACCACCTGCACCACAACCACCAGCACCACAACCACCAGCACCACAACAACCAGCATTACAAAAACCAGCACCACAACCACCAGCACCACAACCACAAACACCAGCACCACAACCACCACAACCACCACCACCACAACCACCACAACCACCACCACAACAACCACCACCACAACCACCACCACAACCAACACCACAACCAGCACCACAACCACCACCACCACAACCACCACAACCAGCACCACAACCAGCACCACAACCACCACCACCACAACCACCACAACCAGCACCACAACTAGCACCACAACCAGCACCACAACCACCACCACCACAACAACCACCACCACAACCACCACAACCACCACCACAACCAACACCACAACCAACACCAAAACCAGCACCACCACCACCACACCACCCAGCACCACAACCAGCACCACAACCACCACCACAACCAACACCACAACCAGCACCACAACCACCAGCACCACAACCACCAGCACCACAACCACAACCACAACCAGCACCACAACCACTACCAACACCACCACAACCACCACCACCACAAACACCAGCACCACAAACAGCACCACAACCACCACCACCCCCACCACCACCATAACCAACACCACAACCACCACCACAACCACCAGCACCACAACCAGTACCACAACCAGAAGCACCATAACCAGCACCACAACCACCACCACCACAAACACCAGCACCACAAACAGCACCAAAACACGCACCACAACCAGAACCACAACCAGCACCACAACCAGCACCACAACGAGCACCACAACCAGCACCACAACATCAACACAACCAGCACCACAACCAGCACCACAACCACCACCAAAAACACCAGCACCACCACCAGCACCACAACCAGCACAACAACCATCACCACAACCATTACCACAACAAGCAACACAACCAGCACCACACCCAGCACAACAACCAGCATCACAACGACCACAACCACCACCACAAACACCAGCACCACAAACAGCACCACAACCACCACCACAAACACCACCACAACCACCACCACAACCACCAGCACCACAAACACAACCACAAACACCACCACAACCACAACCACCAGTACCACAAACAGCACCACAACCAGCAGCACAAAAATCACCACAACAACCACCACCACCAGCACCAAAAACACTAGCACCACAACCTGCACCACAACCAGCAACCACCACCACCACAACCACCACCACCACAACCACCACCACCACAACCACCAGCACCACAAACAGCACCACAACCAGCACCGCCAAACCACAACCACCAGCACCACAACCACCAGAACCACAACCACCAGCACCACAACAACCAGCATTACAAAAACCAGCACCACAACCACCAGCACCACAACCACAAACACCAGCACCACAACCACCACAACCACCACCACAACCACCACCACCACCAGCACACCAGCACAACAATTAGCACCACAATCAGCACCACAACCAGCACCAAAACCACCACTACCACAACCAGCACCACAAACACCAGCACCACAAACACCAGCACCACAAACACCAGCACCACAACCAGCACCACAACCAGCACCACAAGCAACACCACAACCAGCACCACAACCACCAGTACCATAACCAGCACCACAACGGCCACAACCAGCACCACAAAAACCAGCACTACAACTACCACAAACACCAGCACCACAACCAGCACCACAAGCAACACCACAACCAGCACCACAACCACCAGTACCATAACCAGCACCACAACGACCACAACCAGCACCACAAAAACCAGCACCACAACTACCACAAACACCAGCACCACAGAAAGCACCACAACCACCACCACAACAAACACCACAACCAGCACCACAAACAGCACCACAAACACCAGCACCACAAACAACACCACAACGACCACCACAACCACAACCACCAGTACCACAAACAGCACCACAACCAGCACCACAAACAGAACCACAACAACCACCACCACCAGCTGCACAAACACTAGCACCACAACTAGCACCACAACCAACAACCACCACAACCACCAGCACCACCACAACCACCACCACCACAAACACCAGCACCACAAACAGCACCACAGCCAGCACCACAAACAGCACCACAACCACAACCAGCACCACAACCACCACCACAAACACCAGCACCACAAACAGCACCACAACCACCACCACAAACACCATCACCACAAACAGCACCACAACCAGCAACACAACCAGAATCACAACCACAACCACAACCACCACAACCAGCACCACAACAACCACCACAACCAGCACCACAACCAGCACCACAACCACCACCACCACAACAGCCACCACCACAACCAGCACCAGAACCAGCACCACAACCACCACCACCACAACAACCACCACCACAACCACCACAACTACCACCACAACCAACACCACAACCAACACCACAACCAGCACCACCACCACCACCACAACAACCAGCACCACAACCACCACCACAACCAACACCACAACCAGAACCACAACCACCAGCACCACAACCACAACCACAACCAGCACTACAACCACCACCACAAAAACCAACACCACAAACAGCACCACAACCAGAACCACAACCACCAACACCACAACCACCACCACAACCACCAGCACCACAAACAGCACCACAACCAGCACCACAACGACCACCACAACCAGCACCACAACAGCACAACAACCAGCACCACAACCAGCCCCACAACCAGCACCACAACCACCACCACAAACACCATCACCACAAACAGCACCACAACCAGCACCACAAACACCAGCACCACAAACAGAACCACCACCACAAACACCAGCACCACAAACAGCACCACAACCACCACCACAAACACCATCACCACAAACAGCACCACAACCAGCACCACAACCAGAATCACAACCACAACCACCACAACCACCAGCACCACAACAACCAGCACCACAACCAGCATCACAACAACCAGCACCACAACAACCAGCACCACAACCAACACCACAACCAACACCACAACCAACACCACAACCACCAGCACCACAACTAGCACCACAACCAGCACCACAACAACCACCACAACCAGCACCACAACCAGCACCACAACCACCACCACCACAACAGCCACCACCACAACCAGCACCAGAACCAGCACCACAACCACCACCACCACAACAACCACCACCACAACCACCACCACAACCACCACAACCAACACCACAACCAACACCACAACCAGCACCACCACCACCACCACAACAACCAGCACCACAACCACCACCACAACCAACACCACAACCAGAACCACAACCACCAGCACCACAACCACAACCACAACCAGCACCACAACCACCACCACAAAAACCAACACCACAAACAGCACCACAACCAGAACCACAACCACCAACACCACAACCACCACCACAACCACCAGCACCACAAACAGCACCACAACCAGCACCACAACGAGCACCACAACCAGCACCACAACAGCACAACAACCAGCACCACAACCAGCCCCACAACCAGCACCACAACCACCACAACAAACACCATCACCACAAACAGCACCACAACCAGCACCACAAACACCAGCACCACAAACAGAACCACCACCACAAACACCAGCACCACAAACAGCACCACAACCACCACCACAAACACCATCACCACAAACAGCACCACAATTAGCACCACAACCAGAATCACAACCACAACCACCACAACCACCAGCACCACAACAACCAGCACCACAACCAGCATCACAACAACCAGCACCACAACAACCAGCACCACAACCAACACCACAACCAACACCACAACCAACACCACAACCACCAGCACCACAACTAGCACCACAACCAGCACCACAATAACCACCACAACCAGTACCACAACCAGCACCACCACCACAAACACAACCATATTTATAATTATTGTAATTTTGGATAACCTAGAAACATTATAAAGTGGAAATATTTTAATTATCCGATTCTATTAATAATAAAACATAACTTACAACCAGCACCACAACCAGCACCACAACCACCAAAACAACCACCACCAAAACATTCACCACAACCAGCACCACAACCAGCAACACCACGACCACCACAACAACCACCACCAAAATAACCACAACCACCACCACCACCACCACCACAACCACCATTACAACCACAACCACCACCACAAACACCAGCACAACCACCAGCACCACAACCAACAGCACCACAACCAGCACCACAACCAGAACCACAACCAGCACATCAACCAGCACCACAACCAGCACCACAACCCCCACAACCCCCACAACCACAACCACCAGCACCACAACCACCAACACAAACACCACCACAAACACCAGCACCACAACCAGCACCACAACCACCACCACCACCACAACAACCACCACCACAACCACCACAACCACCACCACAACAAACACCACAACCAACACCACAACCAGCACCACCACCACCACAACAAGCAGCACCACAACAACCACCACAACAACCACCACAACCAGCACCACAACCACCAGCACCACAACCACAACCAGCACCACAACCACCACCACAAAAACCAAATCCACAAACAGCACCACAACCAGAACCACAACCACCAACACCACAACCACCACCACAACCACCAGCACCACAAACAGCACCACAACCAGCACCACAACAAGCACCACAACAGCACCACAACCAGCACCACAACCAGCACCACAACCAGCACCACAACCACCACCACAAACACCATCACAACAAACAGCACCACAACCAGCACCACAACCAGCACCACAAACACCAGCACCACAAACAGAACCACCACCACAAACACCAGCACCCCAAACAGCACCACAACCACCACCACAAACACCATCACCACAAACAGCACCACAACCAGCACCACAACCAGAATCACAACCACAACCACCACCACCACAACCACCACAACCAGCACCACAACCACCACCACCACAACCACCACAACCAGCACCACAACCACCACCACCACAAACACCACCACCACAACAACCACCACCACAACCACCACCACAACCAGCACCACAACCAGCACCACAACCACCACCACCATAACAACCACCACCACAACCACCACAACCACCACCACAACCAACACCACAACCAACACCACAACCAACACCACAACCAGCATCACCACCACCACAACAACCAGCACCACAACCACCACCACAACCAACACCACAACCAGCACCACAACCACCAGCACAAAAACCATCACCACAAACAGCACCACAACCAGAACCACAACCACCACCACCACAACCACCACAACCACCACCAGCACCACAAACAGCACCACAAACAGCACAACAACCAGCACCACAAACACCAGCACCACAAACAGAACCACAACCACAAACACCAGCACCACAAACAGCACCACAACAACCACCACAATTACCACAACAACCAACACAACCACCACGACAACCACCACCACAAACATCAGCACCACAAACAGCACCACAACCACCACAACCACCACAACCACCACCACAACCAACTCCACAACCAGCACCACAACCAGCACCATAACCAGAATCACAACCACCACCACCACAACCAGCACCAGCACCACCACCACAACCAGCACCACAACCAGAATCACAACCACAACCACCAACACCACAACCACCACAACCCGCACCACAACCACCACCACCACAACCAGCACCACAACCAGCACCACAACCAGCACCACAACCACCACCACCACAACAACCACCACCACAACCAGCACCACAACCAGCACCACAACCAGCACCACAACCAGTACCACCACAACAACCACCACCACAACCACCACAACCACCACAACCAACACCACAACCAACACAACAACCAGCACCATCACCACCACAACAACCAGCACCACAACCACCACCACAACCAACACCACAACCAGCACAACAACCACCAGCACCACAAACACAACCACAAACACCACCACAACCACAACCACCAGTACCACAAACAGCACCACAACCAGCAGCACAAAAATCACCACAACAACCACCACCACCAGCACCAAAAACACTAGCACCACAACCTGCACCACAACCAGCAACCACCACAACCACCACCACAACCACCACCACCACAACCACCACCACCACAACCACCAGCACCACAAACAGCACCACAACCAGCACCGCCAAACCACAACCACCAGCACCACAACCACCAGAACCACAACCACCAGCACCACAACAACCAGCATTACAAAAACCAGCACCACAACCACCAGCACCACAACCACAAACACCAGCACCACAACCACCACAACCACCACCACAACCACCACCACCACCAGCACACCAGCACAACAATTAGCACCACAATCAGCACCACAACCAGCACCAAAACCACCACTACCACAACCAGCACCACAAACACCAGCACCACAAACACCAGCACCACAAACACCAGCACCACAACCAGCACCACAACCAGCACCACAACCAGCACCACAACCAGCACCACAAGCAACACCACAACCAGCACCACAACCACCAGTACCATAACCAGCACCACAACGACCACAACCAGCACCACAAAAACCAGCACCACAACTACCACAAACACCAGCACCACAACCAGCACCACAAGCAACACCACAACCAGCACCACAACCACCAGTACCATAACCAGCACCACAACGACCACAACCAGCACCACAAAAACCAGCACCACAACTACCACAAACACCAGCACCACAGAAAGCACCACAACCACCACCACAACAAACACCACAACCAGCACCACAAACAGAACCACAAACACCAGCACCACAAACAACACCACAACGACCACCACAACCACAACCACCAGTACCACAAACAGCACCACAACCAGCACCACAAACAGAACCACAACCACCACCACCAGCTGCACAAACACTAGCACCACAACTAGCACCACAACCAACAACCACCACAACCACCAGCACCACCACAACCAGCACCACCACAACCACCACCACCACAAACACCAGCACCACAAACAGCACCACAAACAGCACCACAGCCAGCACCACAAACAGCACCACAACCACAACCAGCACCACAACCACCACCACAAACACCAGCACCACAAACAGCACCACAACCACCACCACAAACACCATCACCACAAACAGCACCACAACCAGCAACACAACCAGAATCACAACCACAACCACAACCACCACAACCAGCACCACAACAACCACCACAACCAGCACCACAACCAGCACCACAACCACCACCACCACAACAGCCACCACCACAACCAGCACCAGAACCAGCACCACAACCACCACCACCACAACAACCACCACCACAACCACCACAACCACCACCACAACCAACACCACAACCAACACCACAACCAGCACCACCACCACCACCACAACAACCAGCACCACAACCACCACCACAACCAACACCACAACCAGAACCACAACCACCAGCACCACAACCACAACCACAACCAGCACCATAACCACCACCACAAAAACCAACACCACAAACAGCACCACAACCAGAACCACAACCACCAACACCACAACCACCACCACAACCACCAGCACCACAAACAGCACCACAACCAGCACCACAACGAGCACCACAACCAGCACCACAACAGCACAACAACCAGCACCACAACCAGCCCCACAACCAGCACCACAACCACCACCACAAACACCATCACCACAAACAGCACCACAACCAGCACCACAAACACCAGCACCACAAACAGAACCACCACCACAAACACCAGCACCACAAACAGCACCACAACCACCACCACAAACACCATCACCACAAACAGCACCACAACCAGCACCACAACCAGAATCACAACCACAACCACCACAACCACCAGCACCACAACAACCAGCACCACAACCAGCATCACAACAACCAGCACCACAACAACCAGCACCACAACCAACACCACAACCAACACCACAACCAACACCACAACCACCAGCACCACAACTAGCACCACAACCAGCACCACAATAACCACCACAACCAGTACCACAACCAGCACCACCACCACAACCACAACCATATTTATAATTATTGTAATTTTGGATAACCTAGAAACATTATAAAGTGGAAATATTTTAATTATCCGATTCTATTAATAATAAAACATAACTTACAACCAGCACCACAACCAGCACCACAACCACCAAAACAACCACCACCAAAACATTCACCACAACCAGCACCACAACCAGCAACACCACGACTACCACAACAACCACCACCAAAATAACCACAACCACCACCACCACCACAAACAGCACCACAACCATCACAACCACCACAACCACCACCACAACCAACTCCACAACCAACACCACAACCAGCACCACAACCAGAATCACAACCACCACCACCACAACCAGCACCACAACCACCACAAACACCAGCACCACAAACAGCACCACAACCACCACCACCCCCACCACCACCATAACCAACACCACAACCACCACCACAACCACCAGCACCACAACCAGCACCACAACCAGAAGCACCATACCCAGCACCACAACCACCACCACCACAAACACCAGCACCACAAACAGCACCAAAATACGCACCACAACCAGAACCACAACCAGCACCACAACCAGCACCACAACGAGCACCACAACCAGCACCACAACAGCAACACAACCAGCACCACAACCACCACCAAAAACACCAGCACCACCACCAGCACCACAACCAGCACAACAACCATCACCACAACCATTACCACAACAAGCAACACAACCAGCACCACAACCAGCACAACAACTAGCATCACAACGACCACAACCACCACCACAAACACCAGCACCACAAACAGCACCACAACCACCACCACAAACACCACCACAACCACCACCACAACCACCAGAACCACAAACACAACCACAAACACCACCACAACCACAACCACCAGTACCACAAACAGCACCACAACCAGCAGCACAAACATCACCACCAGCACCAAAAACACTAGCACCACAACCAGCAACACAACCAGCAACCACCACAACCACCACCACAACCACCACCACCACAACCACCACCACCACAACCACCAGCACCACAAACAGCACCACAACCAGCACCGCCAAAACCACAACCACCAGCACCACAACCACCTGCACCACAACCACCAGCACCACAACCACCAGCACCACAACAACCAGCATTACAAAAACCAGCACCACAACCACCAGCACCACAACCACAAACACCAGCACCACAACCACCACAACCACCACCACCACAACCACCACAACCACCACCACAACAACCACCACCACAACCACCACCACAACCAACACCACAACCAGCACCACAACCACCACCACCACAACCACCACAACCAGCACCACAACCAGCACCACAACCACCACCACCACAACCACCACAACCAGCACCACAACTAGCACCACAACCAGCACCACAACCACCACCACCACAACAACCACCACCACAACCACCACAACCACCACCACAACCAACACCACAACCAACACCAAAACCAGCACCACCACCACCACACCACCCAGCACCACAACCAGCACCACAACCACCACCACAACCAACACCACAACCAGCACCACAACCACCAGCACCACAACCACCAGCACCACAACCACAACCACAACCAGCACCACAACCACTACCAACACCACCACAACCACCACCACCACAAACACCAGCACCACAAACAGCACCACAACCACCACCACCCCCACCACCACCATAACCAACACCACAACCACCACCACAACCACCAGCACCACAACCAGTACCACAACCAGAAGCACCATAACCAGCACCACAACCACCACCACCACAAACACCAGCACCACAAACAGCACCAAAACACGCACCACAACCAGAACCACAACCAGCACCACAACCAGCACCACAACGAGCACCACAACCAGCACCACAACATCAACACAACCAGCACCACAACCAGCACCACAACCACCACCAAAAACACCAGCACCACCACCAGCACCACAACCAGCACAACAACCATCACCACAACCATTACCACAACAAGCAACACAACCAGCACCACACCCAGCACAACAACCAGCATCACAACGACCACAACCACCACCACAAACACCAGCACCACAAACAGCACCACAACCACCACCACAAACACCACCACAACCACCACCACAACCACCAGCACCACAAACACAACCACAAACACCACCACAACCACAACCACCAGTACCACAAACAGCACCACAACCAGCAGCACAAAAATCACCACAACAACCACCACCACCAGCACCAAAAACACTAGCACCACAACCTGCACCACAACCAGCAACCACCACCACCACCACCACCACAACCACCACCACCACAACCACCACCACCACAACCACCAGCACCACAAACAGCACCACAACCAGCACCGCCAAACCACAACCACCAGCACCACAACCACCAGAACCACAACCACCAGCACCACAACAACCAGCATTACAAAAACCAGCACCACAACCACCAGCACCACAACCACAAACACCAGCACCACAACCACCACAACCACCACCACAACCACCACCACCACCAGCACACCAGCACAACAATTAGCACCACAATCAGCACCACAACCAGCACCAAAACCACCACTACCACAACCAGCACCACAAACACCAGCACCACAAACACCAGCACCACAAACACCAGCACCACAACCAGCACCACAACCAGCACCACAAGCAACACCACAACCAGCACCACAACCACCAGTACCATAACCAGCACCACAACGGCCACAACCAGCACCACAAAAACCAGCACTACAACTACCACAAACACCAGCACCACAACCAGCACCACAAGCAACACCACAACCAGCACCACAACCACCAGTACCATAACCAGCACCACAACGACCACAACCAGCACCACAAAAACCAGCACCACAACTACCACAAACACCAGCACCACAGAAAGCACCACAACCACCACCACAACAAACACCACAACCAGCACCACAAACAGCACCACAAACACCAGCACCACAAACAACACCACAACGACCACCACAACCACAACCACCAGTACCACAAACAGCACCACAACCAGCACCACAAACAGAACCACAACAACCACCACCACCAGCTGCACAAACACTAGCACCACAACTAGCACCACAACCAACAACCACCACAACCACCAGCACCACCACAACCACCACCACCACAAACACCAGCACCACAAACAGCACCACAGCCAGCACCACAAACAGCACCACAACCACAACCAGCACCACAACCACCACCACAAACACCAGCACCACAAACAGCACCACAACCACCACCACAAACACCATCACCACAAACAGCACCACAACCAGCAACACAACCAGAATCACAACCACAACCACAACCACCACAACCAGCACCACAACAACCACCACAACCAGCACCACAACCAGCACCACAACCACCACCACCACAACAGCCACCACCACAACCAGCACCAGAACCAGCACCACAACCACCACCACCACAACAACCACCACCACAACCACCACAACTACCACCACAACCAACACCACAACCAACACCACAACCAGCACCACCACCACCACCACAACAACCAGCACCACAACCACCACCACAACCAACACCACAACCAGAACCACAACCACCAGCACCACAACCACAACCACAACCAGCACTACAACCACCACCACAAAAACCAACACCACAAACAGCACCACAACCAGAACCACAACCACCAACACCACAACCACCACCACAACCACCAGCACCACAAACAGCACCACAACCAGCACCACAACGACCACCACAACCAGCACCACAACAGCACAACAACCAGCACCACAACCAGCCCCACAACCAGCACCACAACCACCACCACAAACACCATCACCACAAACAGCACCACAACCAGCACCACAAACACCAGCACCACAAACAGAACCACCACCACAAACACCAGCACCACAAACAGCACCACAACCACCACCACAAACACCATCACCACAAACAGCACCACAACCAGCACCACAACCAGAATCACAACCACAACCACCACAACCACCAGCACCACAACAACCAGCACCACAACCAGCATCACAACAACCAGCACCACAACAACCAGCACCACAACCAACACCACAACCAACACCACAACCAACACCACAACCACCAGCACCACAACTAGCACCACAACCAGCACCACAACAACCACCACAACCAGCACCACAACCAGCACCACAACCACCACCACCACAACAGCCACCACCACAACCAGCACCAGAACCAGCACCACAACCACCACCACCACAACAACCACCACCACAACCACCACAACCACCACCACAACCAACACCACAACCAACACCACAACCAGCACCACCACCACCACCACAACAACCAGCACCACAACCACCACCACAACCAACACCACAACCAGAACCACAACCACCAGCACCACAACCACAACCACAACCAGCACCACAACCACCACCACAAAAACCAACACCACAAACAGCACCACAACCAGAACCACAACCACCAACACCACAACCACCACCACAACCACCAGCACCACAAACAGCACCACAACCAGCACCACAACGAGCACCACAACCAGCACCACAACAGCACAACAACCAGCACCACAACCAGCCCCACAACCAGCACCACAACCACCACAACAAACACCATCACCACAAACAGCACCACAACCAGCACCACAAACACCAGCACCACAAACAGAACCACCACCACAAACACCAGCACCACAAACAGCACCACAACCACCACCACAAACACCATCACCACAAACAGCACCACAATTAGCACCACAACCAGAATCACAACCACAACCACCACAACCACCAGCACCACAACAACCAGCACCACAACCAGCATCACAACAACCAGCACCACAACAACCAGCACCACAACCAACACCACAACCAACACCACAACCAACACCACAACCACCAGCACCACAACTAGCACCACAACCAGCACCACAATAACCACCACAACCAGTACCACAACCAGCACCACCACCACAACCACAACCATATTTATAATTATTGTAATTTTGGATAACCTAGAAACATTATAAAGTGGAAATATTTTAATTATCCGATTCTATTAATAATAAAACATAACTTACAACCAGCACCACAACCAGCACCACAACCACCAAAACAACCACCACCAAAACATTCACCACAACCAGCACCACAACCAGCAACACCACGACCACCACAACAACCACCACCAAAATAACCACAACCACCACCACCACCACCACCACAACCACCATTACAACCACAACCACCACCACAAACACCAGCACAACCACCAGCACCACAACCAACAGCACCACAACCAGCACCACAACCAGAACCACAACCAGCACATCAACCAGCACCACAACCAGCACCACAACCCCCACAACCCCCACAACCACAACCACCAGCACCACAACCACCAACACAAACACCAACACAAACACCAGCACCACAACCAGCACCACAACCACCACCACCACCACAACAACCACCACCACAACCACCACAACCACCACCACAACAAACACCACAACCAACACCACAACCAGCACCACCACCACCACAACAAGCAGCACCACAACAACCACCACAACAACCACCACAACCAGCACCACAACCACCAGCACCACAACCACAACCAGCACCACAACCACCACCACAAAAACCAAATCCACAAACAGCACCACAACCAGAACCACAACCACCAACACCACAACCACCACCACAACCACCAGCACCACAAACAGCACCACAACCAGCACCACAACAAGCACCACAACAGCACCACAACCAGCACCACAACCAGCACCACAACCAGCACCACAACCACCACCACAAACACCATCACAACAAACAGCACCACAACCAGCACCACAACCAGCACCACAAACAGAACCACCACCACAAACACCAGCACCCCAAACAGCACCACAACCACCACCACAAACACCATCACCACAAACAGCACCACAACCAGCACCACAACCAGAATCACAACCACAACCACCACCACCACAACCACCACAACCAGCACCACAACCACCACCACCACAACCACCACAACCAGCACCACAACCACCACCACCACAAACACCACCACCACAACAACCACCACCACAACCACCACCACAACCAGCACCACAACCAGCACCACAACCACCACCACCATAACAACCACCACCACAACCACCACAACCACCACCACAACCAACACCACAACCAACACCACAACCAACACCACAACCAGCATCACCACCACCACAACAACCAGCACCACAACCACCACCACAACCAACACCACAACCAGCACCACAACCACCAGCACAAAAACCAGCACCACAAACAGCACCACAACCAGAACCACAACCACCACCACCACAACCACCACAACCACCACCAGCACCACAAACAGCACCACAAACAGCACAACAACCAGCACCACAAACACCAGCACCACAAACAGAACCACAACCACAAACACCAGCACCACAAACAGCACCACAACAACCACCACAATTACCACAACAACCAACACAACCACCACGACAACCACCACCACAAACATCAGCACCACAAACAGCACCACAACCACCACAACCACCACAACCACCACCACAACCAACTCCACAACCAGCACCACAACCAGCACCATAACCAGAATCACAACCACCACCACCACAACCAGCACCAGCACCACCACCACAACCAGCACCACAACCAGAATCACAACCACAACCACCAACACCACAACCACCACAACCCGCACCACAACCACCACCACCACAACCAGCACCACAACCAGCACCACAACCAGCACCACAACCACCACCACCACAACAACCACCACCACAACCAGCACCACAACCAGCACCACAACCAGCACCACAACCAGTACCACCACAACAACCACCACCACAACCACCACAACCACCACAACCAACACCACAACCAACACAACAACCAGCACCATCACCACCACAACAACCAGCACCACAACCACCACCACAACCAACACCACAACCAGCACAACAACCACCAGCACCACAAACACAACCACAAACACCACCACAACCACAACCACCAGTACCACAAACAGCACCACAACCAGCAGCACAAAAATCACCACAACAACCACCACCACCAGCACCAAAAACACTAGCACCACAACCTGCACCACAACCAGCAACCACCACAACCACCACCACAACCACCACCACCACAACCACCACCACCACAACCACCAGCACCACAAACAGCACCACAACCAGCACCGCCAAACCACAACCACCAGCACCACAACCACCAGAACCACAACCACCAGCACCACAACAACCAGCATTACAAAAACCAGCACCACAACCACCAGCACCACAACCACAAACACCAGCACCACAACCACCACAACCACCACCACAACCACCACCACCACCAGCACACCAGCACAACAATTAGCACCACAATCAGCACCACAACCAGCACCAAAACCACCACTACCACAACCAGCACCACAAACACCAGCACCACAAACACCAGCACCACAAACACCAGCACCACAACCAGCACCACAACCAGCACCACAACCAGCACCACAACCAGCACCACAAGCAACACCACAACCAGCACCACAACCACCAGTACCATAACCAGCACCACAACGACCACAACCAGCACCACAAAAACCAGCACCACAACTACCACAAACACCAGCACCACAACCAGCACCACAAGCAACACCACAACCAGCACCACAACCACCAGTACCATAACCAGCACCACAACGACCACAACCAGCACCACAAAAACCAGCACCACAACTACCACAAACACCAGCACCACAGAAAGCACCACAACCACCACCACAACAAACACCACAACCAGCACCACAAACAGAACCACAAACACCAGCACCACAAACAACACCACAACGACCACCACAACCACAACCACCAGTACCACAAACAGCACCACAACCAGCACCACAAACAGAACCACAACCACCACCACCAGCTGCACAAACACTAGCACCACAACTAGCACCACAACCAACAACCACCACAACCACCAGCACCACAACCAGCATCACAACAACCAGCACCACAACAACCAGCACCACAACCAACACCACAACCAACACCACAACCAACACCACAACCACCAGCACCACAACTAGCACCACAACCAGCACCACAACAACCACCACAACCAGCACCACAACCAGCACCACAACCACCACCACCACAACAGCCACCACCACAACCAGCACCAGAACCAGCACCACAACCACCACCACCACAACAACCACCACCACAACCACCACAACCACCACCACAACCAACACCACAACCAACACCACAACCAGCACCACCACCACCACCACAACAACCAGCACCACAACCACCACCACAACCAACACCACAACCAGAACCACAACCACCAGCACCACAACCACAACCACAACCAGCACCACAACCACCACCACAAAAACCAACACCACAAACAGCACCACAACCAGAACCACAACCACCAACACCACAACCACCACCACAACCACCAGCACCACAAACAGCACCACAACCAGCACCACAACGAGCACCACAACCAGCACCACAACAGCACAACAACCAGCACCACAACCAGCCCCACAACCAGCACCACAACCACCACAACAAACACCATCACCACAAACAGCACCACAACCAGCACCACAAACACCAGCACCACAAACAGAACCACCACCACAAACACCAGCACCACAAACAGCACCACAACCACCACCACAAACACCATCACCACAAACAGCACCACAATTAGCACCACAACCAGAATCACAACCACAACCACCACAACCACCAGCACCACAACAACCAGCACCACAACCAGCATCACAACAACCAGCACCACAACAACCAGCACCACAACCAACACCACAACCAACACCACAACCAACACCACAACCACCAGCACCACAACTAGCACCACAACCAGCACCACAATAACCACCACAACCAGTACCACAACCAGCACCACCACCACAACCACAACCATATTTATAATTATTGTAATTTTGGATAACCTAGAAACATTATAAAGTGGAAATATTTTAATTATCCGATTCTATTAATAATAAAACATAACTTACAACCAGCACCACAACCAGCACCACAACCACCAAAACAACCACCACCAAAACATTCACCACAACCAGCACCACAACCAGCAACACCACGACCACCACAACAACCACCACCAAAATAACCACAACCACCACCACCACCACCACCACAACCACCATTACAACCACAACCACCACCACAAACACCAGCACAACCACCAGCACCACAACCAACAGCACCACAACCAGCACCACAACCAGAACCACAACCAGCACATCAACCAGCACCACAACCAGCACCACAACCCCCACAACCCCCACAACCACAACCACCAGCACCACAACCACCAACACAAACACCACCACAAACACCAGCACCACAACCAGCACCACAACCACCACCACCACCACAACAACCACCACCACAACCACCACAACCACCACCACAACAAACACCACAACCAACACCACAACCAGCACCACCACCACCACAACAAGCAGCACCACAACAACCACCACAACAACCACCACAACCAGCACCACAACCACCAGCACCACAACCACAACCAGCACCACAACCACCACCACAAAAACCAAATCCACAAACAGCACCACAACCAGAACCACAACCACCAACACCACAACCACCACCACAACCACCAGCACCACAAACAGCACCACAACCAGCACCACAACAAGCACCACAACAGCACCACAACCAGCACCACAACCAGCACCACAACCAGCACCACAACCACCACCACAAACACCATCACAACAAACAGCACCACAACCAGCACCACAACCAGCACCACAAACACCAGCACCACAAACAGAACCACCACCACAAACACCAGCACCCCAAACAGCACCACAACCACCACCACAAACACCATCACCACAAACAGCACCACAACCAGCACCACAACCAGAATCACAACCACAACCACCACCACCACAACCACCACAACCAGCACCACAACCACCACCACCACAACCACCACAACCAGCACCACAACCACCACCACCACAAACACCACCACCACAACAACCACCACCACAACCACCACCACAACCAGCACCACAACCAGCACCACAACCACCACCACCATAACAACCACCACCACAACCACCACAACCACCACCACAACCAACACCACAACCAACACCACAACCAACACCACAACCAGCATCACCACCACCACAACAACCAGCACCACAACCACCACCACAACCAACACCACAACCAGCACCACAACCACCAGCACAAAAACCAGCACCACAAACAGCACCACAACCAGAACCACAACCACCACCACCACAACCACCACAACCACCACCAGCACCACAAACAGCACCACAAACAGCACAACAACCAGCACCACAAACACCAGCACCACAAACAGAACCACAACCACAAACACCAGCACCACAAACAGCACCACAACAACCACCACAATTACCACAACAACCAACACAACCACCACGACAACCACCACCACAAACATCAGCACCACAAACAGCACCACAACCACCACAACCACCACAACCACCACCACAACCAACTCCACAACCAGCACCACAACCAGCACCATAACCAGAATCACAACCACCACCACCACAACCAGCACCAGCACCACCACCACAACCAGCACCACAACCAGAATCACAACCACAACCACCAACACCACAACCACCACAACCCGCACCACAACCACCACCACCACAACCAGCACCACAACCAGCACCACAACCAGCACCACAACCACCACCACCACAACAACCACCACCACAACCAGCACCACAACCAGCACCACAACCAGCACCACAACCAGTACCACCACAACAACCACCACCACAACCACCACAACCACCACAACCAACACCACAACCAACACAACAACCAGCACCATCACCACCACAACAACCAGCACCACAACCACCACCACAACCAACACCACAACCAGCACAACAACCACCAGCACCACAAACACAACCACAAACACCACCACAACCACAACCACCAGTACCACAAACAGCACCACAACCAGCAGCACAAAAATCACCACAACAACCACCACCACCAGCACCAAAAACACTAGCACCACAACCTGCACCACAACCAGCAACCACCACAACCACCACCACAACCACCACCACCACAACCACCACCACCACAACCACCAGCACCACAAACAGCACCACAACCAGCACCGCCAAACCACAACCACCAGCACCACAACCACCAGAACCACAACCACCAGCACCACAACAACCAGCATTACAAAAACCAGCACCACAACCACCAGCACCACAACCACAAACACCAGCACCACAACCACCACAACCACCACCACAACCACCACCACCACCAGCACACCAGCACAACAATTAGCACCACAATCAGCACCACAACCAGCACCAAAACCACCACTACCACAACCAGCACCACAAACACCAGCACCACAAACACCAGCACCACAAACACCAGCACCACAACCAGCACCACAACCAGCACCACAACCAGCACCACAACCAGCACCACAAGCAACACCACAACCAGCACCACAACCACCAGTACCATAACCAGCACCACAACGACCACAACCAGCACCACAAAAACCAGCACCACAACTACCACAAACACCAGCACCACAACCAGCACCACAAGCAACACCACAACCAGCACCACAACCACCAGTACCATAACCAGCACCACAACGACCACAACCAGCACCACAAAAACCAGCACCACAACTACCACAAACACCAGCACCACAGAAAGCATTACAACCACCACCACAACAAACACCACAACCAGCACCACAAACAGAACCACAAACACCAGCACCACAAACAACACCACAACGACCACCACAACCACAACCACCAGTACCACAAACAGCACCACAACCAGCACCACAAACAGAACCACAACCACCACCACCAGCTGCACAAACACTAGCACCACAACTAGCACCACAACCAACAACCACCACAACCACCAGCACCACCACAACCAGCACCACCACAACCACCACCACCACAAACACCAGCACCACAAACAGCACCACAAACAGCACCACAGCCAGCACCACAAACAGCACCACAACCACAACCAGCACCACAACCACCACCACAAACACCAGCACCACAAACAGCACCACAACCACCACCACAAACACCATCACCACAAACAGCACCACAACCAGCAACACAACCAGAATCACAACCACAACCACAACCACCACAACCAGCACCACAACAACCACCACAACCAGCACCACAACCAGCACCACAACCACCACCACCACAACAGCCACCACCACAACCAGCACCAGAACCAGCACCACAACCACCACCACCACAACAACCACCACCACAACCACCACAACCACCACCACAACCAACACCACAACCAACACCACAACCAGCACCACCACCACCACCACAACAACCAGCACCACAACCACCACCACAACCAACACCACAACCAGAACCACAACCACCAGCACCACAACCACAACCACAACCAGCACCATAACCACCACCACAAAAACCAACACCACAAACAGCACCACAACCAGAACCACAACCACCAACACCACAACCACCACCACAACCACCAGCACCACAAACAGCACCACAACCAGCACCACAACGAGCACCACAACCAGCACCACAACAGCACAACAACCAGCACCACAACCAGCCCCACAACCAGCACCACAACCACCACCACAAACACCATCACCACAAACAGCACCACAACCAGCACCACAAACACCAGCACCACAAACAGAACCACCACCACAAACACCAGCACCACAAACAGCACCACAACCACCACCACAAACACCATCACCACAAACAGCACCACAACCAGCACCACAACCAGAATCACAACCACAACCACCACAACCACCAGCACCACAACAACCAGCACCACAACCAGCATCACAACAACCAGCACCACAACAACCAGCACCACAACCAACACCACAACCAACACCACAACCAACACCACAACCACCAGCACCACAACTAGCACCACAACCAGCACCACAATAACCACCACAACCAGTACCACAACCAGCACCACCACCACAACCACAACCATATTTATAATTATTGTAATTTTGGATAACCTAGAAACATTATAAAGTGGAAATATTTTAATTATCCGATTCTATTAATAATAAAACATAACTTACAACCAGCACCACAACCAGCACCACAACCACCAAAACAACCACCACCAAAACATTCACCACAACCAGCACCACAACCAGCAACACCACGACCACCACAACAACCACCACCAAAATAACCACAACCACCACCACCACCACAAACAGCACCACAACCATCACAACCACCACAACCACCACCACAACCAACTCCACAACCAACACCACAACCAGCACCACAACCAGAATCACAACCACCACCACCACAACCAGCACCACAACCACCACCACAACCAGCTCCACAACCAGAATCACAACCACAACCACCACCACCACAACCACCACAACCAGCACCACAACCACCATTACCACAACCACCACAACCAGCACCACAACCAGCACTACAACCACCACCACCACAACAACCAGCACCACAACCAGCACCACAACCAACACCACAACCAGCACCACAACCACCAGCACCACAACCACCAGCACCACAACCACCACTACAACCAGCACCACAACCACCACCACCACAAACACCAGCACCACAACCACTACCAACACCACCACAACCACCACCACAAACACCAGCACCACAAACAGCACCACAACCACCACCAGTGCCACCACCACCATAACCACCACCACAACCACCACCACAACCACCAACACCACAACCAGCACCACAACCACAAGCACCATAACCAGCACCACAACCACCACCACCACAAACACCAGCACCACAAACAGCACCAAAACCAGCACCACAACCAGCACCACAATCAGAACCACAACCAGCACCACAACCAGCACCACAACCAGCACCAAAACCCACACCAAAACCAGCACCACAACCAGCACCACAACCAGCACCACAACCAGCACAACAAACACCAGCATAACAAACAGCACCACAACCAGCACCACATCCACTACCACCACCACCACCACAACCACCACAAGCACCATAACCAGCACCACAACCACCACCACAACCAACACATAAACCACACAACCACCACCACAAACACCAGCACCACAACCAGAACCACAAACAGCACCACAACCACCACCAGCACCAGAACCAGCACCACCACAACAACAACAACCAGCACCACAACAAGCACCACAACCACCACCACAACCAACACCACAACCAGCACCACAACCACCAGCACCACAACCACAACCACAACCAGCACCACAAACAGCACCACAACCAGAACCACAACCACCACCACCACCACAACCACCAGCACCACAAATAGCAGCACAACCAGCACCACAAACACCAGCACCACAAACAGAACCACAACCACAAACACCAGCACCACAAACAGCACCACAACCACCACCACAATTACTACAACAACCACCACAACCACCACCACCACCACAAACATCAGCACCACAAACAGCACCACAACCATCACAACCACCACAACCACCACCACAACCAACTCCACAACCAACACCACAACCAGCACCACAACCAGAATCACAACCACCACCACCACAACCAGCACCACAACCACCACCACAACCAGCTCCACAACCAGAATCACAACCACAACCACAACCACCACAACCAGCACCACAACCACCATTACCACAACCACCACAACCAGCACCACAACCAGCACTACAACCACCACCACCACAACAACCAGTACCACAACCAGCACCACAACCAACACCACAACCAGCACCACAACCACCAGCACCACAACCACCAGCACCACAACCACCACTACAACCAGCACCACAACCACCACCACCACAAACACCAGCACCACAACCACTACCAACACCACCACAACCACCACCACAAACACCAGCACCGCAAACAGCACCACAACCACCACCAGTACCACCACCACCATAACCACCACCACAACCACCACCACAACCACCAACACCACAACCAGCACCACAACCACAAGCACCATAACCAGCACCACAACCACCACCACCACAAACACCAGCACCAAAAACAGCACCAAAACCAGCACCACAACCAGCACCACAATCAGAACCACAACCAGCACCACAACCAGCACCACAACCAGCACCAAAACCAGCACCACAACCAGCACCACAACCAGCACCACAACCAGCACAACAAACACCAGCATAACAAACAGCACCACAACCAGCACCACATCCACTACCACCACCACCACCACCACCACCACAACCACCACAAGCACCATAACCAGTACCACAACCACCACCACAACCAACACATAAACCACACAACCACCACCACAAACACCAGCACCACAACCAGAACCACAAACAGCACCACAACCACCACCAGCACCAGAACCAGCAATCACCACAACCACCAGCACCACAAACATCACCACAACCAGCACCACCACCAACATAACCACCAGCACCACAAAAGCACCACAACCAGCACCACAACCACCACCACCACCACCACAACCACAACCAGCGCCACATCCACCACCACCACCACAACCACCACGACAATCACCACCACAAACATCAGCACCACAACCAGCACCAAAACCAGCACCACAACCAGCACCACAACAAGCACAACAAACACCAGCATAACAAATAGCACCACAACCAGCACCACATTCACTACCACCACCACCACCACCACCACCACAACCACCACAAGCACCATAACCAGCACCACAACCACCACCACAACCAACACATAAACCACACAACCACCACCACAAACATCAGCACCACAACCAGAACCACAAACAGCACCACAACCACCACCAGCACCAGAACCAGCAATCACCACAACCACCAGCACCACAAACATCACCACAACCAGGACCACCACCAACATAACCACCAGCACCACAACAGCACCACAACCAGCACCACAACCACCACCACCACCACCACAACCACAACCAGTGCCACATCCACCACCACCACCACAACCACCACGACAATCACCACCACAAACACCAGCACCACAACAAGCAACACAACCACCACCACAAACACCAGCACCACAACCAGCAACACAACCACCACCACTACCACCACCACAAACACCACCACAACCACCAGCACCACAAACAGCACCACAACCAGCACCACATCCAACACCACAACCACAAACACCATTACCACAAACAGCATTACAACCACCACTACAATTACCACCACAACCACCACAACAAACCACCAGCACCACAAACAGCACCACAACCAGCACCACAACCAACACCACAACCAGCACCACAACTACCAGCACCACAACCACCACCACAACCACAGATACCATCACCACAACCAGCACCACAACTACCAGCACCACAACCACCACCACAACCACAAACACCATCACCACAACCAGCACCACAACCACCAGCGCCACAACCACAACCAAAAACAATACCACAACCACCACCACCACAACCACCACACCCACCACAACCAGCAAAACCAGCACCACAACCAGCACCACAACCACCACCACCACAACCACCACCACAACCACCACCACAAACACCACCACAAACACCAAAAACAGCACCACAAACACGAGCACCACAACCAGCACCACAACCACAAGCACCATAACCAGCACCACAACCAGCACCACAACCAGAACCACAACCAGCACCACAACCAGCACCACAACGAGCACCACAACCAGCACCACAACAGCACCACAACCAGCACCACAACCAGCACCACAACCAGCACCACAACCAGCACCACAACCAGCACCACAACCAGCACCACAACCAGCACCACAACCAGCACCACAACCAGCACCACATACACCAGCATAACAAACAGCACCACAACCAGCACCACAACCACCACCACCACCACAACCACTACCACCACAACCACCACCACAACCAGCTCCACAACCAGAATCACAACCAGCACCACAACCACAACCACCACAACAACCACCACCACAACCACCACAACCACCACCACAACCAACACCACAACCAACACCACAACCAGCACCACCACCACCACAACAACCAGCACCACAACAAGCACCACAACCACCACCACAACCAACACCACAACCAGCACCACAACCACCAGCACCACAACCACAACCACAACCAGCACCACAAACAGCACCACAACCAGAACCACAACCACCACCACCACCACAACCACCAGCACCACAAATAGCACCACAACCAGCACCACAAACACCAGCACCACAAACAGAACCACAACCACAAACACCAGCACCACAAACAGCACCACAACCACCACCACAATTACCACAACAACCACCACAACCACCACCACCACCACAAACATCAGCACCACAAACAGCACCACAACCATTACAACCACCACAACCACCACCACAACCAACTCCACAACCAGCACCACAACCAGCACCACAACCAGAATCACAACCACCACCACCACAACCAGCACCACAACCACCACCACAAACAGCTCCACAACCAGAATCACAACCACAACCACCACCACCACAACCACCACAAACAGCACCACAACCACCATTACCACAACCACCACAACCAGCACCACAACCAGCACTACAACCACCACCACCACAACAACCAGCACCACAACCAGCACCACAACCAACACCACAACCAGCACCACAACCAGCACTACAACCACCACCACCACAACAACCAGCACCACAACCAGCACCACAACCAACACCACAACCAGCACCACAACCACCAGCACCACAACCACCAGCACCACAACCACCAGCACAACAACCACCACTACAACCAGCACCACAACCACCACCACCACAAACACCAGCACCACAACCACTACAAACACCACCACAACCACCACCACAAACACCAGCACCACAAACAGCACCACAACCACCACCAGTACCACCACCACCATAACCACCACCACAACCACCACCACAACCACCAACACCACAACCAGCACCACAACCACAAGCACCATAACCAGCACCACAACCACCACCACCACAAACACCAGCACCACAAACAGCACCAAAACCAGCACCACAACCAGCACCACAATCAGAACCACAACCAGCACCACAACCAGCACCACAACCAGCACCAAAACCAGCACCACAACCAGCACCACAACCAGCACCACAACAAGCACAACAAACACCAGCATAACAAACAGCACCACAACCAGCACCACATCCACTACCACCACCACCACCACCACCACCACAACCACCACAAGCACCATAACCAGCACCACAACCACCACCACAACCAACACATAAACCACACAACCACCACCACAAACACCAGCACCACAACCAGAACCACAAACAGCACCACAACCACCACCAGCACCAGAACCAGCAATCACCACAACCACCAGCACCACAAACATCACCACAACCAGCACCACCACCAACATAACCCCCAGCACCACAACAGCACCACAACCAGCACCACAACCACCACCACCACAACCACAACCAGCGCCACATCCACCACCACCACCACAACCACCACGACAATCACCACCTCAAACACCAGCACCACAACCAGCAACACAACCACCACCACAAACACCAGCACCACAACCAGCACCACAACCACCACCACAACCACCACCACAAACACCACCACAACCACCAGCACCACAAACAGCACCACAAACAGCACCACAACCAGTACCACATCCAACACCACAACCACAAACACCATTACCACAAACAGCATTACAACCACCACTACAATTACCACCACAACCACCACAACAAACCACCAGCACCACAAACAGCACCACAACCAGCACCACAACCAACACCACAACCAGCACCACAACTACCAGCACCACAACCACCAGCACCACAACCACCACCACAACCACATATACAATCACCACAACCAGCACCACAACTACCAGCACCACAACCACCACCACAACCACAAACACCATCACCACAACCAGCACCACAACCACCAGCACCACAACCACAACCAAAAACAATACCACAACCACCACCACCACAACCACCACAACCAGCACAACCAGCACCACAACCAGCACCACAACCACCACCATCACAACCACCACCACAACCACAACAACAAACACCACCACAAACACCAACACCAGCACCACAAACACCAGCACCACAACCAGCACCACAACCACAAGCACCATAACCAGCACCACAACCAGCACCACAACCAGCACCACAACCAGCACCACAACGAGCACCACAACCAGCACGACAACAGCACCACAAACAGCACCACAACCAGCACCACAACCAGCACCACAACCAGCACCACAACCAGCACCACAAACAACAGCATAACAAACAGCACTACAACCAGCACCACAACCACCACCACCACCACCACAACCACCACCACAACCTGCTCCACAACCAGAATCACAACCAGCACCACAACCACCACCACCACAACAACCACCACCACAACCACCACAACCACCACCACAACCAACACCACAACCAGCACCACCACAACAACAACAACCAGCACCACAACAAGCACCACAACCACCACCACAAGCAACACCACAACCAGCACCACAACCACCAGCACCACAACCACAACCACAACCAGCACCACAAACAGCACCACAACCAGAACCACAACCACCACCACCACCACAACCACCAGCACCACAAATAGCACCACAACCAGCACCACAAACACCAGCACCACAAACAGAACCACAACCACAAACACCAGCACCACAAACAGCACCACAACCACCACCACAATTACCACAACAACCACCACAACCACCACCAGCACCACAAACAGCACCACAACCATCACAACCACCACAACCACCACCACAACCAACTCCACAACCAACACCACAACCAGCACCACAACCAGAATCACAACCACCACCACCATAACCAGCACCACAACCACCACCACAACCAGCTCCACAACCAGAATCACAACCACAACCACCACCACCACAACCACCACAACCAGCACCACAACCACCATTACCACAACCACCACAACCAGCACCACAACCAGCACTACAACCACCACCACCACAACAACCAGCACCACAACCAGCACCACAACCAACACCACAACCAGCACCACAACCACCAGCACCACAACCACCAGCACCACAACCACCACTACAACCAGCACCACAACCACCACCACCACAAACACCAGCACCACAACCACAACCACTACCAACACCACCACAACCACCACCACAAACACCAGCACCACAACCACTACCAACACCACCACAACCACCACCACAAACACCAGCACCACAAACAGCACCACAACCACCACCAGTACCACCACCACCATAACCACCACCACAACCACCACCACAACCACCAACACCACAACCAGCACCACAACCACAAGCACCATAACCAGCACCACAACCACCACCACAACAAACACCAGCACCACAAACAGCACCAAAACCAGCACCACAACCAGCACCACAATCAGAACCACAACCAGCACCACAACCAGCACCACAACCAGCACCAAAACCAGCACCAAAACCAGCACCACAACCAGCACCACAACCAGCACCACAACCAGCACAACAAACACCAGCATAACAAACAGCACCACAACCAGCACCACATCCACTACCACCACCACCACCACAAGCACCATAACCAGCACCACAACCACCACCACAACCAACACATAAACCACACAACCACCACCACAAACACCAGCACCACAACCAGAACCACAAACAGCACCACAACCACCACCAGCACCAGAACCAGCACCACCACAACAACAACAACCAGCACCACAACAAGCACCACAACCACCACCACAACCAACACCACAACCAGCACCACAACCACCAGCACCACAACCACAACCACAACCAGCACCACAAACAGCACCACAACCAGAACCACAACCACCACCACCACCACAACCACCAGCACCACAAATAGCACCACAACCAGCACCACAAACACCAGCACCACAAACAGAACCACAACCACAAACACCAGCACCACAAACAGCACCACAACCACCACCACAATTACCACAACAACCACCACAACCACCACCACCACCACATCAATCAGCACCACAAACAGCACCACAACCATCACAACCACCACAACCACCACCACAACCAACTCCACAACCAACACCACAACCAGCACCACAACCAGAATCACAACCACCACCACCACAACCAGCACCACAACCACCACCACAACCAGCTCCACAACCAGAATCACAACCACAACCACAACCACCACAACCAGCACCACAACCACCATTACCACAACCACCACAACCAGCACCACAACCAGCACTACAACCACCACCACCACAACAACCAGCACCACAACCAGCACCACAACCAACACCACAACCAGCACCACAACCACCAGCACCACAACCACCAGCACCACAACCACCACTACAACCAGCACCACAACCACCACCACCACAAACACCAGCACCACAACCACTACCAACACCACCACAACCACCACCACAAACACCAGCACCACAAACAGCACCACAACCACCACCAGTACCACCACCACCATAACCACAACCACAACCACCACCACAACCACAAGCACCATAACCAGCACCACAACCACCACCACCACAAACACCAGCACCACAAACAGCACCAAAACCAGCACCACAACCAGCACCAGAATCAGAACCACAACCAGCACCACAACCAGCACCACAACCAGCACCAAAACCAGCACCACAACCAGCACCACAACCAGCACCACAACCAGCACAACAAACACCAGCATAACAAACAGCACCACAACCAGCACCACATCCACTACCACCACCACCACCACCACCACCACAACCACCACAAGCACCATAACCAGCACCACAACCACCACCACAACCAACACATAAACCACACAACCACCACCACAAACACCAGCACCACAACCAGAACCACAAACAGCACCACAACCACCACCAGCACCAGAACCAGCAATCACCATAACCACCAGCACCACAAACATCACCACAACCAGCACCACCACCAACATAACCACCAGCACCACAAAAGCACCACAACCAGCACCACAACCACCACCACCACCACCACAACCACAACCAGCGCCACATCCACCACCACCACCACAACCACCACGACAATCACCACCACAAACACCAGCACCATAACCAGCAACACAACCACCACCACAAACACCAGCAACACAACCAGCAACACAACCACCACCACAACCACCACCACAAACACCACCACAACCACCAGCACCACAAACAGCACCACAACCAGCACCACATCCAACACCACAACCACAAACACCATTACCACAAACAGCATTACAACCACCACTACAATTACCACCAAAACCACCACAACAAACCACCAGCACCACAAACAGCACCACAACCAGCACCACAACCAACACCACAACCAGCACCATAACTACCAGCACCACAACCACCACCACAACCACAGATACCATCACCACAACCAGCACCACAACTACCAGCACCACAACCACCACCACAACCACAAACACCATCACCACAACCAGCACCACAACCACCAGCACCACAACCACAACCAAAAACAATACCACAACCACAACCACCACAACCACCACAACCAGCACAACCAGCACCACAACCAGCACCACAACCACCACCACCACAACCACCACCACAACCACCACCACAAACACCACCACAAACACCAACACCAGCACCACAAACACCAGCACCACAACCAGCACCACAACCAGCACCACAACCACAATCACCATAACCAGCACCACAACCAGAACCACAACCAGCACCACAACCAGCACCACAACCAGCACCACAACCAGCACCACAACAGCACCACAACCAGCACCACAACCAGCACCACAACCAGCACCACAACCAGCACCACAACCAGCACCATAACCAGCACTACAACCAGCACCACAAACACCAGCATAACAAACAGCACCACAACCACCACCACCACAACCACCACCACAACCACCACCACAAACACCACCACAAACACCAACACCAGCACCACAAACACCAGCACCACAACCAGCACCACAACCAGCACCACAACCACAATCACCATAACCAGCACCACAACCAGAACCACTACCACCACCACCATTACCACAACCACCACAAGCACCATAACCAGCACCACAACCACCACCACAACCAACACATAAACCACACAACCACCACCACAAACACCAGCACCACAACCAGCACCACAAACAGCACCACAACCACAACCAGCACCACAACCAGCAACCACCACAACCACCACAACAACCACCACCACCACCACCACAAACACCACCACCACAACCACCACCACCACAAACAGCACCACCACCACCACAACCACCACAACCAACACCACAACCAGCAACACAACCACCAGCATCATAACCAGCACCACAACCAGCACCACAAAAACCAGCAACACAACCACCACCACAAACACCAGCACCACAAACAGCACCACAACCACCACCACAACCACCACCACAACCAGCACGACAAACACCAGCTACACAAACACCACCACAACCACCACCACAACCAGCACCACAAACATAACCACAACAACCACCACCACCAGCACCACAAACACTAGCACCACAACCAGCACCACAACCAGCAACCATCACCACAAAAAGCATCACAACCACCACCAGTACCACCACCACCATAACCACCACCATAACCACCACCACAACCACCAACACCACAACCAGCACCACAACCACAAGCACCATAACCAGCACCACGACCACAACCACCACCACAAAAACCAGCACCACAACTACCACAAACACCAGCACCACAAACAGCACCACAACCACCACCACAACCACCACCACAACTATCACCACAAACAGCACCACAAACACCACCACCACAACGACCACCACAACCACAACCACCAGTACCACAAACAGCACCACAACCAGCACCACAAACAGAACCACAACAACCACCACCACCAGCACCACAAACACTAGCACCACAACCAGCACCACAACCAGCACCACAACCAGCAACCACCACAACCACCACCACAACCACCACCACCACAACCACCACCACCACAACCACCACCACCACCACAACCACCACCACCACAAACACCAGCACCACAAACAGCACCACAACCAGCACCACAAACAGCACCACAACCAGCACCACAACCAGCAACCACCACAACCACCACCACAACAACCACAACCACCACCACCACAACCACCACCACTACAACACCACAACCAGCACCACAACCACCAGCTTCATAACCAGCACCACAACAAGCACCACAAAAACCAGCAACACAACCACCACCACAAACACCCGCACCACAAACAGCACCACAACCACCACCACAACCACCACCACAACCAGCACGACAAACACTAGCACCACAAACACCACCACAACCACCACCACAACCACCACCACAACCACCAGTACCACAAACAGCACCACAGCCAGCACCACAAACAGAACCACAACAACCACCACCACCAGCACCACAAACACTTGCACCACAACCAGCAACCACCACAACTACCACCACAACAACCACAACCACCACCACAACCACCACCACCACAACCACCATCACCACAAACAGCACCACAACCAGCACCACCAGCACCACCACCACCACAACCAGCACCACAACCACCACCAACACAACCAGCACCACAACCAGCACCACAACCAACACCACACCCAGCACCACACCCAGCACCACAACCACCAGCACCACAAACACCACCACAACCAACACCACAAACACCAGCACCACAAACAGCACCACAAACAGCACCACAAACACAACCAGCACCACAACCAGCACCACAACCAGCACCACAACCAGCACCACAACGCCCACAACCACCACCACAACCACCAGCACTACAACCAGCACCACAAACACCAGCACCACAAACAGCACCACAACCATCACCACAACCAGCTCCACAACCAGAATCACAACCACAACCACCACCACCACAACCACCACAACCAGCACCACAACCACCATTACCACAACCACCACAACCAGCACCACAACCAGCACTACAACCACCACCACCACAACAACCAGCACCACAACCAGCACCACAACCAACACCACAACCAGCACCACAACCACCAGCACCACAACCACCAGCACCACAACCACCACTACAACCAGCACCACAACCACCACCACCACAAACACCAGCACCACAACCACTACCAACACCACCACAACCACCACCACAAACACCAGCACCACAAACAGCACCACAACCACCACCAGTACCACCACCACCATAACCACCACCACAACCACCACCACAACCACCAACACCACAACCAGCACCACAACCACAAGCACCATAACCAGCACCACAACCACCACCACCACAAACACCAGCACCACAAACAGCACCAAAACCAGCACCACAACCAGCACCACAATCAGAACCACAACCAGCACCACAACCAGCACCACAACCAGCACCAAAACCAGCAAAAAAAACCAGCACCACAACCAGCACCACAACCAGCACCACAACCAGCACAACAAACACCAGCATAACAAACAGCACCACAACCAGCGTCACATCCACTACCACCACCACCACCACCACCACCACAACCACCACAAGCACCATAACCAGCACCACAACCACCACCACAACCAACACATAAACCACACAACCACCACCACAAACACCAGCACCACAACCAGAACCACAAACAGCACCACAACCACCACCAGCACCAGAACCAGCACCACCACAACAACAACAACCAGCACCACAACAAGCACCACAACCACCACCACAACCAACACCACAACCAGCACCACAACCACCAGCACCACAACCACAACCACAACCAGCACCACAAACAGCACCACAACCAGAACCACAACCACCACCACCACCACAACCACCAGCACCACAAATAGCACCACAACCAGCACCACAAACACCAGCACCACAAACAGAACCACAACCACAAACACCAGCACCACAAACAGCACCACAACCACCACCACAATTACCACAACAACCACCACAACCACCACCACCACCACAAACATCAGCACCACAAACAGCACCACAACCATCACAACCACCACAACCACCACCACAACCAACTCCACAACCAACACCACAACCAGCACCACAACCAGAATCACAACCACCACCACCACAACCAGCACCACAACCACCACCACAACCAGCTTTACAACCAGAATCACAACCACAACCACAACCACCACAACCAGCACCACAACCACCATTACCACAACCACCACAACCAGCACCACAACCAGCACTACAACCACCACCACCACAACAACCAGTACCACAACCAGCACCACAACCACCACCAGTACCACCACCACCATAACCACCACCACAACCACCACCACAACCACCAACACTACAACCAGCACCACAACCACAAGCACCATAACCAGCACCACAACCACCACCACCACAAACATCAGCACCACAACCAGCACCAAAACCAGCACCACAACCAGCACCACAACCAGCACAACAAACACCAGCATAACAAATAGCACCACAACCAGCACCACATCCACTACCACCACCACCACCACCACCACAACCACCACAAGCACCATAACCAGCACCACAACCACCACCACAACCAACACATAAACCACACAACCACCACCACAAACATCAGCACCACAACCAGAACCACAAACAGCACCACAACCACCACCAGCACCAGAACCAGCAATCACCACAACCACCAGCACCACAAACATCACCACAACCAGCACCACCACCAACATAACCACCAGCACCACAACAGCACTACAACCAGCACCACAACCACCACCACCACCACCACAACCACAACCAGTGCCACATCCACCACCACCACCACAACCACCACGACAATCACCACCACAAACACCAGCACCACAACAAGCAACACAACCACCACCACAAACACCAGCACCACAACCAGCAACACAACCACCACCACTACCACCACCACAAACACCACCACAACCACCAGCACCACAAACAGCACCACAACCAGCACCACATCCAACACCACAACCACAAACACCATTACCACAAACAGCATTACAACCACCATTACAATTACCACCACAACAAACCACCAGCACCACAAACAGCACCACAACCAGCACCACAACCAACACCACAACCAGCACCACAACTACCAGCACCACAACCACCACCACAACCACAGATACCATCACCACAACCAGCACCACAACTACCAGCACCACAACCACCACCACAACCACAAACACCATCACCACAACCAGCACCACAACCACCAGCGCCACAACCACAACCAAAAACAATACCACAACCACAACCACCACAACCACCACAACCAGCACAACCAGCACCACAACCAGCACCACAACCACCACCACCACAACCACCACCACAACCACCACCACAAACACCACCACAAACACCAAAACCAGCACCACAAACACGAGCACCACAACCAGCACCACAACCAGCACCACAACCACAAGCACCATAACCAGCACCACAACCAGCACCACAACCAGAACCACAACCAGCACCACAACCAGCACCACAACGAGCACCACAACCAGCACCACAACAGCACCACAACCAGCACCACAACCAGCACCACAACCAGCACCACAACCAGCACCACAACCAGCACCACAACCAGCACCACAACCAGCACCACAACCAGCACCACAACCAGCACCACAACCAGCACCACAACCAGCACCACATACACCAGCATAACAAACAGCACCACAACCAGCACCACAACCACCACCACCACCACAACCACTACCACCACAACCACCACCACAACCAGCTCCACAACCAGAATCACAACCAGCACCACAACCACAACCACCACAACAACCACCACCACAACCACCACCACAACCACCACCACAACCAACACCACAACCAGCACCACCACCACCATAACAACCAGCACCACAACAAGCACCACAACCACCACCACAACCAACACCACAACCAGCACCACAACCACCAGCACCACAACCACAACCACAACCAGCACCACAAACAGCACCACAACCAGAACCACAACCACCACCACCACCACAACCACCAGCACCACAAATAGCACCACAACCAGCACCACAAACACCAGCACCACAAACAGAACCACAACCACAAACACCAGCACCACAAACAGCACCACAACCACCACCACAATTGCCACAACAACCACCACAACCACCACAACCACCACCACCACCACAAACATCAGCACCACAAACAGCACCACAACCATCACAACCACCACAACCACCACCACAACCAACTCCACAACCAGCACCACAACCAGCCCCACAACCAGAATCACAACCACCACCACCACAACCAGCACCACAACCACCACCACAAACAGCTCCACAACCAGAATCACAACCACAACCACCACCACCACAACCACCACAAACAGCACCACAACCACCATTACCACAACCACCACAACCAGCACCACAACCAGCACTACAACCACCACCACCACAACAACCAGCACCACAACCAGCACCACAACCAACACCACAACCAGCACCACAACCAGCACTACAACCACCACCACCACAACAACCAGCACCACAACCAGCACCACAACCAACACCATAACCAGCACCACAACCACCAGCACCACAACCACCAGCACCACAACCACCACTACAACCAGCACCACAACCACCGCCACCACAAACACCAGCACCACAACCACTACAAACACCACCACAACCACCACCACAAACACCAGCACCACAAACAGCACCACAACCACCACCAGTACCACCACCACCATAACCACCACCACAACCACCACCACAACCACCAACACCACAACCAGCACCACAACCACAAGCACCATAACCAGCACCACAACCACCACCACCACAAACACCAGCACCACAAACAGCACCAAAACCAGCACCACAACCAGCACCACAATCAGAACCACAACCAGCACCACAACCAGCACCACAACCAGCACCAAAACCAGCACCACAACCAGCACCACAACCAGCACCACAACCAGCACAACAAACACCAGCATAACAAACAGCACCACAACCAGCACCACATCCACTACCACCACCACCACCACCACCACCACAACCACCACAAGCACCATAACCAACACCACAACCACCACCACAACCAACACATAAACCACACAACCACCACCACAAACACCAGCACCACAACCAGAACCACAAACAGCACCACAACCACCACCAGCACCAGAACCAGCAATCACCACAACCACCAGCACCACAAACATCACCACAACCAGCACCACCACCAACATAACCCCCAGCACCACAACAGCACCACAACCAGCACCACAACCACCACCACCACCACCACAACCACAACCAGCGCCACATCCACCACCACCACCACAACCACCACGACAATCACCACCTCAAACACCAGCACCACAACCAGCAACACAACCACCACCACAAACACCAGCACCACAACCAGCACCACAACCACCACCACAACCACCACCACAAACACCACCACAACCACCAGCACCACAAACAGCACCACAAACAGCACCACAACCAGTACCACATCCAACACCACAACCACAAACACCATTACCACAAACAGCATTACAACCACCACTACAATTACCACCACAACCACCACAACAAACCACCAGCACCACAAACAGCACCACAACCAGCACCACAACCAACACCACAACCAGCACCACAACTACCAGCACCACAACCACCACCACAACCACATATACCATCACCACAACCAGCACCACAACTACCAGCACCACAACCACCACCACAACCACAAACATTATCACCACAACCAGCACCACAACCACCAGCACCACAACCACAACCAAAAACAATACCACAACCACCACCACCACAACCACCACAACCACCACAACCTGCACAACCAGCACCACAACCAGCACCACAACCACCACCATCACAACCACCACCACAACCACCACAACAAACACCACCACAAACACCAACACCAGCACCACAAACACCAGCACCACAACCAGCACCACAACCACAAGCACCATAACCAGCACCACAACCAGCACCACAACCAGCACCACAACCAGCACCACAACGAGCACCACAACCAGCACCACAACAGCACCACAAACAGCACCACAACCAGCACCACAACCAGCACCACAACCAGCACCACAAACACCAGCATAACAAACAGCACCACAACCAGCACCACAACCACCACCACCACCACAACCACCACCACCACAACCACCACCACAACCTGCTCCACAACCAGAATCACAACCAGCACCACAACCACCACCACCACAACAACCACCACCACAACCACCACAACCACCACCACAACCAACACCACAACCAACACCACCACAACAACAACAACCAGCACCACAACAAGCACCACAACCACCACCACAACCACCACCACAACCAACACCACAACCAGCACCACAACCACCAGCACCACAACCACAACCACAACCAGCACCACAAACAGCACCACAACCAGAACCACAACCACCACCACCACCACAACCACCAGCACCACAAATAGCACCACAACCAGCACCACAAACACCAGCACCACAAACAGAACCACAACCACAAACACCAGCACCACAAACAGCACCACAACCACCACAATTACCACAACAACCACCACAACCACCACCAGCACCACAAACAGCACCACAACCATCACAACCACCACAACCACCACCACAACCAGCACCACAACCAGAATCACAACCACCACCACCACAACCAGCACCACAACCACCACCACAACCAGCTCCACAACCAGAATCACAACCACAACCACCACCACCACAACCACCACAACCAGCACCACAACCACCATTACCACAACCACCACAACCAGCACCACAACCAGCACTACAACCACCACCACCACAACAACCAGCACCACAACCAGCACCACAACCAACACCACAACCAGCACCACAACCACCAGCACCACAACCACCAGCACCACAACCACCACTACAACCAGCACCACAACCACCACCACCACAAACACCAGCACCACAACCACTACCAACACCACCACAACCACCACCACAAACACCAGCACCACAAACAGCACCACAACCACCACCAGTGCCACCACCACCATAACCACCACCACAACCACCACCACAACCACAAGCACCATAACCAGCACCACAACCACCACCACCACAAACACCAGCACCACAAACAGCACCAAAACCAGCACCACAACCAGCACCACAATCAGAACCACAACCAGCACCACAACCAGCACCACAACCAGCACCAAAACCCACACCAAAACCAGCACCACAACCAGCACCACAACCAGCACCACAACCAGCACAACAAACACCAGCATAACAAACAGCACCACAACCAGCACCACATCCACTACCACCACCACCACCACAACCACCACAAGCACCATAACCAGCACCACAACCACCACCACAACCAACACATAAACCACACAACCACCACCACAAACACCAGCACCACAACCAGAACCACAAACAGCACCACAACCACCACCAGCACCAGAACCAGCACCACCACAACAACAACAACCAGCACCACAACAAGCACCACAACCACCACCACAACCAACACCACAACCAGCACCACAACCACCAGCACCACAACCACAACCACAACCAGCACCACAAACAGCACCACAACCAGAACCACAACCACCACCACCACCACAACCACCAGCACCACAAATAGCACCACAACCAGCACCACAAACACCAGCACCACAAACAGAACCACAACCACAAACACCAGCACCACAAACAGCACCACAACCACCACCACAATTACTACAACAACCACCACAACCACCACCACCACCACAAACATCAGCACCACAAACAGCACCACAAACATCACAACCACCACAACCACCACCACAACCAACTCCACAACCAACACCACAACCAGCACCACAACCAGAATCACAACCACCACCACCACAACCAGCACCACAACCACCACCACAACCAGCTCCACAACCAGAATCACAACCACAACCACAACCACCACAACCAGCACCACAACCACCATTACCACAACCACCACAACCAGCACCACAACCAGCACTACAACCACCACCACCACAACAACCAGTACCACAACCAGCACCACAACCAACACCACAACCAGCACCACAACCACCAGCACCACAACCACCAGCACCACAACCACCACTACAACCAGCACCACAACCACCACCACCACAAACACCAGCACCACAACCACTACCAACACCACCACAACCACCACCACAAACACCAGCACCACAAACAGCACCACAACCACCACCAGTACCACCACCACCATAACCACCACCACAACCACCACCACAACCACCAACACCACAACCAGCACCACAACCACAAGCACCATAACCAGCACCACAACCACCACCACCACAAACACCAGCACCAAAAACAGCACCAAAACCAGCACCACAACCAGCACCACAATCAGAACCACAACCAGCACCACAACCAGCACCACAACCAGTACCAAAACCAGCACCACAACCAGCACCACAACCAGCACCACAACCAGCACAACAAACACCAGCATAACAAACAGCACCACAACCAGCACCACATCCACTACCACCACCACCACCACCACCACCACAACCACCACAAGCACCATAACCAGCACCACAACCACCACCACAACCAACACATAAACCACACAACCACCACCACAAACACCAGCACCACAACCAGAACCACAAACAGCACCACAACCACCACCAGCACCAGAACCAGCAATCACCACAACCACCAGCACCACAAACATCACCACAACCAGCACCACCACCAACATAACCACCAGCACCACAAAAGCACCACAACCAGCACCACAACCACCACCACCACCACCACAACCACAACCAGCGCCACATCCACCACCACCACCACAACCACCACGACAATCACCACCACAAACATCAGCACCACAACCAGCACCAAAACCAGCACCACAACCAGCACCACAACCAGCACAACAAACACCAGCATAACAAATAGCACCACAACCAGCACCACATTCACTACCACCACCACCACCACCACCACCACAACCACCACAAGCACCATAACCAGCACCACAACCACCACCACAACCAACACATAAACCACACAACCACCACCACAAACATCAGCACCACAACCAGAACCACAAACAGCACCACAACCACCACCAGCACCAGAACCAGCAATCACCACAACCACCAGCACCACAAACATCACCACAACCAGCACCACCACCAACATAACCACCACCAACATAACCACCAGCACCACAACAGCACCACAACCAGCACCACAACCACCACCACCACCACCACAACCACAACCAGTGCCACATCCACCACCACCACCACAACCACCACGACAATCACCACCACAAACACCAGCACCACAACAAGTAACACAACCACCACCACAAACACCAGCACCACAACCAGCAACACAACCAACACCACTACCACCACCACAAACACCACCACAACCACCAGCACCACAAACAGCACCACAACCAGCACCACATCCAACACCACAACCACAAACACCATTACCACAAACAGCATTACAACCACCACTACAATTACCACCACAACAAACCACCAGCACCACAAACAGCACCACAACCAGCACCACAACCAACACCACAACCAGCACCACAACTACCAGCACCACAACTACCAGCACCACAACCACCACCACAACCACAGATACCATCACCACAACCAGCACCACAACTACCAGCACCACAACCACCACCACAACCACAAACACCATCACCACAACCAGCACCACAACCACCAGCGCCACAACCACAACCAAAAACAATACCACAACCACCACCACCACAACCACCACAACCACCACAACCAACAAAACCAGCACCACAACCACCACCACCACAACCACCACCACAACCACCACCACAAACACCACCACAAACACCAAAAACAGCACCACAAACATCAGCACCACAACCAGCACCAAAACCAGCACCACAACCAGCACCACAACCAGCACAACAAACACCAGCATAACAAATAGCACCACAACCAGCACCACAACGAGCACCACAACCAGCACCACAACAGCACCACAACCAGCACCACAACCAGCACCACAACCAGCACCACAACCAGCACCACAACCAGCACCACAACCAGCACCACAACCAGCACCACAACCAGCACCACAACCAGCACCACAACCACCACCACAAACACCACCACAAACACCAAAAACAGCACCACAAACACGAGCACCACAACCAGCACCACAACCAGCATTACAACCACAAGCACCATAACCAGCACCACAACCAGCACCACAACCAGAACCACAACCAGCACCACAACCAGCACCACAACGAGCACCACAACCAGCACCACAACAGCACCACAACCAGCACCACAACCAGCACCACAACCAGCACCACAACCAGCACCACAACCAGCACCACAACCAGCACCACAACCAGCACCACAACCAGCACCACAACCAGCACCACAACCACCACAACCACAACCACCACAACAACCACCACCACAACCACCACAACAACCACCACCACAACCACCACAACCACCACCACAACCACCACCACAACCAACACCACAACCAGCACCACCACCACCACAACAACCAGCACCACAACAAGCACCACAACCACCACCACAACCAACACCACAACCAGCACCACAACCACCAGCACCACAACCACAACCACAACCAGCACCACAAACAGCACCACAACCAGAACCACAACCACCACCACCACCACAACCACCAGCACCACAAATAGCACCACAACCAGCACCACAAACACCAGCACCACAAACAGAACCACAACCACAAACACCAGCACCACAAACAGCACCACAACCACCACCACAATTACCACAACAACCACCACAACCACCACAACCACCACCACCACCACAAACATCAGCACCACAAACAGCACCACAACCATCACAACCACCACAACCAGCACCACAACCAGAATCACAACCACCACCACCACAACCAGCACCACAACCACCACCACAAACAGCTCCACAACCAGAATCACAACCACAACCACCACCACCACAACCACCACAAACAGCACCACAACCACCATTACCACAACCACCACAACCAGCACCACAACCAGCACTACAACCACCACCACCACAACAACCAGCACCACAACCAGCACCACAACCAACACCACAACCAGCACCACAACCAGCACTACAACCACCACCACCACAACAACCAGCACCACAACCAGCACAACAAACACCAGCATAACAAACAGCACCACAACCAGCACCACATCCACTACCACCACCACCACCACCACCACCACAACCACCACAAGCACCATAACCAACACCACAACCACCACCACAACCAACACATAAACCACACAACCACCACCACAAACACCAGCACCACAACCAGAACCACAAACAGCACCACAACCACCACCAGCACCAGAACCAGCAATCACCACAACCACCAGCACCACAAACATCACCACAACCAGCACCACCACCAACATAACCCCCAGCACCACAACAGCACCACAACCAGCACCACAACCACCACCACCACCACCACAACCACAACCAGCGCCACATCCACCACCACCACCACAACCACCACGACAATCACCACCTCAAATACCAGCACCACAACCAGCAACACAACCACCACCACAAACACCAGCACCACAACCAGCACCACAACCACCACCACAACCACCACCACAAACACCACCACAACCACCAGCACCACAAACAGCACCACAAACAGCACCACAACCAGTACCACATCCAACACCACAACCACAAACACCATTACCACAAACAGCATTACAACCACCACTACAATTACCACCACAACCACCACAACAAACCACCAGCACCACAAACAGCACCACAACCAGCACCACAACCAACACCACAACCAGCACCACAACTACCAGCACCACAACCACCACCACAACCACATATACCATCACCACAACCAGCACCACAACTACCAGCACCACAACCACCACCACAACCACAAACATTATCACCACAACCAGCACCACAACCACCAGCACCACAACCACAACCAAAAACAATACCACAACCACCACCACCACAACCACCACAACCACCACAACCTGCACAACCAGCACCACAACCAGCACCACAACCACCACCATCACAACCACCACCACAACCACCACAACAAACACCACCACAAACACCAACACCAGCACCACAAACACCAGCACCACAACCAGCACCACAACCACAAGCACCATAACCAGCACCACAACCAGCACCACAACCAGCACCACAACCAGCACCACAACCAGCACCACAACGAGCACCACAACCAGCACCACAACAGCACCACAAACAGCACCACAACCAGCACCACAACCAGCACCACAACCAGCACCACAAACACCAGCATAACAAACAGCACCACAACCAGCACCACAACCACCACCACCACCACAACCACCACCACCACAACCACCACCACAACCTGCTCCACAACCAGAATCACAACCAGCACCACAACCACCACCACCACAACAACCACCACCACAACCACCACAACCACCACCACAACCAACACCACAACCAGCACCACCACAACAACAACAACCAGCACCACAACAAGCACCACAACCACCACCACAACCACCACCACAACCAACACCACAACCAGCACCACAACCACCAGCACCACAACCACAACCACAACCAGCACCACAAACAGCACCACAACCAGAACCACAACCACCACCACCACCACAACCACCAGCACCACAAATAGCACCACAACCAGCACCACAAACACCAGCACCACAAACAGAACCACAACCACAAACACCAGCACCACAAACAGCACCACAACCACCACAATTACCACAACAACCACCACAACCACCACCAGCACCACAAACAGCACCACAACCATCACAACCACCACAACCACCACCACAACCAGCACCACAACCAGAATCACAACCACCACCACCACAACCAGCACCACAACCACCACCACAACCAGCTCCACAACCAGAATCACAACCACAACCACCACCACCACAACCACCACAACCAGCACCACAACCACCATTACCACAACCACCACAACCAGCACCACAACCAGCACTACAACCACCACCACCACAACAACCAGCACCACAACCAGCACCACAACCAACACCACAACCAGCACCACAACCACCAGCACCACAACCACCAGCACCACAACCACCACTACAACCAGCACCACAACCACCACCACCACAAACACCAGCACCACAACCACTACCAACACCACCACAACCACCACCACAAACACCAGCACCACAAACAGCACCACAACCACCACCAGTGCCACCACCACCATAACCACCACCACAACCACCACCACAACCACCAACACCACAACCAGCACCACAACCACAAGCACCATAACCAGCACCACAACCACCACCACCACAAACACCAGCACCACAAACAGCACCAAAACCAGCACCACAACCAGCACCACAATCAGAACCACAACCAGCACCACAACCAGCACCACAACCAGCACCAAAACCCACATCAAAACCAGCACCACAACCAGCACCACAACCAGCACCACAACCAGCACAACAAACACCAGCATAACAAACAGCACCACAACCAGCACCACATCCACTACCACCACCACCACCACAACCACCACAAGCACCATAACCAGCACCACAACCACCACCACAACCAACACATAAACCACACAACCACCACCACAAACACCAGCACCACAACCAGAACCACAAACAGCACCACAACCACCACCAGCACCAGAACCAGCACCACCACAACAACAACAACCAGCACCACAACAAGCACCACAACCACCACCACAACCAACACCACAACCAGCACCACAACCACCAGCACCACAACCACAACCACAACCAGCACCACAAACAGCACCACAACCAGAACCACAACCACCACCACCACCACAACCACCAGCACCACAAATAGCACCACAACCAGCACCACAAACACCAGCACCACAAACAGAACCACAACCACAAACACCAGCACCACAAACAGCACCACAACCACCACCACAATTACTACAACAACCACCACAACCACCACCACCACCACAAACATCAGCACCACAAACAGCACCACAACCATCACAACCACCACAACCACCACCACAACCAACTCCACAACCAACACCACAACCAGCACCACAACCAGAATCACAACCACCACCACCACAACCAGCACCACAACCACCACCACAACCAGCTCCACAACCAGAATCACAACCACAACCACAACCACCACAACCAGCACCACAACCACCATTACCACAACCACCACAACCAGCACCACAACCAGCACTACAACCACCACCACCACAACAACCAGTACCACAACCAGCACCACAACCAACACCACAACCAGCACCACAACCACCAGCACCACAACCACCAGCACCACAACCACCACTACAACCAGCACCACAACCACCACCACCACAAACACCAGCACCACAACCACTACCAACACCACCACAACCACCACCACAAACACCAGCACCACAAACAGCACCACAACCACCACCAGTACCACCACCACCATAACCACCACCACAACCACCACCACAACCACCAACACCACAACCAGCACCACAACCACAAGCACCATAACCAGCACCACAACCACCACCACCACAAACACCAGCACCAAAAACAGCACCAAAACCAGCACCACAACCAGCACCACAATCAGAACCACAACCAGCACCACAACCAGCACCACAACCAGTACCAAAACCAGCACCACAACCAGCACCACAACCAGCACCACAACCAGCACAACAAACACCAGCATAACAAACAGCACCACAACCAGCACCACATCCACTACCACCACCACCACCACCACCACCACAACCACCACAAGCACCATAACCAGCACCACAACCACCACCACAACCAACACATAAACCACACAACCACCACCACAAACACCAGCACCACAACCAGAACCACAAACAGCACCACAACCACCACCAGCACCAGAACCAGCAATCACCACAACCACCAGCACCACAAACATCACCACAACCAGCACCACCACCAACATAACCACCAGCACCACAAAAGCACCACAACCAGCACCACAACCACCACCACCACCACCACAACCACAACCAGCGCCACATCCACCACCACCACCACAACCACCACGACAATCACCACCACAAACATCAGCACCACAACCAGCACCAAAACCAGCACCACAACCAGCACCACAACCAGCACAACAAACACCAGCATAACAAATAGCACCACAACCAGCACCACATTCACTACCACCACCACCACCACCACCACCACAACCACCACAAGCACCATAACCAGCACCACAACCACCACCACAACCAACACATAAACCACACAACCACCACCACAAACATCAGCACCACAACCAGAACCACAAACAGCACCACAACCACCACCAGCACCAGAACCAGCAATCACCACAACCACCAGCACCACAAACATCACCACAACCAGCACCACCACCAACATAACCACCAGCACCACAACAGCACCACAACCAGCACCACAACCACCACCACCACCACCACAACCACAACCAGTGCCACATCCACCACCACCACCACAACCACCACGACAATCACCACCACAAACACCAGCACCACAACAAGCAACACAACCACCACCACAAACACCAGCACCACAACCAGCAACACAACCACCACCACTACCACCACCACAAACACCACCACAACCACCAGCACCACAAACAGCACCACAACCAGCACCACATCCAACACCACAACCACAAACACCATTACCACAAACAGCATTACAACCACCACTACAATTACCACCACAACAAACCACCAGCACCACAAACAGCACCACAACCAGCACCACAACCAACACCACAACCAGCACCACAACTACCAGCACCACAACTACCAGCACCACAACCACCACCACAACCACAGATACCATCACCACAACCAGCACCACAACTACCAGCACCACAACCACCACCACAACCACAAACACCATCACCACAACCAGCACCACAACCACCAGCGCCACAACCACAACCAAAAACAATACCACAACCACCACCACCACAACCACCACAACCACCACAACCAACAAAACCAGCACCACAACCAGCACCACAACCACCACCACCACAACCACCACCACAACCACCACCACAAACACCACCACAAACACCAAAAACAGCACCACAAACACGAGCACCACAACCAGCACCACAACCAGCATTACAACCACAAGCACCATAACCAGCACCACAACCAGCACCACAACCAGAACCACAACCAGCACCACAACCAGCACCACAACGAGCACCACAACCAGCACCACAACAGCACCACAACCAGCACCACAACCAGCACCACAACCAGCACCACAACCAGCACCACAACCAGCACCACAACCAGCACCACAACCAGCACCACAACCAGCACCACATACACCAGCATAACAAACAGCACCACAACCAGCACCACAACCACCACCACCACCACAACCACTACCACCACAACCACCACCACAACCAGCTCCACAACCAGAATCACAACCAGCACCACAACCACAACCACCACAACAACCACCACCACAACCACCACAACAACCACCACCACAACCACCACAACCACCACCACAACCACCACCACAACCAACACCACAACCAGCACCACCACCACCACAACAACCAGCACCACAACAAGCACCACAACCAACACCACAACCAACACCACAACCAGCACCACAACCACCAGCACCACAACCACAACCACAACCAGCACCACAAACAGCACCACAACCAGAACCACAACCACCACCACCACCACAACCACCAGCACCACAAATAGCACCACAACCAGCACCACAAACACCAGCACCACAAACAGAACCACAACCACAAACACCAGCACCACAAACAGCACCACAACCACCACCACAATTACCACAACAACCACCACAACCACCACAACCACCACCACCACCACAAACATCAGCACCACAAACAGCACCACAACCATCACAACCACCACAACCAGCACCACAACCAGAATCACAACCACCACCACCACAACCAGCACCACAACCACCACCACAAACAGCTCCACAACCAGAATCACAACCACAACCACCACCACCACAACCACCACAAACAGCACCACAACCACCATTACCACAACCACCACAACCAGCACCACAACCAGCACTACAACCACCACCACCACAACAACCAGCACCACAACCAGCACCACAACCAACACCACAACCAGCACCACAACCAGCACTACAACCACCACCACCACAACAACCAGCACCACAACCAGCACCACAACCAACACCACAACCAGCACCACAACCACCAGCACCACAACCACCAGCACCACAACCACCAGCACAACAACCACCACTACAACCAGCACCACAACCACCACCACCACAAACACCAGCACCACAACCACTACAAACACCACCACAACCACCACCACAAACACCAGCACCACAAACAGCACCACAACCACCACCAGTACCACCACCACCATAACCACCACCACAACCACCACCACAACCACCAACACCACAACCAGCACCACAACCACAAGCACCATAACCAGCACCACAACCACCACCACCACAAACACCAGCACCACAAACAGCACCAAAACCAGCACCACAACCAGCACCACAATCAGAACCACAACCAGCACCACAACCAGCACCACAACCAGCACCAAAACCAGCACCACAACCAGCACCACAACCAGCACCACAACCAGCACAACAAACACCAGCATAACAAACAGCACCACAACCAGCACCACATCCACTACCACCACCACCACCACCACCACCACAACCACCACAAGCACCATAACCAGCACCACAACCACCACCACAACCAACACATAAACCACACAACCACCACCACAAACACCAGCACCACAACCAGAACCACAAACAGCACCACAACCACCACCAGCACCAGAACCAGCAATCACCACAACCACCAGCACCACAAACATCACCACAACCAGCACCACCACCAACATAACCCCCAGCACCACAACAGCACCACAACCAGCACCACAACCACCACCACCACCACCACAACCACAACCAGCGCCACATCCACCACCACCACCACAACCACCACGACAATCACCACCTCAAACACCAGCACCACAACCAGCAACACAACCACCACCACAAACACCAGCACCACAACCAGCACCACAACCACCACCACAACCACCACCACAAACACCACCACAACCACCAGCACCACAAACAGCACCACAAACAGCACCACAACCAGTACCACATCCAACACCACAACCACAAACACCATTACCACAAACAGCATTACAACCACCACTACAATTACCACCACAACCACCACAACAAACCACCAGCACCACAAACAGCACCACAACCAGCACCACAACCAACACCACAACCAGCACCACAACTACCAGCACCACAACCACCAGCACCACAACCACCACCACAACCACCACCACCACCACCACAACCACAACCAGTGCCACATCCACCACCACCACCACAACCACCACGACAATCACCACCACAAACACCAGCACCACAACAAGTAACACAACCACCACCACAAACACCAGCACCACAACCAGCAACACAACCAACACCACTACCACCACCACAAACACCACCACAACCACCAGCACCACAAACAGCACCACAACCAGCACCACATCCAACACCACAACCACAAACACCATTACCACAAACAGCATTACAACCACCACTACAATTACCACCACAACAAACCACCAGCACCACAAACAGCACCACAACCAGCACCACAACCAACACCACAACCAGCACCACAACTACCAGCACCACAACTACCAGCACCACAACCACCACCACAACCACAGATACCATCACCACAACCAGCACCACAACTACCAGCACCACAACCACCACCACAACCACAAACACCATCACCACAACCAGCACCACAACCACCAGCGCCACAACCACAACCAAAAACAATACCACAACCACCACCACCACAACCACCACAACCACCACAACCAACAAAACCAGCACCACAACCACCACCACCACAACCACCACCACAACCACCACCACAAACACCACCACAAACACCAAAAACAGCACCACAAACATCAGCACCACAACCAGCACCAAAACCAGCACCACAACCAGCACCACAACCAGCACAACAAACACCAGCATAACAAATAGCACCACAACCAGCACCACAACGAGCACCACAACCAGCACCACAACAGCACCACAACCAGCACCACAACCAGCACCACAACCAGCACCACAACCAGCACCACAACCAGCACCACAACCAGCACCACAACCAGCACCACAACCAGCACCACAACCACCACCACAAACACCACCACAAACACCAAAAACAGCACCACAAACACGAGCACCACAACCAGCACCACAACCAGCATTACAACCACAAGCACCATAACCAGCACCACAACCAGCACCACAACCAGAACCACAACCAGCACCACAACCAGCACCACAACGAGCACCACAACCAGCACCACAACAGCACCACAACCAGCACCACAACCAGCACCACAACCAGCACCACAACCAGCACCACAACCAGCACCACAACCAGCACCACAACCAGCACCACAACCAGCACCACAACCACCACAACCACAACCACCACAACAACCACCACCACAACCACCACAACAACCACCACCACAACCACCACAACCACCACCACAACCACCACCACAACCAACACCACAACCAGCACCACCACCACCACAACAACCAGCACCACAACAAGCACCACAACCACCACCACAACCAACACCACAACCAGCACCACAACCACCAGCACCACAACCACAACCACAACCAGCACCACAAACAGCACCACAACCAGAACCACAACCACCACCACCACCACAACCACCAGCACCACAAATAGCACCACAACCAGCACCACAAACACCAGCACCACAAACAGAACCACAACCACAAACACCAGCACCACAAACAGCACCACAACCACCACCACAATTACCACAACAACCACCACAACCACCACAACCACCACCACCACCACAAACATCAGCACCACAAACAGCACCACAACCATCACAACCACCACAACCAGCACCACAACCAGAATCACAACCACCACCACCACAACCAGCACCACAACCACCACCACAAACAGCTCCACAACCAGAATCACAACCACAACCACCACCACCACAACCACCACAAACAGCACCACAACCACCATTACCACAACCACCACAACCAGCACCACAACCAGCACTACAACCACCACCACCACAACAACCAGCACCACAACCAGCACCACAACCAACACCACAACCAGCACCACAACCAGCACTACAACCACCACCACCACAACAACCAGCACCACAACCAGCACAACAAACACCAGCATAACAAACAGCACCACAACCAGCACCACATCCACTACCACCACCACCACCACCACCACCACAACCACCACAAGCACCATAACCAACACCACAACCACCACCACAACCAACACATAAACCACACAACCACCACCACAAACACCAGCACCACAACCAGAACCACAAACAGCACCACAACCACCACCAGCACCAGAACCAGCAATCACCACAACCACCAGCACCACAAACATCACCACAACCAGCACCACCACCAACATAACCCCCAGCACCACAACAGCACCACAACCAGCACCACAACCACCACCACCACCACCACAACCACAACCAGCGCCACATCCACCACCACCACCACAACCACCACGACAATCACCACCTCAAATACCAGCACCACAACCAGCAACACAACCACCACCACAAACACCAGCACCACAACCAGCACCACAACCACCACCACAACCACCACCACAAACACCACCACAACCACCAGCACCACAAACAGCACCACAAACAGCACCACAACCAGTACCACATCCAACACCACAACCACAAACACCATTACCACAAACAGCATTACAACCACCACTACAATTACCACCACAACCACCACAACAAACCACCAGCACCACAAACAGCACCACAACCAGCACCACAACCAACACCACAACCAGCACCACAACTACCAGCACCACAACCACCACCACAACCACATATACCATCACCACAACCAGCACCACAACTACCAGCACCACAACCACCACCACAACCACAAACATTATCACCACAACCAGCACCACAACCACCAGCACCACAACCACAACCAAAAACAATACCACAACCACCACCACCACAACCACCACAACCACCACAACCTGCACAACCAGCACCACAACCAGCACCACAACCACCACCATCACAACCACCACCACAACCACCACAACAAACACCACCACAAACACCAACACCAGCACCACAAACACCAGCACCACAACCAGCACCACAACCACAAGCACCATAACCAGCACCACAACCAGCACCACAACCAGCACCACAACCAGCACCACAACCAGCACCACAACGAGCACCACAACCAGCACCACAACAGCACCACAAACAGCACCACAACCAGCACCACAACCAGCACCACAACCAGCACCACAAACACCAGCATAACAAACAGCACCACAACCAGCACCACAACCACCACCACCACCACAACCACCACCACCACAACCACCACCACAACCTGCTCCACAACCAGAATCACAACCAGCACCACAACCACCACCACCACAACAACCACCACCACAACCACCACAACCACCACCACAACCAACACCACAACCAGCACCACCACAACAACAACAACCAGCACCACAACAAGCACCACAACCACCACCACAACCACCACCACAACCAACACCACAACCAGCACCACAACCACCAGCACCACAACCACAACCACAACCAGCACCACAAACAGCACCACAACCAGAACCACAACCACCACCACCACCACAACCACCAGCACCACAAATAGCACCACAACCAGCACCACAAACACCAGCACCACAAACAGAACCACAACCACAAACACCAGCACCACAAACAGCACCACAACCACCACAATTACCACAACAACCACCACAACCACCACCAGCACCACAAACAGCACCACAACCATCACAACCACCACAACCACCACCACAACCAGCACCACAACCAGAATCACAACCACCACCACCACAACCAGCACCACAACCACCACCACAACCAGCTCCACAACCAGAATCACAACCACAACCACCACCACCACAACCACCACAACCAGCACCACAACCACCATTACCACAACCACCACAACCAGCACCACAACCAGCACTACAACCACCACCACCACAACAACCAGCACCACAACCAGCACCACAACCAACACCACAACCAGCACCACAACCACCAGCACCACAACCACCAGCACCACAACCACCACTACAACCAGCACCACAACCACCACCACCACAAACACCAGCACCACAACCACTACCAACACCACCACAACCACCACCACAAACACCAGCACCACAAACAGCACCACAACCACCACCAGTGCCACCACCACCATAACCACCACCACAACCACCACCACAACCACCAACACCACAACCAGCACCACAACCACAAGCACCATAACCAGCACCACAACCACCACCACCACAAACACCAGCACCACAAACAGCACCAAAACCAGCACCACAACCAGCACCACAATCAGAACCACAACCAGCACCACAACCAGCACCACAACCAGCACCAAAACCCACATCAAAACCAGCACCACAACCAGCACCACAACCAGCACCACAACCAGCACAACAAACACCAGCATAACAAACAGCACCACAACCAGCACCACATCCACTACCACCACCACCACCACAACCACCACAAGCACCATAACCAGCACCACAACCACCACCACAACCAACACATAAACCACACAACCACCACCACAAACACCAGCACCACAACCAGAACCACAAACAGCACCACAACCACCACCAGCACCAGAACCAGCACCACCACAACAACAACAACCAGCACCACAACAAGCACCACAACCACCACCACAACCAACACCACAACCAGCACCACAACCACCAGCACCACAACCACAACCACAACCAGCACCACAAACAGCACCACAACCAGAACCACAACCACCACCACCACCACAACCACCAGCACCACAAATAGCACCACAACCAGCACCACAAACACCAGCACCACAAACAGAACCACAACCACAAACACCAGCACCACAAACAGCACCACAACCACCACCACAATTACTACAACAACCACCACAACCACCACCACCACCACAAACATCAGCACCACAAACAGCACCACAACCATCACAACCACCACAACCACCACCACAACCAACTCCACAACCAACACCACAACCAGCACCACAACCAGAATCACAACCACCACCACCACAACCAGCACCACAACCACCACCACAACCAGCTCCACAACCAGAATCACAACCACAACCACAACCACCACAACCAGCACCACAACCACCATTACCACAACCACCACAACCAGCACCACAACCAGCACTACAACCACCACCACCACAACAACCAGTACCACAACCAGCACCACAACCAACACCACAACCAGCACCACAACCACCAGCACCACAACCACCAGCACCACAACCACCACTACAACCAGCACCACAACCACCACCACCACAAACACCAGCACCACAACCACTACCAACACCACCACAACCACCACCACAAACACCAGCACCACAAACAGCACCACAACCACCACCAGTACCACCACCACCATAACCACCACCACAACCACCACCACAACCACCAACACCACAACCAGCACCACAACCACAAGCACCATAACCAGCACCACAACCACCACCACCACAAACACCAGCACCAAAAACAGCACCAAAACCAGCACCACAACCAGCACCACAATCAGAACCACAACCAGCACCACAACCAGCACCACAACCAGTACCAAAACCAGCACCACAACCAGCACCACAACCAGCACCACAACCAGCACAACAAACACCAGCATAACAAACAGCACCACAACCAGCACCACATCCACTACCACCACCACCACCACCACCACCACAACCACCACAAGCACCATAACCAGCACCACAACCACCACCACAACCAACACATAAACCACACAACCACCACCACAAACACCAGCACCACAACCAGAACCACAAACAGCACCACAACCACCACCAGCACCAGAACCAGCAATCACCACAACCACCAGCACCACAAACATCACCACAACCAGCACCACCACCAACATAACCACCAGCACCACAAAAGCACCACAACCAGCACCACAACCACCACCACCACCACCACAACCACAACCAGCGCCACATCCACCACCACCACCACAACCACCACGACAATCACCACCACAAACATCAGCACCACAACCAGCACCAAAACCAGCACCACAACCAGCACCACAACCAGCACAACAAACACCAGCATAACAAATAGCACCACAACCAGCACCACATTCACTACCACCACCACCACCACCACCACCACAACCACCACAAGCACCATAACCAGCACCACAACCACCACCACAACCAACACATAAACCACACAACCACCACCACAAACATCAGCACCACAACCAGAACCACAAACAGCACCACAACCACCACCAGCACCAGAACCAGCAATCACCACAACCACCAGCACCACAAACATCACCACAACCAGCACCACCACCAACATAACCACCAGCACCACAACAGCACCACAACCAGCACCACAACCACCACCACCACCACCACAACCACAACCAGTGCCACATCCACCACCACCACCACAACCACCACGACAATCACCACCACAAACACCAGCACCACAACAAGCAACACAACCACCACCACAAACACCAGCACCACAACCAGCAACACAACCACCACCACTACCACCACCACAAACACCACCACAACCACCAGCACCACAAACAGCACCACAACCAGCACCACATCCAACACCACAACCACAAACACCATTACCACAAACAGCATTACAACCACCACTACAATTACCACCACAACAAACCACCAGCACCACAAACAGCACCACAACCAGCACCACAACCAACACCACAACCAGCACCACAACTACCAGCACCACAACTACCAGCACCACAACCACCACCACAACCACAGATACCATCACCACAACCAGCACCACAACTACCAGCACCACAACCACCACCACAACCACAAACACCATCACCACAACCAGCACCACAACCACCAGCGCCACAACCACAACCAAAAACAATACCACAACCACCACCACCACAACCACCACAACCACCACAACCAACAAAACCAGCACCACAACCAGCACCACAACCACCACCACCACAACCACCACCACAACCACCACCACAAACACCACCACAAACACCAAAAACAGCACCACAAACACGAGCACCACAACCAGCACCACAACCAGCATTACAACCACAAGCACCATAACCAGCACCACAACCAGCACCACAACCAGAACCACAACCAGCACCACAACCAGCACCACAACGAGCACCACAACCAGCACCACAACAGCACCACAACCAGCACCACAACCAGCACCACAACCAGCACCACAACCAGCACCACAACCAGCACCACAACCAGCACCACAACCAGCACCACAACCAGCACCACATACACCAGCATAACAAACAGCACCACAACCAGCACCACAACCACCACCACCACCACAACCACTACCACCACAACCACCACCACAACCAGCTCCACAACCAGAATCACAACCAGCACCACAACCACAACCACCACAACAACCACCACCACAACCACCACAACAACCACCACCACAACCACCACAACCACCACCACAACCACCACCACAACCAACACCACAACCAGCACCACCACCACCACAACAACCAGCACCACAACAAGCACCACAACCAACACCACAACCAACACCACAACCAGCACCACAACCACCAGCACCACAACCACAACCACAACCAGCACCACAAACAGCACCACAACCAGAACCACAACCACCACCACCACCACAACCACCAGCACCACAAATAGCACCACAACCAGCACCACAAACACCAGCACCACAAACAGAACCACAACCACAAACACCAGCACCACAAACAGCACCACAACCACCACCACAATTACCACAACAACCACCACAACCACCACAACCACCACCACCACCACAAACATCAGCACCACAAACAGCACCACAACCATCACAACCACCACAACCAGCACCACAACCAGAATCACAACCACCACCACCACAACCAGCACCACAACCACCACCACAAACAGCTCCACAACCAGAATCACAACCACAACCACCACCACCACAACCACCACAAACAGCACCACAACCACCATTACCACAACCACCACAACCAGCACCACAACCAGCACTACAACCACCACCACCACAACAACCAGCACCACAACCAGCACCACAACCAACACCACAACCAGCACCACAACCAGCACTACAACCACCACCACCACAACAACCAGCACCACAACCAGCACCACAACCAACACCACAACCAGCACCACAACCACCAGCACCACAACCACCAGCACCACAACCACCAGCACAACAACCACCACTACAACCAGCACCACAACCACCACCACCACAAACACCAGCACCACAACCACTACAAACACCACCACAACCACCACCACAAACACCAGCACCACAAACAGCACCACAACCACCACCAGTACCACCACCACCATAACCACCACCACAACCACCACCACAACCACCAACACCACAACCAGCACCACAACCACAAGCACCATAACCAGCACCACAACCACCACCACCACAAACACCAGCACCACAAACAGCACCAAAACCAGCACCACAACCAGCACCACAATCAGAACCACAACCAGCACCACAACCAGCACCACAACCAGCACCAAAACCAGCACCACAACCAGCACCACAACCAGCACCACAACCAGCACAACAAACACCAGCATAACAAACAGCACCACAACCAGCACCACATCCACTACCACCACCACCACCACCACCACCACAACCACCACAAGCACCATAACCAGCACCACAACCACCACCACAACCAACACATAAACCACACAACCACCACCACAAACACCAGCACCACAACCAGAACCACAAACAGCACCACAACCACCACCAGCACCAGAACCAGCAATCACCACAACCACCAGCACCACAAACATCACCACAACCAGCACCACCACCAACATAACCCCCAGCACCACAACAGCACCACAACCAGCACCACAACCACCACCACCACCACCACAACCACAACCAGCGCCACATCCACCACCACCACCACAACCACCACGACAATCACCACCTCAAACACCAGCACCACAACCAGCAACACAACCACCACCACAAACACCAGCACCACAACCAGCACCACAACCACCACCACAACCACCACCACAAACACCACCACAACCACCAGCACCACAAACAGCACCACAAACAGCACCACAACCAGTACCACATCCAACACCACAACCACAAACACCATTACCACAAACAGCATTACAACCACCACTACAATTACCACCACAACCACCACAACAAACCACCAGCACCACAAACAGCACCACAACCAGCACCACAACCAACACCACAACCAGCACCACAACTACCAGCACCACAACCACCAGCACCACAACCACCACCACAACCACATATACCATCACCACAACCAGCACCACAACTACCAGCACCACAACCACCACCACAACCACAAACACCATCACCACAACCAGCACCACAACCACCAGCACCACAACCACAACCAAAAACAATACCACAACCACCACCACCACAACCACCACAACCAGCACAACCAGCACCACAACCAGCACCACAACCACCACCATCACAACCACCACCACAACCACAACAACAAACACCACCACAAACACCAACACCAGCACCACAAACACCAGCACCACAACCAGCACCACAACCAGCACCACAACCACAATCACCATAACCAGCACCACAACCAGAACCACAACCAGCACCACAACCAGCACCACAACCAGCACCACAACCAGCACCACAACAGCACCACAACCAGCACCACAACCAGCACCACAACCAGCACCACAACCAGCACCATAACCAGCACTACAACCAGCACCACAAACACCAGCATAACAAACAGCACCACAACCAGCACCACAACCACTACCACCACCACCATTACCACAACCACCACAAGCACCATAACCAGCACCACAACCACCACCACAACCAACACATAAACCACACAACCACCACCACAAACACCAGCACCACAACCAGCACCACAAACAGCACCACAACCACAACCAGCACCACAACCAGCAACCACCACAACCACCACAACAACCACCACCACCACCACCACAAACAACACCACCACAACCACCACAACCACAAACAGCACCACCACCACCACAACCACCACAACCAACACCACAACCAGCAACACAACCACCAGCATCATAACCAGCATCACAACCAGCACCACAAAAACCAGCAACACAACCACCACCACAAACACCAGCACCACAAACAGCACCACAACCACCACCACAACCACCACCACAACCAGCACGACAAACACCAGCTACACAAACACCACCACAACCACCACCACAACCAGCACCACAAACAGAACCACAACAACCACCACCACCAGCACCACAAACACTAGCACCACAACCAGCACCACAACCAGCAACCATCACCACAAAAAGCATCACAACCACCACCAGTACCACCACCACCATAACCACCACCATAACCACCACCACAACCACCAACACCACAACCAGCACCACAACCACAAGCACCATAACCAGCACCACGACCACAACCACCACCACAAAAACCAGCACCACAACTACCACAAACACCAGCACCACAAACAGCACCACAACCACCACCACAACCACCACCACAACTATCACCACAAACAGCACCACAAACACCACCACCACAACGACCACCACAACCACAACCACCAGTACCACAAACAGCACCACAACCAGCACCACAAACAGAACCACAACAACCACCACCACCAGCACCACAAACACTAGCACCACAACCAGCACCACAACCAGCACCACAACCAGCAACCACCACAACCACCACCACAACCACCACCACCACAACCACCACCACCACAACCACCACCACCACCACAACCACCACCACCACAAACACCAGCACCACAAACAGCACCACAACCAGCACCACAAACAGCACCACAACCAGCACCACAACCAGCAACCACCACAACCACCACAACCACCACCACAACAACCATAACCACCACCACCACAACCACCACCACTACAACACCACAACCAGCACCACAACCACCAGCTTCATAACCAGCACCACAACAAGCACCACAAAAACCAGCAACACAACCACCACCACAAACACCCGCACCACAAACAGCACCACAACCACCACCACAACCACCACCACAACCAGCACGACAAACACTAGCACCACAAACACCACCACAACCACCACCACAACCACCAGTACCACAAACAGCACCACAGCCAGCACCACAAACAGAACCACAACAACCACCACCACCAGCACCACAAACACTTGCACCACAACCAGCAACCACCACAACTACCACCACAACAACCACAACCACCACCACAACCACCACCACCACAACCACCATCACCACAAACAGCACCACAACCAGCACCACCAGCACCACCACCACCACAACCAGCACCACAACCACCACCAACACAACCAGCACCACAACCAGCACCACAACCAACACCACACCCAGCACCACACCCAGCACCACAACCACCAGCACCACAAACACCACCACAACCAACACCACAAACACCAGCACCACAAACAGCACCACAAACAGCACCACAAACACAACCAGCACCACAACCAGCACCACAACCAGCACCACAACCAGCACCACAACGCCCACAACCACCACCACAACCACCAGCACTACAACCAGCACCACAAACACCAGCACCACAAACAGCACCACAACCATCACCACAAACACCATCACCACAAACAGCACCACAACCAGCACCACAACCAGAATCACAACCACAACCACCACCACCACAACCACCACAACCCGCACCACCACCACAACCACCACAACCAGCACCACAACCAGCACCACAACCAGCACCACAACCAGCACCACAACCACCACCACCACAACAACCACCACCACAACCAACACCACAACCAGCACCACAACCACTACCACCACAACCAGCACCACAACAAGCACCACCACCACAAACACCACAACCAGCACCACAACCAGCACCACAACCAGCACCACAACCACCACCACCACAACAACCACCACCACAACCACCACCACCACAACCACCACCACAACCAACACCACAACCAACACCACAACCAGCACTACCACCACACCACCCAGCACCACAACCAGCACCACAACCACCACCACAACAAACACCAGAACCAGCACCACAACCACCAGCACCACAACCACCAGCACCACAACCACAACCACAACCAGCACCACAACCAGCACCACAACCACTACCAACACCACCACAACCACCACCACCACAAACACCAGCACCACAAACAGCACCACAACCACCACCACCCCCACCACCACCATAACCAACACCACAACCACCACCACAACCACCAGCACCACAACCAGCACCACAACCAGAAGCACCATACCCAGCACCACAACCACCACCACCACAAACACCAGCACCACAAACAGCACCAAAATACGCACCACAACCAGAACCACAACCAGCACCACAACCAGCACCACAACGAGCACCACAACCAGCACCACAACAGCAACACAACCAGCACCACAACCACCACCAAAAACACCAGCACCACCACCAGCACCACAACCAGCACAACAACCATCACCACAACCATTACCACAACAAGCAACACAACCAGCACCACAACCAGCACAACAACTAGCATCACAACGACCACAACCACCACCACAAACACCAGCACCACAAACAGCACCACAACCACCACCACAAACACCACCACAACCACCACCACAACCACCAGAACCACAAACACAACCACAAACACCACCACAACCACAACCACCAGTACCACAAACAGCACCACAACCAGCAGCACAAACATCACCACCAGCACCAAAAACACTAGCACCACAACCAGCAACACAACCAGCAACCACCACAACCACCACCACAACCACCACCACCACAACCACCACCACCACAACCACCAGCACCACAAACAGCACCACAACCAGCACCGCCAAAACCACAACCACCAGCACCACAACCACCTGCACCACAACCACCAGCACCACAACCACCAGCACCACAACAACCAGCATTACAAAAACCAGCACCACAACCACCAGCACCACAACCACAAACACCAGCACCACAACCACCACAACCACCACCACCACAACCACCACAACCACCACCACAACAACCACCACCACAACCACCACCACAACCAACACCACAACCAGCACCACAACCACCACCACCACAACCACCACAACCAGCACCACAACCAGCACCATAACCACCACCACCACAACCACCACAACCAGCACCACAACTAGCACCACAACCAGCACCACAACCACCACCACCACAACAACCACCACCACAACCACCACAACCACCACCACAACCAACACCACAACCAACACCAAAACCAGCACCACCACCACCACACCACCCAGCACCACAACCAGCACCACAACCACCACCACAACCAACACCACAACCAGCACCACAACCACCAGCACCACAACCACCAGCACCACAACCACAACCACAACCAGCACCACAACCACTACCAACACCACCACAACCACCACCACCACAAACACCAGCACCACAAACAGCACCACAACCACCACCACCCCCACCACCACCATAACCAACACCACAACCACCACCACAACCACCAGCACCACAACCAGTACCACAACCAGAAGCACCATAACCAGCACCACAACCACCACCACCACAAACACCAGCACCACAAACAGCACCAAAACACGCACCACAACCAGAACCACAACCAGCACCACAACCAGCACCACAACGAGCACCACAACCAGCACCACAACATCAACACAACCAGCACCACAACCAGCACCACAACCACCACCAAAAACACCAGCACCACCACCAGCACCACAACCAGCACAACAACCATCACCACAACCATTACCACAACAAGCAACACAACCAGCACCACACCCAGCACAACAACCAGCATCACAACGACCACAACCACCACCACAAACACCAGCACCACAAACAGCACCACAACCACCACCACAAACACCACCACAACCACCACCACAACCACCAGCACCACAAACACAACCACAAACACCACCACAACCACAACCACCAGTACCACAAACAGCACCACAACCAGCAGCACAAAAATCACCACAACAACCACCACCACCAGCACCAAAAACACTAGCACCACAACCTGCACCACAACCAGCAACCACCACAACCACCACCACCACAACCACCACCACCACAACCACCACCACCACAACCACCAGCACCACAAACAGCACCACAACCAGCACCGCCAAACCACAACCACCAGCACCACAACCACCAGAACCACAACCACCAGCACCACAACAACCAGCATTACAAAAACCAGCACCACAACCACCAGCACCACAACCACAAACACCAGCACCACAACCACCACAACCACCACCACAACCACCACCACCACCAGCACACCAGCACAACAATTAGCACCACAATCAGCACCACAACCAGCACCAAAACCACCACTACCACAACCAGCACCACAAACACCAGCACCACAAACACCAGCACCACAAACACCAGCACCACAACCAGCACCACAACCAGCACCACAACCAGCACCACAAGCAACACAACAACCAGCACCACAACCACCAGTACCATAACCAGCACCACAACGACCACAACCAGCACCACAAAAACCAGCACCACAACTACCACAAACACCAGCACCACAACCAGCACCACAAGCAACACCACAACCAGCACCACAACCACCAGTACCATAACCAGCACCACAACGACCACAACCAGCACCACAAAAACCAGCACCACAACTACCACAAACACCAGCACCACAGAAAGCACCACAACCACCACCACAACAAACACCACAACCAGCACCACAAACAGCACCACAAACACCAGCACCACAAACAACACCACAACGACCACCACAACCACAACCACCAGTACCACAAACAGCACCACAACCAGCACCACAAACAGAACCACAACAACCACCACCACCAGCTGCACAAACACTAGCACCACAACTAGCACCACAACCAACAACCACCACAACCACCAGCACCACCACAACCACCACCACCACAAACACCAGCACCACAAACAGCACCACAGCCAGCACCACAAACAGCACCACAACCACAACCAGCACCACAACCACCACCACAAACACCAGCACCACAAACAGCACCACAACCACCACCACAAACACCATCACCACAAACAGCACCACAACCAGCAACACAACCAGAATCACAACCACAACCACAACCACCACAACCAGCACCACAACAACCACCACAACCACCACCACAACCAACACCACAACCAGAACCACAACCACCAGCACCACAACCACAACCACAACCAGCACTACAACCACCACCACAAAAACCAACACCACAAACAGCACCACAACCAGAACCACAACCACCAACACCACAACCACCACCACAACCACCAGCACCACAAACAGCACCACAACCAGCACCACAACGACCACCACAACCAGCACCACAACAGCACAACAACCAGCACCACAACCAGCCCCACAACCAGCACCACAACCACCACCACAAACACCATCACCACAAACAGCACCACAACCAGCACCACAAACACCAGCACCACAAACAGAACCACCACCACAAACACCAGCACCACAAACAGCACCACAACCACCACCACAAACACCATCACCACAAACAGCACCACAACCAGCACCACAACCAGAATCACAACCACAACCACCACAACCACCAGCACCACAACAACCAGCACCATAACCAGCATCACAACAACCAGCACCACAACAACCAGCACCACAACCAACACCACAACCAACACCACAACCAACACCACAACCACCAGCACCACAACTAGCACCACAACCAGCACCACAACAACCACCACAACCAGCACCACAACCAGCACCACAACCACCACCACCACAACAGCCACCACCACAACCAGCACCAGAACCAGCACCACAACCACCACCACCACAACAACCACCACCACAACCACCACAACCACCACCACAACCAACACAACAACCAACACCACAACCAGCACCACCACCACCACCACAACAACCAGCACCACAACCACCACCACAACCAACACCACAACCAGAACCACAACCACCAGCACCACAACCACAACCACAACCAGCACCACAACCACCACCACAAAAACCAACACCACAAACAGCACCACAACCAGAACCACAACCACCAACACCACAACCACCACCACAACCACCAGCACCACAAACAGCACCACAACCAGCACCACAACGAGCACCACAACCAGCACCACAACAGCACAACAACCAGCACCACAACCAGCCCCACAACCAGCACCACAACCACCACAACAAACACCATCACCACAAACAGCACCACAACCAGCACCACAAACACCAGCACCACAAACAGAACCACCACCACAAACACCAGCACCACAAACAGCACCACAACCACCACCACAAACACCATCACCACAAACAGCACCACAATTAGCACCACAACCAGAATCACAACCACAACCACCACAACCACCAGCACCACAACAACCAGCACCACAACCAGCATCACAACAACCAGCACCACAACAACCAGCACCACAACCAACACCACAACCAACACCACAACCACCAGCACCACAACTAGCACCACAACCAGCACCACAATAACCACCACAACCAGTACCACAACCAGCACCACCACCACAACCACAACCATATTTATAATTATTGTAATTTTGGATAACCTAGAAACATTATAAAGTGGAAATATTTTAATTATCCGATTCTATTAATAATAAAACATAACTTACAACCAGCACCACAACCAGCACCACAACCACCAAAACAACCACCACCAAAACATTCACCACAACCAGCACCACAACCAGCAACACCACGACCACCACAACAACCACCACCAAAATAACCACAACCACCACCACCACCACCACCACAACCACCATTACAACCACAACCACCACCACAAACACCAGCACAACCACCAGCACCACAACCAACAGCACCACAACCAGCACCACAACCAGAACCACAACCAGCACATCAACCAGCACCACAACCAGCACCACAACCCCCAAAACCCCCACAACCACAACCACCAGCACCACAACCACCAACACAAACACCACCACAAACACCAGCACCACAACCAGCACCACAACCACCACCACCACCACAACAACCACCACCACAACCACCACAACCACCACCACAACAAACACCACAACCAACACCACAACCAGCACCACCACCACCACAACAAGCAGCACCACAACAACCACCACAACAACCACCACAACCAGCACCACAACCACCAGCACCACAACCACAACCAGCACCACAACCACCACCACAAAAACCAAATCCACAAACAGCACCACAACCAGAACCACAACCACCAACACCACAACCACCACCACAACCACCAGCACCACAAACAGCACCACAACCAGCACCACAACAAGCACCACAACAGCACCACAACCAGCACCACAACCAGCACCACAACCAGCACCACAACCACCACCACAAACACCATCACAACAAACAGCACCACAACCAGCACCACAACCAGCACCACAAACACCAGCACCACAAACAGAACCACCACCACAAACACCAGCACCCCAAACAGCACCACAACCACCACCACAAACACCATCACCACAAACAGCACCACAACCAGCACCACAACCAGAATCACAACCACAACCACCACCACCACAACCACCACAACCAGCACCACAACCACCACCACCACAACCACCACAACCAGCACCACAACCACCACCACCACAAACACCACCACCACAACAACCACCACCACAACCACCACCACAACCAGCACCACAACCAGCACCACAACCACCACCACCATAACAACCACCACCACAACCACCACAACCACCACCACAACCAACACCACAACCAACACCACAACCAACACCACAACCAGCATCACCACCACCACAACAACCAGCACCACAACCACCACCACAACCAACACCACAACCAGCACCACAACCACCAGCACAAAAACCAGCACCACAAACAGCACCACAACCAGAACCACAACCACCACCACCACAACCACCACAACCACCACCAGCACCACAAACAGCACCACAAACAGCACAACAACCAGCACCACAAACACCAGCACCACAAACAGAACCACAACCACAAACACCAGCACCACAAACAGCACCACAACAACCACCACAATTACCACAACAACCAACACAACCACCACGACAACCACCACCACAAACATCAGCACCACAAACAGCACCACAACCACCACAACCACCACAACCACCACCACAACCAACTCCACAACCAGCACCACAACCAGCACCATAACCAGAATCACAACCACCACCACCACAACCAGCACCAGCACCACCACCACAACCAGCACCACAACCAGAATCACAACCACAACCACCAACACCACAACCACCACAACCCGCACCACAACCACCACCACCACAACCAGCACCACAACCAGCACCACAACCAGCACCACAACCACCACCACCACAACAACCACCACCACAACCAGCACCACAACCAGCACCACAACCAGCACCACAACCAGTACCACCACAACAACCACCACCACAACCACCACAACCACCACAACCAACACCACAACCAACACAACAACCAGCACCATCACCACCACAACAACCAGCACCACAACCACCACCACAACCAACACCACAACCAGCACAACAACCACCAGCACCACAAACACAACCACAAACACCACCACAACCACAACCACCAGTACCACAAACAGCACCACAACCAGCAGCACAAAAATCACCACAACAACCACCACCACCAGCACCAAAAACACTAGCACCACAACCTGCACCACAACCAGCAACCACCACAACCACCACCACAACCACCACCACCACAACCACCACCACCACAACCACCAGCACCACAAACAGCACCACAACCAGCACCGCCAAACCACAACCACCAGCACCACAACCACCAGAACCACAACCACCAGCACCACAACAACCAGCATTACAAAAACCAGCACCACAACCACCAGCACCACAACCACAAACACCAGCACCACAACCACCACAACCACCACCACAACCACCACCACCACCAGCACACCAGCACAACAATTAGCACCACAATCAGCACCACAACCAGCACCAAAACCACCACTACCACAACCAGCACCACAAACACCAGCACCACAAACACCAGCACCACAAACACCAGCACCACAACCAGCACCACAACCAGCACCACAACCAGCACCACAACCAGCACCACAAGCAACACCACAACCAGCACCACAACCACCAGTACCATAACCAGCACCACAACGACCACAACCAGCACCACAAAAACCAGCACCACAACTACCACAAACACCAGCACCACAACCAGCACCACAAGCAACACCACAACCAGCACCACAACCACCAGTACCATAACCAGCACCACAACGACCACAACCAGCACCACAAAAACCAGCACCACAACTACCACAAACACCAGCACCACAGAAAGCACCACAACCACCAACACAACAAACACCACAACCAGCACCACAAACAGAACCACAAACACCAGCACCACAAACAACACCACAACGACCACCACAACCACAACCACCAGTACCACAAACAGCACCACAACCAGCACCACAAACAGAACCACAACCACCACCACCAGCTGCACAAACACTAGCACCACAACTAGCACCACAACCAACAACCACCACAACCACCAGCACCACCACAACCAGCACCACCACAACCACCACCACCACAAACACCAGCACCACAAACAGCACCACAAACAGCACCACAGCCAGCACCACAAACAGCACCACAACCACAACCAGCACCACAACCACCACCACAAACACCAGCACCACAAACAGCACCACAACCACCACCACAAACACCATCACCACAAACAGCACCACAACCAGCAACACAACCAGAATCACAACCACAACCACAACCACCACAACCAGCACCACAACAACCACCACAACCAGCACCACAACCAGCACCACAACCACCACCACCACAACAGCCACCACCACAACCAGCACCAGAACCAGCACCACAACCACCACCACCACAACAACCACCACCACAACCACCACAACCACCACCACAACCAACACCACAACCAACACCACAACCAGCACCACCACCACCACCACAACAACCAGCACCACAACCACCACCACAACCAACACCACAACCAGAACCACAACCACCAGCACCACAACCACAACCACAACCAGCACCATAACCACCACCACAAAAACCAACACCACAAACAGCACCACAACCAGAACCACAACCACCAACACCACAACCACCACCACAACCACCAACACCACAAACAGCACCACAACCAGCACCACAACGAGCACCACAACCAGCACCACAACAGCACAACAACCAGCACCACAACCAGCCCCACAACCAGCACCACAACCACCACCACAAACACCATCACCACAAACAGCACCACAACCAGCACCACAAACACCAGCACCACAAACAGAACCACCACCACAAACACCAGCACCACAAACAGCACCACAACCACCACCACAAACACCATCACCACAAACAGCACCACAACCAGCACCACAACCAGAATCACAACCACAACCACCACAACCACCAGCACCACAACAACCAGCACCACAACCAGCATCACAACAACCAGCACCACAACAACCAGCACCACAACCAACACCACAACCAACACCACAACCAACACCACAACCACCAGCACCACAACTAGCACCACAACCAGCACCACAATAACCACCACAACCAGTACCACAACCAGCACCACCACCACAACCACAACCATATTTATAATTATTGTAATTTTGGATAACCTAGAAACATTATAAAGTGGAAATATTTTAATTATCCGATTCTATTAATAATAAAACATAACTTACAACCAGCACCACAACCAGCACCACAACCAGCACCACAACCACCAAAACAACCACCACCAAAACATTCACCACAACCAGCACCACAACCAGCAACACCACGACCACCACAACAACCACCACCAAAATAACCACAACCACCACCACCACCACAAACAGCACCACAACCATCACAACCACCACAACCACCACCACAACCAACTCCACAACCAACACCACAACCAGCACCACAACCAGAATCACAACCACCACCACCACAACCAGCACCACAACCACCACCACAACCAGCTCCACAACCAGAATCACAACCACAACCACCACCACCACAACCACCACAACCAGCACCACAACCACCATTACCACAACCACCACAACCAGCACCACAACCAGCACTACAACCACCACCACAACAACCAGCACCACAACCAGCACCACAACCAACACCACAACCAGCACCACAACCACCAGCACCACAACCACCAGCACCACAACCACCACTACAACCAGCACCACAACCACCACCACCACAAACACCAGCACCACAACCACTACCAACACCACCACAACCACCACCACAAACACCAGCACCACAAACAGCACCACAACCACCACCAGTGCCACCACCACCATAACCACCACCACAACCACCACCACAACCACCAACACCACAACCAGCACCACAACCACAAGCACCATAACCAGCACCACAACCACCACCACCACAAACACCAGCACCACAAACAGCACCAAAACCAGCACCACAACCAGCACCACAATCAGAACCACAACCAGCACCACAACCAGCACCACAACCAGCACCAAAACCCACACCAAAACCAGCACCACAACCAGCACCACAACCAGCACCACAACCAGCACAACAAACACCAGCATAACAAACAGCACCACAACCAGCACCACATCCACTACCACCACCACCACCACAACCACCACAAGCACCATAACCAGCACCACAACCACCACCACAACCAACACATAAACCACACAACCACCACCACAAACACCAGCACCACAACCAGAACCACAAACAGCACCACAACCACCACCAGCACCAGAACCAGCACCACCACAACAACAACAACCAGCACCACAACAAGCACCACAACCACCACCACAACCAACACCACAACCAGCACCACAACCACCAGCACCACAACCACAACCACAACCAGCACCACAAACAGCACCACAACCAGAACCACAACCACCACCACCACCACAACCACCAGCACCACAAATAGCAGCACAACCAGCACCACAAACACCAGCACCACAAACAGAACCACAACCACAAACACCAGCACCACAAACAGCACCACAACCACCACCACAATTACTACAACAACCACCACAACCACCACCACCACCACAAACATCAGCACCACAAACAGCACCACAACCATCACAACCACCACAACCACCACCACAACCAACTCCACAACCAACACCACAACCAGCACCACAACCAGAATCACAACCACCACCACCACAACCAGCACCACAACCACCACCACAACCAGCTCCACAACCAGAATCACAACCACAACCACAACCACCACAACCAGCACCACAACCACCATTACCACAACCACCACAACCAGCACCACAACCAGCACTACAACCACCACCACCACAACAACCAGTACCACAACCAGCACCACAACCAACACCACAACCAGCACCACAACCACCAGCACCACAACCACCAGCACCACAACCACCACTACAACCAGCACCACAACCACCACCACCACAAACACCAGCACCACAACCACTACCAACACCACCACAACCACCACCACAAACACCAGCACCACAAACAGCACCACAACCACCACCAGTACCACCACCACCATAACCACCACCACAACCACCACCACAACCACCAACACCACAACCAGCACCACAACCACAAGCACCATAACCAGCACCACAACCACCACCACCACAAACACCAGCACCAAAAACAGCACCAAAACCAGCACCACAACCAGCACCACAATCAGAACCACAACCAGCACCACAACCAGCACCACAACCAGCACCAAAACCAGCACCACAACCAGCACCACAACCAGCACCACAACCAGCACAACAAACACCAGCATAACAAACAGCACCACAACCAGCACCACATCCACTACCACCACCACCACCACCACCACCACAACCACCACAAGCACCATAACCAGTACCACAACCACCACCACAACCAACACATAAACCACACAACCACCACCACAAACACCAGCACCACAACCAGAACCACAAACAGCACCACAACCACCACCAGCACCAGAACCAGCAATCACCACAACCACCAGCACCACAAACATCACCACAACCAGGACCACCACCAACATAACCACCAGCACCACAACAGCACCACAACCAGCACCACAACCACCACCACCACCACCACAACCACAACCTGTGCCACATCCACCACCACCACCACAACCACCACGACAATCACCACCACAAACACCAGCACCACAACAAGCAACACAACCACCACCACAAACACCAGCACCACAACCAGCAACACAACCACCACCACTACCACCACCACAAACACCACCACAACCACCAGCACCACAAACAGCACCACAACCAGCACCACATCCAACACCACAACCACAAACACCATTACCACAAACAGCATTACAACCACCACTACAATTACCACCACAACCACCACAACAAACCACCAGCACTACAAACAGCACCACAACCAGCACCACAACCAACACCACAACCAGCACCACAACTACCAGCACCACAACCACCACCACAACCACAGATACCATCACCACAACCAGCACCACAACTACCAGCACCACAACCACCACCACAACCACAAACACCATCACCACAACCAGCACCACAACCACCAGCGCCACAACCACAACCAAAAACAATACCACAACCACCACCACCACAACCACCACAACCACCACAACCAGCAAAACCAGCACCACAACCAGCACCACAACCACCACCACCACAACCACCACCACAACCACCACCACAAACACCACCACAAACACCAAAAACAGCACCACAAACACGAGCACCACAACCAGCACCACAACCAGCACCACAACCACAAGCACCATAACCAGCACCACAACCAGCACCACAACCAGAACCACAACCAGCACCACAACCAGCACCACAACGAGCACCACAACCAGCACCACAACAGCACCACAACCAGCACCACAACCAGCACCACAACCAGCACCACAACCAGCACCACAACCAGCACCACAACCAGCACCACAACCAGCACCACAACCAGCACCACAACCAGCACCACAACCAGCACCACATACACCAGCATAACAAACAGCACCACAACCAGCACCACAACCACCACCACCACCACAACCACTACCACCACAACCACCACCACAACCAGCTCCACAACCAGAATCACAACCAGCACCACAACCACAACCACCACAACAACCACCACCACAACCACCACAACCACCACCACAACCACCACCACAACCAACACCACAACCAGCACCACCACCACCACAACAACCAGCACCACAACAAGCACCACAACCACCACCACAACCAACACCACAACCAGCACCACAACCACCAGCACCACAACCACAACCACAACCAGCACCACAAACAGCACCACAACCAGAACCACAACCACCACCACCACCACAACCACCAGCACCACAAATAGCACCACAACCAGCACCACAAACACCAGCACCACAAACAGAACCACAACCACAAACACCAGCACCACAAACAGCACCACAACCACCACCACAATTACCACAACAACCACCACAACCACCACCACCACCACAAACATCAGCACCACAAACAGCACCACAACCATTACAACCACCACAACCACCACCACAACCAACTCCACAACCAGCACCACAACCAGCACCACAACCAGAATCACAACCACCACCACCACAACCAGCACCACAACCACCACCACAAACAGCTCCACAACCAGAATCACAACCACAACCACCACCACCACAACCACCACAAACAGCACCACAACCACCATTACCACAACCACCACAACCAGCACCACAACCAGCACTACAACCACCACCACCACAACAACCAGCACCACAACCAGCACCACAACCAACACCACAACCAGCACCACAACCAGCACTACAACCACCACCACCACAACAACCAGCACCACAACCAGCACCACAACCAACACCACAACCAGCACCACAACCACCAGCACCACAACCACCAGCACCACAACCACCAGCACAACAACCACCACTACAACCAGCACCACAACCACCACCACCACAAACACCAGCACCACAACCACTACAAACACCACCACAACCACCACCACAAACACCAGCACCACAAACAGCACCACAACCACCACCAGTACCACCACCACCATAACCACCACCACAACCACCACCACAACCACCAACACCACAACCAGCACCACAACCACAAGCACCATAACCAGCACCACAACCACCACCACCACAAACACCAGCACCACAAACAGCACCAAAACCAGCACCACAACCAGCACCACAATCAGAACCACAACCAGCACCACAACCAGCACCACAACCAGCACCAAAACCAGCACCACAACCAGCACCACAACCAGCACCACAACAAGCACAACAAACACCAGCATAACAAACAGCACCACAACCAGCACCACATCCACTACCACCACCACCACCACCACCACCACAACCACCACAAGCACCATAACCAGCACCACAACCACCACCACAACCAACACATAAACCACACAACCACCACCACAAACACCAGCACCACAACCAGAACCACAAACAGCACCACAACCACCACCAGCACCAGAACCAGCAATCACCACAACCACCAGCACCACAAACATCACCACAACCAGCACCACCACCAACATAACCCCCAGCACCACAACAGCACCACAACCAGCACCACAACCACCACCACCACAACCACAACCAGCGCCACATCCACCACCACCACCACAACCACCACGACAATCACCACCTCAAACACCAGCACCACAACCAGCAACACAACCACCACCACAAACACCAGCACCACAACCAGCACCACAACCACCACCACAACCACCACCACAAACACCACCACAACCACCAGCACCACAAACAGCACCACAAACAGCACCACAACCAGTACCACATCCAACACCACAACCACAAACACCATTACCACAAACAGCATTACAACCACCACTACAATTACCACCACAACCACCACAACAAACCACCAGCACCACAAACAGCACCACAACCAGCACCACAACCAACACCACAACCAGCACCACAACTACCAGCACCACAACCACCAGCACCACAACCACCACCACAACCACATATACAATCACCACAACCAGCACCACAACTACCAGCACCACAACCACCACCACAACCACAAACACCATCACCACAACCAGCACCACAACCACCAGCACCACAACCACAACCAAAAACAATACCATAACCACCACCACCACAACCACCACAACCAGCACAACCAGCACCACAACCAGCACCACAACCACCACCATCACAACCACCACCACAACCACAACAACAAACACCACCACAAACACCAACACCAGCACCACAAACACCAGCACCACAACCAGCACCACAACCACAAGCACCATAACCAGCACCACAACCAGCACCACAACCAGCACCACAACCAGCACCACAACGAGCACCACAACCAGCACGACAACAGCACCACAAACAGCACCACAACCAGCACCACAACCAGCACCACAACCAGCACCACAACCAGCACCACAAACAACAGCATAACAAACAGCACTACAACCAGCACCACAACCACCACCACCACCACAACCACCACCACCACAACCACCACCACAACCTGCTCCACAACCAGAATCACAACCAGCACCACAACCACCACCACCACAACAACCACCACCACAACCACCACAACCACCACCACAACCAACACCACAACCAGCACCACCACAACAACAACAACCAGCACCACAACAAGCACCACAACCACCACCACAAGCAACACCACAACCAGCACCACAACCACCAGCACCACAACCACAACCACAACCAGCACCACAAACAGCACCACAACCAGAACCACAACCACCACCACCACCACAACCACCAGCACCACAAATAGCACCACAACCAGCACCACAAACACCAGCACCACAAACAGAACCACAACCACAAACACCAGCACCACAAACAGCACCACAACCACCACCACAATTACCACAACAACCACCACAACCACCACCAGCACCACAAACAGCACCACAACCATCACAACCACCACAACCACCACCACAACCAACTCCACAACCAACACCACAACCAGCACCACAACCAGAATCACAACCACCACCACCATAACCAGCACCACAACCACCACCACAACCAGCTCCACAACCAGAATCACAACCACAACCACCACCACCACAACCACCACAACCAGCACCACAACCACCATTACCACAACCACCACAACCAGCACCACAACCAGCACTACAACCACCACCACCACAACAACCAGCACCACAACCAGCACCACAACCAACACCACAACCAGCACCACAACCACCAGCACCACAACCACCAGCACCACAACCACCACTACAACCAGCACCACAACCACCACCACCACAAACACCAGCACCACAACCACAACCACTACCAACACCACCACAACCACCACCACAAACACCAGCACCACAACCACTACCAACACCACCACAACCACCACCACAAACACCAGCACCACAAACAGCACCACAACCACCACCAGTACCACCACCACCATAACCACCACCACAACCACCACCACAACCACCAACACCACAACCAGCACCACAACCACAAGCACCATAACCAGCACCACAACCACCACCACCACAAACACCAGCACCACAAACAGCACCAAAACCAGCACCACAACCAGCACCACAATCAGAACCACAACCAGCACCACAACCAGCACCACAACCAGCACCAAAACCAGCACCAAAACCAGCACCACAACCAGCACCACAACCAGCACCACAACCAGCACAACAAACACCAGCATAACAAACAGCACCACAACCAGCACCACATCCACTACCACCACCACCACCACAAGCACCATAACCAGCACCACAACCACCACCACAACCAACACATAAACCACACAACCACCACCACAAACACCAGCACCACAACCAGAACCACAAACAGCACCACAACCACCACCAGCACCAGAACCAGCACCACCACAACAACAACAACCAGCACCACAACAAGCACCACAACCACCACCACAACCAACACCACAACCAGCACCACAACCACCAGCACCACAACCACAACCACAACCAGCACCACAAACAGCACCACAACCAGAACCACAACCACCACCACCACCACAACCACCAGCACCACAAATAGCACCACAACCAGCACCACAAACACCAGCACCACAAACAGAACCACAACCACAAACACCAGCACCACAAACAGCACCACAACCACCACCACAATTACCACAACAACCACCACAACCACCACCACCACCACATCAATCAGCACCACAAACAGCACCACAACCATCACAACCACCACAACCACCACCACAACCAACTCCACAACCAACACCACAACCAGCACCACAACCAGAATCACAACCACCACCACCACAACCAGCACCACAACCACCACCACAACCAGCTCCACAACCAGAATCACAACCACAACCACAACCACCACAACCAGCACCACAACCACCATTACCACAACCACCACAACCAGCACCACAACCAGCACTACAACCACCACCACCACAACAACCAGCACCACAACCAGCACCACAACCAACACCACAACCAGCACCACAACCACCAGCACCACAACCACCAGCACCACAACCACCACTACAACCAGCACCACAACCACCACCACAAACACCAGCACCACAACCACTACCAACACCACCACAACCACCACCACAAACACCAGCACCACAAACAGCACCACAACCACCACCAGTACCACCACCACCATAACCACAACCACAACCACCACCACAACCACCAACACCACAACCAGCACCACAACCACAAGCACCATAACCAGCACCACAACCACCACCACCACAAACACCAGCACCACAAACAGCACCAAAACCAGCACCACAACCAGCACCAGAATCAGAACCACAACCAGCACCACAACCAGCACCACAACCAGCACCAAAACCAGCACCACAACCAGCACCACAACCAGCACCACAACCAGCACAACAAACACCAGCATAACAAACAGCACCACAACCAGCACCACATCCACTACCACCACCACCACCACCACCACCACAACCACCACAAGCACCATAACCAGCACCACAACCACCACCACAACCAACACATAAACCACACAACCACCACCACAAACACCAGCACCACAACCAGAACCACAAACAGCACCACAACCACCACCAGCACCAGAACCAGCAATCACCACAACCACCAGCACCACAAACATCACCACAACCAGCACCACCACCAACATAACCACCAGCACCACAAAAGCACCACAACCAGCACCACAACCACCACCACCACCACCACAACCACAACCAGCGCCACATCCACCACCACCACCACAACCACCACGACAATCACCACCACAAACACCAGCACCATAACCAGCAACACAACCACCACCACAAACACCAGCAACACAACCAGCAACACAACCACCACCACAACCACCACCACAAACACCACCACAACCACCAGCACCACAAACAGCACCACAACCAGCACCACATCCAACACCACAACCACAAACACCATTACCACAAACAGCATTACAACCACCACTACAATTACCACCAAAACCACCACAACAAACCACCAGCACCACAAACAGCACCACAACCAGCACCACAACCAACACCACAACCAGCACCATAACTACCAGCACCACAACCACCACCACAACCACAGATACCATCACCACAACCAGCACCACAACTACCAGCACCACAACCACCACCACAACCACAAACACCATCACCACAACCAGCACCACAACCACCAGCACCACAACCACAACCAAAAACAATACCACAACCACAACCACCACAACCACCACAACCAGCACAACCAGCACCACAACCAGCACCACAACCACCACCACCACAACCACCACCACAACCACCACCACAAACACCACCACAAACACCAACACCAGCACCACAAACACCAGCACCACAACCAGCACCACAACCAGCACCACAACCACAATCACCATAACCAGCACCACAACCAGAACCACAACCAGCACCACAACCAGCACCACAACCAGCACCACAACCAGCACCACAACAGCACCACAACCAGCACCACAACCAGCACCACAACCAGCACCACAACCAGCACCACAACCAGCACCACAACCAGCACCATAACCAGCACTACAACCAGCACCACAAACACCAGCATAACAAACAGCACCACAACCACCACCACCACAACCACCACCACAACCACCACCACAAACACCACCACAAACACCAACACCAGCACCACAAACACCAGCACCACAACCAGCACCACAACCAGCACCACAACCACAATCACCATAACCAGCACCACAACCAGAACCACTACCACCACCACCATTACCACAACCACCACAAGCACCATAACCAGCACCACAACCACCACCACAACCAACACATAAACCACACAACCACCACCACAAACACCAGCACCACAACCAGCACCACAAACAGCACCACAACCACAACCAGCACCACAACCAGCAACCACCACAACCACCACAACAACCACCACCACCACCACCACAAACACCACCACCACAACCACCACCACCACAAACAGCACCACCACCACCACAACCACCACAACCAACACCACAACCAGCAACACAACCACCAGCATCATAACCAGCACCACAACCAGCACCACAAAAACCAGCAACACAACCACCACCACAAACACCAGCACCACAAACAGCACCACAACCACCACCACAACCACCACCACAACCAGCACGACAAACACCAGCTACACAAACACCACCACAACCACCACCACAACCAGCACCACAAACAGAACCACAACAACCACCACCACCAGCACCACACACACTAGCACCACAACCAGCACCACAACCAGCAACCATCACCACAAAAAGCATCACAACCACCACCAGTACCACCACCACCATAACCACCACCATAACCACCACCACAACCACCAACACCACAACCAGCACCACAACCACAAGCACCATAACCAGCACCACGACCACAACCACCACCACAAAAACCAGCACCACAACTACCACAAACACCAGCACCACAAACAGCACCACAACCACCACCACAACCACCACCACAACTATCACCACAAACAGCACCACAAACACCACCACCACAACGACCACCACAACCACAACCACCAGTACCACAAACAGCACCACAACCAGCACCACAAACAGAACCACAACAACCACCACCACCAGCACCACAAACACTAGCACCACAACCAGCACCACAACCAGCACCACAACCAGCAACCACCACAACCACCACCACAACCACCACCACCACAACCACCACCACCACAACCACCACCACCACCACAACCACCACCACCACAAACACCAGCACCACAAACAGCACCACAACCAGCACCACAAACAGCACCACAACCAGCACCACAACCAGCAACCACCACAACCACCACAACCACCACCACAACAACCACAACCACCACCACCACAACCACCACCACTACAACACCACAACCAGCACCACAACCACCAGCTTCATAACCAGCACCACAACAAGCACCACAAAAACCAGCAACACAACCACCACCACAAACACCCGCACCACAAACAGCACCACAACCACCACCACAACCACCACCACAACCAGCACGACAAACACTAGCACCACAAACACCACCACAACCACCACCACAACCACCACCACAACCACCAGTACCACAAACAGCACCACAGCCAGCACCACAGCCAGCACCACAAACAGAACCACAACAACCACCACCACCAGCACCACAAACACTTGCACCACAACCAGCAACCACCACAACTACCACCACAACAACCACAACCACCACCACAACCACCACCACCACAACCACCATCACCACAAACAGCACCACAACCAGCACCACCAGCACCACCACCACCACAACCAGCACCACAACCACCACCAACACAACCAGCACCACAACCAGCACCACAACCAACACCACACCCAGCACCACACCCAGCACCACAACCACCAGCACCACAAACACCACCACAACCAACACCACAAACACCAGCACCACAAACAGCACCACAAACAGCACCACAAACACAACCAGCACCACAACCAGCACCACAACCAGCACCACAACCAGCACCACAACCAGCACCACAACGCCCACAACCACCACCACAACCACCAGCACTACAACCAGCACCACAAACACCAGCACCACAAACAGCACCACAACCATCACCACAACCAGCTCCACAACCAGAATCACAACCACAACCACCACCACCACAACCACCACAACCAGCACCACAACCACCATTACCACAACCACCACAACCAGCACCACAACCAGCACTACAACCACCACCACCACAACAACCAGCACCACAACCAGCACCACAACCAACACCACAACCAGCACCACAACCACCAGCACCACAACCACCAGCACCACAACCACCACTACAACCAGCACCACAACCACCACCACCACAAACACCAGCACCACAACCACTACCAACACCACCACAACCACCACCACAAACACCAGCACCACAAACAGCACCACAACCACCACCAGTACCACCACCACCATAACCACCACCACAACCACCACCACAACCACCAACACCACAATCAGCACCACAACCACAAGCACCATAACCAGCACCACAACCACCACCACCACAAACACCAGCACCACAAACAGCACCAAAACCAGCACCACAACCAGCACCACAATCAGAACCACAACCAGCACCACAACCAGCACCACAACCAGCACCAAAACCAGCAAAAAAAACCAGCACCACAACCAGCACCACAACCAGCACCACAACCAGCACAACAAACACCAGCATAACAAACAGCACCACAACCAGCGTCACATCCACTACCACCACCACCACCACCACCACCACAACCACCACAAGCACCATAACCAGCACCACAACCACCACCACAACCAACACATAAACCACACAACCACCACCACAAACACCAGCACCACAACCAGAACCACAAACAGCACCACAACCACCACCAGCACCAGAACCAGCACCACCACAACAACAACAACCAGCACCACAACAAGCACCACAACCACCACCACAACCAACACCACAACCAGCACCACAACCACCAGCACCACAACCACAACCACAACCAGCACCACAAACAGCACCACAACCAGAACCACAACCACCACCACCACCACAACCACCAGCACCACAAATAGCACCACAACCAGCACCACAAACACCAGCACCACAAACAGAACCACAACCACAAACACCAGCACCACAAACAGCACCACAACCACCACCACAATTACCACAACAACCACCACAACCACCACCACCACCACAAACATCAGCACCACAAACAGCACCACAACCATCACAACCACCACAACCACCACCACAACCAACTCCACAACCAACACCACAACCAGCACCACAACCAGAATCACAACCACCACCACCACAACCAGCACCACAACCACCACCACAACCAGCTTTACAACCAGAATCACAACCACAACCACAACCACCACAACCAGCACCACAACCACCATTACCACAACCACCACAACCAGCACCACAACCAGCACTACAACCACCACCACCACAACAACCAGTACCACAACCAGCACCACAACCACCACCAGTACCACCACCACCATAACCACCACCACAACCACCACCACAACCACCAACACTACAACCAGCACCACAACCACAAGCACCATAACCAGCACCACAACCACCACCACCACAAACATCAGCACCACAACCAGCACCAAAACCAGCACCACAACCAGCACCACAACCAGCACAACAAACACCAGCATAACAAATAGCACCACAACCAGCACCACATCCACTACCACCACCACCACCACCACCACAACCACCACAAGCACCATAACCAGCACCACAACCACCACCACAACCAACACATAAACCACACAACCACCACCACAAACATCAGCACCACAACCAGAACCACAAACAGCACCACAACCACCACCAGCACCAGAACCAGCAATCACCACAACCACCAGCACCACAAACATCACCACAACCAGCACCACCACCAACATAACCACCAGCACCACAACAGCACTACAACCAGCACCACAACCACCACCACCACCACCACAACCACAACCAGTGCCACATCCACCACCACCACCACAACCACCACGACAATCACCACCACAAACACCAGCACCACAACAAGCAACACAACCACCACCACAAACACCAGCACCACAACCAGCAACACAACCACCACCACTACCACCACCACAAACACCACCACAACCACCAGCACCACAAACAGCACCACAACCAGCACCACATCCAACACCACAACCACAAACACCATTACCACAAACAGCATTACAACCACCACTACAATTACCACCACAACAAACCACCAGCACCACAAACAGCACCACAACCAGCACCACAACCAACACCACAACCAGCACCACAACTACCAGCACCACAACCACCACCACAACCACAGATACCATCACCACAACCAGCACCACAACTACCAGCACCACAACCACCACCACAACCACAAACACCATCACCACAACCAGCACCACAACCACCAGCGCCACAACCACAACCAAAAACAATACCACAACCACCACCACCACAACCACCACAACCACCACAACCAGCACAACCAGCACCACAACCAGCACCACAACCACCACCACCACAACCACCACCACAACCACCACCACAAACACCACCACAAACACCAAAACCAGCACCACAAACACGAGCACCACAACCAGCACCACAACCAGCACCACAACCACAAGCACCATAACCAGCACCACAACCAGCACCACAACCAGAACCACAACCAGCACCACAACCAGCACCACAACGAGCACCACAACCAGCACCACAACAGCACCACAACCAGCACCACAACCAGCACCACAACCAGCACCACAACCAGCACCACAACCAGCACCACAACCAGCACCACAACCAGAACCACAACCAGCACCACAACCAGCACCACAACCAGCACCACATACACCAGCATAACAAACAGCACCACAACCAGCACCACAACCACCACCACCACCACAACCACTACCACCACAACCACCACCACAACCAGCTCCACAACCAGAATCACAACCAGCACCACAACCACAACCACCACAACAACCACCACCACAACCACCACCACAACCACCACCACAACCAACACCACAACCAGCACCACCACCACCATAACAACCAGCACCACAACAAGCACCACAACCACCACCACAACCAACACCACAACCAGCACCACAACCACCAGCACCACAACCACAACCACAACCAGCACCACAAACAGCACCACAACCAGAACCACAACCACCACCACCACCACAACCACCAGCACCACAAATAGCACCACAACCAGCACCACAAACACCAGCACCACAAACAGAACCACAACCACAAACACCAGCACCACAAACAGCACCACAACCACCACCACAATTGCCACAACAACCACCACAACCACCACAACCACCACCACCACCACAAACATCAGCACCACAAACAGCACCACAACCATCACAACCACCACAACCACCACCACAACCAACTCCACAACCAGCACCACAACCAGCCCCACAACCAGAATCACAACCACCACCACCACAACCAGCACCACAACCACCACCACAAACAGCTCCACAACCAGAATCACAACCACAACCACCACCACCACAACCACCACAAACAGCACCACAACCACCATTACCACAACCACCACAACCAGCACCACAACCAGCACTACAACCACCACCACCACAACAACCAGCACCACAACCAGCACCACAACCAACACCACAACCAGCACCACAACCAGCACTACAACCACCACCGCCACAACAACCAGCACCACAACCAGCACCACAACCAACACCATAACCAGCACCACAACCACCAGCACCACAACCACCAGCACCACAACCACCACTACAACCAGCACCACAACCACCGCCACCACAAACACCAGCACCACAACCACTACAAACACCACCACAACCACCACCACAAACACCAGCACCACAAACAGCACCACAACCACCACCAGTACCACCACCACCATAACCACCACCACAACCACCACCACAACCACAACCACCAACACCACAACCAGCACCACAACCACAAGCACCATAACCAGCACCACAACCACCACCACCACAAACACCAGCACCACAAACAGCACCAAAACCAGCACCACAACCAGCACCACAATCAGAACCACAACCAGCACCACAACCAGCACCACAACCAGCACCAAAACCAGCACCACAACCAGCACCACAACCAGCACCACAACCAGCACAACAAACACCAGCATAACAAACAGCACCACAACCAGCACCACATCCACTACCACCACCACCACCACCACCACCACAACCACCACAAGCACCATAACCAACACCACAACCACCACCACAACCAACACATAAACCACACAACCACCACCACAAACACCAGCACCACAACCAGAACCACAAACAGCACCACAACCACCACCAGCACCAGAACCAGCAATCACCACAACCACCAGCACCACAAACATCACCACAACCAGCACCACCACCAACATAACCCCCAGCACCACAACAGCACCACAACCAGCACCACAACCACCACCACCACCACCACAACCACAACCAGCGCCACATCCACCACCACCACCACAACCACCACGACAATCACCACCTCAAACACCAGCACCACAACCAGCAACACAACCACCACCACAAACACCAGCACCACAACCAGCACCACAACCACCACCACAACCACCACCACAAACACCACCACAACCACCAGCACCACAAACAGCACCACAAACAGCACCACAACCAGTACCACATCCAACACCACAACCACAAACACCATTACCACAAACAGCATTACAACCACCACTACAATTACCACCACAACCACCACAACAAACCACCAGCACCACAAACAGCACCACAACCAGCACCACAACCAACACCACAACCAGCACCACAACTACCAGCACCACAACCACCACCACAACCACATATACCATCACCACAACCAGCACCACAACTACCAGCACCACAACCACCACCACAACCACAAACATTATCACCACAACCAGCACCACAACCACCAGCACCACAACCACAACCAAAAACAATACCACAACCACCACCACCACAACCACCACAACCACCACAACCTGCACAACCAGCACCACAACCAGCACCACAACCACCACCATCACAACCACCACCACAACCACCACAACAAACACCACCACAAACACCAACACCAGCACCACAAACACCAGCACCACAACCAGCACCACAACCACAAGCACCATAACCAGCACCACAACCAGCACCACAACCAGCACCACAACCAGCACCACAACCAGCACCACAACGAGCACCACAACCAGCACCACAACAGCACCACAAACAGCACCACAACCAGCACCACAACCAGCACCACAACCAGCACCACAAACACCAGCATAACAAACAGCACCACAACCAGCACCACAACCACCACCACCACCACAACCACCACCACCACAACCACCACCACAACCTGCTCCACAACCAGAATCACAACCAGCACCACAACCACCACCACCACAACAACCACCACCACAACCACCACAACCACCACCACAACCAACACCACAACCAGCACCACCACAACAACAACAACCAGCACCACAACAAGCACCACAACCACCACCACAACCACCACCACAACCAACACCACAACCAGCACCACAACCACCAGCACCACAACCACAACCACAACCAGCACCACAAACAGCACCACAACCAGAACCACAACCACCACCACCACCACAACCACCAGCACCACAAATAGCACCACAACCAGCACCACAAACACCAGCACCACAAACAGAACCACAACCACAAACACCAGCACCACAAACAGCACCACAACCACCACAATTACCACAACAACCACCACAACCACCACCAGCACCACAAACAGCACCACAACCATCACAACCACCACAACCACCACCACAACCAGCACCACAACCAGAATCACAACCACCACCACCACAACCAGCACCACAACCACCACCACAACCAGCTCCACAACCAGAATCACAACCACAACCACCACCACACAACCACCACAACCAGCACCACAACCACCATTACCACAACCACCACAACCAGCACCACAACCAGCACTACAACCACCACCACCACAACAACCAGCACCACAACCAGCACCACAACCAACACCACAACCAGCACCACAACCACCAGCACCACAACCACCAGCACCACAACCACCACTACAACCAGCACCACAACCACCACCACCACAAACACCAGCACCACAACCACTACCAACACCACCACAACCACCACCACAAACACCAGCACCACAAACAGCACCACAACCACCACCAGTGCCACCACCACCATAACCACCACCACAACCACCACCACAACCACCAACACCACAACCAGCACCACAACCACAAGCACCATAACCAGCACCACAACCACCACCACCACAAACACCAGCACCACAAACAGCACCAAAACCAGCACCACAACCAGCACCACAATCAGAACCACAACCAGCACCACAACCAGCACCACAACCAGCACCAAAACCCACACCAAAACCAGCACCACAACCAGCACCACAACCAGCACCACAACCAGCACAACAAACACCAGCATAACAAACAGCACCACAACCAGCACCACATCCACTACCACCACCACCACCACAACCACCACAAGCACCATAACCAGCACCACAACCACCACCACAACCAACACATAAACCACACAACCACCACCACAAACACCAGCACCACAACCAGAACCACAAACAGCACCACAACCACCACCAGCACCAGAACCAGCACCACCACAACAACAACAACCAGCACCACAACAAGCACCACAACCACCACCACAACCAACACCACAACCAGCACCACAACCACCAGCACCACAACCACAACCACAACCAGCACCACAAACAGCACCACAACCAGAACCACAACCACCACCACCACCACAACCACCAGCACCACAAATAGCACCACAACCAGCACCACAAACACCAGCACCACAAACAGAACCACAACCACAAACACCAGCACCACAAACAGCACCACAACCACCACCACAATTACTACAACAACCACCACAACCACCACCACCACCACAAACATCAGCACCACAAACAGCACCACAAACATCACAACCACCACAACCACCACCACAACCAACTCCACAACCAACACCACAACCAGCACCACAACCAGAATCACAACCACCACCACCACAACCAGCACCACAACCACCACCACAACCAGCTCCACAACCAGAATCACAACCACAACCACAACCACCACAACCAGCACCACAACCACCATTACCACAACCACCACAACCAGCACCACAACCAGCACTACAACCACCACCACCACAACAACCAGTACCACAACCAGCACCACAACCAACACCACAACCAGCACCACAACCACCAGCACCACAACCACCAGCACCACAACCACCACTACAACCAGCACCACAACCACCACCACCACAAACACCAGCACCACAACCACTACCAACACCACCACAACCACCACCACAAACACCAGCACCACAAACAGCACCACAACCACCACCAGTACCACCACCACCATAACCACCACCACAACCACCACCACAACCACCAACACCACAACCAGCACCACAACCACAAGCACCATAACCAGCACCACAACCACCACCACCACAAACACCAGCACCAAAAACAGCACCAAAACCAGCACCACAACCAGCACCACAATCAGAACCACAACCAGCACCACAACCAGCACAACAACCAGTACCAAAACCAGCACCACAACCAGCACCACAACCAGCACCACAACCAGCACAACAAACACCAGCATAACAAACAGCACCACAACCAGCACCACATCCACTACCACCACCACCACCACCACCACCACAACCACCACAAGCACCATAACCAGCACCACAACCACCACCACAACCAACACATAAACCACACAACCACCACCACAACCACCAGCACCACAAACATCACCACAACCAGCACCACCACCAACATAACCACCAGCACCACAAAAGCACCACAACCAGCACCACAACCACCACCACCACCACCACAACCACAACCAGCGCCACATCCACCACCACCACCACAACCACCACGACAATCACCACCACAAACATCAGCACCACAACCAGCACCAAAACCAGCACCACAACCAGCACCACAACCAGCACAACAAACACCAGCATAACAAATAGCACCACAACCAGCACCACATTCACTACCACCACCACCACCACCACCACCACAACCACCACAAGCACCATAACCAGCACCACAACCACCACCACAACCAACACATAAACCACACAACCACCACCACAAACATCAGCACCACAACCAGAACCACAAACAGCACCACAACCACCACCAGCACCAGAACCAGCAATCACCACAACCACCAGCACCACAAACATCACCACAACCAGCACCACCACCAACATAACCACCAGCACCACAACAGCACCACAACCAGCACCACAACCACCACCACCACCACCACAACCACAACCAGTGCCACATCCACCACCACCACCACAACCACCACGACAATCACCACCACAAACACCAGCACCACAACAAGCAACACAACCACCACCACAAACACCAGCACCACAACCAGCAACACAACCACCACCACTACCACCACCACAAACACCACCACAACCACCAGCACCACAAACAGCACCACAACCAGCACCACATCCAACACCACAACCACAAACACCATTACCACAAACAGCATTACAACCACCACTACAATTACCACCACAACAAACCACCAGCACCACAAACAGCACCACAACCAGCACCACAACCAACACCACAACCAGCACCACAACTACCAGCACCACAACTACCAGCACCACAACCACCACCACAACCACAGATACCATCACCACAACCAGCACCACAACTACCAGCACCACAACCACCACCACAACCACAAACACCATCACCACAACCAGCACCACAACCACCAGCGCCACAACCACAACCAAAAACAATACCACAACCACCACCACCACAACCACCACAACCACCACAACCAACAAAACCAGCACCACAACCAGCACCACAACCACCACCACCACAACCACCACCACAACCACCACCACAAACACCACCACAAACACCAAAAACAGCACCACAAACACGAGCACCACAACCAGCACCACAACCAGCATTACAACCACAAGCACCATAACCAGCACCACAACCAGCACCACAACCAGAACCACAACCAGCACCACAACCAGCACCACAACGAGCACCACAACCAGCACCACAACAGCACCACAACCAGCACCACAACCAGCACCACAACCAGCACCACAACCAGCACCACAACCAGCACCACAACCAGCACCACAACCAGCACCACAACCAGCACCACAACCAGCACCACATACACCAGCATAACAAACAGCACCACAACCAGCACCACAACCACCACCACCACCACAACCACTACCACCACAACCACCACCACAACCAGCTCCACAACCAGAATCACAACCAGCACCACAACCACAACCACCACAACAACCACCACCACAACCACCACAACAACCACCACCACAACCACCACAACCACCACCACAACCACCACCACAACCAACACCACAACCAGCACCACCACCACCACAACAACCAGCACCACAACAAGCACCACAACCACCACCACAACCAACACCACAACCAGCACCACAACCACCAGCACCACAACCACAACCACAACCAGCACCACAAACAGCACCACAACCAGAACCACAACCACCACCACCACCACAACCACCAGCACCACAAATAGCACCACAACCAGCACCACAAACACCAGCACCACAAACAGAACCACAACCACAAACACCAGCACCACAAACAGCACCACAACCACCACCACAATTACCACAACAACCACCACAACCACCACAACCACCACCACCACCACAAACATCAGCACCACAAACAGCACCACAACCATCACAACCACCACAACCAGCACCACAACCAGAATCACAACCACCACCACCACAACCAGCACCACAACCACCACCACAAACAGCTCCACAACCAGAATCACAACCACAACCACCACCACCACAACCACCACAAACAGCACCACAACCACCATTACCACAACCACCACAACCAGCACCACAACCAGCACTACAACCACCACCACCACAACAACCAGCACCACAACCAGCACCACAACCAACACCACAACCAGCACCACAACCAGCACTACAACCACCACCACCACAACAACCAGCACCACAACCAGCACCACAACCAACACCACAACCAGCACCACAACCACCAGCACCACAACCACCAGCACCACCACCACCAGCACAACAACCACCACTACAACCAGCACCACAACCACCACCACCACAAACACCAGCACCACAACCACTACAAACACCACCACAACCACCACCACAAACACCAGCACCACAAACAGCACCACAACCACCACCAGTACCACCACCACCATAACCACCACCACAACCACCACCACAACCACCAACACCACAACCAGCACCACAACCACAAGCACCATAACCAGCACCACAACCACCACCACCACAAACACCAGCACCACAAACAGCACCAAAACCAGCACCACAACCAGCACCACAATCAGAACCACAACCAGCACCACAACCAGCACCACAACCAGCACCAAAACCAGCACCACAACCAGCACCACAACCAGCACCACAACCAGCACAACAAACACCAGCATAACAAACAGCACCACAACCAGCACCACATCCACTACCACCACCACCACCACCACCACCACAACCACCACAAGCACCATAACCAGCACCACAACCACCACCACAACCAACACATAAACCACACAACCACCACCACAAACACCAGCACCACAACCAGAACCACAAACAGCACCACAACCACCACCAGCACCAGAACCAGCAATCACCACAACCACCAGCACCACAAACATCACCACAACCAGCACCACCACCAACATAACCCCCAGCACCACAACAGCACCACAACCAGCACCACAACCACCACCACCACCACCACAACCACAACCAGCGCCACATCCACCACCACCACCACAACCACCACGACAATCACCACCTCAAACACCAGCACCACAACCAGCAACACAACCACCACCACAAACACCAGCACCACAACCAGCACCACAACCACCACCACAACCACCACCACAAACACCACCACAACCACCAGCACCACAAACAGCACCACAAACAGCACCACAACCAGTACCACATCCAACACCACAACCACAAACACCATTACCACAAACAGCATTACAACCACCACTACAATTACCACCACAACCACCACAACAAACCACCAGCACCACAAACAGCACCACAACCAGCACCACAACCAACACCACAACCAGCACCACAACTACCAGCACCACAACCACCAGCACCACAACCACCACCACAACCACATATACCATCACCACAACCAGCACCACAACTACCAGCACCACAACCACCACCACAACCACAAACACCATCACCACAACCAGCACCACAACCACCAGCACCACAACCACAACCAAAAACAATACCACAACCACCACCACCACAACCACCACAACCAGCACAACCAGCACCACAACCAGCACCACAACCACCACCATCACAACCACCACCACAACCACAACAACAAACACCACCACAAACACCAACACCAGCACCACAAACACCAGCACCACAACCAGCACCACAACCACAAGCACCATAACCAGCACCACAACCAGCACCACAACCAGCACCACAACCAGCACCACAACCAGCACCACAACCAGCACCACAACGAGCACCACAACCAGCACGACAACAGCACCACAAACAGCACCACAACCAGCACCACAACCAGCACCACAACCAGCACCACAACCAGCACCACAAACACCAGCATAACAAACAGCACTACAACCAGCACCACAACCACCACCACCACCACAACCACCACCACCACAACCACCACCACAACCTGCTCCACAACCAGAATCACAACCAGCACCACAACCACCACCACCACAACAACCACCACCACAACCACCACAACCACCACCACAACCAACACCACAACCAGCACCACCACAACAACAACAACCAGCACCACAACAAGCACCACAACCACCACCACAAGCAACACCACAACCAGCACCACAACCACCAGCACCACAACCACAACCACAACCAGCACCACAAACAGCACCACAACCAGAACCACAACCACCACCACCACCACAACCACCAGCACCACAAATAGCACCACAACCAGCACCACAAACACCAGCACCACAAACAGAACCACAACCACAAACACCAGCACCACAAACAGCACCACAACCACCACCACAATTACCACAACAACCACCACAACCACCACCAGCACCACAAACAGCACCACAACCATCACAACCACCACAACCACCACCACAACCAACTCCACAACCAACACCACAACCAGCACCACAACCAGAATCACAACCACCACCACCATAACCAGCACCACAACCACCACCACAACCAGCTCCACAACCAGAATCACAACCACAACCACCATCACCACAACCACCACAACCAGCACCACAACCACCATTACCACAACCACCACAACCAGCACCACAACCAGCACTACAACCACCACCACCACAACAACCAGCACCACAACCAGCACCACAACCAGCACCACAACCAACACCACAACCAGCACCACAACCACCAGCACCACAACCACCAGCACCACAACCACCACTACAACCAGCACCACAACCACCACCACCACAAACACCAGCACCACAACCACAACCACTACCAACACCACCACAACCACCACCATAAACACCAGCACCACAACCACTACCAACACCACCACAACCACCACCACAAACACCAGCACCACAAACAGCACCACAACCACCACCAGTACCACCACCACCATAACCACCACCACAACCACCAACACCACAACCAGCACCACAACCACAAGCACCATAACCAGCACCACAACCACCACCACCACAAACACCAGCACCACAAACAGCACCAAAACCAGCACCACAACCAGCACCACAATCAGAACCACAACCAGCACCACAACCAGCACCACAACCAGCACCAAAACCAGCACCAAAACCAGCACCACAACCAGCACCACAACCAGCACCACAACCAGCACAACAAACACCAGCATAACAAACAGCACCACAACCAGCACCACATCCACTACCACCACCACCACCACCACCACAACCACCACAAGCACCATAACCAGCACCACAACCACCACCACAACCAACACATAAACCACACAACCACCACCACAAACACCAGCACCACAACCAGAACCACAAACAGCACCACAACCACCACCAGCACCAGAACCAGCACCACCACAACAACAACAACCAGCACCACAACAAGCACCACAACAACCACCACAACCAACACCACAACCAGCACCACAACCACCAGCACCACAACCACAACCACAACCAGCACCACAAACAGCACCACAACCAGAACCACAACCACCACCACCACCACAACCACCAGCACCACAAATAGCACCACAACCAGCACCACAAACACCAGCACCACAAACAGAACCACAACCACAAACACCAGCACCACAAACAGCACCACAACCACCACCACAATTACCACAACAACCACCACAACCACCACCACCACCACATCAATCAGCACCACAAACAGCACCACAACCATCACAACCACCACAACCACCACCACAACCAACTCCACAACCAACACCACAACCAGCACCACAACCAGAATCACAACCACCACCACCACAACCAGCACCACAACCACCACCACAACCAGCTCCACAACCAGAATCACAACCACAACCACAACCACCACAACCAGCACCACAACCACCATTACCACAACCACCACAACCAGCACCACAACCAGCACTACAACCACCACCACCACAACAACCAGTACCACAACCAGCACCACAACCAACACCACAACCAGCACCACAACCACCAGCACCACAACCACCAGCACCACAACCACCACTACAACCAGCACCACAACCACCACCACCACAAACACCAGCACCACAACCACTACCAACACCACCACAACCACCACCACAAACACCAGCACCACAAACAGCACCACAACCACCACCAGTACCACCACCACCATAACCACAACCACAACCACCACCACAACCACCAACACCACAACCAGCACCACAACCACAAGCACCATAACCAGCACCACAACCACCACCACCACAAACACCAGCACCACAAACAGCACCAAAACCAGCACCACAACCAGCACCACAATCAGAACCACAACCAGCACCACAACCAGCACCACAACCAGCACCAAAACCAGCACCACAACCAGCACCACAACCAGCACCACAACCAGCACAACAAACACCAGCATAACAAACAGCACCACAACCAGCACCACATCCACTACCACCACCACCACCACCACCACCACAACCACCACAAGCACCATAACCAGCACCACAACCACCACCACAACCAACACATAAACCACACAACCACCACCACAAACACCAGCACCACAACCAGAACCACAAACAGCACCACAACCACCACCAGCACCAGAACCAGCAATCACCACAACCACCAGCACCACAAACATCACCACAACCAGCACCACCACCAACATAACCACCAGCACCACAAAAGCACCACAACCAGCACCACAACCACCACCACCACCACCACAACCACAACCAGCTACACATCCACCACCACCACCACAACCACCACGACAATCACCACCACAAACACCAGCACCATAACCAGCAACACAACCACCACCACAAACACCAGCAACACAACCAGCAACACAACCACCACCACAACCACCACCACAAACACCACCACAACCACCAGCACCACAAACAGCACCACAACCAGCACCACATCCAACACCACAACCACAAACACCATTACCACAAACAGCATTACAACCACCACTACAATTACCACCAAAATTACCACAACAAACCACCAGCACCACAAACAGCACAACAACCAGCACCACAACCAACACCACAACCAGCACCACAACTACCAGCACCACAACCACCACCACAACCACAGATACCATCACCACAACCAGCACCACAACTACCAGCACCACAACCACCACCACCACCACAAACACCATCACCACAACCAGCACCACAACCACCAGCACCACAACCACAACCAAAAACAATACCACAACCACAACCACCACAACCACCACAACCAGCACAACCAGCACCACAACCAGCACCACAACCACCACCACCACAACCACCACCACAACCACCACCACAAACACCACCACAAACACCAACACCAGCACCACAAACACCAGCACCACAACCAGCACCACAACCAGCACCACAACCACAATCACCATAACCAGCACCACAACCAGAACCACAACCAGCACCACAACCAGCACCACAACCAGCACCACAACCAGCACCACAACAGCACCACAACCAGCACCACAACCAGCACCACAACCAGCACCACAACCAGCACCATAACCAGCACTACAACCAGCACCACAAACACCAGCATAACAAACAGCACCACAACCAGCACCACAACCACTACCACCACCACCATTACCACAACCACCACAAGCACCATAACCAGCACCACAACCACCACCACAACCAACACATAAACCACACAACCACCACCACAAACACCAGCACCACAACCAGCACCACAAACAGCACCACAACCACAACCAGCACCACAACCAGCAACCACCACAACCACCACAACAACCACCACCACCACCACCACAAACAACACCACCACAACCACCACAACCACAAACAGCACCACCACCACCACAACCACCACAACCAACACCACAACCAGCAACACAACCACCAGCATCATAACCAGCACCACAACCAGCACCACAAAAACCAGCAACACAACCACCACCACAAACACCAGCACCACAAACAGCACCACAACCACCACCACAACCACCACCACAACCAGCACGACAAACACCAGCTACACAAACACCACCACAACCACCACCACAACCAGCACCACAAACAGAACCACAACAACCACCACCACCAGCACCACAAACACTAGCACCACAACCAGCACCACAACCAGCAACCATCACCACAAAAAGCATCACAACCACCACCAGTACCACCACCACCATAACCACCACCATAACCACCACCACAACCACCAACACCACAACCAGCACCACAACCACAAGCACCATAACCAGCACCACGACCACAACCACCACCACAAAAACCAGCACCACAACTACCACAAACACCAGCACCACAAACAGCACCACAACCACCACCACAACCACCACCACAACTATCACCACAAACAGCACCACAAACACCACCACCACAACGACCACCACAACCACAACCACCAGTACCACAAACAGCACCACAACCAGCACCACAAACAGAACCACAACAACCACCACCACCAGCACCACAAACACTAGCACCACAACCAGCACCACAACCAGCACCACAACCAGCAACCACCACAACCACCACCACAACCACCACCACCACAACCACCACCACCACAACCACCACCACCACCACAACCACCACCACCACAAACACCAGCACCACAAACAGCACCACAACCAGCACCACAAACAGCACCACAACCAGCACCACAACCAGCAACCACCACAACCACCACAACCACCACCACAACAACCATAACCACCACCACCACAACCACCACCACTACAACACCACAACCAGCACCACAACCACCAGCTTCATAACCAGCACCACAACAAGCACCACAAAAACCAGCAACACAACCACCACCACAAACACCCGCACCACAAACAGCACCACAACCACCACCACAACCACCACCACAACCAGCACGACAAACACTAGCACCACAAACACCACCACAACCACCACCACAACCACCAGTACCACAAACAGCACCACAGCCAGCACCACAAACAGAACCACAACAACCACCACCACCAGCACCACAAACACTTGCACCACAACCAGCAACCACCACAACTACCACCACAACAACCACAACCACCACCACAACCACCACCACCACAACCACCATCACCACAAACAGCACCACAACCAGCACCACCAGCACCACCACCACCACAACCAGCACCACAACCACCACCAACACAACCAGCACCACAACCAGCACCACAACCAACACCACACCCAGCACCACACCCAGCACCACAACCACCAGCACCACAAACACCACCACAACCAACACCACAAACACCAGCACCACAAACAGCACCACAAACAGCACCACAAACACAACCAGCACCACAACCAGCACCACAACCAGCACCACAACCAGCACCACAACGCCCACAACCACCACCACAACCACCAGCACTACAACCAGCACCACAAACACCAGCACCACAAACAGCACCACAACCATCACCACAAACACCATCACCACAAACAGCACCACAACCAGCACCACAACCAGAATCACAACCACAACCACCACCACCACAACCACCACAACCCGCACCACCACCACAACCACCACAACCAGCACCACAACCAGCACCACAACCAGCACCACAACCAGCACCACAACCACCACCACCACAACAACCACCACCACAACCAACACCACAACCAGCACCACAACCACTACCACCACAACCAGCACCACAACAAGCACCACCACCACAACCACCACAACCAGCACCACAACCAGCACCACAACCAGCACCACAACCACCACCACCACAACAACCACCACCACAACCACCACCACCACAACCACCACCACAACCAACACCACAACCAACACCACAACCAGCACTACCACCACACCACCCAGCACCACAACCAGCACCACAACCACCACCACAACAAACACCAGAACCAGCACCACAACCACCAGCACCACAACCACCAGCACCACAACCACAACCACAACCAGCACCACAACCAGCACCACAACCACTACCAACACCACCACAACCACCACCACCACAAACACCAGCACCACAAACAGCACCACAACCACCACCACCCCCACCACCACCATAACCAACACCACAACCACCACCACAACCACCAGCACCACAACCAGCACCACAACCAGAAGCACCATACCCAGCACCACAACCACCACCACCACAAACACCAGCACCACAAACAGCACCAAAATACGCACCACAACCAGAACCACAACCAGCACCACAACCAGCACCACAACGAGCACCACAACCAGCACCACAACAGCAACACAACCAGCACCACAACCACCACCAAAAACACCAGCACCACCACCAGCACCACAACCAGCACAACAACCATCACCACAACCATTACCACAACAAGCAACACAACCAGCACCACAACCAGCACAACAACTAGCATCACAACGACCACAACCACCACCACAAACACCAGCACCACAAACAGCACCACAACCACCACCACAAACACCACCACAACCACCACCACAACCACCAGAACCACAAACACAACCACAAACACCACCACAACCACAACCACCAGTACCACAAACAGCACCACAACCAGCAGCACAAACATCACCACCAGCACCAAAAACACTAGCACCACAACCAGCAACACAACCAGCAACCACCACAACCACCACCACAACCACCACCACCACAACCACCACCACCACAACCACCAGCACCACAAACAGCACCACAACCAGCACCGCCAAAACCACAACCACCAGCACCACAACCACCTGCACCACAACCACCAGCACCACAACCACCAGCACCACAACAACCAGCATTACAAAAACCAGCACCACAACCACCAGCACCACAACCACAAACACCAGCACCACAACCACCACAACCACCACCACCACAACCACCACAACCACCACCACAACAACCACCACCACAACCACCACCACAACCAACACCACAACCAGCACCACAACCACCACCACCACAACCACCACAACCAGCACCACAACCAGCACCACAACCACCACCACCACAACCACCACAACCAGCACCACAACTAGCACCACAACCAGCACCACAACCACCACCACCACAACAACCACCACCACAACCACCACAACCACCACCACAACCAACACCACAACCAACACCAAAACCAGCACCACCACCACCACACCACCCAGCACCACAACCAGCACCACAACCACCACCACAACCAACACCACAACCAGCACCACAACCACCAGCACCACAACCACCAGCACCACAACCACAACCACAACCAGCACCACAACCACTACCAACACCACCACAACCACCACCACCACAAACACCAGCACCACAAACAGCACCACAACCACCACCACCCCCACCACCACCATAACCAACACCACAACCACCACCACAACCACCAGCACCACAACCAGTACCACAACCAGAAGCACCATAACCAGCACCACAACCACCACCACCACAAACACCAGCACCACAAACAGCACCAAAACACGCACCACAACCAGAACCACAACCAGCACCACAACCAGCACCACAACGAGCACCACAACCAGCACCACAACATCAACACAACCAGCACCACAACCAGCACCACAACCACCACCAAAAACACCAGCACCACCACCAGCACCACAACCAGCACAACAACCATCACCACAACCATTACCACAACAAGCAACACAACCAGCACCACACCCAGCACAACAACCAGCATCACAACGACCACAACCACCACCACAAACACCAGCACCACAAACAGCACCACAACCACCACCACAAACACCACCACAACCACCACCACAACCACCAGCACCACAAACACAACCACAAACACCACCACAACCACAACCACCAGTACCACAAACAGCACCACAACCAGCAGCACAAAAATCACCACAACAACCACCACCACCAGCACCAAAAACACTAGCACCACAACCTGCACCACAACCAGCAACCACCACAACCACCACCACCACAACCACCACCACCACAACCACCACCACCACAACCACCAGCACCACAAACAGCACCACAACCAGCACCGCCAAACCACAACCACCAGCACCACAACCACCAGAACCACAACCACCAGCACCACAACAACCAGCATTACAAAAACCAGCACCACAACCACCAGCACCACAACCACAAACACCAGCACCACAACCACCACAACCACCACCACAACCACCACCACCACCAGCACACCAGCACAACAATTAGCACCACAATCAGCACCACAACCAGCACCAAAACCACCACTACCACAACCAGCACCACAAACACCAGCACCACAAACACCAGCACCACAAACACCAGCACCACAACCAGCACCACAACCAGCACCACAACCAGCACCACAAGCAACACCACAACCAGCACCACAACCACCAGTACCATAACCAGCACCACAACGACCACAACCAGCACCACAAAAACCAGCACCACAACTACCACAAACACCAGCACCACAACCAGCACCACAAGCAACACCACAACCAGCACCACAACCACCAGTACCATAACCAGCACCACAACGACCACAACCAGCACCACAAAAACCAGCACCACAACTACCACAAACACCAGCACCACAGAAAGCACCACAACCACCACCACAACAAACACCACAACCAGCACCACAAACAGCACCACAAACACCAGCACCACAAACAACACCACAACGACCACCACAACCACAACCACCAGTACCACAAACAGCACCACAACCAGCACCACAAACAGAACCACAACAACCACCACCACCAGCTGCACAAACACTAGCACCACAACTAGCACCACAACCAACAACCACCACAACCACCAGCACCACCACAACCACCACCACCACAAACACCAGCACCACAAACAGCACCACAGCCAGCACCACAAACAGCACCACAACCACAACCAGCACCACAACCACCACCACAAACACCAGCACCACAAACAGCACCACAACCACCACCACAAACACCATCACCACAAACAGCACCACAACCAGCAACACAACCAGAATCACAACCACAACCACAACCACCACAACCAGCACCACAACAACCACCACAACCAGCACCACAACCAGCACCACAACCACCACCACCACAACAGCCACCACCACAACCAGCACCAGAACCAGCACCACAACCACCACCACCACAACAACCACCACCACAACCACCACAACTACCACCACAACCAACACCACAACCAACACCACAACCAGCACCACCACCACCACCACAACAACCAGCACCACAACCACCACCACAACCAACACCACAACCAGAACCACAACCACCAGCACCACAACCACAACCACAACCAGCACTACAACCACCACCACAAAAACCAACACCACAAACAGCACCACAACCAGAACCACAACCACCAACACCACAACCACCACCACAACCACCAGCACCACAAACAGCACCACAACCAGCACCACAACGACCACCACAACCAGCACCACAACAGCACAACAACCAGCACCACAACCAGCCCCACAACCAGCACCACAACCACCACCACAAACACCATCACCACAAACAGCACCACAACCAGCACCACAAACACCAGCACCACAAACAGAACCACCACCACAAACACCAGCACCACAAACAGCACCACAACCACCACCACAAACACCATCACCACAAACAGCACCACAACCAGCACCACAACCAGAATCACAACCACAACCACCACAACCACCAGCACCACAACAACCAGCACCACAACCAGCATCACAACAACCAGCACCACAACAACCAGCACCACAACCAACACCACAACCAACACCACAACCAACACCACAACCACCAGCACCACAACTAGCACCACAACCAGCACCACAACAACCACCACAACCAGCACCACAACCAGCACCACAACCACCACCACCACAACAGCCACCACCACAACCAGCACCAGAACCAGCACCACAACCACCACCACCACAACAACCACCACCACAACCACCACAACCACCACCACAACCAACACCACAACCAACACCACAACCAGCACCACCACCACCACCACAACAACCAGCACCACAACCACCACCACAAACAACACCACAACCAGAACCACAACCACCAGCACCACAACCACAACCACAACCAGCACCACAACCACCACCACAAAAACCAACACCACAAACAGCACCACAACCAGAACCACAACCACCAACACCACAACCACCACCACAACCACCAGCACCACAAACAGCACCACAACCAGCACCACAACGAGCACCACAACCAGCACCACAACAGCACAACAACCAGCACCACAACCAGCCCCACAACCAGCACCACAACCACCACAACAAACACCATCACCACAAACAGCACCACAACCAGCACCACAAACACCAGCACCACAAACAGAACCACCACCACAAACACCAGCACCACAAACAGCACCACAACCACCACCACAAACACCATCACCACAAACAGCACCACAATTAGCACCACAACCAGAATCACAACCACAACCACCACAACCACCAGCACCACAACAACCAGCACCACAACCAGCATCACAACAACCAGCACCACAACAACCAGCACCACAACCAACACCACAACCAACACCACAACCAACACCACAACCACCAGCACCACAACTAGCACCACAACCAGCACCACAATAACCACCACAACCAGTACCACAACCAGCACCACCACCACAACCACAACCATATTTATAATTATTGTAATTTTGGATAACCTAGAAACATTATAAAGTGGAAATATTTTAATTATCCGATTCTATTAATAATAAAACATAACTTACAACCAGCACCACAACCAGCACCACAACCACCAAAACAACCACCACCAAAACATTCACCACAACCAGCACCACAACCAGCAACACCACGACCACCACAACAACCACCACCAAAATAACCACAACCACCACCACCACCACCACCACAACCACCATTACAACCACAACCACCACCACAAACACCAGCACCACAACAGCACCACAACCAGCACCACAACCAGCACCACAACCAGCACCACAACCAGCACCACAACCAGCACCATAACCAGCACTACAACCAGCACCACAAACACCAGCATAACAAACAGCACCACAACCAGCACCACAACCACTACCACCACCACCATTACCACAACCACCACAAGCACCATAACCAGCACCACAACCACCACCACAACCAACACATAAACCACACAACCACCACCACAAACACCAGCACCACAACCAGCACCACAAACAGCACCACAACCACAACCAGCACCACAACCAGCAACCACCACAACCACCACAACAACCACCACCACCACCACCACAAACAACACCACCACAACCACCACAACCACAAACAGCACCACCACCACCACAACCACCACAACCAACACCACAACCAGCAACACAACCACCAGCATCATAACCAGCACCACAACCAGCACCACAAAAACCAGCAACACAACCACCACCACAAACACCAGCACCACAAACAGCACCACAACCACCACCACAACCACCACCACAACCAGCACGACAAACACCAGCTACACAAACACCACCACAACCACCACCACAACCAGCACCACAAACAGAACCACAACAACCACCACCACCAGCACCACAAACACTAGCACCACAACCAGCACCACAACCAGCAACCATCACCACAAAAAGCATCACAACCACCACCAGTACCACCACCACCATAACCACCACCATAACCACCACCACAACCACCAACACCACAACCAGCACCACAACCACAAGCACCATAACCAGCACCACGACCACAACCACCACCACAAAAACCAGCACCACAACTACCACAAACACCAGCACCACAAACAGCACCACAACCACCACCACAACCACCACCACAACTATCACCACAAACAGCACCACAAACACCACCACCACAACGACCACCACAACCACAACCACCAGTACCACAAACAGCACCACAACCAGCACCACAAACAGAACCACAACAACCACCACCACCAGCACCACAAACACTAGCACCACAACCAGCACCACAACCAGCACCACAACCAGCAACCACCACAACCACCACCACAACCACCACCACCACAACCACCACCACCACAACCACCACCACCACCACAACCACCACCACCACAAACACCAGCACCACAAACAGCACCACAACCAGCACCACAAACAGCACCACAACCAGCACCACAACCAGCAACCACCACAACCACCACAACCACCACCACAACAACCATAACCACCACCACCACAACCACCACCACTACAACACCACAACCAGCACCACAACCACCAGCTTCATAACCAGCACCACAACAAGCACCACAAAAACCAGCAACACAACCACCACCACAAACACCCGCACCACAAACAGCACCACAACCACCACCACAACCACCACCACAACCAGCACGACAAACACTAGCACCACAAACACCACCACAACCACCACCACAACCACCAGTACCACAAACAGCACCACAGCCAGCACCACAAACAGAACCACAACAACCACCACCACCAGCACCACAAACACTTGCACCACAACCAGCAACCACCACAACTACCACCACAACAACCACAACCACCACCACAACCACCACCACCACAACCACCATCACCACAAACAGCACCACAACCAGCACCACCAGCACCACCACCACCACAACCAGCACCACAACCACCACCAACACAACCAGCACCACAACCAGCACCACAACCAACACCACACCCAGCACCACACCCAGCACCACAACCACCAGCACCACAAACACCACCACAACCAACACCACAAACACCAGCACCACAAACAGCACCACAAACAGCACCACAAACACAACCAGCACCACAACCAGCACCACAACCAGCACCACAACCAGCACCACAACGCCCACAACCACCACCACAACCACCAGCACTACAACCAGCACCACAAACACCAGCACCACAAACAGCACCACAACCATCACCACAAACACCATCACCACAAACAGCACCACAACCAGCACCACAACCAGAATCACAACCACAACCACCACCACCACAACCACCACAACCCGCACCACCACCACAACCACCACAACCAGCACCACAACCAGCACCACAACCAGCACCACAACCAGCACCACAACCACCACCACCACAACAACCACCACCACAACCAACACCACAACCAGCACCACAACCACTACCACCACAACCAGCACCACAACAAGCACCACCACCACAACCACCACAACCAGCACCACAACCAGCACCACAACCAGCACCACAACCACCACCACCACAACAACCACCACCACAACCACCACCACCACAACCACCACCACAACCAACACCACAACCAACACCACAACCAGCACTACCACCACACCACCCAGCACCACAACCAGCACCACAACCACCACCACAACAAACACCAGAACCAGCACCACAACCACCAGCACCACAACCACCAGCACCACAACCACAACCACAACCAGCACCACAACCAGCACCACAACCACTACCAACACCACCACAACCACCACCACCACAAACACCAGCACCACAAACAGCACCACAACCACCACCACCCCCACCACCACCATAACCAACACCACAACCACCACCACAACCACCAGCACCACAACCAGCACCACAACCAGAAGCACCATACCCAGCACCACAACCACCACCACCACAAACACCAGCACCACAAACAGCACCAAAATACGCACCACAACCAGAACCACAACCAGCACCACAACCAGCACCACAACGAGCACCACAACCAGCACCACAACAGCAACACAACAGCAACACAACCAGCACCACAACCACCACCAAAAACACCAGCACCACCACCAGCACCACAACCAGCACAACAACCATCACCACAACCATTACCACAACAAGCAACACAACCAGCACCACAACCAGCACAACAACTAGCATCACAACGACCACAACCACCACCACAAACACCAGCACCACAAACAGCACCACAACCACCACCACAAACACCACCACAACCACCACCACAACCACCAGAACCACAAACACAACCACAAACACCACCACAACCACAACCACCAGTACCACAAACAGCACCACAACCAGCAGCACAAACATCACCACCAGCACCAAAAACACTAGCACCACAACCAGCAACACAACCAGCAACCACCACAACCACCACCACAACCACCACCACCACAACCACCACCACCACAACCACCAGCACCACAAACAGCACCACAACCAGCACCGCCAAAACCACAACCACCAGCACCACAACCACCTGCACCACAACCACCAGCACCACAACCACCAGCACCACAACAACCAGCATTACAAAAACCAGCACCACAACCACCAGCACCACAACCACAAACACCAGCACCACAACCACCACAACCACCACCACCACAACCACCACAACCACCACCACAACAACCACCACCACAACCACCACCACAACCAACACCACAACCAGCACCACAACCACCACCACCACAACCACCACAACCAGCACCACAACCAGCACCACAACCACCACCACCACAACCACCACAACCAGCACCACAACTAGCACCACAACCAGCACCACAACCACCACCACCACAACAACCACCACCACAACCACCACAACCACCACCACAACCAACACCACAACCAACACCAAAACCAGCACCACCACCACCACACCACCCAGCACCACAACCAGCACCACAACCACCACCACAACCAACACCACAACCAGCACCACAACCACCAGCACCACAACCACCAGCACCACAACCACAACCACAACCAGCACCACAACCACTACCAACACCACCACAACCACCACCACCACAAACACCAGCACCACAAACAGCACCACAACCACCACCACCCCCACCACCACCATAACCAACACCACAACCACCACCACAACCACCAGCACCACAACCAGTACCACAACCAGAAGCACCATAACCAGCACCACAACCACCACCACCACAAACACCAGCACCACAAACAGCACCAAAACACGCACCACAACCAGAACCACAACCAGCACCACAACCAGCACCACAACGAGCACCACAACCAGCACCACAACATCAACACAACCAGCACCACAACCAGCACCAGAACCACCACCAAAAACACCAGCACCACCACCAGCACCACAACCAGCACAACAACCATCACCACAACCATTACCACAACAAGCAACACAACCAGCACCACACCCAGCACAACAACCAGCATCACAACGACCACAACCACCACCACAAACACCAGCACCACAAACAGCACCACAACCACCACCACAAACACCACCACAACCACCACCACAACCACCAGCACCACAAACACAACCACAAACACCACCACAACCACAACCACCAGTACCACAAACAGCACCACAACCAGCAGCACAAAAATCACCACAACAACCACCACCACCAGCACCAAAAACACTAGCACCACAACCTGCACCACAACCAGCAACCACCACAACCACCACCACCACAACCACCACCACCACAACCACCACCACCACAACCACCAGCACCACAAACAGCACCACAACCAGCACCGCCAAACCACAACCACCAGCACCACAACCACCAGAACCACAACCACCAGCACCACAACAACCAGCATTACAAAAACCAGCACCACAACCACCAGCACCACAACCACAAACACCAGCACCACAACCACCACAACCACCACCACAACCACCACCACCACCAGCACACCAGCACAACAATTAGCACCACAATCAGCACCACAACCAGCACCAAAACCACCACTACCACAACCAGCACCACAAACACCAGCACCACAAACACCAGCACCACAAACACCAGCACCACAACCAGCACCACAACCAGCACCACAACCAGCACCACAAGCAACACCACAACCAGCACCACAACCACCAGTACCATAACCAGCACCACAACGACCACAACCAGCACCACAAAAACCAGCACCACAACTACCACAAACACCAGCACCACAACCAGCACCACAAGCAACACCACAACCAGCACCACAACCACCAGTACCATAACCAGCACCACAACGACCACAACCAGCACCACAAAAACCAGCACCACAACTACCACAAACACCAGCACCACAGAAAGCACCACAACCACCACCACAACAAACACCACAACCAGCACCACAAACAGCACCACAAACACCAGCACCACAAACAACACCACAACGACCACCACAACCACAACCACCAGTACCACAAACAGCACCACAACCAGCACCACAAACAGAACCACAACAACCACCACCACCAGCTGCACAAACACTAGCACCACAACTAGCACCACAACCAACAACCACCACAACCACCAGCACCACCACAACCACCACCACCACAAACACCAGCACCACAAACAGCACCACAGCCAGCACCACAAACAGCACCACAACCACAACCAGCACCACAACCACCACCACAAACACCAGCACCACAAACAGCACCACAACCACCACCACAAACACCATCACCACAAACAGCACCACAACCAGCAACACAACCAGAATCACAACCACAACCACAACCACCACAACCAGCACCACAACAACCACCACAACCAGCACCACAACCAGCACCACAACCACCACCACCACAACAGCCACCACCACAACCAGCACCAGAACCAGCACCACAACCACCACCACCACAACAACCACCACCACAACCACCACAACTACCACCACAACCAACACCACAACCAACACCACAACCAGCACCACCACCACCACCACAACAACCAGCACCACAACCACCACCACAACCAACACCACAACCAGAACCACAACCACCAGCACCACAACCACAACCACAACCAGCACTACAACCACCACCACAAAAACCAACACCACAAACAGCACCACAACCAGAACCACAACCACCAACACCACAACCACCACCACAACCACCAGCACCACAAACAGCACCACAACCAGCACCACAACGACCACCACAACCAGCACCACAACAGCACAACAACCAGCACCACAACCAGCCCCACAACCAGCACCACAACCACCACCACAAACACCATCACCACAAACAGCACCACAACCAGCACCACAAACACCAGCACCACAAACAGAACCACCACCACAAACACCAGCACCACAAACAGCACCACAACCACCACCACAAACACCATCACCACAAACAGCACCACAACCAGCACCACAACCAGAATCACAACCACAACCACCACAACCACCAGCACCACAACCAGCATCACAACAACCAGCACCACAACCAACACCACAACCAACACCACAACCAACACCACAACCACCAGCACCACAACTAGCACCACAACCAGCACCACAACAACCACCACAACCAGCACCACAACCAGCACCACAACCACCACCACCACAACAGCCACCACCACAACCAGCACCAGAACCAGCACCACAACCACCACCACCACAACAACCACCACCACAACCACCACCACAACCAACACCACAACCAACACCACAACCAGCACCACCACCACCACCACAACAACCAGCACCACAACCACCACCACAACCAACACCACAACCAGAACCACAACCACCAGCACCACAACCACAACCACAACCAGCACCACAACCACCACCACAAAAACCAACACCACAAACAGCACCACAACCAGAACCACAACCACCAACACCACAACCACCACCACAACCACCAGCACCACAAACAGCACCACAACCAGCACCACAACGAGCACCACAACCAGCACCACAACAGCACAACAACCAGCACCACAACCAGCCCCACAACCAGCACCACAACCACCACAACAAACACCATCACCACAAACAGCACCACAACCAGCACCACAAACACCAGCACCACAAACAGAACCACCACCACAAACACCAGCACCACAAACAGCACCACAACCACCACCACAAACACCATCACCACAAACAGCACCACAATTAGCACCACAACCAGAATCACAACCACAACCACCACAACCACCAGCACCACAACAACCAGCACCACAACCAGCATCACAACAACCAGCACCACAACAACCAGCACCACAACCAACACCACAACCAACACCACAACCAACACCACAACCACCAGCACCACAACTAGCACCACAACCAGCACCACAATAACCACCACAACCAGTACCACAACCAGCACCACCACCACAACCACAACCATATTTATAATTATTGTAATTTTGGATAACCTAGAAACATTATAAAGTGGAAATATTTTAATTATCCGATTCTATTAATAATAAAACATAACTTACAACCAGCACCACAAGCAGCACCACAACCACCAAAACAACCACCACCAAAACATTCACCACAACCAGCACCACAACCAGCAACACCACGACCACCACAACAACCACCACCAAAATAACCACAACCACCACCACCACCACCACCACAACCACCATTACAACCACAACCACCACCACAAACACCAGCACAACCACCAGCACCACAACCAACAGCACCACAACCAGCACCACAACCAGAACCACAACCAGCACATCAACCAGCACCACAACCAGCACCACAACCCCCAAAACCCCCACAACCACAACCACCAGCACCACAACCACCAACACAAACACCACCACAAACACCAGCACCACAACCAGCACCACAACCACCACCACCACCACAACAACCACCACCACAACCACCACAACCACCACCACAACAAACACCACAACCAACACCACAACCAGCACCACCACCACCACAACAAGCAGCACCACAACAACCACCACAACAACCACCACAACCAGCACCACAACCACCAGCACCACAACCACAACCAGCACCACAACCACCACCACAAAAACCAAATCCACAAACAGCACCACAACCAGAACCACAACCACCAACACCACAACCACCACCACAACCACCAGCACCACAAACAGCACCACAACCAGCACCACAACAAGCACCACAACAGCACCACAACCAGCACCACAACCAGCACCACAACCAGCACCACAACCACCACCACAAACACCATCACAACAAACAGCACCACAACCACAAACACCAGCACCACAACCACCACAACCACCACCACAACCACCACCACCACCAGCACACCAGCACAACAATTAGCACCACAATCAGCACCACAACCAGCACCAAAACCACCACTACCACAACCAGCACCACAAACACCAGCACCACAAACACCAGCACCACAAACACCAGCACCACAACCAGCACCACAACCAGCACCACAACCAGCACCACAAGCAACACCACAACCAGCACCACAACCACCAGTACCATAACCAGCACCACAACGACCACAACCAGCACCACAAAAACCAGCACCACAACTACCACAAACACCAGCACCACAACCAGCACCACAAGCAACACCACAACCAGCACCACAACCACCAGTACCATAACCAGCACCACAACGACCACAACCAGCACCACAAAAACCAGCACCACAACTACCACAAACACCAGCACCACAGAAAGCACCACAACCACCACCACAACAAACACCACAACCAGCACCACAAACAGCACCACAAACACCAGCACCACAAACAACACCACAACGACCACCACAACCACAACCACCAGTACCACAAACAGCACCACAACCAGCACCACAAACAGAACCACAACAACCACCACCACCAGCTGCACAAACACTAGCACCACAACTAGCACCACAACCAACAACCACCACAACCACCAGCACCACCACAACCACCACCACCACAAACACCAGCACCACAAACAGCACCACAGCCAGCACCACAAACAGCACCACAACCACAACCAGCACCACAACCACCACCACAAACACCAGCACCACAAACAGCACCACAACCACCACCACAAACACCATCACCACAAACAGCACCACAACCAGCAACACAACCAGAATCACAACCACAACCACAACCACCACAACCAGCACCACAACAACCACCACAACCAGCACCACAACCAGCACCACAACCACCACCACCACAACAGCCACCACCACAACCAGCACCAGAACCAGCACCACAACCACCACCACCACAACAACCACCACCACAACCACCACAACTACCACCACAACCAACACCACAACCAACACCACAACCAGCACCACCACCACCACCACAACAACCAGCACCACAACCACCACCACAACCAACACCACAACCAGAACCACAACCACCAGCACCACAACCACAACCACAACCAGCACTACAACCACCACCACAAAAACCAACACCACAAACAGCACCACAACCAGAACCACAACCACCAACACCACAACCACCACCACAACCACCAGCACCACAAACAGCACCACAACCAGCACCACAACGACCACCACAACCAGCACCACAACAGCACAACAACCAGCACCACAACCAGCCCCACAACCAGCACCACAACCACCACCACAAACACCATCACCACAAACAGCACCACAACCAGCACCACAAACACCAGCACCACAAACAGAACCACCACCACAAACACCAGCACCACAAACAGCACCACAACCACCACCACAAACACCATCACCACAAACAGCACCACAACCAGCACCACAACCAGAATCACAACCACAACCACCACAACCACCAGCACCACAACCAGCATCACAACAACCAGCACCACAACCAACACCACAACCAACACCACAACCAACACCACAACCACCAGCACCACAACTAGCACCACAACCAGCACCACAACAACCACCACAACCAGCACCACAACCAGCACCACAACCACCACCACCACAACAGCCACCACCACAACCAGCACCAGAACCAGCACCACAACCACCACCACCACAACAACCACCACCACAACCACCACCACAACCAACACCACAACCAACACCACAACCAGCACCACCACCACCACCACAACAACCAGCACCACAACCACCACCACAACCAACACCACAACCAGAACCACAACCACCAGCACCACAACCACAACCACAACCAGCACCACAACCACCACCACAAAAACCAACACCACAAACAGCACCACAACCAGAACCACAACCACCAACACCACAACCACCACCACAACCACCAGCACCACAAACAGCACCACAACCAGCACCACAACGAGCACCACAACCAGCACCACAACAGCACAACAACCAGCACCACAACCAGCCCCACAACCAGCACCACAACCACCACAACAAACACCATCACCACAAACAGCACCACAACCAGCACCACAAACACCAGCACCACAAACAGAACCACCACCACAAACACCAGCACCACAAACAGCACCACAACCACCACCACAAACACCATCACCACAAACAGCACCACAATTAGCACCACAACCAGAATCACAACCACAACCACCACAACCACCAGCACCACAACAACCAGCACCACAACCAGCATCACAACAACCAGCACCACAACAACCAGCACCACAACCAACACCACAACCAACACCACAACCAACACCACAACCACCAGCACCACAACTAGCACCACAACCAGCACCACAATAACCACCACAACCAGTACCACAACCAGCACCACCACCACAACCACAACCATATTTATAATTATTGTAATTTTGGATAACCTAGAAACATTATAAAGTGGAAATATTTTAATTATCCGATTCTATTAATAATAAAACATAACTTACAACCAGCACCACAAGCAGCACCACAACCACCAAAACAACCACCACCAAAACATTCACCACAACCAGCACCACAACCAGCAACACCACGACCACCACAACAACCACCACCAAAATAACCACAACCACCACCACCACCACCACCACAACCACCATTACAACCACAACCACCACCACAAACACCAGCACAACCACCAGCACCACAACCAACAGCACCACAACCAGCACCACAACCAGAACCACAACCAGCACATCAACCAGCACCACAACCAGCACCACAACCCCCAAAACCCCCACAACCACAACCACCAGCACCACAACCACCAACACAAACACCACCACAAACACCAGCACCACAACCAGCACCACAACCACCACCACCACCACAACAACCACCACCACAACCACCACAACCACCACCACAACAAACACCACAACCAACACCACAACCAGCACCACCACCACCACAACAAGCAGCACCACAACAACCACCACAACAACCACCACAACCAGCACCACAACCACCAGCACCACAACCACAACCAGCACCACAACCACCACCACAAAAACCAAATCCACAAACAGCACCACAACCAGAACCACAACCACCAACACCACAACCACCACCACAACCACCAGCACCACAAACAGCACCACAACCAGCACCACAACAAGCACCACAACAGCACCACAACCAGCACCACAACCAGCACCACAACCAGCACCACAACCACCACCACAAACACCATCACAACAAACAGCACCACAACCAGCACCACAACCAGCACCACAAACACCAGCACCACAAACAGAACCACCACCACAAACACCAGCACCCCAAACAGCACCACAACCACCACCACAAACACCATCACCACAAACAGCACCACAACCAGCACCACAACCAGAATCACAACCACAACCACCACCACCACAACCACCACAACCAGCACCACAACCACCACCACCACAACCACCACAACCAGCACCACAACCACCACCACCACAAACACCACCACCACAACAACCACCACCACAACCACCACCACAACCAGCACCACAACCAGCACCACAACCACCACCACCATAACAACCACCACCACAACCACCACAACCACCACCACAACCAACACCACAACCAACACCACAACCAACACCACAACCAGCATCACCACCACCACAACAACCAGCACCACAACCACCACCACAACCAACACCACAACCAGCACCACAACCACCAGCACAAAAACCAGCACCACAAACAGCACCACAACCAGAACCACAACCACCACCACCACAACCACCACAACCACCACCAGCACCACAAACAGCACCACAAACAGCACAACAACCAGCACCACAAACACCAGAACCACAACCACAAACACCAGCACCACAAACAGCACCACAACAACCACCACAATTACCACAACAACCAACACAACCACCACGACAACCACCACCACAAACATCAGCACCACAAACAGCACCACAACCACCACAACCACCACAACCACCACCACAACCAACTCCACAACCAGCACCACAACCAGCACCATAACCAGAATCACAACCACCACCACCACAACCAGCACCAGCACCACCACCACAACCAGCACCACAACCAGAATCACAACCACAACCACCAACACCACAACCACCACAACCCGCACCACAACCACCACCACCACAACCAGCACCACAACCAGCACCACAACCAGCACCACAACCACCACCACCACAACAACCACCACCACAACCAGCACCACAACCAGCACCACAACCAGCACCACAACCAGTACCACCACAACAACCACCACCACAACCACCACAACCACCACAACCAACACCACAACCAACACAACAACCAGCACCATCACCACCACAACAACCAGCACCACAACCACCACCACAACCAACACCACAACCAGCACAACAACCACCAGCACCACAAACACAACCACAAACACCACCACAACCACAACCACCAGTACCACAAACAGCACCACAACCAGCAGCACAAAAATCACCACAACAACCACCACCACCAGCACCAAAAACACTAGCACCACAACCTGCACCACAACCAGCAACCACCACAACCACCACCACAACCACCACCACCACAACCACCACCACCACAACCACCAGCACCACAAACAGCACCACAACCAGCACCGCCAAACCACAACCACCAGCACCACAACCACCAGAACCACAACCACCAGCACCACAACAACCAGCATTACAAAAACCAGCACCACAACCACCAGCACCACAACCACAAACACCAGCACCACAACCACCACAACCACCACCACAACCACCACCACCACCAGCACACCAGCACAACAATTAGCACCACAATCAGCACCACAACCAGCACCAAAACCACCACTACCACAACCAGAACCACAACCACCAACACCACAACCACCACCACAACCACCAGCACCACAAACAGCACCACAACCAGCACCACAACGAGCACCACAACCAGCACCACAACAGCACAACAACCAGCACCACAACCAGCCCCACAACCAGCACCACAACCACCACAACAAACACCATCACCACAAACAGCACCACAACCAGCACCACAAACACCAGCACCACAAACAGAACCACCACCACAAACACCAGCACCACAAACAGCACCACAACCACCACCACAAACACCATCACCACAAACAGCACCACAATTAGCACCACAACCAGAATCACAACCACAACCACCACAACCACCAGCACCACAACAACCAGCACCACAACCAGCATCACAACAACCAGCACCACAACAACCAGCACCACAACCAACACCACAACCAACACCACAACCAACACCACAACCACCAGCACCACAACTAGCACCACAACCAGCACCACAATAACCACCACAACCAGTACCACAACCAGCACCACCACCACAACCACAACCATATTTATAATTATTGTAATTTTGGATAACCTAGAAACATTATAAAGTGGAAATATTTTAATTATCCGATTCTATTAATAATAAAACATAACTTACAACCAGCACCACAAGCAGCACCACAACCACCAAAACAACCACCACCAAAACATTCACCACAACCAGCACCACAACCAGCAACACCACGACCACCACAACAACCACCACCAAAATAACCACAACCACCACCACCACCACCACCACAACCACCATTACAACCACAACCACCACCACAAACACCAGCACAACCACCAGCACCACAACCAACAGCACCACAACCAGCACCACAACCAGAACCACAACCAGCACATCAACCAGCACCACAACCAGCACCACAACCCCCAAAACCCCCACAACCACAACCACCAGCACCACAACCACCAACACAAACACCACCACAAACACCAGCACCACAACCAGCACCACAACCACCACCACCACCACAACAACCACCACCACAACCACCACAACCACCACCACAACAAACACCACAACCAACACCACAACCAGCACCACCACCACCACAACAAGCAGCACCACAACAACCACCACAACAACCACCACAACCAGCACCACAACCACCAGCACCACAACCACAACCAGCACCACAACCACCACCACAAAAACCAAATCCACAAACAGCACCACAACCAGAACCACAACCACCAACACCACAACCACCACCACAACCACCAGCACCACAAACAGCACCACAACCAGCACCACAACAAGCACCACAACAGCACCACAACCAGCACCACAACCAGCACCACAACCAGCACCACAACCACCACCACAAACACCATCACAACAAACAGCACCACAACCAGCACCACAACCAGCACCACAAACACCAGCACCACAAACAGAACCACCACCACAAACACCAGCACCCCAAACAGCACCACAACCACCACCACAAACACCATCACCACAAACAGCACCACAACCAGCACCACAACCAGAATCACAACCACAACCACCACCACCACAACCACCACAACCAGCACCACAACCACCACCACCACAACCACCACAACCAGCACCACAACCACCACCACCACAAACACCACCACCACAACAACCACCACCACAACCACCACCACAACCAGCACCACAACCAGCACCACAACCACCACCACCATAACAACCACCACCACAACCACCACAACCACCACCACAACCAACACCACAACCAACACCACAACCAACACCACAACCAGCATCACCACCACCACAACAACCAGCACCACAACCACCACCACAACCAACACCACAACCAGCACCACAACCACCAGCACAAAAACCAGCACCACAAACAGCACCACAACCAGAACCACAACCACCACCACCACAACCACCACAACCACCACCAGCACCACAAACAGCACCACAAACAGCACAACAACCAGCACCACAAACACCAGCACCACAAACAGAACCACAACCACAAACACCAGCACCACAAACAGCACCACAACAACCACCACAATTACCACAACAACCAACACAACCACCACGACAACCACCACCACAAACATCAGCACCACAAACAGCACCACAACCACCACAACCACCACAACCACCACCACAACCAACTCCACAACCAGCACCACAACCAGCACCATAACCAGAATCACAACCACCACCACCACAACCAGCACCAGCACCACCACCACAACCAGCACCACAACCAGAATCACAACCACAACCACCAACACCACAACCACCACAACCCGCACCACAACCACCACCACCACAACCAGCACCACAACCAGCACCACAACCAGCACCACAACCACCACCACCACAACAACCACCACCACAACCAGCACCACAACCAGCACCACAACCAGCACCACAACCAGTACCACCACAACAACCACCACCACAACCACCACAACCACCACAACCAACACCACAACCAACACAACAACCAGCACCATCACCACCACAACAACCAGCACCACAACCACCACCACAACCAACACCACAACCAGCACAACAACCACCAGCACCACAAACACAACCACAAACACCACCACAACCACAACCACCAGTACCACAAACAGCACCACAACCAGCAGCACAAAAATCACCACAACAACCACCACCACCAGCACCAAAAACACTAGCACCACAACCTGCACCACAACCAGCAACCACCACAACCACCACCACAACCACCACCACCACAACCACCACCACCACAACCACCAGCACCACAAACAGCACCACAACCAGCACCGCCAAACCACAACCACCAGCACCACAACCACCAGAACCACAACCACCAGCACCACAACAACCAGCATTACAAAAACCAGCACCACAACCACCAGCACCACAACCACAAACACCAGCACCACAACCACCACAACCACCACCACAACCACCACCACCACCAGCACACCAGCACAACAATTAGCACCACAATCAGCACCACAACCAGCACCAAAACCACCACTACCACAACCAGCACCACAAACACCAGCACCACAAACACCAGCACCACAAACACCAGCACCACAACCAGCACCACAACCAGCACCACAACCAGCACCACAACCAGCACCACAAGCAACACCACAACCAGCACCACAACCACCAGTACCATAACCAGCACCACAACGACCACAACCAGCACCACAAAAACCAGCACCACAACTACCACAAACACCAGCACCACAACCAGCACCACAAGCAACACCACAACCAGCACCACAACCACCAGTACCATAACCAGCACCACAACGACCACAACCAGCACCACAAAAACCAGCACCACAACTACCACAAACACCAGCACCACAGAAAGCACCACAACCACCACCACAACAAACACCACAACCAGCACCACAAACAGAACCACAAACACCAGCACCACAAACAACACCACAACGACCACCACAACCACAACCACCAGTACCACAAACAGCACCACAACCAGCACCACAAACAGAACCACAACCACCACCACCAGCTGCACAAACACTAGCACCACAACTAGCACCACAACCAACAACCACCACAACCACCAGCACCACCACAACCAGCACCACCACAACCACCACCACCACAAACACCAGCACCACAAACAGCACCACAAACAGCACCACAGCCAGCACCACAAACAGCACCACAACCACAACCAGCACCACAACCACCACCACAAACACCAGCACCACAAACAGCACCACAACCACCACCACAAACACCATCACCACAAACAGCACCACAACCAGCAACACAACCAGAATCACAACCACAACCACAACCACCACAACCAGCACCACAACAACCACCACAACCAGCACCACAACCAGCACCACAACCACCACCACCACAACAGCCACCACCACAACCAGCACCAGAACCAGCACCACAACCACCACCACCACAACAACCACCACCACAACCACCACAACCACCACCACAACCAACACCACAACCAACACCACAACCAGCACCACCACCACCACCACAACAACCAGCACCACAACCACCACCACAACCAACACCACAACCAGAACCACAACCACCAGCACCACAACCACAACCACAACCAGCACCATAACCACCACCACAAAAACCAACACCACAAACAGCACCACAACCAGAACCACAACCACCAACACCACAACCACCACCACAACCACCAGCACCACAAACAGCACCACAACCAGCACCACAACGAGCACCACAACCAGCACCACAACAGCACAACAACCAGCACCACAACCAGCCCCACAACCAGCACCACAACCACCACCACAAACACCATCACCACAAACAGCACCACAACCAGCACCACAAACACCAGCACCACAAACAGAACCACCACCACAAACACCAGCACCACAAACAGCACCACAACCACCACCACAAACACCATCACCACAAACAGCACCACAACCAGCACCACAACCAGAATCACAACCACAACCACCACAACCACCAGCACCACAACAACCAGCACCACAACCAGCATCACAACAACCAGCACCACAACAACCAGCACCACAACCAACACCACAACCAACACCACAACCAACACCACAACCACCAGCACCACAACTAGCACCACAACCAGCACCACAATAACCACCACAACCAGTACCACAACCAGCACCACCACCACAACCACAACCATATTTATAATTATTGTAATTTTGGATAACCTAGAAACATTATAAAGTGGAAATATTTTAATTATCCGATTCTATTAATAATAAAACATAACTTACAACCAGCACCACAACCAGCACCACAACCACCAAAACAACCACCACCAAAACATTCACCACAACCAGCACCACAACCAGCAACACCACGACCACCACAACAACCACCACCAAAATAACCACAACCACCACCACCACCACAAACAGCACCACAACCATCACAACCACCACAACCACCACCACAACCAACTCCACAACCAACACCACAACCAGCACCACAACCAGAATCACAACCACCACCACCACAACCAGCACCACAACCACCACCACAACCAGCTCCACAACCAGAATCACAACCACAACCACCACCACCACAACCACCACAACCAGCACCACAACCACCATTACCACAACCACCACAACCAGCACCACAACCAGCACTACAACCACCACCACCACAACAACCAGCACCACAACCAGCACCACAACCAACACCACAACCAGCACCACAACCACCAGCACCACAACCACCAGCACCACAACCACCACTACAACCAGCACCACAACCACCACCACCACAAACACCAGCACCACAACCACTACCAACACCACCACAACCACCACCACAAACACCAGCACCACAAACAGCACCACAACCACCACCAGTGCCACCAACACCATAACCACCACCACAACCACCACCACAACCACCAACACCACAACCAGCACCACAACCACAAGCACCATAACCAGCACCACAACCACCACCACCACAAACACCAGCACCACAAACAGCACCAAAACCAGCACCACAACCAGCACCACAATCAGAACCACAACCAGCACCACAACCAGCACCACAACCAGCACCAAAACCCACACCAAAACCAGCACCACAACCAGCACCACAACCAGCACCACAACCAGCACAACAAACACCAGCATAACAAACAGCACCACAACCAGCACCACATCCACTACCACCACCACCACCACAACCACCACAAGCACCATAACCAGCACCACAACCACCACCACAACCAACACATAAACCACACAACCACCACCACAAACACCAGCACCACAACCAGAACCACAAACAGCACCACAACCACCACCAGCACCAGAACCAGCACCACCACAACAACAACAACCAGCACCACAACAAGCACCACAACCACCACCACAACCAACACCACAACCAGCACCACAACCACCAGCACCACAACCACAACCACAACCAGCACCACAAACAGCACCACAACCAGAACCACAACCACCACCACCACCACAACCACCAGCACCACAAATAGCAGCACAACCAGCACCACAAACACCAGCACCACAAACAGAACCACAACCACAAACACCAGCACCACAAACAGCACCACAACCACCACCACAATTACTACAACAACCACCACAACCACCACCACCACCACAAACATCAGCACCACAAACAGCACCACAACCATCACAACCACCACAACCACCACCACAACCAACTCCACAACCAACACCACAACCAGCACCACAACCAGAATCACAACCACCACCACCACAACCAGCACCACAACCACCACCACAACCAGCTCCACAACTCGAATCACAACCACAACCACAACCACCACAACCAGCACCACAACCACCATTACCACAACCACCACAACCAGCACCACAACCAGCACTACAACCACCACCACCACAACAACCAGTACCACAACCAGCACCACAACCAACACCACAACCAGCACCACAACCACCAGCACCACAACCACCAGCACCACAACCACCACTACAACCAGCACCACAACCACCACCACCACAAACACCAGCACCACAACCACTACCAACACCACCACAACCACCACCACAAACACCAGCACCACAAACAGCACCACAACCACCACCAGTACCACCACCACCATAACCACCACCACAACCACCACCACAACCACCAACACCACAACCAGCACCACAACCACAAGCACCATAACCAGCACCACAACCACCACCACCACAAACACCAGCACCAAAAACAGCACCAAAACCAGCACCACAACCAGCACCACAATCAGAACCACAACCAGCACCACAACCAGCACCACAACCAGCACCAAAACCAGCACCACAACCAGCACCACAACCAGCACCACAACCAGCACAACAAACACCAGCATAACAAACAGCACCACAACCAGCACCACATCCACTACCACCACCACCACCACCACCACCACAACCACCACAAGCACCATAACCAGTACCACAACCACCACCACAACCAACACATAAACCACACAACCACCACCACAAACACCAGCACCACAACCAGAACCACAAACAGCACCACAACCACCACCAGCACCAGAACCAGCAATCACCACAACCACCAGCACCACAAACATCACCACAACCAGCACCACCACCAACATAACCACCAGCACCACAAAAGCACCACAACCAGCACCACAACCACCACCACCACCACCACAACCAGCGCCACATCCACCACCACCACCACAACCACCACGACAATCACCACCACAAACATCAGCACCACAACCAGCACCAAAACCAGCACCACAACCAGCACCACAACCAGCACAACAAACACCAGCATAACAAATAGCACCACAACCAGCACCACATTCACTACCACCACCACCACCACCACCACCACCACAACCACCACAAGCACCATAACCAGCACCACAACCACCACCACAACCAACACATAAACCACACAACCACCACCACAAACATCAGCACCACAACCAGAACCACAAACAGCACCACAACCACCACCAGCACCAGAACCAGCAATCACCACAACCACCAGCACCACAAACATCACCACAACCAGGACCACCACCAACATAACCACCAGCACCACAACAGCACCACAACCAGCACCACAACCACCACCACCACCACCACAACCACAACCAGTGCCACATCCACCACCACCACCACAACCACCACGACAATCACCACCACAAACACCAGCACCACAACAAGCAACACAACCACCACCACAAACACCAGCACCACAACCAGCAACACAACCACCACCACTACCACCACCACAAACACCACCACAACCACCAGCACCACAAACAGCACCACAACCAGCACCACATCCAACACCACAACCACAAACACCATTACCACAAACAGCATTACAACCACCACTACAATTACCACCACAACCACCACAACAAACCACCAGCACCACAAACAGCACCACAACCAGCACCACAACCAACACCACAACCAGCACCACAACTACCAGCACCACAACCACCACCACAACCACAGATACCATCACCACAACCAGCACCACAACTACCAGCACCACAACCACCACCACAACCACAAACACCATCACCACAACCAGCACCACAACCACCAGCGCCACAACCACAACCAAAAACAATACCACAACCACCACCACCACAACCACCACAACCACCACAACCAGCAAAACCAGCACCACAACCAGCACCACAACCACCACCACCACAACCACCACCACAACCACCACCACAAACACCACCACAAACACCAAAAACAGCACCACAAACACGAGCACCACAACCAGCACCACAACCAGCACCACAACCACAAGCACCATAACCAGCACCACAACCAGCACCACAACCAGAACCACAACCAGCACCACAACCAGCACCACAACGAGCACCACAACCAGCACCACAACAGCACCACAACCAGCACCACAACCAGCACCACAACCAGCACCACAACCAGCACCACAACCAGCACCACAACCAGCACCACAACCAGCACCACAACCAGCACCACAACCAGCACCACATACACCAGCATAACAAACAGCACCACAACCAGCACCACAACCACCACCACCACCACAACCACTACCACCACAACCACCACCACAACCAGCTCCACAACCAGAATCACAACCAGCACCACAACCACAACCACCACAACAACCACCACCACAACCACCACAACCACCACCACAACCACCACCACAACCAACACCACAACCAGCACCACCACCACCACAACAACCAGCACCACAACAAGCACCACAACCACCACCACAACCAACACCACAACCAGCACCACAACCACCAGCACCACAACCACAACCACAACCAGCACCACAAACAGCACCACAACCAGAACCACAACCACCACCACCACCACAACCACCAGCACCACAAATAGCACCACAACCAGCACCACAAACACCAGCACCACAAACAGAACCACAACCACAAACACCAGCACCACAAACAGCACCACAACCACCACCACAATTACCACAACAACCACCACAACCACCACAACCACCACCACCACCACAAACATCAGCACCACAAACAGCACCACAACCATCACAACCACCACAACCACCACCACAACCAACTCCACAACCAGCACCACAACCAGCACCACAACCAGAATCACAACCACCACCACCACAACCAGCACCACAACCACCACCACAAACAGCTCCACAACCAGAATCACAACCACAACCACCACCACCACAACCACCACAAACAGCACCACAACCACCATTACCACAACCACCACAACCAGCACCACAACCAGCACTACAACCACCACCACCACAACAACCAGCACCACAACCAGCACCACAACCAACACCACAACCAGCACCACAACCAGCACTACAACCACCACCACCACAACAACCAGCACCACAACCAGCACCACAACCAACACCACAACCAGCACCACAACCACCAGCACCACAACCACCAGCACCACAACCACCAGCACAACAACCACCACTACAACCAGCACCACAACCACCACCACCACAAACACCAGCACCACAACCACTACAAACACCACCACAACCACCACCACAAACACCAGCACCACAAACAGCACCACAACCACCACCAGTACCACCACCACCATAACCACCACCACAACCACCACCACAACCACCAACACCACAACCAGCACCACAACCACAAGCACCATAACCAGCACCACAACCACCACCACCACAAACACCAGCACCACAAACAGCACCAAAACCAGCACCACAACCAGCACCACAATCAGAACCACAACCAGCACCACAACCAGCACCACAACCAGCACCAAAACCAGCACCACAACCAGCACCACAACCAGCACCACAACAAGCACAACAAACACCAGCATAACAAACAGCACCACAACCAGCACCACATCCACTACCACCACCACCACCACCACCACCACAACCACCACAAGCACCATAACCAGCACCACAACCACCACCACAACCAACACATAAACCACACAACCACCACCACAAACACCAGCACCACAACCAGAACCACAAACAGCACCACAACCACCACCAGCACCAGAACCAGCAATCACCACAACCACCAGCACCACAAACATCACCACAACCAGCACCACCACCAACATAACCCCCAGCACCACAACAGCACCACAACCAGCACCACAACCACCACCACCACAACCACAACCAGCGCCACATCCACCACCACCACCACAACCACCACGACAATCACCACCTCAAACACCAGCACCACAACCAGCAACACAACCACCACCACAAACACCAGCACCACAAACAGCACCACAAACAGCACCACAACCAGTACCACATCCAACACCACAACCACAAACACCATTACCACAAACAGCATTACAACCACCACTACAATTACCACCACAACCACAACAACAAACCACCAGCACCACAAACAGCACCACAACCAGCACCACAACCAACACCACAACCAGCACCACAACTACCAGCACCACAACCACCAGCACCACAACCACCACCACAACCACATATACAATCACCACAACCAGCACCACAACTACCAGCACCACAACCACCACCACAACCACAAACACCATCACCACAACCAGCACCACAACCACCAGCACCACAACCACAACCAAAAACAATACCACAACCACCACCACCACAACCACCACAACCAGCACCACAACCAGCACCACAACCACCACCATCACAACCACCACCACAACCACAACAACAAACACCACCACAAACACCAACACCAGCACCACAAACACCAGCACCACAACCAGCACCACAACCACAAGCACCATAACCAGCACCACAACCAGCACCACAACCAGCACCACAACCAGCACCACAACGAGCACCACAACCAGCACGACAACAGCACCACAAACAGCACCACAACCAGCACCACAACCAGCACCACAACCAGCACCACAACCAGCACCACAAACAACAGCATAACAAACAGCACTACAACCAGCACCACAACCACCACCACCACCACAACCACCACCACCACAACCACCACCACAACCTGCTCCACAACCAGAATCACAACCAGCACCACAACCACCACCACCACAACAACCACCACCACAACCACCACAACCACCACCACAACCAACACCACAACCAGCACCACCACAACAACAACAACCAGCACCACAACAAGCACCACAACCACCACCACAAGCAACACCACAACCAGCACCACAACCACCAGCACCACAACCACAACCAGCACCACAAACAGCACCACAACCAGAACCACAACCACCACCACCACCACAACCACCAGCACCACAAATAGCACCACAACCAGCACCACAAACACCAGCACCACAAACAGAACCACAACCACAAACACCAGCACCACAAACAGCACCACAACCACCACCACAATTACCACAACAACCACCACAACCACCACCAGCACCACAAACAGCACCACAACCATCACAACCACCACAACCACCACCACAACCAACTCCACAACCAACACCACAACCAGCACCACAACCAGAATCACAACCACCACCACCATAACCAGCACCACAACCACCACCACAACCAGCTCCACAACCAGAATCACAACCACAACCACCACCACCACAACCACCACAACCAGCACCACAACCACCATTACCACAACCACCACAACCAGCACCACAACCAGCACTACAACCACCACCACCACAACAACCAGCACCACAACCAGCACCACAACCAACACCACAACCAGCACCACAACCACCAGCACCACAACCACCAGCACCACAACCACCACTACAACCAGCACCACAACCACCACCACCACAAACACCAGCACCACAACCACAACCACTACCAACACCACCACAACCACCACCACAAACACCAGCACCACAACCACTACCAACACCACCACAACCACCACCACAAACACCAGCACCACAAACAGCACCACAACCACCACCAGTACCACCACCACCATAACCACCACCACAACCACCACCACAACCACCAACACCACAACCAGCACCACAACCACAAGCACCATAACCAGCACCACAACCACCACCACCACAAACACCAGCACCACAAACAGCACCAAAACCAGCACCACAACCAGCACCACAATCAGAACCACAACCAGCACCACAACCAGCACCACAACCAGCACCAAAACCAGCACCAAAACCAGCACCACAACCAGCACCAAAACCAGCACCACAACCAGCACAACAAACACCAGCATAACAAACAGCACCACAACCAGCACCACATCCACTACCACCACCACCACCACAAGCACCATAACCAGCACCACAACCACCACCACAACCAACACATAAACCACACAACCACCACCACAAACACCAGCACCACAACCAGAACCACAAACAGCACCACAACCACCACCAGCACCAGAACCAGCACCACCACAACAACAACAACCAGCACCACAACAAGCACCACAACCACCACCACAACCAACACCACAACCAGCACCACAACCACCAGCACCACAACCACAACCACAACCAGCACCACAAACAGCACCACAACCAGAACCACAACCACCACCACCACCACAACCACCAGCACCACAAATAGCACCACAACCAGCACCACAAACACCAGCACCACAAACAGAACCACAACCACAAACACCAGCACCACAAACAGCACCACAACCACCACCACAATTACCACAACAACCACCACAACCACCACCACCACCACATCAATCAGCACCACAAACAGCACCACAACCATCACAACCACCACAACCACCACCACAACCAACTCCACAACCAACACCACAACCAGCACCACAACCAGAATCACAACCACCACCACCACAACCAGCACCACAACCACCACCACAACCAGCTCCACAACCAGAATCACAACCACAACCACAACCACCACAACCAGCACCACAACCACCATTACCACAACCACCACAACCAGCACCACAACCAGCACTACAACCACCACCACCACAACAACCAGCACCACAACCAGCACCACAACCAACACCACAACCAGCACCACAACCACCAGCACCACAACCACCAGCACCACAACCACCACTACAACCAGCACCACAACCACCACCACCACAAACACCAGCACCACAACCACTACCAACACCACCACAACCACCACCACAAACACCAGCACCACAAACAGCACCACAACCACCACCAGTACCACCACCACCATAACCACAACCACAACCACCACCACAACCACCAACACCACAACCAGCACCACAACCACAAGCACCATAACCAGCACCACAACCACCACCACCACAAACACCAGCACCACAAACAGCACCAAAACCAGCACCACAACCAGCACCAGAATCAGAACCACAACCAGCACCACAACCAGCACCACAACCAGCACCAAAACCAGCACCACAACCAGCACCACAACCAGCACCACAACCAGCACAACAAACACCAGCATAACAAACAGCACCACAACCAGCACCACATCCACTACCACCACCACCACCACCACAACCACCACAAGCACCATAACCAGCACCACAACCACCACCACAACCAACACATAAACCACACAACCACCACCACAAACACCAGCACCACAACCAGAACCACAAACAGCACCACAACCACCACCAGCACCAGAACCAGCAATCACCACAACCACCAGCACCACAAACATCACCACAACCAGCACCACCACCAACATAACCACCAGCACCACAAAAGCACCACAACCAGCACCACAACCACCACCACCACCACCACAACCACAACCAGCGCCACATCCACCACCACCACCACAACCACCACGACAATCACCACCACAAACACCAGCACCATAACCAGCAACACAACCACCACCACAAACACCAGCAACACAACCAGCAACACAACCACCACCACAACCACCACCACAAACACCACCACAACCACCAGCACCACAAACAGCACCACAACCAGCACCACATCCAACACCACAACCACAAACACCATTACCACAAACAGCATTACAACCACCACTACAATTACCACCAAAACCACCACAACAAACCACCAGCACCACAAACAGCACCACAACCAGCACCACAACCAACACCACAACCAGCACCACAACTACCAGCACCACAACCACCACCACAACCACAGATACCATCACCACAACCAGCACCACAACTACCAGCACCACAACCACCACCACAACCACAAACACCATCACCACAACCAGCACCACAACCACCAGCACCACAACCACAACCAAAAACAATACCACAACCACAACCACCACAACCACCACAACCAGCACAACCAGCACCACAACCAGCACCACAACCACCACCACCACAACCACCACCACAAACACCACCACAAACACCAACACCAGCACCACAAACACCAGCACCACAACCAGCACCACAACCAGCACCACAACCACAATCACCATAACCAGCACCACAACCAGAACCACAACCAGCACCACAACCAGCACCACAACCAGCACCACAACCAGCACCACAACAGCACCACAACCAGCACCACAACCAGCACCACAACCAGCACCACAACCAGCACCACAACCAGCACCATAACCAGCACTACAACCAGCACCACAAACACCAGCATAACAAACAGCACCACAACCACCACCACCACAACCACCACCACAACCACCACCACAAACACCACCACAAACACCAACACCAGCACCACAAACACCAGCACCACAACCAGCACCACAACCAGCACCACAACCACAATCACCATAACCAGCACCACAACCAGAACCACTACCACCACCACCATTACCACAACCACCACAAGCACCATAACCAGCACCACAACCACCACCACAACCAACACATAAACCACACAACCACCACCACAAACACCAGCACCACAACCAGCACCACAAACAGCACCACAACCACAACCAGCACCACAACCAGCAACCACCACAACCACCACAACAACCACCACCACCACCACCACAAACACCACCACCACAACCACCACCACCACAAACAGCACCACCACCACCACAACCACCACAACCAACACCACAACCAGCAACACAACCACCAGCATCATAACCAGCACCACAACCAGCACCACAAAAACCAGCAACACAACCACCACCACAAACACCAGCACCACAAACAGCACCACAACCACCACCACAACCACCACCACAACCAGCACGACAAACACCAGCTACACAAACACCACCACAACCACCACCACAACCAGCACCACAAACAGAACCACAACAACCACCACCACCAGCACCACAAACACTAGCACCACAACCAGCACCACAACCAGCAACCATCACCACAAAAAGCATCACAACCACCACCAGTACCACCACCACCATAACCACCACCATAACCACCACCACAACCACCAACACCACAACCAGCACCACAACCACAAGCACCATAACCAGCACCACGACCACAACCACCACCACAAAAACCAGCACCACAACTACCACAAACACCAGCACCACAAACAGCACCACAACCACCACCACAACCACCACCACAACTATCACCACAAACAGCACCACAAACACCACCACCACAACGACCACCACAACCACAACCACCAGTACCACAAACAGCACCACAACCAGCACCACAAACAGAACCACAACAACCACCACCACCAGCACCACAAACACTAGCACCACAACCAGCACCACAACCAGCACCACAACCAGCAACCACCACAACCACCACCACAACCACCACCACCACAACCACCACCACCACAACCACCACCACCACAACAACCACCACCACCACAAACACCAGCACCACAAACAGCACCACAACCAGCACCACAAACAGCACCACAACCAGCACCACAACCAGCAACCACCACAACCACCACAACCACCACCACAACAACCACAACCACCACCACCACAACCACCACCACTACAACACCACAACCAGCACCACAACCACCAGCTTCATAACCAGCACCACAACAAGCACCACAAAAACCAGCAACACAACCACCACCACAAACACCCGCACCACAAACAGCACCACAACCACCACCACAACCACCACCACAACCAGCACGACAAACACTAGCACCACAAACACCACCACAACCACCACCACAACCACCACCACAACCACCAGTACCACAAACAGCACCACAGCCAGCACCACAAACAGAACCACAACAACCACCACCACCAGCACCACAAACACTTGCACCACAACCAGCAACCACCACAACTACCACCACAACAACCACAACCACCACCACAACCACCACCACCACAACCACCATCACCACAAACAGCACCACAACCAGCACCACCAGCACCACCACCACCACAACCAGCACCACAACCACCACCAACACAACCAGCACCACAACCAGCACCACAACCAACACCACACCCAGCACCACACCCAGCACCACAACCACCAGCACCACAAACACCACCACAACCAACACCACAAACACCAGCACCACAAACAGCACCACAAACACAACCAGCACCACAACCAGCACCACAAACAGCACCACAACCAGCACCACAACGCCCACAACCACCACCACAACCACCAGCACTACAACCAGCACCACAAACACCAGCACCACAAACAGCACCACAACCATCACCACAAACACCATCACCACAAACAGCACCACAACCAGCACCACAACCAGAATCACAACCACAACCACCACCACCACAACCACCACAACCCGCACCACCACCACAACCACCACAACCAGCACCACAACCAGCACCACAACCAGCACCACAACCAGCACCACAACCACCACCACCACAACAACCACCACCACAACCAACACCACAACCAGCACCACAACCACTACCACCACAACCAGCACCACAACAAGCACCACCACCACAACCACCACAACCAGCACCACAACCAGCACCACAACCAGCACCACAACCACCACCACCACAACAACCACCACCACAACCACCACCACCACAACCACCACCACAACCAACACCACAACCAACACCACAACCAGCACTACCACCACACCACCCAGCACCACAACCAGCACCACAACCACCACCACAACAAACACCAGAACCAGCACCACAACCACCAGCACCACAACCACCAGCACCACAACCACAACCACAACCAGCACCACAACCAGCACCACAACCACTACCAACACCACCACAACCACCACCACCACAAACACCAGCACCACAAACAGCACCACAACCACCACCACCCCCACCACCACCATAACCAACACCACAACCACCACCACAACCACCAGCACCACAACCAGCACCACAACCAGAAGCACCATAACCAGCACCACAACCACCACCACCACAAACACCAGCACCACAAACAGCACCAAAACACGCACCACAACCAGAACCACAACCAGCACCACAACCAGCACCACAACGAGCACCACAACCAGCACCACAACAGCAACACAACCAGCACCACAACCACCACCAAAAACACCAGCACCACCACCAGCACCACAACCAGCACAACAACCATCACCACAACCATTACCACACCCAGCACCACAACCACCAGCACCACAAACACCACCACAACCAACACCACAAACACCAGCACCACAAACAGCACCACAAACAGCACCACAAACACAACCAGCACCACAACCAGCACCACAACCAGCACCACAACCAGCACCACAACGCCCACAACCACCACCACAACCACCAGCACTACAACCAGCACCACAAACACCAGCACCACAAACAGCACCACAACCATCACCACAAACACCATCACCACAAACAGCACCACAACCAGCACCACAACCAGAATCACAACCACAACCACCACCACCACAACCACCACAACCCGCACCACCACCACAACCACCACAACCAGCACCACAACCAGCACCACAACCAGCACCACAACCAGCACCACAACCACCACCACCACAACAACCACCACCACAACCAACACCACAACCAGCACCACAACCACTACCACCACAACCAGCACCACAACAAGCACCACCACCACAACCACCACAACCAGCACCACAACCAGCACCACAACCAGCACCACAACCACCACCACCACAACAACCACCACCACAACCACCACCACCACAACCACCACCACAACCAACACCACAACCAACACCACAACCAGCACTACCACCACACCACCCAGCACCACAACCAGCACCACAACCACCACCACAACAAACACCAGAACCAGCACCACAACCACCAGCACCACAACCACCAGCACCACAACCACAACCACAACCAGCACCACAACCAGCACCACAACCACTACCAACACCACCACAACCACCACCACCACAAACACCAGCACCACAAACAGCACCACAACCACCACCACCCCCACCACCACCATAACCAACACCACAACCACCACCACAACCACCAGCACCACAACCAGCACCACAACCAGAAGCACCATAACCAGCACCACAACCACCACCACCACAAACACCAGCACCACAAACAGCACCAAAACACGCACCACAACCAGAACCACAACCAGCACCACAACCAGCACCACAACGAGCACCACAACCAGCATTACAACAGCAACACAACCAGCACCACAACCACCACCAAAAACACCAGCACCACCACCAGCACCACAACCAGCACAACAACCATCACCACAACCATTACCACAACCAGCACCACAAACCCAAAACCCCCACAACCACAACCACCAGCACCACAACCACCAACACAAACACCACCACAAACACCAGCACCAAAAACAGCACCACAACCACCACTACAACCACCACCACAACCAGCACCACAAACACCAGCACCACATACAGCACCACAACCACCACCACAACCAGCACCACAACCACCACCACCAATACCAGCACCATTACCACCACAACCACCACAACCACCATTACAACCACCACCACAACCACCACCACAAACACCAGCACAACCACCAGCACCACAACCACCACCACCACAACCAGCACCACAACCAACACCACAACCACAACCAGCACCACAACCCTTACCACAACCAGCACTACAACCACCTGCACCACAACCACCACCACAAACACCAGCACTACAACCACTTCCACCACCACCACAACAACCACTACCACAACCACCACCACCACAACCACAACCACAAGCACCATAACCAGCACTACAACCACCACCATAACCAACACATAAACCACCACAAACACCAGCACCACAACCAGCACCACAAACAGCACCACAACCAGCACCACCACCAGCACCACAAACACCAGCACCACAACCATTACAACCACATCCACTACCACCACAACCACCACCACAACACAACCACAACCAGCACCACAAACACAATCACCACAACCACCACCACAACCACCAGCACAACCAGCACCACAACCAGCACCACAACCAGCACCACAACCAGCACCACAACCACCACCACAACCAGCACCACAAACAGCACCACAACCACCACCAAAAACAGCACCACAAACACCACCACAACCACCACCACAAACTCCAGCATCACAAACAGCACCACAACCACCACAACAAACACCACAATAAGCACCACAACCACCACCACAAACACCACCACCACAACCACCACCACAACCACCTCCACAACAACCACCACAACCAGCAACACAACCAACACCCCAACCAACACCACAAACACCAACACCATAAACAGCACCACAACCACCACCACCACCACCACCACCACAACTACCACCAGCACCACAACCAACAGCACCACAACCTGCACCACAACCTGCACCACAACCAGCACCACAACCAGCACCACAACCAGCACCACAACCAGCACCACAACCAGCACCACAACCTCCAAAACCCCCACAACCACAACCACCAGCACCACAACCACCAACACAAACACCACCACAAACACCAGCACCAAAAACAGCACCACAACCAGCACCACAACCAGCACCACAAACACCAGCACAACATACAGCACCACAACAACCACCACAACCAGCACCACAACCACTACCACCACCACCAATACCAGCACCACCACCACCACAAACACCACAACCACCATTACAACCACCACCACAACCACCACCACAAACACCAGCACAACCACCAGCACCACAACCAACACCACCACAACCAGCACCACAACCAACACCACAACCACAACCAGCACCACAACCACCTGCTCCACAACCACCACCACAAACACCAGCACGACAAACAGCACCACAACCAGCACTACATTTACTACCACCACCACAACAACCACTAACACAACCACCACCACCACAAACACCAGCACCACAACCAGCACTACAACCACCACCATAACCAACACATAAACCACCACAAACACCAGCACCACAACCAGCACCACAAACAGCACCACAACCAGCACCACCACCAGCACCACAAACACCAGCACCACAACCATTACCACCACATCCACTACCACCACAACCACCACCACAACACAACCACAACCAGCACCACAAACACAATCACCACAACCACCACAACCACCAGCACAACCAGCACCACAACCAGCACCACAACCACCACCACAACCAGCACCACAAACAGCACCACAACCACCACCAAAAACAGCACCACAAACACCACCACAACCACCACCACAAACACCAGCACCACAAACAGCACCACAACAAACACCACAATAAGCACCACAACCACCACCACATACACCACCACCACAACAACCACCACAATCACCACCACAACCACCACCACAACCACCACCACAACCAGCAACACAACCAACACCCCAACCAACACCACAAACACCAACACCATAAACAGCACCACAACCATCACCACCACCACCACAACTACCACCAGCACCACAACCACCAGCACCACAACCAGCACCACAACCTGCACCACAACCAAAACCACAACCAGCACCATAACTAGCACCATAACCAGCACCACCATCACAACCTCCACAACAACCACCACCACAACCACCACCACCACATTCACCACCACCACAACCACCAGCACCATAACCAGCACCTCAACCAACACCACAACCAGCACCATAACCAGCACCACAACCACCAGCACCACAACCAGCACCACAGCCACCACCACCAGCACCACCAGCACCACCACCACAACAACCACCACAACCACCAGCACCACAACCACCACCACAACCATCACCACTACCACCACCACCACAACCACCACCACAACCACCACCACAACCACCACAACCACCACCACCACCACCACAACCACAACCACCACAACAACCACCACCACAACCACAACAACCACCACAACCACCACCACAACTACCACCACCACAACCACCACCACAACCACCACCATAACCACCACCACAACCACCACCACAACCACGACCACAACCACGACCACAACAACCACCACAATCAGCACCACAACCAGCACCACAACCAGCACCACAACCAGCACGACAACCACCACCACAACCACAACCACGACCACAACAACCAGCACATTAACCAGCACCACAACCAGCACCACAACCAGCACCACAACCCCCACCACAACAACGACCACAACCACATCAACCACCAGCACCACAACCAACACAACAACCACCACCACCACCACCACCACCACCACCACCACAAAAACCACCACCACAACCCCCACCACCACAACCACCACCACAGCAACAACCACAACCACAACCACAACAGCCACAACAACAACAACCACAACCACAACAACCACAACCACAACCACCACCACCCCCACTACCACAATCACCACCACAACCACAACCACAAGCACAGCCACAACCACAACCACCACCACCACAACCACCACCACCACCACAACAACCACAACCACCACCCACAACCACATCAACAACAACAACCACAACAACAACCACAACAACAACCACAACAACAACCACTACCACAATCACCACCACAACCACAACCACAACCACAAGCACAGCCACAACCACAACCACCACCACAACCACCACCACCACCACAACAACCACAACCACCACCCACAACCACATCAACAACAACAACCACAACAACAACCACAACAACAACCACAACAACAACCACAACAACAACCACAGTAACAACAAAAACAAACAACAACAAAAACAACTGACCTTTCAGTAAATTAATATTGCTTCTACTTTCTTCCGCTTTCTTTTCGTTTTGATTTTTCTTTTTTTTTTTATATGTTCAAATTATTATTATTCCCCCTCCCCCACCCCGTTAATTTACACCGTTTAATTAAAATGTTTGCCATAGATTTCGTCTTTTTTTTGTACCCCCCCCCCCTTCTTTTAGAAACCAATAATTTCCAGAGTATAATAGAGACAAGATTGGCCCAGGTTGTAAACTTTTCATGACAGGTTTTAAAACTGTTCGCCCTCATCACACCATACATAGGCCGGGGGTGTGGGGGAGGGGTGGGTGGGGATGAGGAGGGGGTACCGCCCCTCTAGAAATCCTCCGTTTACTCAGCTAATAGGAGCGGTTGTCGTTCTTTGGAATTCGTGGATTTTCTTTTCTCCATCTTGCATTTGACTCCTTCGTTTTATCCCCCCCCCCCTTTTTTTTCCTCCCCCTTGACGCCCTTTCCACTTTCCACAAAACCCCCCTGGAAGACTGCCACCAGTTTCACTAAGACGACAGAATCGCCAAAAAAAGGGGGGGGGGGTGACGGTGGGCGGGGGGGGGGGGTTGTATAGAAGCGGCTCGTGCTCGACCTGCGTTGACCCTTCGCTCCACCCCATTCTTAGACCGGTCGGTCCCGGGACGTGACGTAAACAAAACCGGCGCGCCGAGGAGGCCGGGATGGCTCTTTTCCTGGACGTGACGCTACGACTGCTGGGCCGACTTACGGCGGCCGATACGTCTGTTCTCGTCCCCTCGACGTTTTGTTTTTGATTTCCCCCCGCCATTTTCCCCCATGCTGCCACTGGTTTGAGATTGCTTTCAGATCGAAGGTTATTACAGAAGAAAGGGACAGCGCTTAGAAGTCTGCTGGTCCTGGGACGCAGCGAAAATAATGAATGAGTGTTTCTGATTCTGAGGATCTTCCTTCACCCCCCCCCCCGGTCTCTCTTTCCCCCCCCCCCCCCCCACCTTTTACCATGTTCGGAATACTGTAGATCGTTGCGCCACCTATCCAGGACGAAATGGCAGGGTTATGTGTTAACATGGCTGGTGTATTAGATAACATGACTGGTGTATGAGATAACATGGTCGGTGTATGAGATAACACGGCTGGTGTATGAGATAACATGGCTGCTGTATGCGATAACATGGTCGGTGTATGAGATAACATGGTCGGTGTATTAGATAACAAGACCGGTGTATGAGATAACATTACTGGTGTATGAGATAACATTACTGGTGTATGAGATAACAAGACCGGTGTATGAGATAACATTACTGGTGTATGAGATAATATGACCGGTGTATGAGATAACATGGTCGGTGTATGAGATAACATTACTGGTGTATGAGATAATATGACTGGTGTATGAGATAACATTACTGGTGTATGAGATAACATTACCGGTGTATGAGATAATATGACCGGTGTATGAGATAATATGACCGGTGTATGAGATAACATGGTCGGTGTATGAGATAACATTACTGGTGTATGAGATAATATGACCGGTGTATGAGATAATATTACTGGTGTATGAGATAACATTACTGGTGTATGAGATAATATGACCGGTGTATGAGATAACATGGTCGGTGTATGAGATAACATTACTGGTGTATGAGATAACATGGCCGGTGTATGAGATAACATGGTCGGTGTATGAGATAACATTACTGGTGTATGAGATAACATTACAGGTGTATGAGATAACATGGTCGGTGTATGAGATAACATGACCGGTGTATGAGATAACATGACCGGTGTATGAGATAACATGGCCGGTGTATGAGATAACATGACCGGTGTATGAGATAACAAGACCGGTGTATGAGATAACATTACTGGTGTATGAGATAACATGGTCGGTGTATGAGATAACAAGACCGGTGTATGAGATAACATGACCGGTGTATGAGATAACATGACCGGTGTATGAGATAACATGACCGGTGTATGAGATAACATGGCCGGTGTATGAGATAACAAGACCGGTGTATGAGATAACATAACCGGTGTATGAGATAACGTGATCGGTGTATGAGATAACGTGACCGGTGTATGCGATAACGGGACCGGTGTATACGATAACATGACTTTGCAGACGACTGTAAAGTGGCACAAGTACACTATTGAAAGACTGGAGCATACTATTAAATTGACTAGTGTATACCCTCAAAGGACTGGGGTATACAATATATATATATATGTATGTATATATTATCTATCTATCTATCTATCTATATATATATATATATAATAATAAAGTTCATTTGAATAATCACGCTTCATCCCCAAAGGCTCGAAGCGCGGTACAAAAACAGAGCTGGGAGTTAATAACTAGCTGAAAAAGATGGAGACAACTTCACCCTAGAAGGTGTTTGCGAAATAGATGAGTTTTTAAGTTTGTCTTGAAGGACTCCTGCGTCTGGCTGTTTCTCAGAGCGTCAGGAAGGGTGTTCCAAATGGTTGGGCCAGCAAATGCGAACGTGCGCTTTCCGTAAGTCTCAAGGCGAACACGCGGTATCGAGGCTTTGCCACTATCGGATGAACGGAGTTGTCTAGTGGGTACATATCTATATATATCGAGTATACCACCAAAACATTGTTTGGACCATTGATTGACTAAACTACAAAATGAGCACCTGTGGCCAGTGGCGTAGTGAGGGGGGGGGCATCATGCCCCGGGCGCTACTCACAAAAGGGCGTCAAATGGTATATTTTACTATAAAATTGTATAGTTTTCGAATAGGGAGGCGCTAAAAAGGTATTGTGCCCCGGGCGCGAGTTAAGCTCGCTACGCCACTGCCTGTGGCCCTAAAACGGCGTAGACTTGTCTTGATTCCGCCCATGATCAAACTTGCTGCATTAGAAAATTATTTTCGAAACTATATTCATCGAACAGCAAAATATTTTTTTTTAAATCCTGAGCAATGCAAGGCATTTAGCCCCTCCCACCCCCCCCCCGGGGGTACCTGCCCCCCCTTCCGACATTTGAGCAGACGTAAAGCCCAGATAGGTGTTCTGGTCGAGCTGTAACAGAAAGACATGTCATCCCGCCTGGTGCCGTGTGTGGACTCAGTTATAGAGTCACGTAACGTAATCCTCTAAGCCCCCCCTCCCCACCTCTTCTTTAGTCTATACAAGATACATATTAAACTCTGTTGTGATTCGCCCCTCAAGAAAATAATACACTATCGTATTTTGTAATTTAAAATTATCTTTTGTGCGGTGCGGGGTGGGGAGAGTGCGGGGGGGGGGGGTGATTAACATAAGATATATATATATATATATTACTGAAAGGGGGCTAGATGGGACGTTTCCAATAAGACATACACATCTTTACTTCTACTGATTTGGGAAGGGAGGGGGGCGGGAGCTGGATTTACAGGGCATACTCGAATTGAGCGGTGTATAGGGGGGGGGGGATTAATATAGTAAACTTTTTGTTTGGGGAGTCGCTGGACCCGGACGTGCCTACGGGGGCCCCCGGGGATCAAGCGGAAAGTTTGTGCAATATGGGTGATGGAGATGTTGGGGCACAAAACTTGGTCGGACTTTGCGATGAGGGAAAACCCGTTTTTGTTTGTTCGATGTTTAATCCACTCATATCATAAGGAGGGCCGAGCACTAAGAGTTATTAATATCTGATGTTGGGGGGGGGGGGGTTAGGGGAAGAAGTGTGGGGTGGTGGAGGTAAGTTGGCTGGGGTGAGGCGGGGGTGAGATGGGTGGAGTGAGGTGGGTGGAGTGAGATGGGCGGGGTGAGGTTGCTAGGGGGAAGTGGGTGTGGTGAGGTGGATGCGATAAGGGGGGTGGAGTGAGAGGGCTGTGGTGTGATGGGTGTGGGGGTCATGCCTCAAACCAAACCTTCACACGTCAAACCAAAACATCACAAGTCAAACTAAACCTTCACATGTCAAACCAAACCTTCACACGTCAAACCAAACCTTCAGACGTCAAACCAAAACTTCACACGTCAAACCAAAAGTTCACACGTCAAACCAAAACTTCACATGTCAAACCAAGCCTTCACATGTCAAACCAAACCTTCACATGTCAAACCAAACCTTCACACGTCAAACCAAACCTTCACACGTCAAACCAAAACTTCACACGACAACCAAAATTTCACACGTCAAACCAAACCTTCACATGTCAAACCAAAACGTTCACATGTCAAACAAAACCTTCACTAGTCAAACCAAACCTTCACATGTCAAACCAAAACTTCACACGTCAAACCAAACCTTCACATGTCAAACCAAACCTTCACACGTCAAACCAAACCTTCACTAGTCAAACCAAACCTTCACATGTCAAACCAAAACTTCACACGTCAAACTAAACCTTCACATGTCAAACCAAAACTTCACACGTCAAACCAAATTTTCACACGTCAAACCAAACCTTTATATGTCAAACTAACTTTCACATGTCAAACCAAACCTTCACATGTCAAACCAAAACTTCACATGTCAAACCAAACCTTCACATGTCAAACTAACTTTCACATGTCAAACCAAACCTTCACATGTCAAACCAAAACTTAACATGTCGAACCAAACCTTCACATGTCAAACCAAACCTTCAAACGTCAAACCAAACCTTCACACGACAAACCAAACCTTCACACGTCAAACCAAACCTTAACATGTCAAACCAAAACTTCACACGTCAAACCAAACCTTCACATGTCAAACCAACTTTCACATATCAAAACAAACCTTCACATGTCAAACCAAACCTTCACATGACAAACCAATCCTTCACATGTCAAACCAAAACTTCACATGTCAAACCAAAACTTAACATGTCAAACCAAACCTTCACATTTCAAACCAAAACTTCACAAGTCAAACCAAACCTTCACACGTAAAACCAAACCTTTAAATGTCAAATCAAAACTTCACACGTCAAACCAAACCTTCACACGTCAAACGAAACCTTCACACGTCAAACCAAAACTTCACGCGTCAAACCAAATTTTCACACGTCAAACCAAACCTTCACACGTCAAACCAAACCTTTTACACGTCAAACCAAACCTTCACACGTCAAACCAAACCTTCACTAGTCAAACCAAACCTTCACACGTCAAACCAAAACTTCACACGTCAAACCAAACCTTCACATGTCAAACAAATCTTCACACGTCAAACCAAACCTTCACATGTCAAACCAAAACTTCACACGTCAAACCAAACCTTCACATGTCAAACCATCTTTCACATGTCAAACCAAAACTTCACATGTCAAACCAAACCTTCACATGTCAAACCAAAACTTCACACGTCAAACCAAAACTTCAAACGTCAAATCAAACCTTCACACGTCAAACCAAAACTTCACACGTCAAACCAAAACTTCGCATGTAGACCCAAACCTTCACATGTCAAACCAAAACTTCACACGTCAAACCAAACCTTCACAAGTCAAACCAAACCTTCACACGTCAAACCAAATTTTCACACGTCAAACCAAACCTTCACATGTCAAACCAACTTTCACATGTCAAACCAAACCTTCACATGTCAAACCAAAACTTAACATGTCAAACCAAACCTTCACATGTCAAACCAACTTTCACATGTCAAACCAAACCTTCACATGTCAAACCAAAACTTAACATGTCAAACACAACCTTCACTAGTCAAACCAATCCTTCACACTTCAAACCAAACCTTCACACGACAAACCAAACCTTCACACGTAAAACCAAACCTTCACTCGTCAAACCAAACATTCACATGTCAAACCAAAACTTCACACGTCAAACCAAACCTTAACACGTCAAACCAAACCTTAATAAATGTCAAACCAAAACTTCACACGTCAAACCAAACCTTCACACGTCAAACCAAATCTTCACACGTCAAACCAAACCTTCACATTTCAAACCAAGACTTCACACGTCAAACCAAACCTTCACATTTCAAACCAACTTTCACATGTCAAACCAAAACTTCACATGTCAACCCAAACTTTCACATGTCAAACCAAACCTTCACATGTCAAACCAAACCTTCACACGTGAAACCAAACCTTCATACGTCAAACCAAACTTAACACGTCAAACCAAACCTTCACATGTCAAACCAATACTTCACACGTCAAACCAAAAGTTCACATGCCAAACCAAACCTTCACATGTCAAACCAAACCTTCACATGTCAAACCAAACCTTAACACGTCAAACCAAACCTTCACACGTCAAACCAAAACTTAACACGTCAAACCAAAACTTCACACGTCAAACCAAACCATCACATGTCAAACCAATACTTATCACGTCAAACCAAAACTTCAAACGTTAAACCAAAACTTCACATGTCAAACCAAACCTTCACGTGTCAAACCAAACCTTCACATGTCAAACCAAAACTTAACACGTCAAACCAAACCTTCACATGTCAAACCAAACCTTCACATGTCAAACAAAACCTTCACATGTCAAACCAAACCTTCACACGTCAAACCAAAACTTAACACGTCAAACCAAACCTTCACATGTCAAACCAAAACTTAACACGTCAAACCAATCCTTCACATGTCAAACCAAACCTTCACACGTCAAACCAAAACTTAATACGTCAAACCAAACCTTCACATGTCAAACCAAAACTTAACACGTCAAACCAAAACTTAACACGTCAAACCAAAACTTAACACGTCAAACCAAACCTTCACACGTTTAAGCAAACCTTCACACGTCAAACCAAAACTTCACACGTCAAACCAAACCATCACATGTCAAACCAATACTTATCACGTCAAACCAAAACTTCAAACGTTAAACCAAAACTTCACATGTCAAACCAAACCTTCACGTGTCAAACCAAACCTTCACATGTCAAACCAAAACTTAACACGTCAAACCAAACCTTCACATGTCAAACCAAACCTTCACATGTCAAACAAAACCTTCACATGTCAAACCAAACTTTCACACGTCAAACCAAAACTTTACACGTCAAACCAAACCTTCACATGTCAAACCAAAACTTAACACGTCAAACCAATCCTTCACATGTCAAACCAAACCTTCACACGTCAAACCAAAACTTAACACGTCAAACCAAACCTTCACATGTCAAACCAAAACTTAACACGTCAAACCAATCCTTCACATGTCAAACCAAACCTTCACACGTCAAACCAAACCTTCACACGTCAAACCAAACCTTCACACGTCAAACCAAACCTTCACACGTCAAACCAAACCTTCACATGTCAAACCAAACCTTCACATGTCAAACCAAACCTTCACACGTCAAACCAAACCTTCACACGTCAAACCAAACCTTCACATGTCAAACCAAACCTTCACATGTCAAACCAAACCTTCACACGACAAAACCAAAACTTGACACGTCAAACCAAACCTTCACACGTCAAACCAAACCTACACATGTCAGACCAAACCTTCACATGTGAAACCAAATCTTCACTCGTCAATCCAAAACTTAACACGTCAAACCAAACCTTCACATGTCAAACCAAACCTTCACATGTCAAACCAAACCTTCACACGTCAAACCAAACCTACACATGTCAGACCAAACCTTCACATGTAAAACCAAATCTTCACTCGTCAATCCAAAACTTAACACGTCAAACCAAACCTTCACATGTCAAACCAAACCTTCACATGTCAAACCAAAACTTAACACGTCAAACCAAAACTTTACACGGCAAACCAAACCTGCACACGTCAAGCCAAACCTTCACATGTCAAATTAAACCTTCATACGTCAAACCAAACCTTCATATGTCAAACCAAACCTTCACATGTCAAACCAAACCTTCACATGTCAAACCAAAACTTAACACGTCAAACCAAACCTTCACACGTCAAACCAAAACTTAACACGTCAAACCAAAACTTAACACGTCAAAGCAAACCTTCACATGTCAAACCAAACCTTCACACGTCAAACCAAACCTTCACATGTCAAACAAAACCTTCACACTTCAAACCAAACCTTCACATGTCAAACCAAAACTTAACATGTCAAACCAAAACTTAACACGTCAAACCAAACCTTCACATGCCTAAATCTTTATTATTTATTCGTGGGTGTGGGGTGGGGTGGGGTGGGACCACCTGTTTAATCATCTATTAATGATCCCTAAGACAATTTAAAACATCAACCCACCTGCACCCTCCCCACCTTTTCATCCCTCTGACCACTGTACAGTTTAACCACCCGCACATTGCCACCACATGTGGATGCCGCCTCACTTTCACACCGGTCTCCGCTCAGAAAATCTCATTTCCGAGAATTCCACCGACGAGACGAGAAAGTCATCTTCAGGTCGAGCCTCGGTTTGAAGACTTCCGGGACTAATCCTGCGCGCGCATAGTAATTCTTTATACCCTCCAACTACGTAACTATAACTCTGCAGACATATTGTCCTCCCTTCAATACCACTAGTTGTTTAAAAAAAAAACTCTAACGAATTGTATCTCGAGGCGGTTGCGAGCAGCAATAATTGCTTACATCATCATCATCATCGTGTCCCTTAGTCCTTGGACCGTTGGGGCGCCACAGATGACATGAAAACTATCCTTCTCCATTCCTCTCTGTCTTCTGCCCTACGCATAGCATCGCCCAGTTTTAGTCCCGTCCATTCTTTGATGTTATCTTCCCATCTTTTTCTCTGTCATCCTCTTCCTCTTCCTCTGGGTGATAAAATGTTAACTAAACTTATTATAATAGGACAACATTTCCAACTGAGAAAAAATAAATTATACGGAAATGTTTTCTAAATCTCCACAATTTTGAGGGACACATTTTTTTATAACTATTAAGCTTAAAGAAAATAAAACAAAATAGATCTCACTGAGACAATGTTGTTATTGCTCATAAGTGGCATGGGCGGGACTTATCTTTCTATTTGATAAGTACGTTAATCCAGTGGTCGGCAAACTCATGAGTAAAAAGAGCAAAACAAAATCAGCAGAATAAAGAGGGGAAAAAAATTGAAAGACAAATTTCTTCTCAAGAAACAGCCTAGAAACACGTTATTTGGAATCAAAATCGATTTGTGGCCGAGCCGCACTCGGGGGCAATGGAAAAAGAGCCGTATGCGGCTCGCGAGCCGTGGATTTTCCGATCACTGCCTTAGTCTATTGTATGGCATTCTCATCTTTGTTGAATTGCGCCCGGATTGCGATAATGCGCGTTTTAAAGCAAGCAAGACGCAAACACTGAGGTTTTGATTTCTTCGTTCCAGTTTCTCATTTTTTTAAACGGACAACTTCCGGTTCTTACGGTCTTTTACGGACAACTGTACATTTCTTACGGTCTTTTACGGACAACTTCTTACGGTCTTTTACGGACATAGAGACATTTTAGAGATATAATCATAGAGATATTATAGAGAGATGACCAAAGATAGATTATAGAGGGGTGTTCATATGGAGATTTTAGAGATATAATCATAGCGAGATTATAGAGAGATGATTCATAGATAGATTATAGAGAGGTGATCATAGAGAGATTTCAGAGGGATGGTATGTTATAAAGAGATGATCAAAGGGAGATCATAGAGAACTTTTTTTTTTTCTTTTTAGAGATGTGACTATAGAAAGAGTTTCAAGAGATGAGCATAGGGCAATTATTCTGGAAAGTATTTTTTTGGGGAGGGGTTGTTTTTTTTGTAACGAACGAACATTTTCCTCTTAAGCCGCCCCTGGAAAGCCCTATAAACAGGCGCCTGTGACATTGCAAGCAGCAGTAAAATTGACAAATTTGTCACCTGCGGCAGGCAAACACGCTGGAGAAATCCCAGCCGAGAAAACTGTCAACAAGGAGCACTTCTCTGCGGGTCTCCTCGATGAAACAATATTTGTCTTTGCGCACCTTGTCATCGGTTTGCTTCAGACTTTGCGCACCGTGTCATCGGTTTGCTCGAGACTTTGCGCACCTTGTCGCGGGGGGGGGGGGTGTTGTTTCAGAATTAACTCGGGTTCCTCAGTGTTTAAACACACAGTTTTTCGATGTAAGTGTTTTTTTTAAAAAGAATTATTATTTAATGGTGCATATCTGAAATTAGAATATATCTATTTTTAAATCCATCTCGGACACTACATTTCAGCTATGTGTTATTCTTCAATATTTCATTATGTTTTTTCTGTTGTTTGTTCGCTGCCGACATGTTCGTTGTTTTGTTGCGTTCCTTTTTTTTCCTCCCCAACTTTTCTCATACTTTGTTTAACTCATTCCCTTTGTTTCTTTCCGGCTGGGCGTGTGGCAAAATCTTCGGACGGCTAATTGACCCACTTCCCGTCAACCTATCGAGATGAAACATGGGACACAGACTCGTTGCCGAGGACTACACTTCCTTTCAAATTTTCAGCCCCCCAACCTCCAAAAATCAGTTTTTTTTCTTGTTTTTCAAGGGGAAGATGAAGGAAATATGATGACACTGATTTCACGAAATAAAATTCCCGATAACTGCGCTAAAGGAGATTCTTTAAAAAATATATCGCACATGCGTTTGATGAGTAATATTTTCTTTAGTTTTTAAGAAAAGTTGTTGAAATAATTCTGCATTGTAAAAGCGGGTGGGACATTGGAGTAAGTGTTTAAACGATGCGTATAACAGATTTATATAAAAACATTGCTGTAAGGGTTGTTCAATTAAATAAAAACACTTTCTGAATATTTTTGAGGGTGCTACAGAGTACCCCACATAAACAAAATTTTCAAAAAAAGCCAGCTCCACACTAGGTTACATTCATAGAAATCTGCGCCACTGCCCAACATCCTGCAAACGAAATGCCTATCTTGCACTCGTCCGCCCACTACTAGAATATGGTGCAATCATCTGGGACCCATGCCTAAGGCAAGACGTGGACAAGTTGGAGCGAATCCAACGTAACGCAGTGCACTTCATAGCACGTGACTATAAAACCACCACTCCTGGCTACGTCACTGGCCTCTTAAACAGATTTGACATCCCCACTCTCAAGGACAGACGAGAAAAGATCCGACTAACATTCTGATATAAAGTGGTCATGGTGGTAGTGCCGGAGCCAGGTCGATTGATCAGAGCCAAACAGTCACTTAACACTGACTTAACATCTGACAACCCCATGAGCAATTACACCCGGAACAATAGCAAATGCTTCACTGTGCCTCCCAGTAACACAGTGCAACATAAACAATCATTCTTCCCACGCACAATAACCGCTTGGAACCACCTGGACAATACCGCCGTGAACTCGACATCTATCGAAAGCTTCAAGGCTGCCCTGGCATCTGCTAGGAGCCGTTAGGGTGGCAGCATCGCTTCCCCAACCGTTGCACATATGCCAGTATATGGATGCAGCAACGTACCCTACCAGAACCGGAACATCGTCAGTGCGGGCAAAAATTCCCGTTTCTCGTGTTCAACCAAGACATTTCTTCAGCACTGACGCTGAAAGACCGCCCCCCCCCCCCCAAAACCACAGACAACTGGTAATAAACAACTCGTGATACAGCGGTCCATCAGACATCGATTGAAGTTTAACAAATTACATTTTTTTTTTAAATTAGTGTTTAAATATTGCATGATTTTGAACTTTCAACTTTTCAAACTGATGTTTTGACTAATTCGCACTCGGAAATAATTACAAGTCATTCGCTTGTCATGGTCGGGTATGGCAGTGGCGTAACTACGGTGGGTGCCGACTTTTGGCAGGCCAAGATTTTTGCCGCCCGCTCGCAACGACAACCCCCCCTCCCCCACCACGTCTCTCCATCCCCACCACCCACCCCAAAAACCTCAACAAATTGCCGACAATGGCGTGCATCAATATATTATAGAAATAAAAAATAGGACAGGGGCGTACCGCACCATGCTAACCCCACTTTTCCTACTCACCTACTCCATTAGGAAAGAGCGCGGGAGGGGGGCGTATAATTTTCTTTTAGTATACGCGTGTGGTTTCTTTTCATTCCATATGTCATTCCAAATAGTCTGACCACGCATGCGTAGAAGTAGCCCCGCTCATGTTCCACGTCATGGGTCTGAAGGTCACTCCGCGCACTACAAGAGTTGATGGTAAGACGTCACCTTGGGGGCGTTAACTCTGCCATATATTTGACAAACACAGATCGCGGTGTACTGTTATCTCCCCCTCCTCACCACCCACCTCCTTCCTGCTCAAACTGTCAGACGTGACCTCATTATGACGACTGCCCGATAGAGCCTCTGAAATATCTCAGCTCAGGAGATGTCCTATGTTTCATTTATTGATGCGTTTAAAAAAGATATAAATATTTATTTTAGTAGCAATCCTCTCCGAACAATAGGATTTTTTTGTTCATTAACAGAAACTGTGAGAAACAGAATGTGTAATATTGGTGTGCAGTATCACATACACCATTGCAGTATCACATATACCATTGCAGTATCACATGTACCATTGTAGTATCACATGTACCATTGTAGTATCACATGTACCATTGTAGTATCACATAAGCCATTGTTGTATCACATGTACCATTGTAGTATCACATGTACCATTGTAGTATCACATGTACCATTGTAGTATCACATGTACCATTGTTGTATCACATGTACCATTGTATTTACTTTTTTTTGTAAATAGTATGTTGATTAAGGGAATGTCATTAACATATAGTTGAATTCTAAAGAGTTAAAACCCAGCTTGCAGATCCCCCAGGGGCGTAGCTAGAGTGTTTAGCGCCCGGGGACAAAATTCATTTCAAAGAGCCTCCCTTTTTTTCAACTCTCAAACCCATTGGTTTTTTTAATTAAAAAAATAATATCAAAGCACATTTTGGCGCCCCTAACAAGTCTGGCGCCCAGGGACGTATGTCCCCCCTGCTCCCATAGCTACGCCTTTGAACCCCCCCCTCCTTTTCCCAAATCCTCCACCCCCCCTACCACATCCAATTCACTTTCCGAAGAATTAAATATGTTATTTTCCATAATTATAAAAACAAAATCAATAAGACGAATAAATCTTTTGCTGCGAACTTAGAAGCAAACCAGAAAAGGGTCAGCGATAATTGTGCCAAGGTCAAGGCCCTGCAAAAAAAAAATTTAATATTAAAAAAAAAAAATATCCCTGTAGTCACTCAGACTTATTTGCCAGGTCCCACTGCTGCCCGTGGTCACTACTGGACAGTCGAGAGGGCTGTGTTCAGCCGTGCCCAACTCGAGGCTAAAAGCTCCCAGGAGTGGCTGCTAAACCCTCGGCGGACGTTCGAGCGATGTTTGTCAAACACGGGAACTCGGCTGTACTTGTAAAACATGGCGGGGCGTGACGTCATCCAATTGACACGATCTTAGTCATTCATTGAGTGGTATTCGGATGTCATTTGTGGTAGTTTATTTTAGTTACAATGAAGAATTACGATTACAAACGTATAGTCCATTCAATTATCTTTCATTTGATACCTCATCTGGTCTTACAAACCCAACAATAATATTTTAAATCGTTTTTTAATCCCAAACTCTCAATTCTGGTACCCGGGTACCAATAGCCACTTCGATTTTTTTTTAAAGTGATCATTTTGTTGTAATGTATTCCCTACAACAATATGTCCGGATATTTCTATTTTTAGATTTGACGCCTCAGCTCTCTTTTTTTAACTTTTTTTTACCATTGTCATGGGTCCCATTCTGACATTTGGACCTTTTTTCAGAATTCAATTTGACATTGTAATTGATTGGCCCCCACATTGACATTATGGACCCCCAACATTGACATTATGGACCCCCCCTCATTGACATTACGGTCACCCCCTCATTGACGTTATGGACCCACACATTGACATTATGGACCCCCCACATTGACATCATGGACCCCCATTGACACCATGGACACCCACATTGACATCATGGACCCCCACCCACATTGACATTATGGACCCCCACCCACATTGACATTATGGACCCCCCACATTGACATCATGGACACCCACGTTGACATTATGGACCCCCACCCACATTGACATTATGGACCCCCCACATTGACATTATGGACCCCCCCTCATTGACATTACGGTCACCCCCTCATTGACGTTATGGACCCCCCACATTGACATTATGGACCCCCCACATTGACATCATGGACCCCCATTGACACCATGGACACCCACATTGACATCATGGACCCCCACCCACATTGACATTATGGACCCCCACCCACATTGACATTATGGACCCCCCACATTGACATCATGGACACCCACGTTGACATCATGGACCCCCCACCCACATTGACATTATGGACCCCCACCCACATTGACATTATGGACCCCCCCACATTGACATCATGGACACCCACATTGACATCATGGACACCCACATTGACATCGTGGAACCCCCATTGACACCATGGACACCCACATTGACATTATGGACCCCCACCCACATTGACATTATGGACCCCCCCACATTGACATCATGGACACCCACATTGACACCATGGACACCCACATTGACATTATGGTCACCTCCATTTGACAGTATGTGTGACTGACGATTATTGTTGTTGTGTGTAGTGATTGAGCTTTGTGACCGGATCGCCTTGTGTTGTTGTCATGGCTGTCATGACTGGACGTGGTGAGTTGTTGTCATGAATGGTGAAACTTAAGTGTGTGAATATTTGGTTGGAGAACTGAAATACGTGATCATGTGATGCGAGGAATGAAAGGAATGGAGAATGGTGAACGAAGGTTAGTTGTTACACAGACGCCAGGCGAGTTGGGATCATCTTTTTACCATTACATGGTGTCGGGTGGAGCGACTCCTCCACCTACAAACGGAAATGTGGCTGTGCATTGGAAACAATTCAAGGAGTAATTTGAAATATTCAAGATATCCAGTGGACTGGATACCAAGAGTAAAGAGGCGCAGTGCACGACTTTGGGTAAGTACCCTTGTAAACGTGTGAAAATGTGCAGGTGTGCGTATGAAGTGCATCCGTAAATAGCGCGCTGGTGCAGATTTTGTGCACTGGAGCCAATTTTTTTGCAGGTTTTTTAGATATTGTACAGGTGTGTACGTGGTTCAGGTTGGTACATTGTGCACGTGTGTGCATAGTGTAGGTGTACATGGTGTGTCGGTGTGTACTTTCCGTACACGAGCATAGTGTGTTTTTATCGGGTGGTGTATATTGAGTTTATATCATATGTTACTTACTGGGTGATAAAGACCGACCGAAAATGATTTTCTGATTTCGGCCGAAACCGAATCCGAGACCAAATGCTTAAATTGACTTTCGGCCGAAACCGAAGCCGACACCGAAATATTTAGATATTTTGAAATTCGACCATGCATACATTACGCATACATGGATGGAATAAAGTATCAATATTTACATCTTTTTATCAAAATGAGATCATCGTGAATATTAATAAATAACCATTTATTGAATACTTTGGCCTATTGCCTTTTTAATACTAAAGGCTTTTGTGTTTTTCATAAATAGCTGGCAAGATATCGCTGTGTCAATAAGTAGCCAGGTACCAACGCAGTAGTCTTTCCGTGCTGGTGACGTCATTATTGCGTTCGGCGGCCAACCTCCCTCACCCCCATTGGTTTTTTGGGGGGGGGGGGGAGATTTTATAACCGGGTCTCGTAAAATTGTCGTTCAGACGGGTCTCGACGGAGAATCTCAAAAGACATCTAAATTGGTCGCCACAATCATAAAAGTAAACAGGTCTGCAGTAGGCCTTCTTCTTCTTCTTATGCCTTTTTACCCCGTCTGGGGCATAGGCCGTCCACAAGAATTTTCCACTCATCCCGGTCCTGTGCTTTCCTTTCCAATTGCTTCCAGGTGTATCCCACATTTTGCGTGTCTGTCTCTAGTTCACGTCTCCATGTATTCTTAGGTCTTCCTCTCTTTCTTTTTCCCTGTGGATTCCATGTTAGACATTGTCTGGTGGTGCTATCTGGGGGTTTTCTCAGAGTATGCCCAATCCACCTCCATCTTTTCTTTATGATGTCTTCATCAACGGGCACCTGGTATGTCCTTTCTAATAGATCTTTTTTGGTGATGGTATTTGGCCATTCTACTACATAATTATAATACGAACCTGTGATACATGCACACACTTGTTATTTCGTCAATAAAAATGTTTATGAGCGTGATAATGATGAATTGAAAGAGCCCAAGTTTCTTTAGGGTCGGTTCACACGATCAAATTTTCCTTCAAGCGTTTGATGCAATTCGTGTATGAAGCCTTGTCACAACTTTCAAATTATTTTTTGATCGAATACCCCCCCCCCCCCACCCCCAGAAAGAAACCACGCACAAAATAGTGCGTTCATACAACAATTTGACGCGAAATTTGATCGTGTGAACTGACGCTTAATTAAAATAAATAAATAAATATATAATATAAATTTGTAAATATTACCATTTCCTAGGATTATTTAATAGTATTCACCTTTGCCTATGACAACATTGATGAGCATGATGATGATAAATCAAAATGAATATCACAAATGAATGAATTGAATTAACCTAGGGTTCCAAATTTTGTTTTTGAAAAAAATTAAAACAAAAATGATGATATAAATGTGACAATTCCATTAGTTTTTCTTCCACAAAACTTTTTACATTAGCCTAGGCCTAATGGAAATATAATTTTTTTTGGAAATATAAGACAAGTCATCATGCAGCTGTGACCGGTTTTCGCAGAGTATTAGTCTTATTATAGCATACGATGATAGCAAGACGTCGAGCAATAATGAATATCGGATTGCAGGCATAGAGACGAACAGACAGTCAGACTCCTGGGCTGACTCCTGGGCTGACTCCTAGACTGACTCCTGGGCTGACTCCTGGTTTCACTCCTGGGCTGACTCCTGGGCTGACTCCTAGGCTGACTCCTAGGCTGACTCCTAGGCTGACTCCTGGGCTGACTCCTGGGCTGACTCCTAGGCTGACTCCTGGGCTGACTCCTGAGCTGACTCCTGGGCTGACTCCTGGGCTGACTCCTAGACTGACTCCTAGGTTGACTCCTGGGCTGACTCCTTGACTGACTCCTGGGCTGACTCCTGGGCTGACTCCTAGGCTGACTCCTGGGCTGACTCCTGGGCTGACTCCTGGGCTGACTCCTGGGCTGACTCCTAGGCTGACTCCTGGGCTGACTCCTAGGCTGACTCCTGGGCTGACTCCTGGGCTGACTCCTAGGCTGACTCCTGGGCTGACTCCTAGGCTGAAGAAAACGAGACCAGTTATCGTTGTTCCCATAGTCCACATCTACGACACTTCTCGAACTTGAAGTTGGAAAATGACAACAATCTGGAAAGCACTATTTTACACTTTTTTTAAAAACACTATTTTACACATTTTTAAAACACTATTTTTCACTTTTACACCGGAAACAAATATAAAAGTTAAAAAAAAAAAAAACAGTTTTCGACCCCTTCCTTTTTTTCCTTACTATCCACTCCCCACACCCTTTTTTTTCTTCCAAAGTTTCTTTCCTTTATTGTCTAATACCTCCAGTGCATTGAAACATTACGTGCATATGCACTGAAGGCAGACGTACAAAAAAAAGACGTTTTAAAACACGTTCTTTCATATAAACCGATCCCCCCCCCCCCAACCACACACATTCATAAATAGAACATGCTAGAAAGTGATGGTACGTAGGTGCATATAGTTGGGGGGGGGGGGGGAGAGAGAGAGGGGGGGGGGATACTTCCAGTGTGCGGAGTTTAAAAGGGACCAGGAAATGTTGACAGGAAGCCCAACTGGCAACTTGTGTGCACATGTCCAGCTCATCCGATGACATCTACTGAAACTGACTAACTTTCTCATGTCTGCGGTCCCATGGAGGCGGGACTTGTATTGCCCATGTCTACGGTCCCATGGAGGCGGGGCTTGTATTGCCCATGTCTACGGTCCCATGGAGGCGGGGCTTGTATTGCCCATGTCTACGGTCCCATGGAGGCGGGACTTGTATTGCCCATGTCTACGTCCCACGGAGGCGGGACTTGTATTGCCCATGTCTACGGTCCCATGGAGGCGGGGCTTGTATTGCCCATGTCTACGGTCCCATGGAGGCGGGACTTGAGAACACAGAGAGCACGGATGACACAAAAATCAATTTTATGAAATTATTTTAAGAAGTGTGTGTATGTGTTTGAAGTTTGTACGTGTTTTTTCGAAAACGGGGGGGGGGGTGAGAAAGGCAGTGGGTGGGGTGTTGGGGGCAGGGGTGGCAAAACATTCGGACGTGGGAAATAGCAATTCCAATGTGAAAGTTCGAGAAGATTGGCTCCAACTGCCATTGGTTTGTTTTGATTTCAATGTCAATTTACTTGTATTTTGGCACGGTTGATGGAACATGGGGTGGAACATTGGGTGGCACTTTGGGTGGCACTCTGGGTGGAACATTGATTGACATGGTTAATGGAATATTGGGCGGAGCTTTGGGTGGCACTTTGGTGGCACTTTTGGTGGCACTTTGGTGGCCTTTGGTTGTCACTTTGGATGGCACTTTGGTGGCACTTTGGGTAGCACTTTGGTGGCACTTTTGGTGGCCTTTGGGTGGCACTTTGGGTGGCAGTTTGGGTGGCACGTTGGGTGGCACTTTTGTGGCACATTGGGTGGCACTTTGAGTGGCTCGTTCGGTGGCACATTGATATACACGGTCGATGGAACATTGGGTGTCACACATTGCACATCAAATGTGAACCACTGCGGCGTGCTTTAGCTCAACACATTCGAGGAAACGCTTCCAGAAGTTTGAACACGCGTGTCATAGTGTCAGGGGCGAAGGAAAAGGGGTTCGGAGGAAGGCGGTCCGACCATCGGGTGGAACTTTGTTCTATATATTAAATTTTCGGCCAACTTCGGAGTTTGTTCATTTGTTGTTTGGGTGGGGGGGGCAACAATCATGGCCCGCCCTGTGTGGCCCTAACTTTAGTTACGCCACGTCGTTAAGTCGACGAATCGCCGGAGAAAATATAAAGCATGGGGAGGGAGGGGAAATAAAAAAAAGAAGAAGATGGTGATAATGAGAATGTATGAAAAGTTGAGTGACGTGAATATCCTCTCTTATATCTATGACCCTTCTGGTGTGACTCGTGGACTGCTTCCGTTTCCGGCGGCCGCTTCCTAAAAATCGTGGCTGCTTCCTAAATCAGCGAATTTGGTATTGAGAGTATATGACAAAAAATTCTATATGTTTGAAAGAAAGTATGGTTCAATAATGAGTTCAGTGGCGCGCAAAATATAATTCCCGATAACTACGCTAAATGATATAAATACATTTTTTTTAAATAACGCAACTGCGTTTGGTGCGTAATATTTTCTTTTCGGAAAATGAAATCGTCTCAGTTTAAGTTTTAGTGTAAAGAAAATATTCGATTTAAAAGTGGTTGGGACATGAGAATATTTAATATAGTTCATGGGTGTGAAATAAAAAGTGTGCAGGGACGTATCATTGGGGGGGAGGGGTGTAGCGAAAATTGGGATTCTTAAATGTGCATTACTTGAGTTCATGTTTTGTCAAGTAACTTTAGTAGATGGGAAGTTCACGTATTGCTGTCACCAATGTTTGGCGGGCTATATCTAGTAGATGGGAAGTTCATGCATTGCTGTCACCAATGTTTGGCTGGCTATATCTAGTAGATGGGAAGTTCACGTATTGCTGTCGCCAATGTTTGGCGGGCTATATTTGGTAATTTTTATAATTTTCATTATTTACTCAATGTAATGCTTTCCAAGCAAAAAGTTTAACGCCGCCGACCCACGAAAGAAATAACATTTTTAAAAAAAAGGTACTCTCTTTGAAGTTTCCCAGCTAGTAATTCATAATCTCATCAAATTGATTCTCTAGCGATAGTCATGCATCATCGGGGGATTCAAATATCATATATCTGGCACCTTCAAATCCGGTTATGACGATTGGTTGAGATTGGAAAAGGGGTGGATGGGGGGGTGTCCGTAACCATCGAGTCCCTCCTCTCTAACGCCCCACCCCAATGAAGACAAGACACCGTCACTCACCCCACACTACGATTGCTCGTCCTGTTCGTCCTCCCCCCACCAACCCCCCCCCCCAATCAACCCACCGTGGACAGGGCCCAGCTGCCGGGGATTATGATCCGAGTATGTGACTCCGAGACACCAGGGGGGCCGCTTTGTCACGGGGGCGGGGGGGGGGCTCGACGGCTTGGATCCGTCCCCCTTTTGGAAGCGCCGGATAAGTGTGGGAACGTGTTTGTACCCTGCAAGTGCGGAGTAGGTCTTCTCACTCTGGACGTGTTCGACGCCTACCGGTGGGTATGGCCTAGGTATTAGAGACGTGTTGCCGGACCGGTGTGGATGTCGCAACTACGTGTCCAAACATTCCATAATGTGCGTTAGTTTTCAGTTAGGGTGTATTCTTCTTTCTTTTTATTTTTTTTCTTCTCTTGCCGCCGAGAAAAAAAAATATATTGAGTGACTTAAAAGTTACAAAGCGAATAGAAGAAAAAAAGGGCCTCTTATTTGGTGGAGAAGAATTGTCTCTTGGCTGAAATTGTTTATTTATGCATAGCGGTTGGTGTAGAGGTTAAAATAGATTTGTTTACGTTGGTGCATGACGTCATCAGATTGTAACTAGATGCCCACATGTGATTAGCTCAGCCGAAACTCCGAGAGACTATTTCCGGTCATTTCTTTGAGCTGGAAATTTAAAAAAAATTAATAAATATATAATCTTCATAATAGTTTTTTTTATTAATTAAAAATGAATTGCAGCGAGGATGATATTACCTAAGAAAAGAAAAAAAAAGGGGGGGGGGAAATCTAGTTAAAGAAAACGAAATGAAAAAACTCTGTTAAAAAAAAAAAGTATTTTCTCAGACAAATAGTCGTCTGCCTCCCATTGTTTAAGTATTGCCCATGCGTTTTTTAAAATTATAATTTTTAAAAAAATAAATGATTATTTAATTAACTTACCATAAAGTTCGGTGATTATAATAATAATAATTTGTATTGTTATTTTGAAGCAATAATATAAAGTTTAAATTGTTTAACTTGACGTCATTCCGAAGAGAAGTTCTCCAGAACAATGGTGTCCAGACGATCCTTTTGTTCATCGCGGCTCTGTTCATAATCTGCTTGTGTTAATGTTCATCCCAGGATTAGCAGTGAGAGCTGCAGCATGAACTTTGGATTAATTCAGACGTAAGGCTTTTGAGCGGAACAGCTTAGCTAATCAAATAAAAAGAACAGCTTAGCCAATCAAATGAACAGAACAGCTTAGCCAATCAAATTAACAGAACAGCTTAGCCAATCAAATTAACAGAACAGCTTAGCCAATCAAATAAACAGAAGAGCTTTATTAATCAAATAAACAAGACAGCCTAGTTAGTTTTTAAAAAACCTAAGAAAATAGTAGAACAAGATATGTGGACGCTTGAAATAGAAAGACAGGACAGTAAAAGAAGAACGTTTCGGCCAAGAGCCTTCCCCAGCAGACAGGACCAAAAGAATACACAACGAGAACTTGAAAACAGTTCAAAGACTTTAACGTGTTTTGAGTTGGCCGTGTTTGAGTTATCCGGAAGTTTGCGTTTTCGGGGGGAAAAAAACATGAAATACGTGTGCATTCCAAGATTTTACAGATTTTTAAATCGAATCGTTAACAAAATAAATAAACCCTTTCTAGGATTAATTGATCAAAGTCTTACAACTGGGCATCGAAAGTGCTTAATATTCGCAATAAGTTTGTAAATAATTTACAATTGACACTTCCGCTATGAATTATTTCTTAAAAATATAACAACCGGTTACTTTATACTAAATATTTTTAAACTTTATACTAAATATTTTCATAATAAAAAAAAAATGTGCTGATATAGTTTATTTTATTTTAACTTTGAACCCCAAAACTTCTTTGATCTTACTATAGTCCGTGTAAAACGATGTATTAAAAAAAAATATTACCACTTATCTAGTAATACAATAATAGGCATTGCTTGTGGAATGACGTATGTCGTATGACAAAGTACGTATGGGTCATATGTAGAACTCATGACATGCAGTCGTCTCTCAAACGTCTCAGATGCGCACGGTGCGCACCACGGGAGTAAGCGACCATCGCGCACATGGACAGTTCAAGTAAAGGGTAAGTTGTGTTAACTAGACTTATCCAGGTCAGTCTAAACGTCGCCGGGGAAACCATTTAATAAATTATGTTTTGTCAATTTATCAAGTATCAAACAAGTTTATCGCCAACCTACTCATTTCAAGAACGCTAAAGGAGCTGGTAATCTCAAAAGAAACCGACTTTGAGTGGATATTGTAGCTTAAATTCAATATTTTTTTTTTTCATTAAAAATTTGGAATATGTTTTTTGGTAATATACATAATTACTAGGGCCATGAAAATAATATTTTTTCCCCAATCTTACATTAATACTAAGCTACATGTTAAATTTTTTGATTTATGAAACATGAAACTTCCAAATAACACTTAACTGACTGTATTTAAAATTGACGGAACACGTGTCCCCCTCACATTAAAACACTATCATCGTTCTAACCCCCCCCCCCATGCCCCACAAACACACATTTTATAACACCCCACATCCTCCCCTCCCCACCCCACCTCTGCCATCTAAAATAATTTTTTCGACAAAACATTTAAAAATTAAAAAAAAAAAATAATTAAAATTAAAACCTTAAAAAAACAAACAAACAAACAAACAAACAAACAAACAAACAAAAGTTGGTTGTGTGTCGTTAACAAAAAAAAAATAAATAAAAACTTGCGTCTCATACTTAACTTGATACAAAAGAAATAAAAAGAAAATCCGCTTCGAAAAGGAAAAAAAAAAAATGATTTAAAAATTAATTTAAAAATCAAACAAAGAAAGAAACAAACAAACAAACAAAACAAACAAACAGATTCTATATAAAATAAAAGCCAAATTTAAAAAGAACGAAAATTTAAAACATTTTTTTAAAAAAAGCAATACCCGCACCTTACTTCTAAACGGTCCATTATGATGGTTGCGATTCGACCACCATTAAAATTCTCAACCATCATAATATAACCGCCAACGGGTTTCCCATTGAAATGTAAAATAAAGTGAGAAATGATTCGTTCCATAATTTATTGGCATCATTTCCCGTCTTTTGGGTGGGATTTCCGGACATTTTCTGAATTTTTTAAATGGTGTCTCTTATATATGTTTCGCTGCTGGTGGACGGCTTCCATTTCCGACTGATTCCTAACAACCTGGCAGCTTCCTGTTCAGCGTATTTGGTACTGTGGTTATTTTGGTAGCTGCTGCTATAGGATTTGTATTTTTGTGACGTATATTTGGGTATGGGAAAAGACGTTGTTAATGTTGTTATGTTTTAGCCGGAGCAGTGGTGATGGCGTAGTCGGTGATGACGTAGTCGGTGATGACGTAGTCGGTGATGGCGTAGTTGGTGATGGCGTAGTTGGTGATGGCGTAGTCGGTGATGGCGTAGTTAGTGATGGCGTAGTTGGTGATGGCGTAGTTAGTGATGGCGTAGTTAGTCATGGTGTGTCAGTAATGGTGTGTCAGTAATGGTGTGTCAGTAATGGTGTGTCAGTGATGGTGTGTTGGTGATCGTTTGTTAGTAATGGTGTGTCAGTGATGGTGTGTTGGTGATCGTGTGTTAGTAATGGTGTGTCAGTGATGGTGTGTTGGTGATCGTGTGCTAGTAATGGTGTGTCAGTGATGGTGTGTTGGTGATCGTGTGTTAGTAATGGTGTGTCAGTGATGGTGTGTCAGTGATGGTGTGTCAGTGATGGTGTGTTGGTGATCGTGTGTTAGTAATGGTGTGTCAGTGATGGTGTGTTGGTGATCGTGTGTTAGTAATGGTGTGTCAGTGATGGTGTGTTGGTGATCGTGTGTTAGTAATGGTGTGTCAGTGATGGTGTGTTGGTGATCGTGTGCTAGTAATGGTGTGTCAGTGATGGTGTGTTGGTGATCGTGTGTTAGTAATGGTGTGTCAGTGATGGTGTGTCAGTGATGGTGTGTTAGTGATGGTGTGTTGGTGATCGTGTGTTAGTAATGGTGTGTCAGTGATGGTGTGTTGGTGATCGTGTGTTAGTAATGGTGTGTCAGTGATGGTGTGTCAGTGATGGTGTGTCAGTAATGGTGTGTCAGTGATGGTGTGTTGGTGATCGTGTGTTAGTAATGGTGTGTCAGTGATGGTGTGTTAGGGATGGTGTGTCAGTAATGGTGTGTTAGTAATGGTGTGTTAGTGATGGAGTTCATTATTTAATAAAGAGACGTTTTCTACATGAATCAATTGGTTTGTAAAATAATTAATACAATGACTTACAAATAATGCTCTGTGTTTGAAATAAAGTAAGGTTAAATAGTGAGTTCACTAGTGAGTTCAATAGTGAGTTCACTAGTGAGTTCACTAGCGCGCAAAATATAATTCCGATAACTACGCTAAATGATTTTTATTAAAAAAATAAAGAACGGTGTTTGGGGTGTTATATTTTATTTTCATTTCGGAAAATGAAATCGTCTCAATTTAAATATGGTGTAAAAAGATTTCGGTTTAAAAGTGGTTGGGACATGAGAATATTTAATATAGTTCATGGGCGTGAAATAAAAAATGTGCAGTGACATATCATGGGGGGAAGGGGTGTAGCGAAAATTGGGATTCTTAAATGTGCGTGACTTGAGTTCATGTTTTGTCAAGTAACTTTAGTAGATGGGAAGTTCACGTATTGTTGTCACCAGTGTTTGGAGGGCTATATCTAGTAGATGGGAAGTTCACGCATTGCTGTCACCAATGTTTGGCTGGCTATATCTAGTAGATGAGAAGTTCACGCATTGCTGTCACCAATGTTTGGCGGGCTATATCTAGTAGATGGGAAGTTCACCCATTGCTGTCACCAATGTTTGGCGGGCTGTATCTAGTAGATGGAAGTTCACGCATTCCTGCCGCCAATGTTTGGCGGGCTATATCTAGTAGATGGGAAGTTCACGCATTCCTGCCGCCAATGTTTGGCGGGCTGTATCTAGTAGATGGGAAGTTCACGCATTGCTGTCGCCAATGTTTGGCGGGCTATATCTAGTAGATGGGAAGTTCACGCATTGCTGCCGCCAATGTTTGGCGGGCTATATCTAGTAGATGGGAAGTTCACGCATTCCTGCCGCCAATGTTTGGCGGGCTGTATCTAGTAGATGGGAAGTTCACGCATTCCTGCCGCCAATGTTTGGCGGGCTATATCTAGTAGATGGGAAGTTCACGCATTGCTGTCACCAATGTTTGGTGGGCTATATCTAGTAGATGGGAAGTTCACGCATTGCTGCCGCCAATGTTTGGCGGGATATATCTAGTTTAAAATATATTGTAAATTGATTTATTGTGTATAATAGTTGATAATCATTGAATGCATTCTAAAAATATGTTCTTATTATAAAAGAACTGCGATAGAACTACTAAATAGATTAATGAGACCAAAAAAATGTGCGTACATTTCTTTATTATTTATGATCGGGTAAAGGAATGATTCTGGAAAATGAAATATTAATTAAAGTAACCCTAAAACCTTTTTCTTTGTTTTTTTGCATAAATCAATTTTATGATTTTTTTGTTTGTTTTGCATTTATGTAATTCTACGTGATTTATCATTTATTAAGAAGCGGTTATGTGCATGAACAAACTCTAACGAATAAACGTTTCGTATTTACTTCATTTTCCCTTTCAAAAAATACATTTTATGTTTACAGCAAACCCAAATGCGTCAGAAAAATACAAGGCACACAGCAACAGCAACACAATTAATCTCCACACCAAAATACGAAAAATGTTTCAATCATATTCCACTTGAAAAACAGCAAAATTGATTAATTTGGGGGGTGAGGGGGGGGCGTCGGTTGTAGGGCTGAAAATTTGATAGAATGTGTTGTCATCGGTAACTTGTCTATGTGCCAAGGTTCGACAGGGTGACGGGAAGTGGGGCAACTAGTGGTCCGCAGATTTTTGCTTGAAACACACGACAAAAAGTAAAGTTAATAATATAGAGATTTTCAGTATGTTTGCATTTCACCGAAAAAATTTAATAAATAAATATTTATTTTTTACTTCTCCGTTTCGATGAGGCCATAACGTAAGCTTAAATAATTAAAAGAAAAATTATTTTTTTACGAAAAGTGATTAGCACAGATATATTTTTATTATTATTAATGTTAGATAAAATTCTTCCGGGATTCCCGGGATAGCAACCCTAGCAAATCTAGTTGGTATTCACGTTATATTAACACGTCAATAGATCTATCATTGCAATAAAGAGTGTTAGAGAGTTTCTCCCATGATGACGTCCTGGTGCTTTATTTCATCTGTTACCGTGTCTTTTTTTAATTAAACTGGATTTAGAGTCATGCTACAAAGTCTATGAATAATAAGCCAATACTTTTTTTTAAAGAAAAGAAAGAGAGAAAGAGAAAAAAAAAACACTTGCTTTGTAACAAAATTCTTGTTTCTCATAGTGAAAAATAATTTTGGATTTAAGCGAGGTAACTTGAAATGTCCTTAACCGTGTTAATCTTTTTCATTGCTCTTTCCCTTGGTCTGATAAAGCGTTTGATCAACTCCACGACCAGTTTCCATTCATGCAATAACGAGAAATTTACGCATCGCTGATGGGCAGTTTGGGTGCACAGTTAGGCAGTTTGGGGGCACAGTTGGGCAGTTTGGGTGCACAGTTGGGCAGTTTGGGTGCACAGTTGGGCAGTTTGGGGGCACAGTTGGGCAGTTTGGGAGCACAGCTGGGAAGGTTGGGTGCACAGCTGGGAAGTTTGGGAGCACAGTTGGGCAGTTTGGGGGCACAGTTGAGCAGTTTGGGGGCACAATTGGGCAGTTTGGGAGCACAGCTGGGAAGGTTGGGTGCACAGCTGGGAAGTTTGGGAGCACAGTTGGGCAGTTTGGGGGCACAAATGAGCAGTATGGGGGAACAGTTGGGCAGATAGGGGCGCTGCTGGTAAATTTGGGGGGCGCTGCTGGTCAGTTTGGGGGGGGGCGCTGCTGGGCTGTTTGTGGGGCACTGCTGGCCAGTTTGGGGGGGGGGGCGCGCTGCTGGGCAGTTCTTATAATGGGGTGTCCGATTCCAACATTTGTCATACATGATACATGTCCACAGCTGGAAGTCTCCGAGACGAACACAAACCTGTCGCTGATGCTCTTGTTTTCGTAAGAATAAAGTTGAAGAATTTGGGCGCAACCAAAGCCAGCTGTAATTAAACGTATAAATATTTTAAATGTTTCGTAGAATTCACTCCGGTTACAAATTTTATGATGACTATTGGTATGCTGCAGCAGGATGTGATGACGTCATTGTTCTTTTTCGTTTACGTATCAGGACCGTGGGGGGGGGGGGGGCAGGTGTCAGCCACCCCGTGCCACAACATCAGTGGGGCAGGCAAATATTGTCAATTATTCATGTATAGGTCTATATCACATATCATTTCATGATGAAACTGGGGGTGGTGGCTCCCCATTTTAGGCTTCTTTACATCTCCCTGTTTTGTGAGTGTATGCCATAGATTATCGACTGGGAATATGATTTTTAAATTATTGATATATTTTCTATCAGTTATAAATTTATGATAATAAATTTTGAAAAAAAAAGACATGTAATAAAGAATTGCTTTAAAAGTCGGTGGTTCTACTTGAGATTTCGTTTTCAGTTGGTTATCTGACATTTCATCTGGAGAAAAATCAATTTTCAAAGAACATCGGGAGAAAAATCAATTTTCAAAGAACATCGGGAGAAAAATCAATTTTCAAAGAACATCAGGAAAAAAAATAATTTTCAAATGTATCAAGAGAAAAATTAATGTTCAAATTACATCAGGAAAAAAATCAATTTTCAAATTTATCAAGAGAAAAATTAATTTTCAAATTACATCAGGAAAAAAATCAATTTTCAAATTTCAGAAGGGGAAAAATTAATTTTCAAATTTCAGAAGGGGAAAAATTAATTTTCAAATTTCAGCGGGGGAAAAATGCAATTTTCAAATTTCATCAGAAGAAAAATCAATTTTCAAATTTCATCAGAGAAAAAAATCAATTTTCAAATTTCTTCAGGGAAAAATCAATTTTCCAAACCTTGCCTTATACCAATATACTTCTGACGCCGCGTAAAATAAAACTTGGTGCGCACATCCCTACTCTACCAACATCCATACTGTTGGCGCCCCATGACCCGTGACTTACTTTTCGCGCCCCGTGACATACTGTTGGCGCCCCGTGACATACTTATGGCGCACCGTGACATACTATTGGCGCACCGTGACAAACTTATGCCGCGCCGTGACATACTAATTGCGCGCCGTGACATACTAATTGCGTGCCGTGACATACTTATGGCGCCCCGTGACGTTACAGACACAACGGACACCCTTCGCAGTTCTCATTATACAGGCCTGTAGGGACACGTCTGTGTGTGTCGGTGATATGACACGTCTGTATGTGTTGCTGATATGCTTAACTCGTGCGTCGTACTGGGTGCGTGGCCATCATCACCAACGCCCTGTGTTGTTGACACACACGCAGGTCAGGTACAGAGGTGCGAAACATTAATCAAGATTGACACGGCCATGGCGACCTTGCCCCCCCCCCTTTTTTTTTCTTCCAGGTTTATTAAAAAAAAGTAAAACTTTTTAATTGGAACTCTCTAACAAGAATCTTCGCAGGTACGAAGGAAACTGATCTGTGCGGTCAAACGAGTACGCCGGCCCTGTTGATAGCCGATAAGCTTTTAATTATTGTGGACAGAGAACGGAACCCGGGTTTGTTGAATAACGGCGCATGCGCAGTCGGGAGTTTTCATTAAAAAAGAAATAATTAAATAAACGTATAAAGATGGAGTTTAATTACTTTTTTTAGACGTTGGGTCTCAAATTTGGATAACTTGGATTTTCGGGGTTAATGGTTTTGAAGCAATCATGTTTATGTGGTCAGCAAAGTCAAGTGTCTGAAACGTGTGTCTCCGAAGTGACGGCAGTGTGTGTGTCTCTGAGGTGAAGTGTTGAAAATTGTTTGCGTGATGTTTTCAATAGCTTTTCTGTGACGTTCCTTTGCCAATAATGTGTGTCTGTGGCAGAGGCGTAGCTAGAGTGTTTGGCGCCCGGGGACAAGATTATTTTAAAGAGCATCCTTTTCGATTCTTTCGACCCTCAAACCCATTATTTTCATCAATAAAATAATATCAAAGCACATTTTGGCGCCCTTGACAAGTCTGGCGCCCAGTGACATATGTCCCCCCTGCGCCCCTTAGTTACGCCGCTGGTCTGGGGTATTTACAAAAATTTTGTATGTTTTTCACGAGTTCCAATTACATTTTTTTTTTAGTAGAGACTTTGCCATACAAAAGCTGGCCAAAATGTTTAGAGAATTTGACATACAAAAGCTGGCCAAAATGTTTAGAGACTTTGACATACAAAAGCTGGCCAAAATGTTTAGAGATTTGTGACATATAAAGTTTGTCCAAATGTTTAGAGTTTTTCGACATACAAAGGCCCGCCAATAGAGACGTATGGCTTCCAAAAGTTCTTTAGAGATCTGTGACATACCAATACACACTGAGAACCAGCTGGTTCTAACACTTCAAGATTATTAAAAAAAACCTGCATTAAGATTGTTTTGTTTGTATCCCCTGTACCGCGATATCTTGTTATCCAATGTATTCCTACGCCGTGCGTATCACCTGTTTGCCGCTACTGTCAACACACCCCGAGAGTGGAACTATTTTTCTCTCTGACGTGGCCATGGTAACCGTGTCTATCACGCTCACAGCTCCTTCCTTTGTGTCTCCCCCATTTACGGAGTTTCGACGCCCGGTTTTGTTTTACCCTCGGTGGTGGTTTCTTCAATCGCAGCCCCCACGCCCCACCACCAACATCACTCTTTTTTTTTTTTTTAAACAGGGTTTTCTTTTCCGGCTTGACAAATTGACATAGGACCACTAGCGCCACCTCCGTGGAATGTTGGTGGGGAACTTCACGCCTATGACCCGGTCGTTTCTTACGGTGGGTGTAGAAGGAGAGCAGCAGACGGGAATCGCTTCATCCCCACACGCGCAGGCGATAGGTGATCACGCGGGACACCTGTACGCTCCCAGCACGCATAGCGGCCATGTTTGTGGACAACTATGCACTTTTTTTTTTTTTTAATTAAAAAATCTGGACACGGAAATTTGAAAAGGAATCGAGTGGCTGCCCCTTTGGTGTTTCATTAATATTTCAGGGGATTGTTGACCCATTTATTATTTAAGACTTAAATATTTTATTAATTTTTTTTTTGGGGGGGGGGGGGGGGGGAGTGCGTGTCCTTTTTCTCTTTTCTTGCTAGAAACATTAAAAAAAATAGTTGTAAATATAGCAAGATCAATGTTTCAGCAACAAACGAATAAAAAAAAAAAATAGAAGAAAATAGAACTTAATAATATTTTTTTTTCACCCCCCCCCCCCCCCCAAACCCCGACACAGACACACACACACACACACACACAATATCTTTTTTTTAAAAAATCTTCTATGTAAAAAAGTATCTCCATATGTGCAAAATAGTTTTTTTTTCATTCCGGTTTTCGGTTTTGAAAACAATAACCGGCTGTTGTTGATTTTTCACAAAGCCGGTTAACCGAATTTATTTTTTTTTCAATCATAAATATCAAAATAAAATTCAAGAATAAAAATCAATTTTATTGTATATATATTATTTATATATATATATATATATATATATATATTTATATATATATATATAAAAGCAATATTAAATGTATTATTATTATTTAATAAATACAGAAAAGTATAGATTACATATAATGCTGAAAATTTGGTTGGAAAAGTGAAAGTGTGTGATGTGCGATAAATATTTTAAAAAGTTGACCGATCGCAGCTATTTAAATAAAAATGAAGGCTATTTATATCTTAGCAAAATAAATTTAAAAAAAAACAAACAAAAAAAAAAAACAAACAACAAAAAAAAAAAACAGGAACGCCGTTCCCATGCGTTCCTGTATGACTCGGGCTCTGGTAAAAAAAACCCAACAAAATCTGGTTTACAACCGGTGTTCTAAATCTCAAAAACCAGTTTTACCGCGGCTGGGAGGGGGGATGGAGAGGAGGGGTGTGAATTATCCCCACTTGAGAGATGTCATTTGCTCGTACTGAGCGCTAATTTTTAACGTGTTTAAACACCGAGGCGTTGACGAGGTAATCATACGTCATGTTTGTTCACAATGCTGTCTCTGCTGCCGCGGCTGTTGTCTCTGCTGTCGGCCTGTGCGGCCTGGAGTGCACGTTTTAACATTTAGGTCGGCCGACGTCACTAACAACTCCATCCTGGTCTACGCGTGTTTACCTCCCCATTACTGGGGGTCGAGGACGCTCGGACAAAATTAATGGGTCTGACTTCTGACGTGACGCCACTGGAGACATTAACTTTCGTATATATTGCCCATATATACCATGATAATGCTCTGATCCCCCCCCCAATCCATCCCACCCAACTATATTTTTATGTCTCTAAGCTCTATCCCCCCCCCCATGCCTGCAACTCCATATTATCAGTGGCGTAACTAGGGTTAGTGCCACCCGGGGCGCGCCAAGAAGTTTGGGGCCCCACTTCCACGAACAATTTTTTGTAGTTCGATGAAAATTCTGCCCCGCCATATAAATATTTTAAAAAAATATCACCTAGGGCTGACCTCCCCCTGCACCCCCTGCCTACGTCATTGTATATTACGCTGGTTGTCTCTCATGTCAGTTAAGTTAATTAATTACACAAAATAAGTTGGTTGTATACAACACGCAGGACGTCAGATGTCAGAGGTTGATGTGCACTACAAACCGACTACAAACATATATTTTCAGATTCTCATGACAATCAGATGTCAGATTGACATTCGCAATCATCTTGAAAAAATTCAAGTCCCCCCCCCCCCCCCATCTCTCTCTTTCTCTCACTCGTTCTCTCTTTCTTTCTCTAAATCACCTGCTTCTCTTTCTCTCTCACTATATATCTATATGTCTCTCTCTCTCTCCTACTTTCTCCATTTCTATCTCTCTACTTCTTTCTCTCTCTCTCTATTTTTCTTTCTCGCTCTGTCTCTGTCTCTCTCTCTCTCTCTCTCTTTCTCCTACTTTCTCTATTTCTCTCTCTACTTCTTTCTCTCTTTCTTTTTTTCTGTCTCGCTCTCTCTCTCTCTCTCTCTCTCTCTCTATCTTTCTCTCTCTCTCTCTGTGTATGTGTGTGTCTCATCACACTTTCTTCCCTTCACCTTAGTGCAATAAATACCTTTAAATTCCATATTTACACTATCCAAAGTAAATCACAGAGATATCTCAGGTACATCTATTTACACCAAAAGTACACACTACTGTTTACCATTCAGCGATTTTCCCGTCTCCCCCTCCTTCCCCCACCACACACATTACGCTGATGTTGAGAAGAAACAACACCCTCCCCCTCATCTCCCCCTCACCTCCACCTCACTCCACCTCACCTCCACCTCACCTCCACCTCACCTCCACCTCACCTCCACCTCACCTCCACATCACATCCACATCACCTCCACATCACCTCCACATCACCTCCACATCACCTCCACCTCACCTCCACCTCACCTCCACATCACCTCCAACATCACCTCCACACCACCTCCACCTCACCACATCACCTCCACATCACCTTCACATTACCTCCAACATCACCTCCACATCACCTCCACATCACCTCCACATCACCTCCACATCACCTCCACCTCACCTCCACATCACCTCCACATCACCTCCACATCACCTCCACATCACCTCCACATCACCTTCACCTCACCTCCACCTCACCTCCACATTCCCTCCACATTCCCTCCACATCACCTCCACATCACCTCCACATCACCTCCACGTCGCCTCGATCCACGTCCTCCTCAATCGCAGCCTACACCTCACCTTCTCCTCACCTCCACCTCACCTCTACGTCGCCTCGATCCATGTCCTCCTCAATCGCAGCCTACACCTCACCTCCACCTCACCTCCACCTCACCTCCACATCCCCTCCACATCCCCTCCACCTCACCTCCACATCACCTCCACCTCGCCTTGATCCACGTCCTCCTCAATCGCAGCCTACACCTCACCTTCACCTCCCCTCCACCTCACTTCCACATCGCCTCGATCCACGTCCTCCTCAATCGCAGGTACACCTCACCTTCACCTCACCACCACCTCACCTCCACGTCGCCTCGATCCATGTCCTCCTCAATCGCAGCCTACATCTCACCTCCACATCCCCTCCACATCACCTCCACCTCACCTCCACATCATCTCCACCTCGCCTCGATCCACGTCCTCCTCAATCGCAGCTTACACCTCACCTTCACCTCACCTCCACCTCACCTCCACATCGCCTCGATCCACGTCCTCCTCAATCGCAGCCTACACCTCACCTTCACCTCACCTTCACCTCACCTCCACCTCACCTCCACGTCGCCTCGATCCATGTCCTCCTCAATCGCAGCCTACACCTCACCTCCACTTCACCTCCACATCGCCTCGATCCACGTCCTCCTCAATCGCAGCCTACACCTCACCTCCACCTCGCCTCGACCTCACCCCACATCGCCTCCACATCACCTCCACCTCACATCCACCTCACCTCCACATCACCTTCACCTCACCACCACCTCACCTCCACATCACCTCCACATCACATCCACATCACCTCCACATCGCCTCGATCCACGTCCTCCTCAATCGCAGCCTACACCTCACCTTCACCTCACCTCCACCTCACCTCCACATCGCCTCGATCCACGTCCTCTTCAATCGCAGCCTACACCTCACCTTCACCTCGCCTCGACCTCACTCCACCTCACCTCCACCTCACCTTCTCGCCTCCACATCACCTCCACCTCGCCTCGATCCACGTCCTCCTCAATCGCAGCCTACACCTCAAGTCACGAGTCCACATTTTCCCCAAACACTCAGCCTCACACAAACACGGAACACGGACTTATTGGTCGTCACAATCACAATCATAACAGAGGCGTACAACAATCACAATCATAACAGAGGTGTAGTGGCCTAAATAACAGGACTATTTTATGATACACGTCCTAACACGATCGGCGACATTCACATTGAGAGATAAATCTCACGAAAATTAATCCGAAAACACTTGGAATGTATCAGACGGACTTCATTTCAATACCAGCTTCTCCGTAAACTTCTTCTGTGCTGGATCAACTGTTAACACATCATAAATCTTCATTTAAAACATAAATATTGGGAATAAACGGTCGTATAATTGAACCCCTCCATTTCTTGTTTCTTTCCGACTCTCCTCTCATTGGCCAGTTTTTTTCCCCCAAGTCCCATAACTCCATATAGTACATAAGTAATAACTCCCATATTGCTTATCTCCCATGTATTGTTGTACATACGGGTTATTGTTGGACACATGCGGGATATTGTTGGACACATGCGGGATATTGTTGGACACATGCGGGTTATTGTTGGACACATACGGGATATTGTTGGACACATGCGGGATATTGCTGGACACATGCGGGATATTGTTGGACACATACGGGATATTGTTGGACACATGCGGGATATTGTTGGACACATACGGGATATTGTTGGACACATGCGGGATATTGTTGGACACATGCGGGATATTGTTGGACACATGCGGGATATTGTTGGACACATGCGGGATATTGTTGGACACATGCGGGATATTGTTGGACACATGTGGGTTATTGTTGGACACATACGGGTTATTGTTGGACACATGCGGGATAGTGTTGGACACATGCGGGATATTGTTGGACACATGCGGGATATTGTTGGACACAAGCGCGATATTGTTGGACACACACGGGGTATTGTTGGACACACACGGGGTATTGTTGGAAACACAGGGGTATTGTTGGAAACACAAGGGGTATTGTTGGACACACACGGGGTATTGTTGGAAACACAGGGGGGTATTGTTGGACACACACGGGATATTGTTGGAAACTCAGGGGATATTGTTGGACACACATGGGGTATTGTTGGACACACGTGGGGTATTGTTGGACACACATGGGGTATTGAAGATTGACACTGTTGTTGCACGCGCTGGTTTGATAGTTCTTAGTTGTATGAAATGGATGTTTGAAAAGTATAAAAAACCTGAAGAAGTTTCGGCGGTATTGAAGGTTTTTGTCCGGTATAGTTACCGTATGTAACGGCCGAATCGGGAAGTGGTCAATGTCCGATATTTTCGTGATTTAAAAGATGTTGTGATGTGGATCGTGGTCAGTTTGCGAAATATCGCTTTGCGACCTAGGCCGGATTCCTCGTGAGTTTTGTTTTCTGCTCATGGATACAAGTGAGGCCAGTTTCACTGGCACGATGGTAGATTCGTTATTTGGTAACACCGCGTTCTGTTCCTATGAAAACACCATGTTCTGTTCCAATGAGAACATTATGTTCTGTTCCTATGAGAACACCGTGCTCAGCTGCCGTGAGAACACCTTGTTCTGTTCCTAAGTGAACACTATGTTTCTTTTCCTATGAGAACACCATGTTATGTTCCTATGAGAACACCATGTTCTGTTTCTATGAGAAGTTCTGTTCACATGAGAATACCATGTTCTATTCTTACGCCCCCCACTTCTTACGCCCCTGCAGTAAATACTGCAGCAATATCTATTAGTTTCACCGCACACTCCTCAGAATCAATAGTGTCGCCCCTGGTGCCCCTCACATCGCGTTGTTTTGTTTTTTTCTTCTCTTCTTGATACGCCTCTGGTGTGTGGAGCCGTCGTAACGGAGTCGTCAGTTCAAAAACAAAAAAATTCTCGTGTCCAGGTGATTCTGATTCTAGTGGTCATTTTCTTCAAAAAAACAAACTGACCCTTTCTTTTTTGTTGTTGCCCCTGTGCCAGCTGTGTCCAGAGGGGTTACCCATCCCGCTGCCAAACATTGACCAGAAACAAGCAGGAGACATATTGACACACGGATCGTTGGTCGGGTCAATGGTTTTCTGTCCATTTCAGCGGCAAAGGTCAAGGACACCTCTGCTATATTTTCTGAAGGTCTCTTAAAACCTCCAAACCGACGGGTAGGATTTTGAAATCACGTTAAATGTGCCGGACAGGCAGTGGCGTAGCGAGCTTAACTCGCGCCCGGGGCACAATACCCTTTTACCGTTCCAATACCTTTTTAGCGCCCCCCCCCCCCCCCATTAGAAAACCATACAATATTATAGTAAAATATACCATTTGGCGCCCCTTTGTGAGTAGCGCCCGGAGCATTATGCCCCACCCCCTTGCCCCCCCTCACTACACCACTGCGGACAGGACGGCTGCAACACTGATAACGATTTGGGGCGTTGTTCAGACTTTAACAACGATGCACCCACACAATAAAGCTGCTGATATGTGGGTAATTTTTTGTTGTTTACCCTTTAGACTTTAACACTGGCTTATCAGTAAGTAATATGAGGTTACCCTGGCTCTCGTTATCCCATCTTTCCTTGTTGGCTTAGTTTTTGCATTGATCAAATCTAACGTTAGAAATTTTGCATTGATCAAATCTAACGTTAGAAATTTTGCATTGATCAAATTTAACGTTAGAAATTTTGCATTGATCAAATATAACGTTAGAAATTTTGCATTGATCAAATCTAACGTTAGAAATTTTGCATTGATCAAATCTAACGTTAGAAATTTTGCATTGATCAAATTTAACGTTAGAAATTTTGCATTGATCAAATCTAACGTTAGAAATTTTGCATTGATCAAATCTAACGTTAGAAATTTTGCATTGATCAAATCTAACGTTAGAAATTTTGCATTGATCAAATCTAACGTTAGAAATTTTGCATTGATCAAATTTAATGTTAGAAATTTTGCATTGATCAAATTTAACGTTAGAAATTTTGCATTGATCAAATCTAACGTTAGAAATTTTGCATTGATCAAATCTAACGTTAGAAATTTTGCATTGATCAAATTTAACGTTAGCAATTTTGCATTGATCAAATCTAACGTTAGAAATTTTGCATAATTTTTTGGATGAATTGGGACATTAAAAGAAAAAAAATAATAATATAACAACTAAAACATATTCTATTGTAAAATCCTTTACATTAACTTCGATTATGTTTGTGGCCGGGTGGAGCAAATCTCCGGACGGCTAATAATCCACTTCTCGTCACGCTATCGATCTGAAACTTGGCACACAGACTCGTTGCCGAGGACAGCACATTCTTTCAAATTTTCAGCCTTACCCCCCAAACCCCAACCCCCAAAAAAAAGTTTTTCCTGTTTTTTTTCTTTCCAAGGGGAAGATAAAATAAAATTCCCGATATCTGCGCTAAATGAGATTCTTTTTTTCGGTTTAAAATCGCAGGTGCGTTTGGTGTGTAATAGTTTCTTTTGTTTTTGTGAAACTGTTTGTGTGTAGTAGATCTGCGGTGTAAAAGCGGGTGGGTCATTAGAATGTCAATATAGTTCACGGGGCAGGGAAAAAAAATGTGCGATTGCGAGCGCAAATTGGGGGAGCGCAAATTGGGGGAGCGCAAATTGGGGAAGCGCAAATTGGGGGAGCGCAAATTGGGGAGCGCAAATTGGGGGAGCTCAAATTGGGGGAGAGCATATTGGGGGGAGCACAAATTGGGGGGAGCGCAAATTTGGGATTCTGATAAAGTCCGTTACATGGAATGATGGATTTTTTTTTTAATTTCTTCAAATTTTCCGCCCACCCCCACCCCACACCCATCACCTATCGCCCTGTTTTTACATTTTATAAATGATTTATAACGAAATAAATAGTTTTTTAGGGATGTGTGTGTTTCTATCAAGAAAGAAACCAAAAAAAAAGAACAAACAACATTAGCCACAAAGGACATGATTTCAATCACAATCACCAATCCAATGTTAATAATTGATATATGCTTTTGGTTGGTTTGGAACAGTTTGTCCAATTCCCCAATTGCTCTGCCATCGTAGTTGGGGTCTATGCGTTCATAATGTACGACATAAGAACAACAGCATTAATATCGAAGAAAGCGTAAAAATAAGCCAACGGTGTAAAATAAACCAAAGGGAACTATCATGTCCGCGAGTGAGCTAATGGCTTCCCCCGCCGGCGACAATCTCGGAGTCTGCAGCCCCCCCCCCCTCCCCCGATGGCGCCTTGCGGTGTTCCCACGGGTTGACTCTCGCATGACGCCCTTTTCCGGCGATAGGCGGCCCCCTCGTCGAGAATCTGCGGAAGTTTACGTGCATGGCGGTGTCATCTTGCAATGGGCCGTGACGTTGATTTCGTTGTGAGGCCAGGCCGCGGAGCCGAGTCGCTGGCCGCCCCAAATTTCAGGGTCCTATATAATTGGACGTTCCGTGTTGTATGTGGTCCCGGGGGAAATGTTGAGAAATGTGTCGGGACACACAGTTTCAACGGTCCACGACCGTGTGACGGCCAGTCTAGACTTTGACTCGTAGATTTGGGCAGAGTTCGACATCAATCTAGAAAGTGCCCGTTTAAAAATTACCGAAACTTACCATATTTATTACTGGTTGGCCGTGTGGTCTAAAATAAGCGAATCTCAAGTTGATGATCTGGAGTTCAATCCCCGCCAAAGCCCAGTCAAGCAAAAACACCACCAGCACCCCGGGTGGATGGGACTCGTTAACCTTGGACGGCAACTCATCTAAGAGAAGGCAACTCTGAATTCAAACCCGGAGATGGAGTCCTGTAGGCGGATAACATTGATACAATGAAACATTCCGACAACTCCTGACGCCAAGCAGTATCATCCACATTATGTTCTCTTGGGTCATCCAGCGGCTGTTGGGAACCAGCTTATAATCCTAGAAGAATAATCCCAGGCCTTGTCAACCTTGTGGATTTCGTCCTGCGAAAACCACACCATCGTCACCTTGTGACGGACGGATGCCAGATTACCTATTGTATTGAATTTGAAGGGCTGAGTAGAAAAAGTACTTAAGTTACAATTTTTTCAAAAATGAGTTAAGACAGGCATTATATTTGATTACTTCCCCTGAATCATTCCTGTGAATATCATTCATTAAAAATGTTCATAAGTGTTTGATTCAGAGTTACCTCGAGCAGATTTTAATGTATCTAAATAAGAATTTAAAAATTTTAAACTCAAATTTTCTCAAAACTTCAAAAATACACTTAAGTACTTTAACAATTAGCAGAGTTCTTCTTTCCTCTTGCTGTCATCTCTTATGCTACATTTCAGCTAAGTGTTATTTTTATGTAATTTTTTGAAAAATTGGTGTTTGTTCGCTGATGAAGGCATTTTGCCGACACGTTCGTTGTGCTGTTGCGTCCCTTTTTCGGGTTTTCCCCATACCTTGTTTCGCTCATTTTCATCATACCAAGTTGGAGGGTTTATTATACTCCAAGTATAAAAGAGTATTTCAGAGAACCCCCGCATCACTTCTGGGCAGTGGCGTCGTTTGTGTAGGGCCAAAGTGGGGGGGGGGGTGTAATTTGCAGGTTTTATTTAAATTGCTATATACTTTGGCGTCGCCAGTAATGAACAACCTCAACAAGCCGGCCAAATTATGCCCCACCGCGCCCCCAAACCCCCCCCCCCCCTAAAATTATGACTCCTACTTCCCAGCCCTCTAGCTCATATCTAAGTGTAGAGTCAGGTCGCCAAAACCTTTCTGGTAGGCTCACGACGTCTCAGCTTTGTGTCTGGCATAGGCGTAGCCTGGAAGATGGGTGGAATAAATGAGGGGAGCCACGAGGCAAAGAGACCCCACAAGGGCGGGGAGACTTTGACGAGATTACCTCGGTGTAGCAGTAGCCTACATCTTGGGCATCCGCCCGCCCCCACCCCCCCCCCAAACAAAATGACAACCCCTACAATGCCGGTGCTGTTAGTTGATGTAACAATTTTTGATGATTGCGGGGATTGCGGTGATTGTGGTGATTGCGGTGATTGTGGTGACTATGGTCATTATGGTGATCGTAGCGATTATGTTGATCGTGGTACGACGATTATGGTGATCGTGGTGATCGTGTTGATCGTGGTGATTACGGTGATCATGGTGAGGTATATTAACAAACCAGACATTTCTGTCTGACTGAACTTTTAATGTAACTTTTTAACTTACACTTTCTTTGGTGTTGTTTAAAGGGGCTGAAAAATTTCCATTGGTTGCCATGGGAGGCCATAAACAACGCCATCTTTGTTGTCTTCGTTGTTGCTGTTGTGATAATGATAATTCACTAAAAAAAAAGGGTTAATGCAAACAACAACAAAGAAAAAACACAACAAAAAACTATTTTTTTTCCCGAAACTTCCACTCCAATTGTTATTAAAACAGTGTCAGCTTAGCAAAAAAGAACACAATTTCAGACCTGTTTACCAGTGGCGTAGTGAGGGGGGGGGGCAAGGGGGGGTATCATGCCCCGGGCGCTACTCACAAAGGGGCGTCAAATGGTATATTTTACTATAAAATTGTATGGTTTTCGAATGGGGGGGCGCTAAAAAGGTATTGGGGGGCGCTAAAAAGGTATTGTGCCCCGGGCGCGAGTTAAGCTCGCTACGCCACTGCTGTTTACTCTTACGATTTTGGCTTACACTGTACGATTTTGAGGTGTATACATTATACTATATACTCTATGTTTATTTTTTACTATTAAGATCATGTATTTAATTTTAATGATTTTTTTAATGATATTGTACGATTTTAAGAGTTTGGGGGTAAACAGGTCTGCAAGTTACATGAACTTATTCACCATTTGTTGGCGCGGCACACGTTACAGCACTGGTGCTAAGTAAGACTAAGTCTTACGAAAGCATCTCGCAGCCAAGCGTGGTGCTATCATTTTTAAGCGTAGCCCCTTAAATCGACCTGTGGCTCCTGACATTCAACCCGAGCTCCAGTTTATGACGTCACGCACTTGACATTCTTCTACTCAAATTAAAATAGTAATTATAAAAAAAAATTATAGTACTATTTATTCTTGACACTAAACGGATATTTTGTTTTCCGTACTCGGAGTGGAATGGATATATCCTCGAATCCTCTTCGGCCGGAGCCGTTAAGATTTCTTGAGAAGCGAACAGATGAAATATAATTATAATAATATAGAAGAACCGTCCCTCGGGGTTCTCTCCCCACCAGCCCACCACATAGGCCGCCTTGTAACAATGAAATAACGTTACTCCATTGTTAATAACATGACGTGGTTTGCTAGACCAACTCGAAGCCGATGAGATTGCTGTAGAGAACGGTCAGCCGTGTAGCCGTGTAGCCATGTAGCCATGTAGCCGTGTAGCCATGTAGCCAAGTAGTTGTTGAATGATATGAACGAAATTGAAAAGAAACACACAAAAAAAATGTTGTAGAAAAAAAAGAAAAAAGCTACACCTGGTAGAATGCTCCAAGTGTTCTGAGATGGTAGGAGCGGATAGAGGCAGATCGTGACTGGATGAATGGATAACGGGGTGTAGCCAGTCAAGGGAGGGAAATGTGAGAACACGGAGCTCCCCCTGAAACAATGGAGTGAATAATAAACAACAAAACGGAAAATGAGTGAGGGATGTGGGGGTTGTGGGGGAAGTTATGACATAGGTTTGGATGAGAGGGAGGGAGGGATAACGGGGGAGGACAGGAGGGCGAGGGATTATGGAATGGAGGACATTGTCAACTTCTATGTCCTCAGGATTGGATCATTCAATCAAGTTCTTCCAATAATTCCATCATTAGTAACAATAACAACTCAAGTCCTTTTCATAACTATATATAACTTTAATTATCAGGAAACACAAGGCACTCAGCTCTCTTCCCTAAGGTTCTACAACATCCCTTTTGTCCAACCGCCATCTACATTCCACTCTCTACACTGCACTAAACTAATCCGTCACTTCCCCTACCCAAATACGTCACACCATTCACGCACAATATACAACGCTACACGTATACTCTCTAACTCAACATGATTTACTTACAAACATAACTACATTGACTTCATACCCTTGACAGACATTGAAGGGAAGAAATTAATTAAAAACCGCACGAAGGTTCCATACCTGTGGTAAGGCTTATCAAAAAGAGAACACACACACCCACACTACCAGGGACCACGCCCATCTTTGCAGAAGCTCCGCCCATTTTAGCAGAGATCACGCCACCCCCCCTTTTTTATAGCAAAAGCCGCACCCACCTTATAAAAGAACACACCCAGCTTAGTAGAATCGACACCAATCTTAGCACAGAACACATCCATTTTACCATTATAGACCACCCCCATCTTAGCAGAGGGCACGCCCATGCTTAGCAGAAACCTCACCCACCCGTTTCGGAGACTCCTTCGAGACAATAATTTCTAAAGACACTCACCGAGACACTTACACACAAACACTCACACGTGCAAACACACACACTCACACACACTCCATGACACCAAGACAGAACCACTCACGACATCTCTCCACCCCCCCCCCCACACACACAGCCACCGGAGTAAATATTTGCCCCGGCCCTGTATTATATTGACCACTCTGTACACGGGCAACAATGGCGGCGTCTCAATGCAATCACTGCGAGGCAAAGAGTTCTGAAGGTTGTGTTAAAACGTACGTTTGTTTCTTTGTTGAGTGGTTGAGATTTTATTTTTCCCGAACAGAAAGAAAAGAAAAAAAAAAAAAAATTTTATTGAAAAGACTTACGGTAACATGACCTAGCAATGGTCAGGGTTTGGGGGTGGTGGTGGTGGTGGGGTGAAATATCTACATATTAAATAGGCATATATATTTAAAAAATTATGTATATATTATTCGTTCATATCTTCATAGCCTTATTTGAATCACATCTAAAAAATCGGAGGCACACAAAAACAGATATAGCTACACGTGTACTGTGTGGCCTCAACGGGCCAGTTTGATTGGCCGGGCCCAGGGCCCCTGCGTATCATCGTCTGCTGTTATAGACAATCCTAATAGCCAAGGGCATGGGGCCCCCTTCATTGGCCGTGCCCTGGCCCCCCTTAAGGCTTTGCCAAAGATTTTAAGATATACATTTAATTAATTACATCTGAAAAATGTAACCATTTTTTTTTCAAATTAATTATAACAAAAACAATTACTGTATTAAAAATAAGTAATATACATATAATAATCATAAATAATTATAAATATTAAAACATTAAAATTAATAATATTGATAATATTACATAATGTAACACCATCTTTACTCCAGATGTAGATGTTACGTTTTATTCTTGGAGAATTCATAATTTACGTCCGTCTTCTAAACAGTCGCCCTCATCTCTTCAATAACACGAGAAAGACAATCAGACATTCCTACCAAAGACAATCAGACATTCCTACCAAAGACAATCAGACATTCCTGCCAAAGACAATCAGACATTCCTGCCAAAGACAATCAGACATTCCTGCCAAAGACAATCAGACATTCCTACCAAAGACAATCAGACATTCCTACCAAAGACAATCAGACATTCCTACCAAAGACAATCAGACATTCCTACCAAAGACAATCAGACATTCCTGCCAAAGACAATCAGACATTCCTGCCAAAGACAATCAGACATTCCTGCCAAAGACAATCAGACATTCCTGCCAAAGACAATCAGACATTCCTGCCAAAGACAATCAGACATTCCTACCAAAGACAATCAGACATTCCTGCCAAAGACAATCAGACATTCCTGCCAAAGACAATCAGACATTCCTGCCAAAGACAATCAGACATTCCTGCCAAAGACAATCAGACATTCCTGCCAAAGACAATCAGACATTCCTGCCAAAGACAATCAGACATTCCTGCCAAAGACAATCAGACATTCCTGCCAAAGACAATCAGACATTCCTACCAAAGACAATCAGACATTCCTACCAAAGACAATCAGACATTCCTACCAAAGACAATCAGACATTCCTACCAAAGACAATCAGACATTCCTACCAAAGACAATCAGACATTCCTACCAAAGACAATCAGACATTCCTACCAAAGACAATCAGACATTCCTACCAAAGACAATCAGGGACTGGAACAAGCTTCCAAAAGGAACAGTTGAGGCGACAGCACTTGACTCATTTGCGTCTATTGCCTCAGGCCTTCCAACCCCCAGTGCATGATACCCTCAAACAGTCACTCTTGTGACCAGTGAAATATCCTCATCAACACCAGGCGCAGAGACATTGCAAATCCCATCTACATTCATAGGAGCCATAATGATCAATGAATTGATCGTCGGCCCTTAATATATAGAAGAAGAAATAATTAGGCATCACTACAATATTTATTTTATCACTTTGACGTATTTCACAATAATAATATATTGGATAAAGATAATACGTTTTCCTTCACATAATCAAAAATCATACGATTTACACACGATGCTATAGGATGAGCAAATAGAATCATTTGCAAGAGCAAAACATCTCAGTAATCCATACTTGACAATACATTCGCTATCTCTCTCATCATTCCCACAATTCCCTCTGCTTCCTGTTTTTATAACTTTTTAAAAAAAAACAAGAAATATAATTTTCCGAAACAAAGTTATTAAATAAATATATGATCTGTTACACATAATTATGAACAAATATAAATAATAATACATAATAATATATCTCTAATAATAATGATAAGAAGCAGATTAAAAATGAGGATGGTGCTGGGAAATAAATGATTTAATAAGATTACTTGATATAAGTGAAAAAAATAATCAAATAGTAAATATGATAACGATGAAGGTAATAAATAGTTATTTTGCTAAATTATTTGATAGTTATGATCGCAATTAGTTATTGTTCACAAAATATAATAATATTATAATTACAATTTCTGATACAAATAATAGGGTAACTAAAAATTTTTTTGTTGATATTTGATATATTTTTTTAAAATTATATTAGATCAGCGGTTCTCAACCTGTGGGTCGCGACCCCTTACCGGGGGGGGGGGGGGTCGCCTAAGACCATCCGAAAACACATATACACCACAGTTATGAAGTGTAGCAACGGAAACATGTTTGTGGTTGGGGGTCGCCACAACATGAGGAACTGTATTGAAAGGTCGCAGCATTAGGAAGGTTGAGAACCACTGCATTAGACTCTATGCTCAGTATTGGTGTCTTTTAGTTGAAAACAAATTAATAAGCAAAGCGTTTACAAAGCGTTTACAAAGCGTTTACCAAGCGTTTACAAAGCGTTTACAAAGCGTTTACAAAGCGTTTACAAAGCGTTTACAAAGCGTTTACAAAGCGTTTACAAAGCGTTTACAAAGCGTTTACCAAGCGTTTACCATGCGTTTACAAAACTTTTACAAAGCGTTTACAAAGCGTTTACAAAGCGTTTACAGAGCGTTTACAAAGCGTTTACAAAGCGTTTAGTCAACACATATGTTATATTTGAAAACCCTTTTTCATTTAAGAGGTTAAATTTAGTGGCAGCCCTCTCCACCCCCCCCCCACCTTTACCACCGCCCAACCGCCTCACCCCCACACACTCTCATACTTATTGCTACAGCCCTGTATAATTTCTAGTGATTGCAGAGATTTCAAAATACACAAACTTTGTAAAAACTTCTCCATTGACCAGAATGGCATGGTGTGTTACAACGCTGTCCATTGACCTGAATGACATGGTGTGTTACAACGCTGTCCATTGACCTGAATGACATGGTGTGTTATAACGCTGTCCATTGACCTGAATGGCATGGTGTGTTACAACGCTGTCCATTGACCTGAATGACATGGTGTGTTACAACGCTCTCCATTGACCTGAATGACATGGTGTGTTACAACGCTCTCCATTGACCTGAATGACATGGTGTGTTACAACGCTCTCCATTGACCAGAATTGCATGGTGTGTTACAACGCTCTCCATTGACCTGAATGACATGGTGTGTTACAACGCTCTCCATTGACCAGAATGACATGGTGTGTTACAACGCTCTCCATTGACCTGAATGACATGGTGTGTTACAACGCTCTCCATTGACCTGAATGACATGGTGTGTTACAACGCTCTCCATTGACCTGAATGACATGGTGTGTTACAACGCTCTCCATTGACCTGAATGACATGGTGTGTTACAACGCTGTCCATTGACCTGAATGACATGGTGTGTTACAACGCTCTCCATTGACCAGAATGACATGGTGTGTTACAACGCTCTCCATTGACCTGAATGACATGGTGTGTTACAACGCTGTCCATTGACCTGAATGACATGGTGTGTTACAACGCTCTCCATTGACCTGAATGACATGGTGTGTTACAACGCTGTCCATTGACCTGAATGACATGGTGTGTTACAACGCTCTCCATTGACCAGAATGACATGGTGTGTTACAACGCTCTCCATTGACCTGAATGACATGGTGTGTTACAACGCTCTCCATTGACCTGAATGACATGGTGTGTTACAACGCTGTCCATTGACCTGAATGACATGGTGTGTTACAACGCTCTCCATTGACCTGAATGACATGGTGTGTTATAACGCTGTCCATTGACCTGAATGACATGGTGTGTTATAACGCTGTCCATTGACCTGAATGACATGGTGTGTTACAACGCTCTCCATTGACCTGAATGACATGGTGTTTTACAACGCTGTCCATTGACCTGAATGACATGAAGGTCTTTAAAGCTACGACAAAAGCAATATTTCTGTATGCATGACACATTGTTAACATTTAGATCTCAAAATGGTTACCGGGGAACCCTGAAAGGACCACACAAAAAAAAAGAGGGATAATTTTCCAATGTAATTTCAAGAAAGGAAAAAAGAATTTAAAAAAATGTTGAGACCGGTCAGTCATGCTTTCATGTGGATAATTTCATATGCCCGTCAAACTCAAAAGTTTGAGGACTACTGCTCTAGCTAGCCATTTGCATGAGGTATCCGTTAAGCAATTTTCTTTTTAAAAAAAAAAAAAAAAAAAAAACACCTAACATTTTATGATTATAGTTAAATCGAGACAGTGGGGTTGTCCGAAATTCAGAGGTCCCTCTATTCAATTTTGGAAAGCTTCTCAAAAAAATTTGTTACGCCTTTAAACAACACAAATCTCCATCTTCAACTGCCACATTAATAGCCACCGCAACGATTTGTATCGTGAGGTGTCCACGCGTGAACTGAGAAAACATCCCTCGCCATGTCCTCGGAATGTGCGATGTGACGAGAAGTTATCGCCTGGACGTCAACGACGAAAGGGGAGAGACGGAAACTAAACGGACAATATTTTAACATTTGTCCGAACTCGGGAATTTGAGCGGGACGTGATTTCGTGCCTATGTCTGGTCAGTTAAAGTGGTGTGGGGGTAGAATGCGCGTGTGTCACACATGTGCAGATTAGGGGAGGGGTGGGGATGGGGGGGCGCCTGTGCTTGGTCACGCACCAACCAAACGTTGTACGTGTGCGTTCATTCATGTTAATGCACAGGTGAGATTTTTTTTTTTATTATCGCCTGTGTTCTAACGACAAATTTCTCATAGTCGTACCGTGTCGTCCGGAACACAGAAATGTAGCCGTACAGCAAGACCTTGTCATCCGGCGCACAGAAATGTAGCCGTACAGCAAGACTTTGTCATCCGGCGCACAGAAATGTAGCCGTACAGCAAGACCTTGTCATCCGGCGCACATAAATGTAGCCGTACAGCAAGACCTTATCATCCGGCGCACATAAATGTAGCCGTACAGCAAGACCTTGTCATCCGGCGCACAGAAATGTAGCCGTACAGCAAGACCTTGTCATCCGGCGCACAGAAATGTAGCCATACAGCAAGACCTTGACATCCGGCGCACAGAAATGTAGCCGTACAGCAAGACCTTGTCATCCGGCGCACAGAAATGTAGCCGTACAGCAAGACCTTGTCATCTTCGCTTTACTCCGTGTTTCGCTGGCTAAATACTCGGACGGCTAGTTGACCCACTTCCCGGCAATCCTATCGAGCTGAAACTTGGGAACATAGACTCGTTGCCGATGACATCACATTGTCTCAAATATTCAGCCCCCCACCCCGCCAACTCCCCAACAATACGTTTTTACTGTTTTACAAGAGGAAGATGAAAGAAATATGACGTCATTGATTCCACCAAATAAAATTCCCGATTACTGCGCTAAATGAGATTCTTTAAAAAAAAAATGCAAAAAAAAAAAAATCCGCACGTGTGTTTGGTGCGCATTATGCTCTATTGTTTTCCTGAAATATTTGGTGAAATAAATCTGCGGTGTATAAGTATGTGGGTCATTACAGTGTATAAGTATGTGGGTCATTACAGTATGAATATAAAATAAAATTACAAAAAAAAAAAATGCGTATGAAGGATTTATAGGAAAAAATCTCTGTGTTTTGGGAGCTGTTCAATTTAATTTTAATTTTTATGGCTATTGGAATAACAAAGCGATTGCAGTCCATTCCGCCCCATGATTCAAATTGACGTTTCGAATATCGCATCGGAAAAAAATGCAGATGTTCACGGAAAAAAAGGGGGGGGGGAGCAGTGGCACAGTACCTTTTTAGCGCCCCCCAATACCTTTTTAGCGCCCCCCCTATTCGAAAACCATACAATATTATAGTAAAATATACCATTTGGCGCCCCTTTGTGAGTAGCGCCCGGGGCATGATGCCCCCCTTGCCCCCCTCACTACGCCACTGGGGGGGTAGGTGTCTGTATATAACTGAACGTACATTCTACGCGTGTCTGTCAGCCGGTCGTACGATGTTCATGTTGTGCTGTGGCTGAGAGTGTAAAACTGGGTGTCGTCTGAGACAAAGCGGCATGAATGCAGAAATACAGGTTTTTTAAAAAAAATTTTTTTTTTTTCATTTGTTAATAATTTACTTTCGTAACATTTCTCTTCACCAGCGGTTCTCAAACCTGTCGGTCGCGACCCTTTGGGGGGTCGAACGACCCTTTCCCAGGGGTCGCCTAAGACCATAGGAAAACACATATACTCAACAGCTATGAAGTAGCGACGGCATTAGGAAGTTTGAGAACCACTGCTCTTCACTTCGTTTTAATATTGACAAGTGGAAGACAACCTAAAGAAATTGTAAATTGCGTTAATCTCTACACCATGAGCTCTTAAAACATAATAGACCGAATCGAAACTAATCAATAAACTGAATTACATTGTTTTGCATAGGACGCCATATATATGATGAAATTAATTAAAAAATAAATTAAATTAAAAAAATAAAAAATATTTAAAAAAATAAAAAAATATACATATATAAATATATGAATATATGAATATATAAATGTATAAATGTATAAATGTATACATGTATACATATATAAATTTACAAATATATAAATTTATAAATACATACACAACTAAATATGTAAATAAATAAATATATAAATGGCGCCTCGATAGCTTTAAGGAAACCTTAGAAGAATGTCCCAGACCGATTGTCTTGTTTCTTGTGCCCCATACCACCAAGGGGCAGTCAGGGCATTTCAATTCGGGCCTTATTTAATTGTTTTATACCCTGACCCAAAGTTGTGTGTGTGTGTGGATGAGGCATTGATGGGCTTGTTTGTCGAATTAACTTTTTGCCTTATTCGTTTTTAAACAAAACGACAAAAAAAAAACAACACATTTGGGGGCCAGTGCTTAAATTAAGGCTAAAAAAAACGCCATCAAACAGTCAACAAACAGTCCTCAAATAGCCATCAAACAGCCTCCAAACATTCAACAAACAGTCCTCAAATAGCCATCAAACAGCCTCCAAACAGTCAACAAACTGTCCTCAAATAGCCATCAAACAGCCTCCAAACATTCAACAAACAGTCCTCAAATAGCCATCAAACAGCCTCCAAACAGTCAACAAACAGTCCTCAAATAGCCATCAAACAGCCTCCAAACAGTCAACAAACAGTCCTCAAATAGCCATCAAACAGCCTCCAAACAGTCAACAAACAGTCCTCAAATAGCCATCAAACAGCCCCCAAACATATGTCTCTCTAATTCACTGCCCTTAAAACATATTTTTTTTTTAAAAAGCCCTTAATATTAACCTACGCAGACAGTTGAGCCCACGCCCCATCAAAACGACCCCCCACCTTTCCAGGCCATCATGTGACCCTTTCAGTTTGAGTTTGCGAATATAAATATTTTATTTTAAAAACAATAATCACAAATGTAAGGCTTTAGTTAATATATTAAGGGGGACCCCCCCCCCCCAAAAAAAAAACAACAACAACAACACAACAAACAAACAACACAACAAACAAACCTTGCAGTTATTGAGCTGAATGGCAAATCAATATTTTCAATCGCCTTAAAACAGAAACAAACAAAAAAGTGTTTGCCTTAAATAACCCGAAAGTTCAAGTTATTTATTTATCAAGAAACGGCCGACTGAAATCTTGATTGAGCCGAGCACGGACTGTTCCCTCTGTTCCCTCTGTCCTCTCTGTTCCCGCTCCTATCGCTTCCATTCAGAACCGAGCTGATCCCACGACAACCCAGCACTTGACTCAAAGATGGCGTGACCAAAACTTCCGCTCCCGACAAGCATCTAGTTTTTTCTCCCCGGCCGAGGCTGGTTGCCTGGCAACGGCACTGGCATCAACCTCCGATTTGTTGTATCACTGCTTAGAGCAGCGGTTCTCAGCCCGTTTGATCGCGACCCCTTCGAGGGGAGCTCGAACGACCCTTACACGGGGGTCGCCTAAGAAAATCGGTAAAAACATATTTATTAAGTAGCAACAAACATAATTTTATTGTTGGGGCTGGGGGTCACCACGACATAAGGTACTGTTTTAAAGGGTCGCGGCATTAGGAAAGAGTGAGAAGCACTGGTCTAGAGAATCCCATTTTTTTTTTGTGTGTGGAATTGAGTCGTCGTCGAAACTTAACATGTGGTTTGTGGGGTGGGGTGGGGTGGAATAGGGGGGGGGTCTATCAAGTATGAGGTCTGTTTGGTAAAGCCTTTTAAATGTATAAAATACTGTCAATAGTATGTATAAAATACTGTCAATAGTATGTATAAAATACTGTCAATAGTATGTATAAAATACTGTCAATAGTATGTATAAAATACTGTCAATAGAATGTATAAAATACTGTCAATAGAATGTATAAAATACTGTCAATAGTATGTATAAAATACTGTCAATAGTATGTATAAAATACTGTCAATAGTATGTATAAAATAATGTCAATAGTATGTATAAAATACTGTCAATAGTATGTAGAAAATACTGTCAATAGTATGTAGAAAATACTGTCAATAGTATGTAGAAAATACTGTCAATAGTATGTAGAAAATACTGTCAATAGTATGTAGAAAATACTGTCAATAGTATGTATAAAATACTGTCAATAGTATGTATAAAATACTGTCAATAGTATGTATAAAATACTGTCAATAGTATGTATAAAATACTGTCAATAGAATGTATAAAATACTGTCAATAGAATGTATAAAATACTGTCAATAGTATGTATAAAATACTGTCAATAGTATGTATAAAATAATGTCAATAGTATGTATAAAATAATGTCAATAGTATGTATAAAATACTGTCAATAGTATGTAGAAAATACTGTCAATAGTATGTAGAAAATACTGTCAATAGTATGTAGAAAATACTGTCAATAGTATGTAGAAAATACTGTCAATAGTATGTAGAAACTACTGTCAATAGTATGTATAAAATACTGTCAATAGTATGTAGAAAATACTGTCAATAGTATGTAGAAAATACTGTCAATAGTATGTAGAAACTACTGTCAATAGTATGTAGAAAATACTGTCAATAGTATGTTTTATTAAAGCTGATAAGCAAGAATACGTTATATATATATGTATGTATATATGAGTAGTCCAATTGCAAACCCTGCTAAGTCACTTTAAAAAAAAAAGCTTTCCGTAAGTCTAAAATTCACCATTTCAAAAATATATGAATGCTATATTCGCTATATAAATTAATTTACACAAACTCATTTTTCTCTGAATCAAAAAGAAGTTAATTAGCTATTAGCAGGGTTAGCAATAGGACTTCTCATCTACAGCTGTGCTCTATATCTATAGTGTCGCGTGTGAGCAACTTGAAATGTACTTTTAAAGTCCTCTAAAGAAGTAAAGCCTTCTTTACATTCATTACTCAAAGTAAGTCTGCCCCCCCCCTTTCCCTTCCCCCTACCCCGCGCCCCGGCATCCCCTAAAAAATTAAACAAATAGAAATTAAAAAAACTAAGCATTAAACATTTATAATGTGTTATAAATGCTACACGCTGCAGTTATACGTTTTCCGTGACCATATTCATTTTGTTAACACGAGAAATTCTATAAACAGGTGCGAAAAGAAGGGAAAGTGGGGGGGGGGGGGACGGCGGGCTATTTTATTCCTCCCCCCCACACCAACTCCGTCTGGAAGCAACTGTTTCCTTCCCCTCCCCACCCACTTGTGTAAACGCCCCTGGTTGAAAAACGATACTCGGTCAACGGGAATATATCTGCACTCGTTTCCTTTTCATGGAGTCAAAATGGAAATTATAGCAAAGTTGCTAATAGGTGAAATTGTCAAACAGTTGTTCCAGTGGCGTAGCGAGGGGGGGGGGCAAGGGGGGCATCATGCCCCGGGCGCTACTCGCGAAGGGGCGCCAAATTGTATATTTTTCATATAATATTGTATGGTTTTCGAATGGGGGGGGGGGGGGGCTAAAAAGGTATTGTGCCCCGGGCGCGAGTTAAGCTCGCTACGCCACTGAGTTGTTCATATTTGAAACTCAAATCTATTGGTCTATGCCTGTATGTTGGTCGATGCATGTATGTTGGTCTGTGCCTGTATGTTGGTCTATGCCTGTATATTGGTCTATGCCTGTATGTTGGTCTGTGCCTGTATGTTGGTCTATGCCTGTATGTTGGTCTATGCCTGTATGTTGGTCTATGCCTGTATGTTGGCATATGCCTGTATGTTGGCCTATGCCTGTATGTTGGTCTATGCCTGTATGTTGGTCTATCATAATCTGAGCGCCTATGCCTGGATGTGTGCCTATGCCTGTATGTTGGCCTAGGGTAATAATGGGGGAGACTGCAATCAGGTTAGCACAATAGGAAATTAGTAAAACATAGTGAGGTTAAACCTGAAAAAAGGAACGCAACAAAACAACGAACGTGTCGGCAGGAAGCCTTCATCAGCGAACAAACAGAAAAACGAATAAAATAAAAAATATAAAAAAAATTATAATATGTTGGCCTATGCCTATATGTTGGCCTATGCCTATATGTTGGCGTATGCCTTTATGTTGGCCTATGCCTGAATGTAGGCCTATGCTTGTATGTTGGCCTATGCCGATATGTTGGTCTATACCTGTATCTTGATCTATGCGTGTATGTTGGTCTATGCCTGTATGTTGGCCTATGCCTGTATGTTGGCCTATGCCTGTATGTTGGCCTATGCCTATACGATGGTCGCCATTATCCTGTAATTGTAAAATGAAGTAAACATATTTTGGCCTTTTACCACTTATCCTTAATTTTAATTTTTTTTTTCAATTAATAAAATGTTAGATCAAGTCGCACCCCCGCACCAGCGCCCCCACCCCCAATGTCCAGACCCGAATTCCGACACATCATGGCAGGAAATGCTAATTAGTCCTGTGTGGGATGCAAATTAGCTCCAAGTATTTAATAGAGCCCTCGGTATTCATGTGCCCGGCCGTGACGAATCTTCGTGGATGCACCGCCTCTTAAGTTATGTTAATCGTATGCATGTAGGTTGCACGCTCCCCGGGCGCCTAATGGTGCTGTTGAATGTCCGCGCACGGACAATGGAAATCACGGGGTGGACATAAAAAGGTGGGCCCCCATGTCTGACGTCTGCGGGACGGTCTAAAAACAATGGGGTGACTCTGCTACAGGGGTGTAACTAGGACCTTTGACGGGCCTGGGGGGGGGGGGGGATAATTGTGCACTGTCATTGTTGTTATGTTCAAACTGCTTCCAAAGGGAGGCGGGGGGTTTGGGGCTGGAGGGGTGTCGGTGGGGGGTAACTGGGATGATTGGGTCAGAGGTTACACAAGATAGATGGAATGAATAAGGGATATGGATATATCTTGGGAATAGAATAAGATCTAATTAAAGTATCAATTTAATGTTTAAAAAGTGGATGAATTTTTTTTGGAAACGTAATTGTAATTTTGGGGTAGAGGCATGGTTGGGGGGGGGCCTTGTCCGGATGTATTTAGGGGCGTCAGTGAATGGCAGGAAGGATTGAGGTGAGGTGTCATCATTGGCGTGTCCGTTCGTGGGGTGAAAAATGAGGAAAGGGGGGGGGGGCGGTGTCTGTGGATAAAGTTTTTTTCAGAATATAAATAAATAAATATACACCTAAATATATAGTTGGATGAGTAGATGGATAGATGGATGGGTGGAACGATGGGTGAATGGATGGATGGACGTACGGATAGATAGATAGATGGATAGATGGATAGATGGATAGATGGATAGAGTGATAGAGTGATAGATGTATAGATGGATATATGGATAGAGTGATTGATGGATAGAGTGATTGATGGATAGAGTGATCGATGGATAGAGTGATTGATGGATAGAGTGATTGATGGATAGAGTGATTGATGGATATAGTGATTGATGGATAGAGTGATAGATGGATAGATGGATTGATGGATAGAGTGATGGATAGAGTGATAGATGGACAGATGGATAGAGTGATTGATGGATAGAGTGATATATGGATAGAGTGATATATGGATATAGGGATGGAGGGAGGGGTGGGTGGAGAGATGGCTGTAAGGGTGAGAGGGGTTATGGAGGGTAACAGGTAGTGACGTAATGCTACTAGTGGCTCATCCTGTCAAAGTCTGCGGACGAGATCCTCCATCCACGGAGCGGCGCACACATTATGATGACGAAGGGGCGTCTCTTCCCGGGGAGCTCTTTGGCAGGCTGTTACGTCATGTCGTGTGGCGGGTTGGTGTGTGGGTGGGGGTGTCAACGGGTCGATGTTAGGTGGGACTAATATTATTAGCATTAATTGTTGAAATACGCCCCCCCCCCCCCCCCCGAATCACAGCCATGTTGAGAACCAGCAAACATTCAATGATCAGGGTGGTCACGGTCGACTACGACTAACGAACTATATATATATATTAGTTGCTGTTATACATGGTTCAACGGGATGTTATCGTAATTCTGTTAAAATGAATTATACATGTGTTGCTGATGTTGTTGTGTGTGTGTATGTGCGTGCGTATGTATGTGTGTGTGTGTGATTTGCTGGCAGAAGACAGATGAAGATTCTGAGCCGAGATGCATAACATTTTCTCTTTTATATAAATATCTATATTTAGATTCCTCTATTTATATCTCTATCATTATACAGATTCCTCTAACTTTTCATAAACATCTATATCTAGATTTCTCTATTCATATCTCTATCAATATAAAGATACCTCCTACTTGTTTACATAGACATAATTTTCTTGTTATTATAAACTTTAAGATGTGTTACACCAGCGGTTCTCAGCCCTGTGGGTCGCAACCCCCTTTGGATGTCGAACGACCCCTGCAACAGGGGTCACCTACGTAAAACACGCATTTATGAAGTATAGCAACGAAAGTAATTTTATGGTGGGGGGGGGGGGGGGGTCACCAGTCACCACTGCATGAGCAACTGTATTAAAGGGTCGCGTCACTAGCAAGGTTGAGAACCGCTGTTTTACACACAAAGAAGTTACGATGTCACCCTTGTTGCAGTAGGCCAGTAGTTAGCTACCTTATCTTTTATAACGATGCTGATCCGACAAGTGAGAAACAAAACATGTGTCTAATCCCAAATTTCGGTCAAAACACCCACTATAAGGCAACAGCTGATTTATAATTTGCTCCTATAGGTACACCTATACCTCCCTATACGGCCGCTCTTTATACGGCATTTCGCTTTACGACCAACTTTAAATTATGGCACTTTTTCGGTTTACGGCCCACGATGGTTCATTATACGGCCGATAGATACCCTCTCTTTAGTTTCAGCTTCTCCCCTTAGGCGGCCCTGCTTTAGTAGTCTGCCTTATTTCCTGTGCTATCCCACCTTATTCCTATCCTGTGACTCAGTAAGTTGACGTGTTTGTTTCTGTCTTGTTTGTTTGGATTAATTGGTGAATTTTATTTTATGTATAAATATGTGCCAATGATTTCTTTTGTTTTTTAATTTATGTTTATTTTTTTTTAATTTCTGTTCACTATTACAATGTTTTGTACTTTTATTTTTATAGGAAATGAAAAGTGTAAAAATGATTTATGAACTAACGACTATATTATTTTATACAAAAATTGGAACAGATCCAATTAAATTTGTATAGGTTTCTATCAAAATTATTGATTCATTATACGGCTTTTCGCTTTACGGCCAACTTTTCCGGAACGTATCTAGGCCGTAAAGCGAGGTATGGGTGTATTTTGTCTTCGCTTCATTTACACCAAGACCAGCTTTGGCCGAGGCATCTTCGAATTCCTTCAATGCTCTAATGTAATGAAATCATTGCTTTTTCTGACCAGTAGCGCTCTATCGTCCGCCAGTTCTGCTACGGTTGGCTGTATGAAGTCCCTGGTGGTTGCGGTTCTGTATTGCACTGGCCGTAGCCACGCCACTGCTTGTTGGATAAGTTAGATACCTCCAACCATAAAGACCATCATGTGTCTTTTGAAAATGATTAAAAAAATAATAATAATTTATTAATTTTTGACAACTGTGAATTTAATAATATAAAAACTAACCAAACAAAAAAAAATATTTAATTTAGAAACTAGATTGGGGGGGGGGGGGGGCCAGAGAGGAGCAGAGAGAGGGGGCAGAGAGGGCAGACCGATGGAAGAGGGAGAATGGAGAGGAGAGAGAGGGGAGGGAAAGAGTGAGGGAAATAGAGAGGGAGAGGAAGAGGGAGAGATAGACAGAGAGAGAGGGGCGGAGGTGGAGAGAGACAGAGAGGGAGAGAGGGACGGAGGTAGAGAGGGACGGAGAGAGGGAGGGAGGGAGAGAAACAGATGTGTGTATCTATAGGTTTGTTAATGGAGTGCCAGGTACAGGATAAGGAAGGATAGAGAGAGACGGAGAGGGGGAGAGAGAGGGGGAGTATAGGCTAGGAGGGTCGAAGCCCGTGGGAGGGACAGTGAGAGACAGGTTTGACAATACACGCAAAAAATATTAAATTTAGACACTAGTATTCGTGCTACTCTCCTTTTAACTATAGCCAGATAGACTATAGACTCATTCACCTTTACGTTATGGTCTAAAAATAGATGTTAACAATGGCGGAACTTCCTGATGAAAGAGACCGCGTTGGTTCTCTCCCTTGGTTCACGTGACCTCAAAGATGGGCGAGAAGAAGCACTTTTAAGGATCCAGTTTCGACGTCCACTTTCCGGACGCCGGACAAATTTGTTATCCGCGAAGTCCGAATTTGATGTCGTAATTTGCATACTGTGGGACGGGCCAAACACAAGGGACGTGATTCCGGCGGAGTCAGTCCAATTTTCGGGCAAATCGACAAACTTGCTCTGAGCAAACCCCCAAGTAGCCCTGTTTGTTTGGGGTGTCACGGGAGGGGAGCAGGAGGGACGGCGGGGGGGGGGGGGCGAGTCCAGAAGAAAAAATGACCGTCTTTCTCGGACATTGGAAAATCGTAAAAAAAAGAAAAAAAAAGACGATGACGTATTCTAGACGATGACGTCAGAACCTGGTTATTATCCGAAATAGGAATAAATTTACAACACAACGAGAAGTCATAGTCGTAATTTACTTAAATCCCACCTCTCTAACCCCACTACCCACGTTTTAAAACATTATTTTTCGGAAAGTGTTCGCTATTCCGACTCCAAGACATATCATTTCAACAATTCGACTACTCGCGTCATGTACCCCCCCCCCCCCCAAACACACACACACAAATGTGTTTAAAAAACGAACCGTTAAACGTTATGGCAGGGGGGTGGGGGAGGAGGTGAGGGAATGCCTCCCTCCATGGGCACGTCAACAAAACCATGTCAGAAAATTTGTTTATGAAACCCAGTTAAGGACCCTGGTAAGCCCGGCAAATTGTCCCCCTTGCACGTTTCACACGGTGCGGTTGAAGAATGACGGACGGTGGGGAAAAGGGAAAGTCAATTTGCTGAAAGGGAAAATGGTTATGAAGTTAGAGGTGGGGGGGGGGGGATCCCGCTCGGCCTCGGAGGTGGTGTAGGTGGTGGGGGGATATGGAGCTGGGGGTGAGAGAAACAGGTGTGGGTTGTTTAGCGTTTGTTAATGAAGTGCCAGGTAGAGATAGGGAGGGAGAGGGGAGGAGGGAGGGGGAGATATGGAGAGAGAGAGAGGGGGGCAGGGAGGGAGGTAGTGAGGGTGAGAGAGAGGGAGAGAGCGGCAGGGAGGAAAGGAGAGAGAGGGGGAGACAGAGTAGGAGAGAGGATGGCAGGGAAGGATAGAGGGAGAGAGAAGGAGAGAGAGGGACAGGGACGGGGATAGAGAGAGACAGGGGAGAGGAGGAGAGAGAGGGAGAGGGAGAGAGAGACAGAGAGGGAGAGAGTGGGGGAGGGAGAGAAACAGGCGTGTCTTCTATAGGTTTGTTAATGGAGTGCCAGGTACAGGACAAGGAAGAAGAGAGAGAGAGAGAGCGGGTGGAACGGAGATGGCGAGTATAGACAAGGATGGTCGAAGCCTGTGGGAGGGACAGTGAGAGACAGGTTTGAGAAAACACGCAATAGCTGGCGAACTGGTGTTAACTGGCAGACGCTAAACTATACGGACATTTAGAGCTCCGTTGTGTATCGTTAGAAAACTCTGACCTTTGCTGAAACAGAATTCAAGACATTTTCTGAAACAGAATTCGGACATTTACTTAAAAAAGAATTCGGACATTTACTGGAAACATAATTCGGACATTTACTGGAAACATAATTCGGACATTAACTAAAATAGAATTCGGACATTTACTGAAGCAGAATTCGGATATTTACTGAAACAGTATTCGGACATTTACTGAAACAGAATCGGACATTTACTAAAGGAATTATTTAGCACACTTTCTGATTACGAGACGCATTGACCCACCACACGGGGGTCTTACTGTCTAAGTAAAACTCGGACATGTCATTGACCCACCACTTGGACGTGTCATTGACCCACTACTCGGACATGTCATTTACACACAACTTGGACATGTGATTGACCCACCACTCGGATGTGTCATTGACCCACCATTCGGACATGTCATTGACCCACCATACGGACATGTCATTGACCCACCACGCAGACGTATAACTGCCCTAAGTCCAACTCGGTCACTGCGACGTGTCCGTCTTATACTGAGGAGTGCATACGGTTTTCAGCCGAACTTTCGTTTTTTTCGACTTTGGATATTTCGTGACGCCTCCCGTCAGTTCTCATTTAGTCGCAGACATTAAGTCACCTCGCAGCCGTCAAGTCACTTTGCAGCCGTCAAGTCACTTTGCAGCCGTCAAGTCACCTCGCAGCCGTCAAGTCACCTCGCAGCCGTCAAGTCACTTTGCAGCCGTCAAGTCACTTTGCAGCCGTCAAGTCACTTTGCAGCCGTCAAGTCACTTCTGACTTAGATGTACTTTTAAAAGGGAAATTGGTGTTTTATAGAAGATTTAAATTTTTTTTTTTTTTTGAAGAAAGCACCAGTCTGTACCATAGCGCCAGTCTGTACCATAAAAGCGCCAGTCTGTACCATAGCGCCAGTCTGTACCATAGCGCCAGTCTGTACCATAGCGCCAGTCTGTACCATAGCGCCAGTCTGTACCATAAAAGCGCCAGTCTGTACCATAGCGCCAGTCTGTACCATAGCGCCAGTCTGTACCATAGCGCCAGTCTGTACCATAGCGCAAGTCTGTACTATAGATCTACAAATATTTATCATTTTGGTGGGATTGGGGTGGGAATGGGTGGGGGTGTGGGAGCGTTGTCTGTTTGGCGGGTCCGGGGGTCTGGGGTGGGGGGTTTACAGGGTGTGTGTGTGTGTGTGCGGGGGGTGGTAGGACATATGACCGCGTTCGTCTTAGACATGTCTTCTCACACAGTCAGTGCACAGTTGGTGCACTGGAATTGTCTCGTGGCCTCGTGACGTCACTAAGCTGGGGTTTCCCACCTCGCTCCATTTTTCCTTCGCAATAACTTTAACTCTGTTGTGTAGTAATAAATTGACTGGTCCGGTGATCTCCCCCCCCCCTTTTTTATTTTGTTATGGTTGTTGTTATTCAATCTTCTCTAACCTGATCACGTGTTTCTGCGGTGCCTCCGCACGCTCTCGGCGACGTCATATGGAGGTTATGAGAAAGTTTCCTTCCTCCATAGAATAAATTGACACTGGGTTTGAGGGGGGGGGGAGGGAGTGGGTCTGTACCTGGTTAGGTCTGCTTCACACCTGTGGTGAGGTGTATCTTACCTGCCTTCACAAAATAGATTTTCTACCAAGTATATATATAACTAAGGCTGCGACTATTAGTACCCGGGTACCTGCCAAACAGTCGGCAGAAGCAGCACTGAGCAAGCATCTCTTGACCGGGTACCGGGAGTGAGAGGTTGGGATTAAAAATACTGTTTAAAATATTATTGATGAGTTTGTTACACAAAATTTGGTATCATGATGCGTTGGTGTGTTGATGTCATGGTGTCTTGATGTCATGGTATACTGGTGTCTTGATGTCATGGTGTCTCCATGTCTTGGTGTCTTGGTGTCTTGACTGCATGGTGTCTTGGTGTCATGATGTCATAATGTCTTGGTGTCATGATGTGTTGATGTCATGGTGTCTTGATGTCATGGTATGCTGGTGTCTTGATGTCATGGTGTCTCCATGTCTTGGTGTCTTGGTGTCATGGTGTCTTGGTGTCATGATGTCATGGTGTCTTGGTGTCATGATGTCTTGATGTCATGATATACTGGTGTCTTGATGTCATGGTGTCTCCATGTTTTGCTGTCATGGTGTCTTAATGTCATGATGTCTTGGTGTCATAATGTCACGATGTCTCGTTGTCATGGTGTCATGATGTCTTGATGTCATGATGTCTTGATGGCATGATGTCTTGATGTCATGATATATTGGTGTCGTGATGTTATGATGTCTTGTTTTCCTGTGCCATAGGAAATTAGTAAAACACAATAAGGTTAAACCTGATAAAAGAAACGCAACAAAACAACGAACGTGTCGGCAGGAAGCCTTCATCGGCGAACAAACAGGTTCGTTGTTTTGTTGCGTTCCTTTTATCAGGTTTGACCTTACTGTGTTTTACTCATTTCTTATTGTGCTAACCTGACTGCAGTCTCCCCATTATTACCTTTTTTGTCCTGTGCCACCCGGACCTTTGTTCAGAGTCATTTTGATTTTTATCAACAAAAGTGACGGAAAGTTGTCACGGGTTGTCACAGATTGTTGCTATTAGCCCAGAGCTATGAAATAGAGTTAATGCGTTAAATTATTGAGCTCGGTAGCTCTAAACTCAGTAGCTCTAAACTCAGTAGCACTAAACTCAGTAGCTCTAAGCTCAGTAGCACTAAACTCAGTAGCACTCGTTCCCAATGGTCTTAAGCGTTTTCAAGTCACGACCACATGTATACATTATATGCAAAGCACTGTTAGATTGTCACGGGTTGTCACAGGCTGTCACAGACTGTCACAGATTGTCACAGGATGTCACAGACTGTCACAGACGGTCACAGATTACTGAGATATGTTGAAGAACAGGATTATAAATATGGTGTGCATCTGTGGTTCTCAGTGTGGGCGTTACCCCCCCCCCCCAAGGGGCGGTAAGACACTTCAGTGGGGGGCGGTAAAGAGTTCCGGACTTTTAGGGAAGGGGGCGGGGGGGGCGGAAGGTTCACTTAAGGGTGAATTTGAAGTGATTCTAACTTTTAAAACCCAGACATTTAAATATAAAAACGGCGAGACACTATGTGATCGGCAGCGTTCAAACAAAAGTCGCAAATGAGCAATCACTTTCTGTGATATAATAAATACCTTCAGAAACACGAGGAAAGATCTTTGAATGGAAAAAGAAGAAGAAAAAAAAATTAGTTGAAAAGCTGTTTGTTGATAGCAGTGGCGTAGCGAGCTTAACTCGCGCCCGGAGCACAATACCTTTTTAGCGCCCCCCCAATACCTTTTAGCGCCCCCCCCATTCGAAAACCATACAATATTATAGTAAAATATACCATTTGGCGCCCATTTGTGAGTAGCGCCCGGGGCATGATGCCCCCTTGCCCCCCCCTCTCACTACGCCACTGGTTGATAGACGGTGATTGTTAACTAAAATCGTTTTCCTCACAGGTCTAAAAACGGTAAGAAAAATATATGTGTGCGTTGAAAATTTTTTTTTTTTAGAACAGTTTTTTTGTTTTTTTTTCAAACTAGAATATATGCGACCTGCACAGATTGCAAAACCTCATATAGAGCGCGAGTTGGTTGTTTTCTCTAAAGCCGGTCATATCCGACTTTCGCCGTAAACGCATATGATTGGCTGGTTGTCCGTTACTGAAAAGGCGAAGCGGGGGAAAATGGAGGAACTATCGCAAGTGAAAAACCTATTAAGTATACTTTTAGTACAGCTTTCCATTTAATAAATCCCGGGATTTATCCTGGGATTTATCCTGGAATCTCAAGTGATTTATCCTTGAGTCTCAAGTGATTTATCCTGGAATCTCAAGTGATTTATCCTGGAATCTCAAGTGAGTTATCGTGGAATCTCAAGTGATTTATTCTGGAATCTCAAGTGATTTATCCTGGAATCGCCCGGGATGATAGTATCCTTTATCCCGTTTTCCCTGGATAAGCACACACACAAAAAAACCACAAAACCCAGGGAATGAGAACCCCTGATGAGAAGGTTCTTAGTCTAATATATCCTACTACCACGTTTTATCAACGCCTTCTACAAAACATCTATTACCGCTCTCTAGCCCATCGGTCCTCAACCTGTGGGTCGCAACCCCGTTTTGGGTCGAATGACCATCGGGAAACAGATAAACCGAAAATAATTTTGTGGTTGGGGGTCGCCACAACACGAGGAACTCTATTAAAGGGTCGCGGCATTAGGAAGTTTGAGAGCCACTGCTCTAACCCATTAGGCTTAACATCCGACTTTGATGTACTTTTAGGGCCCGAGACCCTTATGATGTCGTCTGCTCTAATCGGTTAAGGTGAAAAGCTCGTCCGTTTGATCACCGCCGAGGCCAGGGACGAGGGACCCAGGAGAAGACGAAAATGGGCCGTTACTTTGGTGGAAGAGTGGTGCCTTGAAGATCCTGTGGGAGGGGGGGGGCTACTAATCGGATTAGGGTGTACTATATGTGGTAGGGGCGTCCGTTGTTGTTTTATTGGTGCATTTCAGGGCGTCGAAATGTTGGGAAGAATCCTTCAGGGGGAGGGGGGTAGGATTACAAATGGAGGGGCGCAGGTGGGGGGCGCTGGTGGTGGAAGGGGTTTGATTATGTATATGGGGTCTGCTTGAAAATATGGGGTCTGATTAAAAGTATGGGGTCCGATTGAGGATAAGGGGGTCTGACGGATATGGGAGTCTGATGAAGGATATCGGGTCTGATGAAGGATATCGGGTCTGATTAAGGATATCGGGTCTGAATAGGGATAACGGGTCTGATTTATTATATGAGTTTTGATTGAGGAAATTTAGGTATGATTGAAAATTTGGCGTCTCATTGGGGATAAGGTGGTTGATTAAGGATATGAAGGATCTAACTGAGAATATGGGGTCTCGTTAAGGATAAAGTGTTTGAGGATTTGATATGAAGTCTGTTGGCAGATCTGGGGATTCAGGATTTGAAGGACCATGACCGAGGACATAGGATATGATCGAGGATATGGGATATGATCGAAGATATGGGATACGATCGAGGATATGGGATATGATTTAGGATATGGGATATTATCGAGGATATGGGATATGCTCGAGGATTGTGAGGTCTGATTTGTGTTTTATGGCATAGATAATTATTTCAAAATATATTTGTTTTATCTAGTATTGTTTACATATATATATATATATCAAGCGTTCAAATATACGCAACTGCGCTATATATAACAATGCACGTTGCATGACAAAAAATTTTTTTTAACACTGGTTATCCATCCACTGACTACCCACTGGCCACCCACAGGCCATACATCCACTGGCCATCCACTATTACGACGCGTTAAAATGTTTTAATAATTTGTACCCACAAGAAGAAAATTCAAGTTTTTGTAAAGAGCTTTCAACCCCCCCAAACACAAACTAAACACAAACTTAACACAAGACTAAACACAAACTCGTTTGATGTCCTCTGATCGACGTGGTCAAGGGTATCGGATGATGTCCCCCCCCCCAAGAAGCTCCGATGTTATGTTGACTCTGACCACTGGTCAGTCGCCCGCGCGTTGGTGTAATTGGTCAGTGTAATGTGTTGGCGAGTTTCGACAGTGGTGTGGAGATTATTTGCGCATAGCGCTCCGGCCAGACACAATGTTGGTTCGAAAAACGGTGTTGCGGCCATATTTCGGTTGCTCCTTTGAGGGGATGGGGGATTGGGGGTGGGGGGGGGTAAGGGATGTTAAAAGACAGGTTTCTTACGATGAGCTCTGCTTAGCTCTACGCCCCATGGGTGTAACTTTTCAACCCTATCCCTCCACCCCCACCACAAACCCCCCGAAATTACATTTAACGCCTCCAGATGACACCGATTTCACGAAATCAAATTCCCGATAACTGCGCTAACAGAGATTATATTTGAATATCGCATCTGCGTTTGGTATGTAATATTTCCCTTTGTTTCTCTGAAATATTTGGTGAAATAAATCTGCGGTGTAAGAGCGGGTTGGTCATTAGAATATTAGTGAAGTTCAGGGGCGTGGAAAGAATGTACGGTAGCAGGTCTTGATTGGTTGGGGGGGGGGCGACTAATTGGGATTCTTATAAAGTGCGTTACGTGTGTTCATGTTTTGTCAAATTTTCTCCCCCCCCCCCCAAACCCCATTGCTGGCTATTAAATTTTAGAAAGGATTTATAGGGGGGGGGACCCTATGTTTTTAAGGGGTTGCTTAATTTTAAATAAATTAATCCTGTCCCACAATTCAGCATCGCCGCTGCAGCACATCAGCATACAGAAAATATCTGCAGCACAGACGTCGTGGGGGGGGGGGACTTAGAGTAAGAGTATGGGGCAATTATATCCTAAAACTGGCGGTAGGGGGTGGATGTTTTATCCGTGTAAAGGGGTGGGGGGCGAGGGGGGGCGAGGGGTGGGGGCGAGGGGGGGCGAGGGGTGGGGGCGAGGGGGGTATCCGTCTTCGCATCTCTGGATGCTGCAATCATGGTCCGCATTTAAAAATTATTTTTTTTTTTTTTAATTTACTATAAACGCGTTCACACGTTTTTTTCCTTCATCATTAACACGTTCGATGAAACGCGATACAAACACAAACACAAACCCCCTCCTCACATACAGTCTCGGGGAATCGTTTGTACAAACGGAACCCAAGACCTCTCCGGGGACAATCTACCGTCCATGGCTTCATTTACTACCATTACAAACTGGCAAACACCCGGATGGCCGTCAATGCGTAGAGAGAGAGAGAAAGAGAGAGAGAGAGAGGCCTTGAAACCTCAAGAACTATTATCATCTTCTTTTTCTTCCTCTTCTTCTTTCTCTTTTTCTTTCATTCTCTTTCCAGCAGTAGTTCTTCAAATAGTCCCACCCCCCCCCCCCCTACTTTTCCCCCCAAAACACACACTTTTTGATTTTTTTTCTCCCCCAAGAGCCTGTGTACACCGTCGGCAGGGCGTTGGTTTCGACGGCCGCGTAGCCCAATAGAAGGTGTCGGGTGTCCAGCACGGACAAGGGACCCCTGAAAGACGAGAACGGGGACCCGCGGAGGTCATAGTAGCGCTCCTGGGGCCCCGGCCGCGCCGTTGTGTGGACGACAGGAGGATCCCCGAGTCAACGCCGTATCGTCTGCTCGGCCGTGGAAGCGGGAAGAGGGCGCGTTGGCTCCCCGTATCAGAATTTGCGGAAGTGCAAACAAAACAAAAAAAATCGGTGTGGACAAATTAATCGCGTTCACAGACTTTTTTGTCTGATAAGACATGTTAATACAATTATTTTCTGCCATACGATAAGTGTGTACTGTCTGTTGTTAAAGTTAGTATTGAAATATTGTTTCGAAAGATATTTTGGACTGCATTTTTTTGTGTGTTACGGTTGTGTGTTTTTAAGTTTGTTGTGAAATCTGTAATCGAAAATAGCTTGGTATGAGACACCATTTGTTGCAGAACTCTTTGAGAACCAGGTAGTGTTACTGGCAGTGTTACAGGTAGTGTTACAGTAACCCTCTTCTGAAATTCGGCAGGGTATTTCGTAAGACCAAATTTGCAGAAGTTTTGCTATGGAACGGTTTAGTCAGTGGCATGGCTAGGGTTAAGGAACACCCGGGGCGCGTTATAGAATTTTGCCCCCTCCTCATCCAAGAATAAAATGCCACCCCTCCAAATAATGCAAAAAGTGCCGCTTGGGGGGGCTCCTCTCTCCCTTTCACACCCTCTTCCTACGCCTCTGGGTATAATGTGAATGATACGGGGTGTGTAGGACCCAAAGTGTAGGACCCAAAGTGTAGGACACAATAATTTGCACGATTCTGAGACCAACACATTTTAATGGAGAAAACTTCAAAGCTGAAAATTTGTTTTTATAACTACAGCAGCACCACCGTGCTACAGTATAATGTAATACCATAAATGGTATAGCGTATATCGTACCAATGACTATGTCATGGAAGGGGGAGGTGTAGCATACACAGTTGCATAACTATGCTCGTCAACTCACTGTTACATCACTGTCGAGCCCATATTAGTACGGTGTCTGACGTCCGACGTCCAACGTTCATGAATAATGTACACGTCCGTCCCAAGGATATACCAGGCCATGTTTCATGTATGGGCTTTATCTCGTGATCTGGTGACTCCTCCATGACGTGACCCCCCGGGGTGGAGGGCGGGGGTCACTGGAGGTGGGCGGGGGGTCGTCGAGGGGGGCCGTGACTATGACTAATTTCCCTGTGATTTACCAGATGAGTTTTTTTTTTTTTATTATTATACCGTCTCTCTTGTTTTTAATTCGTTTTTTTTTTGGTTACCTTGTGTATTCCGATTCTACTTCTGAGAATGCAAGAGTACCGGAAGTTGTCATTAGTCGCTGAATGCAGCCATTAGTCACGTGTTCGGCTCGTTTAGAACTTTCCCAATGGGGTTCCAGGACATGCAGCCTTGCACGTAGTCTAAGACCATGGGACCAGTGGCGTAGGAAGGGGTGTGCGCGGGGGGGGGGGGGGCTACCTGCCCCGTTTTGCAATTTTTTTTCTTTATATGAAAGGGTGGCACTTTCGGCAGACTACTGATTTTTTTCGTAGAACGGGGCTGCAAAATTTCATGCTTGCCCCAGGTGGCACTAACTTTTAGCTACACCGCTGAATGGGACTGGCGTGCACAATTGAGTAACTTGTGCCCCATGGTTGTTCTACTCGTTGGTCAATCATCTGGATTTCTCCTGCCTGTTGTAGATGACCTCATCATCGGGTCAAAATTGGATCAAAATTAAGTTTAAAGTAGGCCACTTTTTGCGTACAATGTTGTAGCCAATGATGCAGATGAAAATGAAAACACATTTCACAAGAAAAATGTATTGTTTTGAAAAAATATATATATTTTGATTATTTTTCTATATTTAATTTATTTTTATTTTTTGTTGTTGTTAACTTCCAAAAATTGGATTATTTTGTTCTCTGTTCCATGTGGTGTTCTTTGTCAACTGTTCACTGTAGACTTTTTCAACTGTTGAATATATAGAATTTGTCAAATGTTGGAATGTAGACTTTGTCAACTGTTGATTGTAGACTTTGTCAACTGTTGATCGTAGACTTTGTCAACTATTGATCGTTGACTTTGTCAAATGTTGAATACAGACTTTGTTAACTGTTAAATCTCACCTTATCCTTTTGCTTCTGGTCCAATTTTAATGAAATCTCAATAGCCGTAAAAAAACTGAAATTGGGTGTATTTATGGAGGTCATTTTTACTGACCAAGGGAAATGTGACGTTAACAGCCCCCCCCCCTACTCATCCCCCTTCCCCAATTCCCCCCAATCTATTTATTTTTCACAAAGATCAGAAAACGAACGCTTTCAATAGAGCTTGTAATTTCTCAGACCGGAAAACGTCACAGGGCATAACGTAATATTACTATTTTTGGCAGACCGGAAATCGCCACAGCGCACGACATAATGTTACTATTTTAGAACGAGTGGGCGTGGCCAAAGACGTCTGATCGATTTCCAAGCCCCTAAAACAATTCCTCATTACGCTACCACATAATTTAAATAGTAATAGTAAATATTAATGTTAGATTATAACTCAGTTAATGGTCGTTTGATTAGTTTGCAGTCACCCCCCCCCCACCCCCAATCAACCCCTCACTCCCCCTGCTAACCCTACGCCGATGGGCTTACATACGCCAATGACATAAGCTCATCAAGATTTAATTAGACCAGACGGGACAAGAGGAAACAATTAATGGTTGGAATAACGAGTCGCCCTCTGACATGCCGACCCCCCCCTTGCCTTACCCCACCCCCTTTGCACCCCTCGCCCTGTCGGGTGTCAAAACCGTGTGGTCACTGTACGTGGAAGTGATGCGGAAAGGAAACGGTTGGACGGACGGACTTAACGAGGGTGGACACGTTGCCGGTGAGGGTAAATGAGGGGGGCAACTGCTTGTCAAAGCTGACCGACCCCCTCCAGGGAGAAAAGGGAGAGTACTTAAGTCCGGGGGTATATATCTGATAATGTAACATGGAGTTATCTTTCGGGTAAAGATGCGCGTCCTGAGTTTGACGCGAATCTGGGTTGCTGGGTTGAGCGCCAGGTTGGCCCGGAGGTGTTAGCAGGCCATTACGTGTGCTGGAAGGTGTGAGTTCAAACCCGTCTCTGCGTCGTGGCTTTGGTCAGCCACTTGGAGGAAGTTGATAAACTTTACTCCTTGTATGACGTCAGCTGGGAAATAAGGTTAACCCCTGAACGACCTTTTAAACAAAAAAATATGGATCGGAAATAAATAAGAACTTCAAATGAAATAAAATAATAATAATTACGGCTGAGACGTCACGTCCCGAAAAATAAGATCTTATATTTGAACATGAGTATAGGATGACACATTCATTATCTAATTATATCCAGTTTTTTTCTTCTTCTTGCCTCTCAGCTTTGAGGGTTTAAAATGCACACCGCGATCTGCGCACCTTTACTGGGCCTTTCCTATGTCTATTTATAGCTAAATAAGGAGATATAATAATAATGTATTTATTATTATTTATTTTTTTCAAAACTGAAGCGGAAATGGATAAGACAGAGGTGCCCTTGTGTACTGGTAGCACAGTTCTGTACTCACGTACACATTTCTGGTGTGCTTAAAAGAGATGATTGCTAGACAATTCGTGGTCAGTCTTCTTTGCTCTAGCACTGACCACTGGTCTTGATAGCGTTTATTAAGACTTTAGTGACCCGGATTTCATTAGCAATAAGGGAGCTGATCAAAAGGCAAAAATAAGAGTTCAATATCTGAAAGTGATTCTCTCCCCGCCCCCCACCCCCGTATTAAGTTCACATCTCAAAAGAACCTGTGGTCCTACAGGACGTAGTCCTAACAAAATGCCCGCCAGTACTTCCTTTTCTCTTTCTGTGACGTGGGCCACTTCCAGCCGTTCTCATTATTACCTCCCTTAACGACTATAAAACACAGCTTATCACCCCTGATTAGCCCGGTGAGCGCCCCGTGACAGCGGGAAATAGCACGCGCATTTTCACGGTCACGCGTAAGAAACACACCCTCAGGGTTTGAGGTTAGGGACCATTTGGGGAATCGATTCCAAGGACATGGGATGTCTTCGATTCCATTTGGGGATAAAAATCGATTATGTATGTCGATACTTTTTATAAACGTTAAAACTCCCATCTTTAGTAGAACTCCAGCCCCCCCCCCCACCCAAAACGCTTTCAAATGGGATTACGAACTGAGTCAAAGTCACGATGTTGTGTAAGTCATCCGGGTTATAAAGATATGACTGGGCGACATTCAGTTATCTTTATACAATTTATATCAAGCTTTTACGAGTAAGGATACAAGATAATTATTTGCTGTTGGGAAATTTGTAACGGGTCGAGGGGAGGGGGGAGGGGTGTGGTAGGGTTTTATTCTTAGGTCTGTGCAAGATGCACAGCAGTGTTTTATCAAGTCTGTTTGCTTATTTAATATATATATATATACTCTTATAATTCAACAGTTTTATCCGGACATCTGGAACAGTGGTTCTCAGCCTTCCTAATGCCGCGACCTTTTAATATACAGTTCCTTATTTTGTGGTGACCCCCCCCCCCCCATTCCTAAAATTATTTTCGTTGCTACTTAATAAATATGTGTTTCTTTATAGTCTTAGACTTAGGCGACCCCTGTGTAAAGGTCGTTCGACTCCCCAAATTGCTCGCGACTCACCGGATGAGAACCGCTGGTCTAGGTAATCAATACCCCCTTCCCCCCCCCCCCCAAAAAAAAACACCAAAAGTTTCAGATCCATTTGAGAAATATTTTTTGTTATGTTTATCATAATGCAATTACTGTCACGTGATCATTTCTATGTTCCTATGACGTATTCAAAGTGGAGTGACTCCTAAAAAAAAATTTAGTTCGATGTACATGTGCCGTGGTTGTATTGGTTGCAGCTTGGTTAAAGTAGTGCATCTTCGATACCATCATACGAGGAATCGAAATCGCTGGCCCTAATCGCGAAGACATTACTGCGGGTCTCCTGAGCCAATCCTGTCACGAATCATAATCGAATATCCGTAATTGTTTATTTACCGTGACCGGACCGGACCGAGTTCCCGTGGGATGCGCCCCACCACACCCCCCCCCCGGGAAAACTTCATGGTCAGTTGGCGGCCATTTTGTTAATATGTCTAGAGGAGTAGTATAGACCACCATCATTTTCATCGCTGATTTGGGGGGGGGGGGGGGGTTGAGCCCAGTGCCGGATTTACCTATTAGCTCAACAAGCTACAGTTTAGGGCCCCTAAGTCTACCGGCTATATATTTTAAATGTAACTTTGCCCCATCTGAGATAATGTAAAACAGTAGTGGGCATCTGGACGCTGTATAGCTTAGGGCCTCTGGACGCCGTATCGCTTAGGGCCTCTGGACTCTGTATAGCTTAGGGCCTCTGGACGCTGTATAGCTTAGGGCCTCTGGACTCTGTATAGCTTAGGGCCTCTGGACGCCGTATCGCTTAGGGCCTCTGGACTCTGTATAGCTTAGGGCCTCAGCATGTCTAAGCTCGACACTGGGGGCGCCACATTTAGAACTGGTGATGTTCGCACTATCAGCATCTCCCCTCCCCACACTTATCATTTATGCACGCACATTTCTTGTATGTGTGTGTGTGTTTTTTTTTTTAATTTACATGCGTGTGTGTTTAGAGGTTCTCATATTATACAGTTATCATTTGAAATTTAAAAAACATATCGTGAGATATCTGTATCTGTGAGATATCTGTATCTGTGAGATATCTGTATCTGTGAGATATCTGTATCTGTGAGACATCTGTATCTGTGAGACATCTGTATCTGTGAGATATCTGTATCTTGGCCCTTTTTATAAAAACTTCATCTACTTATACATATTAACCAATACGCTTAGGGGGAAAAAACCCTTTGCTAATGATTGGTCAGTTGAGAGTGCGTCTATGGTAAAGTCTGTGTTAATGTCTGCGTCGAAATCTGCAAAGTTTGTGTTGAAATCTGTGTTAAAGTCTGTGTTGAGGTCTGTGTTGAGTTCTGTGTTGAAAAGTCTGCGTTAAAGTCTGTGTTAAGGTGTCACGGATAAGTGGGGACTCATCCACCTAGGGCTCCGCCAAGACTTGTGAAAAACCCCGACAGCACGGTCCAGGGGCGTCTATCAATCCATATATTTTTTAAAACACTTTAAAAATTTAAGTAATTTCTTTACGGGAAAGAATTATTTTTTTTTTATCTAAGTGTCTCCGTAGCACCTGACAGCACTCATTTTGAGATAACTTTTAGACTGGTACAGACATCTATAAGTCTAGTTTGTGTGTTCTGTATTAGATTGGTACAGACATCTATAAGGTCTAGTTTGTATCTTCCGTATTAGACTGGTACAGACATCAAGTGGTCTAGTTTGTGTGTTCCGTTTTAGAAGGATACAGACATCAGATATCTGTTGGTCTAGTTTGTGTGTTCCGTTTTAGACTGCTACAGACATCTGTTGGTCTAGTTTATAACGCTGAAATTCTGAAGTTAAGGAGTAGAGTATAACGATAGATATTATAGGATATAGGATATACTAGATTAAAGGAAAAGGATTTTATATAGCATAGGAATAAGATACACTACAGTAAAGGATTAGGAAATGGGTGTAGGAGTAGGATACTCTATAGTACAGGAGTAAGATATTCTATATGATAGGAGTAGGCTATAATATAATATAGTATAAAAGTATATATACTATATTATAAGAGTATGATATAGATTCTACTAAATTATAGGGGAACTATATCCTAAAGTATAGATATATAAATAATTATAAACATCGCAATTATCAGCTATATAGAATATTCCATCCACCCCTGTGGCACTAGAGCCCATGTAGGGCTTTGGCCTGCCTCATTGCTTTCTTCCACTTAGCCCATCCATCCATCCCTGTGTCGCTACAGCCCATGTAGGGCTTTGCCTTGCCTCACCCCTTCCTTCCACTTAGACCTCTCTTATGCTTTTCTTGTCCATGCTTGGATTCCCAGCTGCTGTAGATCTTTTTCCCACATCATCCATCCATCTAAGTCTAGGTCCTGCCTTTGAGCCGTTTTCCTCTGGGGTTTTGGTGGTGCACCCTCTTCACTCCTCTGTCATTTGGCATTCTCTCTAAGTGTCCAGCCCAGCGTAGCATTCCCGTTTTTTTATTTCTGCTACTTTCGCGGGATCCTGATATAAACTGTACATACAGAATATTGGTGAACAAAAATAAAATCTAATAAATTTTAAAACAACAAAGCGGACGAATGAACTTTCTACAAAATGGTCCCTAAACATATTACCCCATTATGGGCCGTGTATTCTGATCTAACGGTCCTGTCTGTGACGTCTTATCTCCGTTATCTCAGGTCGTTAATTGCACCTGATCTCGGGGCGAAAATGAACTTGTTTGCATGGCGAAAAAAGGGGGGGGGGGCGCACACTCGCCCCAGATGAGCCCGCGGTGCGGCAGCGCCCCCTGTTTGCTCCGGATCAAATTAAAATCAAAGGGCGGCCCCTCGAAGGGGCTGATAACCCGGACCGGTGATTGAGACGAATTGGGGATTAAGATTAGCGGATTAAAGATGGAGGCTGGATATGTGGTAACGGTTGTAAGGCGGTGTCGAGGGCAGGGGGTGTCGGGGCGCGAATGAAGTAATATGAAGTTGCACAAAAGTTGTTACAGATCGCTGATAATGACGTAATTTTGAGTTTTTTTAGTGGCACCAAAAAAAAAATGAAATAGCGCAGGAAGACTCGCTAATTGCGACAGTGGCGCTCTTACGGTCAGCGGCGTGCCTTGAAATAGATTCCGCTCGGTACGAACTCCCAAAAAAAGGGCGCCTCCATCCGACACACACACACACACGGAGGCGTAGCTAGAGTGTTTGGCGCCCGGGTACAAGATTCATTTTAAGATACTTTTAAGGCTGAGAGATGAATTATGAATCGTCTGCATGTGTGTAAATCAAGTCTTTCCAATGCCAATGGCGTTGAAAAGGGGGTTGGGGTGTAGAGATGGCCCGCCGCCGAGGGCGCCACTTTTTTCCTATATACATGGAGGGGTCAGTATTTGGGCCATCAGCAAAGTGTATGTTTTTTTTCCTTGGGTGGGGGCGCCAAACTTGCCCCGCCCCGACTGGCGACAACCCTAGCCCGAGTCTGCTTATTGAAAATCTCATACACTGCTACTATAGTATTGGAGTAAATGTACTATAGTACTATAGTGTAGGAGTATATACTATAGCACGGGTTCTCAACCTTCCTAATGCCGCGACCCCTTTAACACAGTTCCTCATTTCGAGGCGATCCCTTACCACGAACTATTTTCGTTGCCACTTCGGAAATATCAAGTATATGTATTTTCCGATGGTCTTAGACGACCCCCAAAGGGGTCCCGACCCACAGGTTGAGAACAGTTGTACTAATAGTATATTAGCATATATACTAATGTATATATGTATATCGATGCTTCGATCGTGCTAAAAATAACTTGGACACAAGCGCTATACAAGTAATCAATAAAAATTATATAAGTAATCAATCAAAATATAGGCCCTACTATAGTATAGGAGTATGTATACTATAGTATAGGAGTATACACTCTGTCAACGCCAAACAAATAATACAGGTTTTACAATGATACGATTATAACTCCAGGAGTCGGGAATGATACATCCATTGAGTCCATTTTAAAAAATCAGTGTTAATTTCCTTGTAAAATAAATCTTTTAGTACCATTTTTTCGTGGGCCGGGGGGGGGGGGGTGAAAATATGTATTCCCCTTTTTTTGTATGTAATTTCAATGTTTAAAATTTTATTTAAAAGAATGAAAAAAATTTTTTTTTTAATTATTACTTTTTTTTTTTATTTTCAAAGTTAGACACGCCCCTGTCACCGTATCCCCACCCCCACACCCCCCCCCCCACCCCCAAGCGCAGGCTTCCAACAATTGATATTATGATATAATACAAATCCTTTTTTTGGGGGACAAAGTCAAAGAAAGGTTATTGATTGAACTTTGACCTTGTCAACTATCCCCCCCCCCCCCCGCTTATTTCTGGACTTCTCTGTTGTAAAAGAGATAATTATCCGTCATGCATCTGCGTAGATATCATTTGTGTATCTGCGTAGATATCATTTGTGTATCTGCGTAGATATCATTTGTGTATCTGCGTAGATATCATTTGTGCAAGCTTTTTTAGAAAGCGAAGTCTGCTGTGGTCTATGTACTGCATGTGTACTGTACACTGTGTATCTTACCTGTCTTAGAGTATGGAAAATAAAATCATTTACCATCGTTAAGAGAAATAGAATCATTCAATATAATTATGAGAAATAGAATCGTTCAATATCATTATGAGAAATATAATCATTCAATATTATTATGAGAAATATAATCATTCAATATCATTATGAGAAATATAATCATTCAATAGTATTATGAGAAATATAATCATTCAATATTATTATGAGAAATATAATAATTCAATATCATTATGAGAAATAGAATCGTTCAATATTATTATGAGAAATAGAATCATTCAATATTATTATGAGAAATATAATCATTCAATATCATTATGAGAAATATAATCGTTCAATAGTATTATGAGAAATATAATCATTCAATATTATTATGAGAAATATAATAATTCAATATCATTATGAGAAATAGAATCGTTCAATATCATTATGAGAAATCGAAACATTCAATATTATTATGATTATGAGAAAACGTCAAAAGATAAAAAAAAAGAAAAGAAATTGGCAATAAACAATGTCTCAAACGCTTGAAACATACCCCAAAGACGCCATAGATTCTGTACGTGACAATGCATATCTATGGCTGTTGTAGTATGTGACAATACATATCTACTACGGCCGTCGAAGTGTATGCCGTCCAAAGTCCCTCTCCGCTATTGTTATTGTTAACGGGCGTTGTCAGCATCGCCCTAGAGGGCAACTCGCGTCCATTCACAACTGGGCCCGGGGGTCACTTTGTGTCACTGAAATGTAGTTGTTGTTGGTTGGTGTTTTCATTTCACGTTGTAAACACAACACTCGGGCCGACACAAAGGATCCCTGGCTGTAATGATGGTGGTGGTGGTGTAGACAAATCTGAAGTACATTGACATTACCAATGAATGGTCCTTGTCCGATGTGACAATGTCGCAGTCCTAAGAAAAAGTATAATTATAAATTGCAATAACCACGAGTGAATGAGTGCGTGGGTGGCTGTGTGTGTGTGTGTGTGTTGTGTGGTGTTACTGCAGTGTCACAGCGGTTCTCACACTATACTATATGCTAAACCACACACACACACACACACACACACACGATCATGAAGAGCCTCTCTTTCGTTGTAGACACAAGACGCCATTTTGAAATCACTTCATGTGAAATCGTGCGTGTAACGCATCCAGTCTGACAATTCACCAGTGTCAATACAATTATAATTACACCAACATTACACCAACATTACACCAACGTTACACCAACATTACACCAACATTACACCAACGTTATACCAACGTTACACCAACATTACACCAACGTTACACCAACATTACACCAATATTAAGATGATATTTTTCATAAGTTTGTTTAGGTTTGGGGGAGGGGGGGGGGGGGTTCCTGGGTTACTTGTGTGTTATTTGGACACCCTACGCCTACGACTGTGTTAGCTGTTTAGATTTCATTTTTAAAAAATTAAAGATTTAATTGATTTTCCAGCTATAATCACATAATCTTAATCCTTTTTGAGTCGCCTAACTTAACCCGCGCACGTGCATTGTAGTGGGTGTGTTTGGGGGGGGGGAATGGTGGTGGTGGGTGGTATCGAGGAAAGGTCACGGAGACCTCGCGTCCGGCTCCGTTACTCTCCAACGAAATTGTTTCATTTCATTCAGAGTTCGGAAAACGTCCGTCTTGCGGTGCGGCCATGTTTTAAGGGCTTCTCTCAACCCCCTGCTCCACCACCCCACCCCACCCCACCACCCTAGCCTCGAAAACATGGCCAACCCTTATTCCAACCCAGTCGTTTGAGGAGGTTGCGAAATATAGGCATTCAAGCTTCCGTGGACTAGGCTACGTATGAGGCACCCCCCCCCCCCCAATCCCACCTTCGTACTCCTTGAACCGCTCAGAATCACATAGTCCCTTCCGCCCATCCAGTTTTAAGATCCCCTGAATCTATCCTAGTTTCAAAAAAATAATTTAAAGGAGCTTGAAGGCTATATCATAATTAAATTTAAAATTACCCCCCCCCCCCCAAACCAACCAAAGCAAATGACTGTCTCTTTGTGTCATCAGACAATTACGTGTCTTTTGAAATGTGTGTGTGAACTGTGTGTCACAGCCACGGGTCACCCACAACTCTTCCGCCCCTACACTAGGCTCAGGGCCGGCCTTAGGCCACTGCAACCTATGCGGCCGCATTGGGCCCCGCACTTTCATAGGCCCCCGCCCCGAATTTATTTTCTAATACAAAATCTTAATTTTCACTTATTATCCCTATCCCTAACCCAGACTGGGCCCCGCGCAATCCGTTTCGCATAGTGCATAGGGCCCCTCAATTGTTAGGGTCGGCCCTGACTAGGCTACCCCTCTGGCCAACTGCCCTTGCGTCAAAATTGGAAATAGTTCAAAATAAAACAATAATCAAATCATATATTTTTGTTTAATGAACCACTAGTGATGCCTAGTGCCACTGGGTCTGATAAGAAGTAATTCAGCGTAGAAGAGAATCTAGGCTCAGATTAAAACAGTTTTGATATAGTATAGTATTGGAGTTTTCCAATTTCCAGGTAGTCTTACTTCATTTTTTTTTGTAACACCATCTTGCACGAAAAAAATCTTTTCCGAAAATCTTCGATCCCAGAATTCGTATTTTGGGGCACAAACGGGAGATAATTACAACTCGCACAATCTTTTTCTTCCAGACGACCAAGAAAGGGGGAAACCAGTTGAAAAGTCCTTCCAGCAGACGTATTGGTCTGGGGGGAGGCGTGGGGGGGGGTGGGTGGCAGACGAGACGTAACTCGCCACGCCCACCTCCACCCCCCCCCCCCCCCCCCCCGAAAGTTTCCACCAACAGCCACGCTTCAAACCGTTATCGACCGGCGACGAGAGGGTTGCCCGCGCGCTGACGAATCCCGTCAATCCGTCACCGTGTGTGGATCGAGCTAAACCCTTCGCCCCGCCCACTAACGCGATCGCTTTCTAAAAATTAAAAAAAAAACCGAAAGGGGGAGGAAAAAAAACCCCCAACGAAGTTCAGCTCCGCCCTCCCCTCGCCGTGCGCGCGGCCCTCGCTTCGCAGCAACGAACGAAACGTGATTCCGAATTTTTGATTAGCAGCCACCACCGTGATTCGTGCGCAGTTCCGTGGTCGCACCGCGTGCGTCCGTGCCTTAGAGCGAGATCTACTCGACCTGTCCGGGGTGGGGACCGACTCTAGAATAAACGGAGGAGAGAGAGAGAGAGAGTGGGGGTAGGAGTAGGGTAGAAGAACACGTTTTTTTAAACAACAACCACCAAGAGGTCGACATGTCTGAGACGAGCTCCACTGAATGATTGTTAAGAGCTCCGAGAGGCACGTACCCCACCAGCAGCAGCAGCAGCAGCACCAACCAAGGCTTACGCCAACGGCGGGGGTAGACCGAGGCGTTCATTGTGCACTGACAACACACTTAGGCACGTAGGCGAGTCGGAGGACGGACTGTCAGCAGCCGTTGAAACGCGCGGTGAATAAAAACAACAAACGTGTTCTTGCAGACGATAAGAAGGAGTGAACGAAAAAAAAAAAAAAAAACAAGGAAGATTTGTGTCGTGATCTATTTTTAAAATTTTCTAATTCACTTTTTTTTTTTCCCTGGACTCATCTTGGAACAAATTCTCGCTCGCGTCTGCAAGAATTAGCTGAATCTGTGATTTCCGCGAATTTTGTGGTGATTATTTTCCTATTTAAAAAAAAAATTTGACCAGTTCATTTTTAAATTATTGAGTTATTATTTTTTTTTTTAAACCTACAAGTTGTGCTTTTGTTTCTTGTCATCACGTGAGAAGTTATTCCAATTTTTGTACATCCACCACTTCCGCTCTGTCTACCTGGCATCACACGGACGCAGGGCTAGGCCTTACCCCCTAGGGCCTAGGGCCATATTATTATTATCACTTGGATTATTATTTTCGCCTGAAAAAAGTAAGTGTGGATTTTTCTACCAAATTGTATTGATCTATTTATAGATCTATGTGGTTTTTGTCTCAACTATTTGGTCTCGGGAAATAAATGTCCAGGTCGGGGACTGATTAGTTAGAGATATTCACTATCATAATAATTATGAAAAACTTCGTAAATTTATACCGAAAGAGAATTTAATTAGCATATTCCTATCCATTCACCTAGCTAATATCTAGTGCTAAACCAGTCAGTCAGACCCATCTCAATCCGTCAGTGTCGGCCAGAATCTTTTTTCTTAAATTGTAAAATTAATCTTGACGTTTTTTTTTTTAACCTTAAATTTTCTCTTATAGATTATATAAGCCTACATATTATAATTTCTTTTCTTAAGTATAAGATTGCTGCAATTTTGACCTACCGCGTCACGTCATTTACTCTGTAGCAAAAATGTAGTTAGAAGACAATGTCACAAATGGGCAGAGGTGGCGTCTGGCAAGTTTCAAATGTAACAACTACATTCTTTAACTTATCCACACACGAATCTAAGTCCCCCAACATCTTAAACACAATTGGACTCTCCGAGACGTCTGACTACCCATATCATACCATATCTCTCTTATGGATGTTCCGTGTCCGAGGCGACCGAGGGCCATACGGCAGTTTTTAATGACGCCATTGTCATGGCAACCGGATAAATTCGCACAACGCACACTTACATACTTACATGCACATTATATACATATGCCATACATCATTACATTCCCAATACTCAATACATATTTACATGCACAATACATACGTGTAAACTTACATAGAGCTGCGTTAATGTAAAGAAACAATCCAGTAGTTTTTGCCGGACACGCTTCAATGATGGAAGCTGTCACACGTAGTCGTATCTAAGTCAGTCATGCGGCTAACAGAAGTCAGCTGTCCTCCTGTCTATTTGCCCCCCTTTCCCCTGATTGCTATTAAATTCGCAAATTGACTTATAAAAAAAAAAAAAAAAAAAACCCTAAAATAAGAGCTGGAACTATATTGTGACATTGACACGCATCTGACTCCATCCCTTTGACAGTTGTTAAAAATATTTTTAAAAACAAAGGATGATGCTATTGACAATTAACGAAACAATTTTTATATTTATTTTTGTTTACATTAACAACACAACACCAGGCGCAGTAACTCTGCTGATAATAATGAATTGTCCAAAATACTGGAATTGAGAATTGTTTTGAAGATCACGGGTAGATTCAGTCAACTGTGACGGGATGTCTAAAAGTTCCCGATGGAATCGGTGAAGTGTCCCAGCTACATAGGTGTGACTCTTTTGGGTTCACTGCGTAACTAATAAATAATTTTTTTTCCTGTTAGTCAATAAACATTACAATTGTGTCCTGTTAGTCAATCAACATTTCATTTTGTCCTGTTAGTCAATCAACATTACAATTTTGTCCTGTCAGTCAATCAACATTACAATTGTATCCTGTTAGTCAATCAACATTACAATTTTGTCCTGTTAGTCAATCAACATTACAATTTTGTCCTGTTAGTCAATCCAAAATTACATTTAGCAAACTCAGCGACTTATTGTGACCAGCGTCCGGTCACACCATCGCTTGAGAGCACAATCGGACAATCGTTTTATCGAAAACAGTGGTTCTCAACCTTCCTAATGCCGCGACCCTCTACTAACACAGTTCCTCAAGTTGTGGCGACCCCCAACCACAAAATTATTTTCATCGCTACTTCATAACTCTAGGCCGTATGTGTTTTTCCAGGGTCTTACGCGACCCCTATGGAAGGGTCATTCGACCCCCGATGGGGGTCGCGACCCACAGGTTGAGAACCGCTGAACTAAAGACATCCGGGTGCCTTTAAAAAAAAATATTCGAAATGTACTCAATAAAATGTTTACCTCTAGTTGTGCATATGTTGGTATACTGAATGCCGAAAAGACTCGCCCCCATCGGGCTAATACTACTCCACACTACTGCTCCACTAGCTTCTACGTCTACTCCATGAAATAAATAGCCTTCGTCTGCGTCCGCCTACTCGTTGCAAACGAAGTGGGGGTCGTATATTCAAAGTAAATATTACTCTAGGTAAGCAGAGATTTTTGTGTAAAGAGTTAGGAAAAAACATTGATATTTAAGAATTGCTATTATTAGTTTTAGTATTATCATTCTTAAAATAACCTCCTCAAAAGCGTATCCTTTAAATAAGGATGAAAGATCAAACTAGCGAAACATGTGACCCTCCACCACCTCCCCACACATCAACCCCCCCACCCCCCCGGAGTGGCGTACGCTAAATCCCATGTTAACATTGCGACACCCTGTTATCCACTAGAAAGATCTCCCCCACCCACCCCCCACTAGAAAGATCTCCCCCCACACCCCCCCACTAGAAAGATCTCCCCCACTCCCCCCCCACTAGAAAGATCTCCCCCACACCCCCCACTAGAAAGATCTCCCCAGCCACTAACGCTAACGTGTTTCCACGATCTTGAGACCTGAAAGTCGATCGCCAGGCAGAGTGCCGCCCCTGGGGGCGCGCAAACTTTTCACCAGGCACTTGTCAAAAGTCACCGCGATAAAGAAAAAAAAATGTTAGGTTTGGAAACCGGCCTTAAAGAAGCCCTACGGGTACTGTTTGGTGTGTGGGGGGTTGGGGGGGGGGGTTTGGCGGCCCCGAGGTTTGTCTGATATCATAATACTATCTAAACTTTCATAACACGCGAAACAGATTTTTTTGATTTTTTTTTTAGTTAAGTGTGTTTAAGTGTGTTTAAGTTGACAAGTTCACTGGGTCTATGTCAATCTTTGAACTAAACGATCTTTTTTTTTTAAACATGATAAACTATACTTTGTTGGTATACCTTGAAAAGTATACTTTTTTTTTCTTTTAGTTAGAAAGCAGCTTCAGGGCTGTTGGTTAAATCTCGTGTTACAAAGATTTGTTACTGAAACGTGGAGTTGTTAACTGTTATAACTTTAGATTTGTTACTGAAACCGGGGAGTTGCTAACAACACTGTTATAGCTATAAGTTTAGATTTGTTACTGAAACCGAGGAGTTGCTAACAATATTGTTATAGTTATAACTTTAGATTTGTTACTGAAACAGGGGAGTTGCTAACACTGTTATAGTTATAACTTTAGATTTGTTACTGAAACCGGGGAGCTTCTAACAACACATTTATCGTTATAACTTTAGATTCGTTACTGAAAACGTCCGTTGTTACAACTTGTCTGTAACTGAGAAAAGAGTTTGGGCTCTTACATATCTGTTGTTACAGCATGTGTGTGTAACTGAGATTTGGTCCTCAAAAGGTCTTTTGTTGAATAGTTTGTGCAAAGTTTTAAAAAAAGCATGATTTTAGTGTGATTAACTAAAGTTATCTATAGATGTGGGGAGGATAGATAGGTCACTAGAAATCATATGCATATGTTAACATAAGCTCCGAGATCGCTGTATGTTTAATGATAACGGCAATCTTTTAAAATAATGGTAAAATAATATTATTATTATTTTCGGCGTCTTGCCACGAAAACTGCCGACCTTCCGATCTCATCGGCTAGAAGCGTCCGGAGTCAGTTAGAGAAGCGTCCGAGTCAGTTAGAGAAGCGTCCGGAGTCAGTTAGAGAAGCGTCCGTAGTCAGAGAAGCGTCCGAAGTCCGTTAGAGAAGCGTCCGGAGTCAGTTAGAGAAGAGTCCGGAGTCAGTTAGAGAAGCGTCCGTAGACAGAGAAGCGATGCGTCCGGAGTCAGTTAGAGAAGCGTCCGGAGTCAGTCAGAGAAGTGTCCGGAGTCAGTTAGCTGCGTCTTAGACTTCTAGAAATTGAGATTTGATATTTCAGTTATGTTTTGTTTAGCATGACAGTGGTGAACACACCATGAACACCTTCTACTGTAAACTCAGAACACCTTCTACTGTAAACTCGAACACCTTCTACTGTAAACTCGAACACCTTCTACTGTAAACTCAGAACACCTTCTAATGTAAACTCAGAACACCTTCTACTGTAAACTCAGAACACCTTCTACTGTAAACTCAGAACACCTTCTACTGTAAACTCAGAACACCTTCTACTGTAAACTCAGAACATCTTCTACTGTAATCTCAGAACACCTTCTTTTATAAACACAGAACACCCTCTTCTGCAGAGTGACCATCGTTTTCAACTCTAGGCCCATTAAGACTGAGCTATGAAAGAGTCAGCGAAGACACTCCAATGTTTCATTCACGTGTACCATGTCCACTGTCACTGCCACTGTCACATGTATGCCATTGTCTCCGTAGCTGTCAACACTCTCTAAACTCATCATAAATTTCACCCACCGGTCACAGTGACGTGGTGCGGCCTGTAGTCTATTAAAAGTTAAAAAGTTAAAAAAAAAATATAATTCTATAACGACAAAATACTTGGTTAATTACGAAAAACTTCAAGATCATTAACAGTTCTACTTTAGAGATGAGTGAGAAAATAGATATACTACCTTTGCTGATGCATGACTCGAGCTAGCTATGTAGCCCGCCATAGCAATGGCGGCGGCAATGCGTGACCCTCCCATCTGCTAAAGTTACTTGACAAAACATGGATTCAAGTAGCGCATTTTATAACATTCACAATTAGTCCCCCCCCCCCGGGCCACCCTGTACACCACCGCCCCTGAACTATATTAATACTCTAATGTCTCTCCCCCCCCCCTTCCTCACACCTTATACAACGCAGATTTATTTCACGCCAACTATTTCCGTAAAACAGTAGAAAAATATTGCGTACCAAAACGCACTCGCGGTATTTTCTTTAAAGAATCTCATTTAGCGCATTTATCCGGAATTTTGTTTATTGCAATCAGCGCCATCTTGTGGTGCTAGTGACATTGTTTACATAGAGAATTATGTATTTTGATTTTTGAGGATTTGGTTAAAAAAAGACTTTCTGATTTACAAAATAATTTAAAGAAAATGGACAACAATATATCAATAATAATCATGAATATGGTTTAATTTTTTTTCTCACATTCGCGGGGCGGGGGGGGGGTCACAATTATTACCAGCACACACGTACACACAGTGAGCACATCATTCCTACACATCTATGTGTGCTAATATCAACACACCAATAATTACGGTAGGCCCACACATGTTAGAATGTAATACGAATTGGACCCAAATGTTTTTTCTGAAAAAAATTGCTATATTAAAATATCTTCCACTAGTGTTCAATAAAAAGTGATGTAAGATTGAACATAGAAGCGAGGCCCTTGATGACGTCATAGGAGGTGAATTCTATCGAGAAACTCTCAAAACCCCCCGACTCTCTCAATGAAGTAGAAATTGAAACCCAAACAAAAAAAAAGAAGAGTTACACATTCTACAGTTCACGCGAGGAATCACGTTAAGAGATTTGTTAAGACAATTTTTTTTCAAAATAAATTTTAATAATAGTAAGTGGTTCCTTTGTTTGTTTTTTTTTTTAATTAAAATTTTACATTTTAAATATTTTCGTAACGTAAGTTGTAAGTTTGAGACTAAGTTTTTAAAATAAATTAAACGAATAATTTAAGTCAGTTTTTTTTTTCCCTCTCGTTTAAATTAAGACCAGCAAAACTAGACTCTGGATCTCTAGAAGAAAAAAAGACGAAAAGGAACCGAAGGGACAAGAACAAAATTCTTGTTGTATTTTTAAAAATAAAATTAATTTGAACTCTAGTAACTATTGTCTGTGGTGTACGCAATGGTGGAGTCTAAGACTTAGTAAGGATACAATTTAAATGACGGAATTATTCAAACGTTTAAGTCGCAGACTAATAATATAGGCACGTCAATTCAAATTTTCAAGTACATCTAATTAGTCTAATTACTTTTTCCTTTCTTTTTTTTTTTTTTACGGTGGTAGTGGTTTTGGGTGGACGGTGGGTTAAAAAAAGGGGGTCGGGGGGTCTGTCCATCATAGCATGTCTACCAATATTCTGTGTACCAATATTCTGTCCACCAATATTTTCTGTCTACTAATATTCTGTCTACCAATATTATGTCTATCAATATTCTGTCTACCAATATTCTGTCTACCAATATTCTGACAACCAATATTCTGTCTATCAATATGCTGTCCACCAATATTTTCTGTCTACTAATATTCTGTCTACCAATATTATGTCTATCAATATTCTGTCTACCAATATTCTGTCTACCAATATTCTGTCTACCAATATTCTGTCTACCAATATTCTGACAACCAATATTCTGTCTATCAATATGCTGTCCACCAATATTCTGTCTACCAATTAATATTCTGTCTATCAATATTCTGTCTACCAATAGTCTGTCTACCAATATTCTGTCTTCCAATATTTTCTGTCCACCAATATTCTGTCCACCAATATTCTGTCTACCATATTCTGTGTACCAATATTCTGTCTACCAATATTCTGTCTACCAATATTCTGTCTACCAATATTCTGTCTACCAATATTCTGTCTACCAATATTCTGTCTACCAATATTCTGTCAATCAATATTCTGTCTACCAATATTCTGTCTACCAATTAATATTCTGTCTACCAATATTCTGACAACCAATATTCTGTCTACCAATATGCTGTCCACCAATATTCTGTCTACCAATTAATATTCTGTCTATCAATATTCTGTCTACCAATATTCTGTCTATCAATATTCTGTCTACCAATAGTCTGTCTACCAATATCCTGTCGACCAATATTCTGTCTACCAATATTCTGTCCACCAATATTCTGTCTACAAATATTCTGTCTACCAAGCCAATAGTCTATCTGACAGTGAATTCATTTGAATAAATGTTGACTAAGGTCTATTAATCCACTTTAATGCTAATCAAACCCTGACAGTTAATCAATTAATCCTGTCACAATTAATTGTCCAGTTATATTCAACAATTATTGTGTGTTTTTTTTAAGGAAAATTTAATTTAAGCAATTATATTTAATTTACAAAATGTTAATTTAATTCAAAATTTTCAATTGAAAATACTCTGATCAATATTTATTTAATTTACCTATATTTTCTGTAATCTAAATCAATTCTAGAGAACTGGACCCCCAATACCTGGAAATAAATTACTTTTAGACAAATAGACTCCTCGTGCTAGCAATTCCAAAATGACCATATCCTAATGAATTCAAAAATATGCTTGTTTCTGTTTACATACTATTGTTAAACTCACCACGCTTACCAAACTTTAACGGAACAATTTAATTTTCTCGAACGAACCGCACAAATTTCACTACAGTAAATTAACAATTAATTTCATAGTTCCTCATTGACGCCTGGTTTGGATGGAATATGCCTAACTAATGGACTAGACAAAACCACGAGTGAATGAGTGCGTGGGTGGCTGTGTGTGTGTGTGGGTGTTGTGTGGTGCTAGTGCAGTGTCACAGCGGTTCTCACACACACACACACACACACACACACACGATCATGAAGAGCCTCTCTTTCGTTGTAGGCACAAGACGCCATTTTGAAATCACTTTATGTGTAATCGTGCGTGTAACGCATACAGTCTGACAATTCACCAGTGTCAATACAATTATAATTACACCAACATTACACCAACGTTAAACCAACATTACACATAACACCATTACACCAAAATTGCACCAACATTGCATCAACACTACACCAACATTACACCAACGTTACACCAACGTTACATCAACGTTTCTATGAAGAAAAAAGTGTGTGTATTAAGTTTCTTGTAAAGGGCACAGCGGATGTTAGTTTAAAGAGAATTAATTGTCATTACGTCAACGAGATCATGGATAAGCCGCGACTTATTTTGAGACCACTAGCACATACGCCAATAACAGTCATCGGCTTAACTGAACACAGCAGTCAAAATATAAACACGTCTAGTTAGGTCTCTGAGGGAATAGACACATTTTTTGTTTAAACCTTCGCCGTTAATGGAATCTATTACTGACCAGTATTAGCTGGCTCCCCCTGTGACCAGTAATATCTATCCCTCTGTGACCAGTAGCTCTCTGTGACCAGTAGCTCTCTGTGACCAGTAGCTCTCTGTGACCAGTAGCTCTCTGTGACCAGTAGCTCTCTGTGACCAGTAGCTCTCTGTGACCAGTAGCTCTCTGTGACCAGTAGCTCTCTGTGACCAGTAGCTCTCTGTGACCAGTATTATCTATATCTCCTTGACCAGCATTATATAGCTCTCCTTTACCAGCATTACCTATCTCTCCCTCTGTCCACTTACACAGAAGGCAGGCAACACAACAACAGATCAATTGTTGTCTTGTAGCAAATCCCCCACCCCCTTGCTGCTAGCTACACTGTTGACTTCGACACCCCGACAATAACCCCCCCCTAAATCCTGTCTCCAAAATTCAACAATGCCCCCCCCCCCTTCCAACTCTGGGAAACTGACCATTTGTTCCAGTCCGTTGGCGCTCTCTCTCTGTCCAAAAGTCTTGACCACTCCGGAGCATAATGACAAACACATCGTGTTTGGAGCGCATTTGCCCAAGAAGGTCTCCTACCAGAAAAGGTCCCCAGAGCTGGGGGGGGGGGGGAGATATATTTGTTCCTCGGCTTTGACGAAATTGGCTGGACCGGGGGGAAAACCCGGCTGTCGCAATCATCTGGACCTTTTCTCTTGGAGAGTATTTGTGACCGCAGGGATACAGGCTTCGCTGGGGTAGAGGGGGGTTGGGATAAGCCCCCCGGGGGCTGGGGTGCGAATTAAGGTATTATCCTACTTTGAATCTGTTATCAATAACACTAAACAAATAGTTGAGTTTTTCAGAATCCAACAATCTCCCCCCCTCCCAACCCCTTACCCGCAGCCCCCCACCCTTGGGCCGCCTTAGCATGCATTGGACATGGGGGGATTCTCTCAGTGTTACAAATCTCATTCATATTCATTTATCAAAGGCGTTTCATTATGTCGGGATCTGTATCATATGGTCGTTGTAAAATAAACACAATGACGTCAGAGGGCGTCCATTTTGGATTTTTTTTTTTTGGTCTTTCCTATTGCAAATAAATACAAAAATAAATCGGTTTAAATGAATAAATTAAATGGTTCTCAAAATATTACGTCTGTGGTAGTGTTCAATCTTAACCACACACAAGTCTATTTTTAACCAGAATTAACCTATCGTCTGAGGTTTGGACTTTTTGACTTCTGTTCTAAACATAAATTTTCCAGTCAGCCATCATCTCCTAGATGTATATTGGCCTGTGTTGTCTATGGTTGCAAGCAGGGCCGGCCTTAGGCCACTGCAACCTATGCGGCCGCAGTGGGCCCCGCACTTTCATAGGCCCCGCCCCCGAATTTATTTTCTAATACAAAATCTTAATTTTCACTTATTATCCTTATCCTCTACCCAGAATGGGCCCCGCGCAATCCGTTTCGCATAGGGCCCCACAATTGTTAGGGTCGGCCCTGGGTAGGGGGATTGGTAGGTGTGTCAAAGGTTATAAAAATATCTCCACAACGTATCGCATTGATCGTGATGGTCATACTGTTGCTTTGTGGGTCAGAGTGAACTAGCTATCTGCGGGTGGGGGAGGTTGGTTCCGCCGAGCGAAATAATGACGTCACAGCACGGAAAGACGTGTTGGCGGACTACAGTGTGTTGTGACTATGTCACGTTAAATATTACCACTACAGCGATCTCTTTATGAAAACACAAAGCAATAGTATACGGGCATGCGATAACTGCGAACATGTTGTTAACAAACATGTATGTACATTTTTATAGCATGCCGATCGCTTCATCCAACAATTAACGGCAACGCTGTTGTGTAAAAAAACTCCAAAAACACGTGCATGTACATTCTCATTTATTAACGCACATCATGTACATAAAGAAATTTCAAGCACATGTTATCATATTGCCGCCATATTGGTTTTCGTTTATCTCGATCATCGGTTATCTCGACGCTTTTTGGCATACCCCGAGGCCGTCGACATAAACGGGTTCTACTGTACAATGAATGGCTATGCTCGTGTGTGGTTTTTGTATTGTTGCGTTTTGTATTGTTGCGTTTTGTATTGTTGCGTTTTGTATTGTTGCGTTTTGTATTGTTGCGTTTTGTATTTCAGTGCGGTAAAATATCGATTGTTTTCATTTCTCTTTCAATGTGGCTGACCTTGTACCACGCTTCTGGCTGACCTTGTACCACGCTTCGAGCCCCTGAGGATGAAGCGCGATTTTTCAAATAAACTTATATAAAATATTTTTATTATTATAACTAGGTTGCCAGTACGTTATTGCTTGAGAACCCCTGTTTCGTGTACAAATCGTACATTTACGTCCGCGGCTAATCCTGTTCCTAGTATGAAGAACGACTAACTTAGTCATTTTATCGGCAACATGTCTTCATGAGGAAGGTTGGGTGGGGGCGGGGGACATTTTTAATAGCTAAAACTAATATGTAACGGCCCCCCCCCTTCACCCCTCCCCCCCCCAAAAAGCAACTTTTAAAAAAAAAATCGGATTGACAAACCTATCTACCTACCTCCTTGCTTGCATGCCTACCTGCCTGCCTACCTACCTACCTCCTTACCTGCCTGCCTACCTACCTACCTCATTGCTTGCCTGCCTACGTACCTACCTCCTTGCTTGCCTGCCTACCTGCGTACCGACGCCGACTCTTTATTTCCGATCTGACATGAAATAAATTCTTCCCCGCCTGCAAATAAATCAATCAGAAAAAATTCCCCGATTTACCCCCGATTCCCCCCCCCCCTCCCCCCTAAACTATTACACTTGAATATTCTTGTATCTGCTTTTTAAAAAAAATCTATCAGCTATTTCCCCCCCCCCCTTTTTTTTTCTCTCTTGCACCCCGCCCCCCCCCCCCCCCCCCCAATGTATTCTATTTATTTAAACGTCTCTAACCAATTTCTTGCTTTGCGCAATTCGCGGTGGATAGGAAATAAGTTGACCTGAGCAAGACGACAAACGTAGATTTGATAAGTAGCCGTCAATGTCTCATCGAGAAGGGGGGGGGGGGGGGGTTCTGAGCAAGGCGAATATGCCGATTGAGTCAGCACATGACAGATAGATCCCGTTTATTGGCCAGTCTATTCATCGTGTGACGCGTGACTCACTGCGACACCCCCCCACCCCCACTCACCTACTTTCCTAAAAAAAGAAAAAAAAGACAGGGGTCGCCATTGTGGCTGCCGGAAGTACTACACTCACGCGCTTATTGTATCACAACGCCTAATCGCGACCCACCCCGGTTAATAAAACACGGGACCGCCGATAAACCGGTGGTACGAAAAGTTGAAAATGTAAACATACCAACGGTTAAAGGGGAAAGACTTTAGATCAGCGGTTCTCAGCCTGTGGGTTGCGACCCCTCTGGGTTGGGTCGAACGACCCTTTCCCAGGGGTCGCTTAAGACCATCGGAAAACACATGTATCTTACAGCTCTGAAGCAGGAACGAAAATAATTTAATTTTTCGGGGGGTCACCACAACACGAGGAACTGTATTTGAGGGTCGCGGCATTAGGAAGGTCTGAGAACCACTGCTCTGGATTGAGTAGAAGTCTCACTCTCTCTCTCTCTCATTCTCCGGTCCACTGTCTTCTCCGTCATCTGGCGAAAGCTGGTGGCCACATTGAGTTTGTTTCAGCCGTCATGGTTGTGACGAGTCGGCGACGTCATTGGTCGACGCATCGCTGACGTCAGCAGACCGTGGGAGAACGAATCCACTTCTGCCAACAACTCATTGACACAGGTCAAGTACCGCTGCTGACAATTAGAAAAACTAAATAATATTTTCGCAAAAAACAACACAAAAATTATTTTTTTTGAAGAAGTTTGGAAATGAGTTTGTGTGTGTGTGTTGGAATTTGGGGTAACTGTTGTGGTCTTGGATCTGAGCGGCGTAAAGCAATACAAATTAAGTAATAAATAATTTATTATAAATAAATGTGTATAAATGTATATTAAATAAATAGACTGCTATTGGTCTGTGCTGCATTGCTGTTTTGCTGTAGTTGCTGTAGTGCTACATTGCTACATTGCTACATTGCTACATTGCTATGTTATAGCTCAATCACCTGGCCCTTTAGATCAATCACAGGGCCCATTAGCTGATTCACAGGGACCTTTTGCTTCAAACCGGATAAACTTAATAATTTGAAATTGTCTGTATGTAACAAATGTTTTTTTTTCTTTTTTAGCTTTAAATCCGAGACCCCTTTATCCGGTTTGCGAGTAGTGTATTTCAAAAAAATGGTAACAAGAAGGTATTAAAACCACAGTCAGCTAAGCTCAAGACCTGGCTTATTGCATTGCGACCCTCATAAATCTCTGCACGCCCCCGCCCCCACCCTTCTTCTCCAACTTACAACCCTCTTTACCAATCCACCTTTACCCCTCTCCCCCCCCCCCCCCGCCCTTTCCGATGTCCCACGTCAAAGCAACCACACAGAAACACTATGTTAATCATAGTTTTTTTTTTAAATATATAAATAATTCACGGCTCCGGCACCGCGAGCGCCCCCCCCCCCCCCACCTCCGCCGACGACGCCTTTTCATGTAATCATTTGGATGTCTGTCTGGACTCCTTTTTTGGGTATATTATTATAATTTTTTTTTCAAATTCCGCACAAAAGGTCCTCAAATCTGGGTGGTCCGCGTAAAAAAAAAAAATGTGTTTGCTGCCATTGTCGGAAATATAAGCGGAGCGAAACCGATTAAGTCAAGCTGTTTTTCGGTTGAAAAGACGCGACGAAGAGATTTCGGCGGCACAATTAAACTGACGGACCGGCGAGCGCGCACGGATTATAATCCGACGACGGTTGTAATAGAAACGGAGGCGTCCCGGCGGGACGGTCGGGTTTTGTAAGCAATTCGTTAGTTATGTGATGGTCGGGTTTTGTAAGCAATATGTTAGTTATGTGATGGTCGGGTTTTGTAAGCAATTCGTTAGTTATGTGATGGTCGGGTTTTGTAAGCAATATGTTAGTTCTGTGATGGTCGGGTTTTGTAAGCAATATGTTAGTTATGTGACGGGTGGGTTTTGTAAGCAATATGTTAATTATGTGACGGGTGGGTTTTGTAAGGTTGTGGGGAGTGGGAAGGGGTGCGAGGGGGGTAGCCATAGCCATAAATGACGTCACGCGCTGGACTTGGGGAGGGATGGTGGTGCTCTAATTTGTGATATTCTCTAAATTTTGTGACAGATTTGTTACAATTTGGGTGGTTTGGGGGGGGGGGGCATATTTGCAAAAAATAGCTAGAGGGATAGATCTGTAAAGGTTGATTTCAGTATGGTGTGTGTCAGCTCTATGTGAAGGTCGGTTTGTAAGGCCCATGTCCGCTCTATGTGAAGGTCGGTTTGTAAGGCCCATGTCCGCTCTATGTGAAGGTCGGTTTGTAAGGCCCATGTCAGCTCTATGTGAAGGTCGGTTTGTAAGGCCCATGTCAGCTCTATGTGAAGGTCGGTTTGTAAGGCCCATGTCCGCTCTATGTGAAGGTCGGTTTGTAAGGCCCATGTCCGCTCTATGTGAAGGTCGGTTTGTAAGGCCCATGTCAGCTCTATGTGAAGGTCGGTTTGTAAGGCTCATGTCCGCTCTATGTGAAGGTCGGTTTGTAAGGCCCATGTCCGCTCTATGTGAAGGTCGGTTTGTAAGGCCCATGTCAGCTCTATGTGAAGGTCGGTTTGTAAGGCCCATGTCAGCTCTATGTGAATGTCGGTTTGTAAGGCCCATGTCAGCTCTATGTGAAGGTCGGTTTGTAAGGCCCATGTCCGCTCTATGTGAAGGTCGGTTTGTAAGGCCCATGTCAGCTCTATGTGAAGGTCGGTTTGTAAGGCTCATGTCCGCTCTATGTGAAGGTCGGTTTGTAAGGCCCATGTCCGCTCTATGTGAAGGTCGGTTTGTAAGGCCCATGTCAGCTCTATGTGAAGGTCGGTTTGTAAGGCCCATGTCAGCTCTATGTGAATGTCGGTTTGTAAGGCCCATGTCCGCTCTATGTGAAGGTCGGTTTGTAAGGCCCATGTCAGCTCTATGTGAATGTCGGTTTGTAAGGCCCATGTCAGCTCTATGTGAAGGTCGGTTTGTAAGGCTCATGTCAGCTCTATGTGAAGGTCGGTTTGTAAGGCCCATGTCAGCTCTATGTGAAGGTCGGTTTGTAAGGCTCATGTCAGCTCTATGTGAAGGTCGATTTGTAAGGCCCATGTCCGCTCTATGTAAAGGTCGGTTTGTAAGCCCCATGTCCGCTCTATGTGAATGTCGGGTTTTGTAAGCAATATGTTAGGGTGCTGGGTGGCCGAGTGGTCTAAACTGAGCAAATCTCAAGTTGATGGTCTGGAGTTCATTCCCCACCAAAGGCCCAGTCAAGCAAAAACACCACCAGCACCCCGGGTGGATGGGACTCGCTAACCTTGGACGGCAACTCATATAAGAGATGGCAACTCTGAATTCAAACTCGGAGATGGAGTCCCGATAGGCGGATAACATTGATACAATGAAACATTCCGGCAACTCCCGGGTGGATGGGACTCGTTAACCTTGGACGGCAACTCATCTAAGAGAAGGCCGGAGATGGGGAGATGGAGTTCACATGCGCCTAACATTCTATGTGAATTTTGTGACCCATAGTCTTGACATGGTTGCCATTTTCATATTAGATTATGTGCTCACATTTTATGCTCTTTTTAAAAAAAAATATGTCCTGTTTTTCTTTTGTGGGTGCGGGGAACAAAGAGAGGAACCACAGGAACAGGAACTGAAATCATAAATATGATTCTTCAGGGACGTAATGTATTCGCGTCAAAACCGACCAAGTATCTATTTGGTTTTAACAAATTTTTGGGGTCAGGCGATAAATATCATCTTTTAAAAAAAAAAAAAGTCTTTAAAAGCCATTATCCTGGTATATTTTTAGACAAAGAAAATATTCAGACATAGAAATATTTTACGAATGTTGCTCGGTGTCTGAATATGCCAAGAACAACGATAGGGTGACATTTGTCTTTTGTCATTTGTAGATTCGTTAATTTTTAGCCCCCCCCCCCCCCCCCCCCCACTTTTTTTTCTTTTTAAAAATAATAAAAATTTCGCTATGCTGACCTTGTAACTAATGTAAACAGCTGAGAAATAAAAAAATAAATAAATAAATTGTTCTAAAAATTATCTTTAGAGAATTCAATGAATGTGGAAGTTTTAAGACCCCTCTCCCTGTAGGGAGGGGTCGGGAGATGTTTGTACTAGGGAGGGGTCGGGAGATGTTTGTACAAGGGAGGTGTCGGGAGATGTTTGTACTAGGTAGGGGTCGGGAGATGTTTGTACTAGGGAGGGGTCGGGAGATGTTTGTACTAGGGAGGGGTCGGGAGATGTGTGGACTAGGGAGGGGTCGGGAGATGTTTGTACTAGGGAGGGGTCGGGAGATGTGTGTTAACAAGTTTACGATTGCGCCTAGGATTATCGTTTTGGTTTTTGGGGACCGTAGGAAAGGGAGGGAGGGTCAGCCATCTGGACAGTTCGGCTACCTATAGGTAAGATAGCAGTAACGGCGAGGTTTGGTTTAGAGGGGGGGGGGGTGGGATGGCGGTGAGGGGGGGGGGGATAAGTCGGACAAAATCAGCAAATAGCAAGAAGATTAACTCTGGACAAAGGAATGCTGTTGTCGCTGACGCCTCTACCCCACCGGCCGTGTCATCACCCAAGCGCTAAGATGCGCCCCTGAATGCCTGGACTGTTGAATGTCACACCTTGTCCCTGGCTCGCTGGTGTCTCTCACTCCCCCCCGCCCCCCCCCCTCCACACCCACCGCATCTCCTCCCTGCCAAGTAACTGCGGTTGTTGTCAGAACTTGACGTCCTCTCAGTGGCGTAACCGGGTTAGGGCTCAGGTTGGTGCAGGAGAGTTGCGTCCAAAAACATGAAACCCAGAAGGCACTTGCAGATCACGACGTCTACTTTGAAGGGATTGATGGGTAGACTTATCGATACATGGAAATGGGAGAAACAAGAGTATGGGAAAACCCAGGGAAGAAACAAAATGGTCGCAACACTATATAATATAGTCACAGCTATACTACATAGTTGTACCACATAGATAGTTGTACTACATAGATAAATGTACCACATAGATAAATGTACCACACAGATAGTTGAACTGCATAGATAGTTGTACTACATTATAGTTGCAAAGCGGGCTGAATAGAATACTTTCACGTATAAACACATAAAAACACACATGTACACAGAAACAAATTCAGACGCAAAGCAGAGACGCACGCACACACACACTGAGACGTACACACAGAAACACACACAAAACGCTCATAATATTATTTTGAAGTCCAGTTCTTCTGGGTACGCATAGTGTACATAGAAAAGACAGTGTACCACATCCTTATCAAACCTACTGCCGTGACAACCCCCATTAGTATCATTGCAAACCTAGCGCCGTGACAACCCCCATTAGTATCATTGCAAACCTACCGCCGTGTAAACCCGCATTAGTATCATTGCAAACCTAGCGCCGTGACAACCCTCATTAGTATCATTGCAAACCTACTGTGACGCCGACCCCATTAGTTTTATTGCAGACTTTTATAAGGAATATAGAGTGTTTTCTTTTAACAAACTTAATTTAAAGGTCAAAGGTTGGTTCAATGATCTCCCTATATGCAGCCTTTAAAATTCGATCATGAATGAAGTTCATAGCTATAAATAGCTCATGATTGTACGCAACAGACAAGAAGAAAATATATTTTTTTTAATAGTGTGGTGTACGCAGCTGATAGAGAGATGAAGTGTGAGAGAGAGAGAGAGAGGGAGAGGGAGAGAGACAGAGTTAGTGGGAGAGGTAGAGAAAGAGAGATGAAGAGAGAGCGTTAGCGACCGAGCGAGAGTGAGAGTAAGCGAGAGAGAGGTGCATCAAATTCTGTCACTTGACACGTGCGACTTACAACATCAACACGTGCACACAGCCCAATGCACACTGTGTTATGCACATTGTTCAATGCACACCTATTAATCGCCGACATTTACGCTCATTTATATATATATTCAGATCATGATCATTACACATTATGACCAGTGATTCCAAACCTGTGCGACACAGAACCGAATTTCTGAGCATATTTACCCTTAAACTTCAATATATTTTTTTGTTTTAACTATAACAAACGTGAGAATCGGTTCTGAACCGCATGGTCCTTGTCACAAAGTGTTTGAGAACCACTAGACTCTACGGGAAACCCCCGAATTCCTAGGAAATGCCGACTAGTTTACGTCCGTACATTCTCCTAGGAAGCAGACGTGACAGCCTAGCAAACAAACAAGAAGACGAACTGAGAAGTCTCAAGTGCTGTTGTCCACATGTTTGGCCTAAAAACTTAGGCACATTAATGACTGTCACTAATAACTAAGCCGTATCACCCCGTGAGAACGTCGCTCACTCAGATAACTTCAACTTCAACTAATTTAGAAGTGGATTCTCAATGGAGATTGGCAATGAGTAAGATTTCCTCGCGGTAAAGAAAGAGAAACAACAACAACAAACAAACAAACAAAGAAACAAACAACAACAGCAAAAGTTAGCGGCCCTTATTAAACACCATTTCTGTCCCCCCCCCCCTTTTTTTTTTTAGTGCAGAGGTTCTTAACCTGAGGCCTTGGCGGGATTGCAGGAAAAGAAGTCACAGAACAAAGTCATAAACAGTGTTTCATAAAAACTCCCAAGTTTTTCAGTGTTTATGAAATTATATTTGTAGCGACTTTTTTTTCTGTGACTTTTTCCTGGGACATTTTCCGGGGACTTTTTAAAGTTTTTTCCCGCGACTTTTTTTCCGCTCCCGTGGGCGACCCACGAAAGGGTGTCAGGGGCATTCGAGTGCTGCGAGAGAGAGAGGCGGTGGGTGGTAGGAAGTTTTAGGCAAAGAGGTAGATAAAGAGCGATGGACAGAAAGGGAGTGTGCTATAATGACTCCTAATGGGATATAAATAGCCAGAGATCTAGAAGGATGGAAAGAGTACGAGAAAATGAACGAGCCAGCAAAGGGGGGGGGGGTGGGAGGAGACTGTTGCGAGAGCGTAACTGTGTGACATTTGTAACATCACGAACCTGCTATAAATGAGCGTCCTGGCGGCCTTGTCATGGGCGGCCTAGACCAATCAGGGCCGCTCAAGAACCACGGCCATGGCACCGCGGGGAGGCAATCGCTGCAAGAACGGCGGGGAGACAATCATGCCGTGTAGAGCTTAATATATCGGCCTTAATTAAGGGTGTCATTTTACTCCGAAACACGGGGGCGCCATTATTAGAAATGGGGGGGGGGGTTGCGGGGAGCCACTACTGCCCAATATTCAAACTACCAATTTTTGTTTTCCATATTTAAATCTTAGGAAAGAAAGCGGTTTGGAAGAGGGGGAGGGGGGAGGAATTTGCGTAGCTTAAAGAGATTTTTTGTAATTGTTCGAGAGCCCGCACAGTGGAACATAGACCAAAGACAAAAAACACATTTTTGCATTTAAGCGCGATTTACAAGCCAAGGTCATGCCCAAAGCGAGTGCAAAAACTTCACATCTATGTTGTGCATTTTTCGGCCTTATAACAATACTAACACTAAAGGGTTTTAGTTTAAATTTAAAAAAAAAAATCTTTCACATTTCAGTGATAATTTATCAGGCAAGGAGACGTGATGTGTTCTTTTATGACAAGAGGAAAGTTAAACATAGGACTTTTTAGGAAAAAGACCCCAAAAAAATAAAAATAAAAAATAAGAGAAAAAATATAGATAAGAAGAAAGTTAGATAAAAAGAAAGAAATGCGAATAAATATGTCTTGGCCGTTGCCGAATTGAAACCAGATTAGCTGTTCCCCTTTCTTAATGGTGGGCCCCTATCGGACGGCAATGGTTTACAAGACTTTTGGACTGCTTTGTCTGCTAGCGATCAAATTCTTTTGTTGTGATGTTGGAAGCAGACGCTAACACGGACACCGTGCTGGTCAGCGAGTTGAAACTGGCGAGAACGATTACGGGCTCCGTCACGCTTCAGTTCCCTGACCGACTGACCCGTGACGCAGAGGATCCATTCGAGGCAACTCGTGAAAACTGGCAGTGGCGTCACCGCGCCGGGTGATGAATCAAAGACGGGCGCCGGTCAAAACTGGGTGACCGACGAGTGAACGTTATTGACTTAGTTGCAGTGGCGTAGCGAGCTTAACTCGCGCCCGGGGCACAATACCTTTTTAGCGCCCCCAATACCTTTTTAGCGCCCCCCCTATTCGAAAACCATACAATATTATAGTAAAATATACCATTTGGCGCCCCTTTGTTAGTAGCGCCCGGGGCATGATGCCCCCCTCACTACGCCACTGCTTAGTTGTATCCGACACTGACATCCATGCTTTGCTCATGGGGTTAGGGTGTCATCTCTGTGCCAGGACCTTTCACTAGAGCAGTGGTTCTCAACCTTCCTAATGCCGCGTCCCTTTAACACAGTTCCTAATGTCGTGACGACCCCCAACCACCAAATTATTTTCGTTCCTACTTCATAACTGTATAGTATATTTGTTTTCCGATTGGTCTTAGGCGACCCCTGGGGAAATGGGTCGTTCGACCCCCCAAAGGGGTCGCGACCCACAGGTTGAGAACCGCTGCACTAGAGAGAGGGGGTTAGGGGTCGAGCCTTGAGCTTTAAGCCTTAGGCACTGAAATAAATGTGTCATTAGGAATAGACTTGTAGGCACTTGCAGGGTCCTAATTACTACCTGTTGAACAATTCCCCAAGAACTGTGACAGGTGAGAATTGTTAATTTTTCCTGGCGATGATTTCAGAGCCTTTGACTTAACAGTGTTGAATAAAAATGAATTTAGTACAGCGGTTCTCAACTTGTGGGTCGCGACCTCTTTGGGGGGTCGAATGACCCTTTCACAAGGGTCGCCTAAGACCATCGGAAAACAAATATACTATGATATACCCCACATTTATGAAGTAGCAACAAAAGTAATTTTGTGGTTGGGGGTCACCACAACATGGAGACCTGTAGTAAGGGGTCGCGGCTTTAGGAAGGTTGAGAACCACTGCTTTAGTAGGATATTTAAAAATAAAATTAAATAATATCGGCTTCAAAAACTGTCGTGGCCTGGGCCTTCTGTTGACCACTAAGAAGTATGGTGACCTCTGAGATGTACATGTAACAAGAAATTGATGACGTAATATGAAGCTTTTTAATTTTTTAAGATGAGCCATGATAAAATGAACCGTGAAAAAAAAGACTCATGGCAAAATGACCAATGCCCAAGTGACCCATGGCAAAGTGACCCATGTGGCCAAACGACCCACGTCCAGATGAACTATGGCGGGTCATCCATGACTAAAACGACCAGTGCGTCATGACAGAGTGCATGACATCTGAATGACAAGGGCTTTTCCCCTATGTAAGCGTCCCTCGGAATGATGAAATCTGTTTACGCTTATAAATGTGGGGTACGTCCATGAAGGGAAAAAATATGTTCATGTTTTGTAGCGTAAAGAAAGAAATTGGTTGGTTGATATCATTTCCACCTTCATGTCATTTGTGGTTGTCATGGTTCGGTTAAGTAAACATGGATTCGATGTAATTGGCTGGATGACATGGACTGAATGATATTGGCTGGATGACATGAATTGGAAGATATTGGTTGGATGATTGGATTAGATGACATGGATTAGATGACATGGATTGGATGACATGGATGGGATGACATGGATGGGATGACATGGCTGGGACGACATGGATGGGGTGACGATACTGTGGATGGAGAGGAAAGAAATTATTCAGTTTAATAGAATAAATAAGTGTGCGTTACTCAACTAACTGGAATCGAGTTTAGAAACAAGAAGCATGATAGTAATGGATAGAAACAAGAAGAATGGTAGTAATGGGTAGAAACAAGAAACATGATGTTGGAGCCGGCACACATTTATGATAAGTAAGCCGCCCCCAAGGGCAAGCTACTCTGTTTAAAACCTATTTGGACGTACCCTATAGCAGTGTGGGATATGAAGACGACTGTTAAAAGCGTGTTTTTTTCCCCTCAGATCTGTATTTAGGTTCCTCTAACAACAATTTAAAAAATATATCTTTCTGAGAGCCTTAGTACAACATTTATAGAACAAACTATATTTTTAGCAGAAGGGGAAAAACAAACAGCCAAGGTATGTCACACAACGTTTCCTGCGAGAGACCTAGATTACTATTCTGTATTTGGTACTGTTCAAAGAAGTGATCAGATGACAGTGTACACAGGAGTTCTCGGCGCGCGAGACATCGGCGTACCAGGAACGCGATGACGCGAGATGTTGCAGGACTAAATGACGAAATCTGCCGAAAACTGCCAAAAACTTCCGAAAACTGCCGGAAACTACCAGGACAGCGTCACGAGAGTATTTGACACAGTCTGTCTATTTCTCGTGTACAGTCTGACTCTGATTCATCCCATTCTGACTACTTCCTACATCTACACTGACTTTGACAATTAACATTGCTGTATCATGCACATTCCTCCCCCCCCCCCTTGGGCTGTGCACAATATGCAATATGTGACATCAAGACAAATGCACAGCAAAGTAAATCATACGTTTATACAGTCTGACTATTTCATACATTTATACAGTCTGACTATTTCATACATTTATACACTCTGACTATTTCATCATACATTTATACACTCTGACTATGTTACACATTCGACACATTCTGACTATGTGAGTCAGTTATGCGCCCCCCCCCCCCCGCTGCCCCAACACTCACTCCACCACCTCGACCCCCGTGATGCCATAGGCGTGGCTTACAATATTTCACACAATCCAGGTGAGACAGATGCTACCACTAATTTAAAATCCTAAGAAGCAAACACAAAGATTGGGGGGGGGGGGGGGGGGGCGGGTGCGGTTAACGAAAAAAAAGGTTTGGCAGGAGGGGGGAACGACATATCGGTTTTTTGGGGCGCTGTACATGGCTCCCTGTTTTTATCCCTATTTAAACACATTATTGTAGCGATCGAATCAATAGGATTAGCACTGATAGGTCATTGTTCGGGGTGAGTTGAAACGGATCACGAGATGTGAACGAATTTATTTATTGCATTTCTCGGCGTCATTACCGTACAATTTGTTGAGGAGGGGTCTCGTAAGGGGGGTCTCGTAAGGGAATGGCAATGTGTATGAAACAAGACAATGAACAAATGAGACGATTGTAGACAGAGAGAAAAAAAGATATTAACAAATGAAAGAAAATATGAACAATTAAAAGTCATTGAATAATCGAAACATAATAGGGACACATGGAGAAAAAATAAGGACAAATGGACAAAAATATGGACAAATGAGACAAAATAGGGAAAAATGAAACAAAATAGGGACACATAAAACAAAACAGGGACAAATGAAACGAAATAGGGACAAATGAAAATCCCATGAACATAAGAACATATATCGAAATGAAGCGAAATTTGAACAACATTCAGAATAGGAACACATGGAAAAAAGGAAAGATAATCAGTTATCATATGTACACCTGAAAAGATTTTAAACACTGGAAGCTTATGAACCATGCCATAAGAGGTCTAGGAATAACAGAAACACAAATTTATTTAGCGAAGACCTTCTCGGGAAAATCCGATGCTATAATTAGGTTCAAACCAGAATCAACCCACAAAGTTAAACTTCGGGTTGGTATTTGGGGGTATGTGACAGAAATATGTTGTTTTTTCGTTGTTCGTACCTGGACGCCACTTCATCTGCTCAAACAAAGAAACATTTATATCTTACGGTCTAGCGTGTGTATATATCTTATCCCAAATGATCTCAAACTATTTCGAATACCGTATCTGAAACTTATACATTTACGGCGCCCCAAAGTCAGAAGAGGGAAAAAAAAGAAATAAATTTTCACCTTTATTGTAGGAAGTGTTGTAGAAGAGTAATATTTTTGAAATGTGATAGTGAAGTGTGATAGTGAAGTGTGATAGTGAAGTGTGATAGTGAAGTGTGATAGTGAAGTGTGATAGTGAAGTGTGATAGTGAAGTGTGATAGTGAAGTGTGATGAGCGAAGAAGACAACAAAGGGCTTACAGTACCGAGTGAAAAGCATATCGACTGGGCGAAAGGGAACTTTTCGACTTTTTCAAAATATGGTCGCATTCGGTCATGTGACCGAGTCTCGAATTCCACGAGAAGTCGATCAATTCATGTTTTACGCAGTGCCGCTGTACTAGTCGCTATAATAACTCTCTTCTCATTTAGTGTGTAAGAAACCGGTACACATATGTGTTTTACTGTACTGTGTACATACATGAGTTTTGTTGGACTTGGCTGTATGTGTATAGACATATTTTGTAGCTGTGTGTTACATACCAATTCGCTATCAATATAATGTTTTTTTTTATGCACTGTTTAGTAATCGTTGCGGCCATGCTTAACATTCTGTGTAGTAGTCGATATGGCCATAATGTATACACTGAGTTGTAGTCGATATGGCTGCGTTTCATAAAATACTCACTTATCCACGGGATTTTACCCATGTTATCGCGGACAATTCTTTGTTATTTTCCTGTTCACGTGTACTTGTGTACATGGAGTTACCGTGGTTTGACCACAGTCCGCATATTGTCGGTGTACATGGAGTTACCGTGGTTTGACCACAGTCCGCATATTGTCGGTGTACATGAAGATTCCCAAGTGATCCACCCGTTATTTGATATAAATATTATTCGCTCTCCCGGGGGTCATAGAAAAGTTTAAATAAAATGTATTTCCTAACTGTCAATGAGGTTAGTGTTCTACACAGCGCCCTGCGAACTGAGCACCCGTATAGTGTGCCATTCTTTAGAGGGCACCAAAATGTGTCATTTTTTCATGAAATATATGTGTTATCATCTGTAAGTCTCACCGTAAATCTCACTGTAAGTCTCACCGTAAGTCTCACTGTAAGTCTCACTGTAAGTCTCACCATTAGTCTCGCCGTAAGTCTCACTGTAAGTCTCACTGTAAATCTCACCGTAAGTCTCACCGTAAGTCTCACCGTAAGTCTCACCGTAAGTCTCACCGTAAGTCTCACCGTAAGTCTCACCGTAAGTCTCACCGTAAGTCTCACCGTAAGTTTTCACCGTAAGTCTCACTGCGAACAAGTCACGTAACAGTTGTCACACGTTAAAAGTCAGTGTTAGTTCAAAATACGACGCTAAATACAAACGGCTCTCAAACGGTTTCATCCCACCAAGCACAATAACTGGGATAAAATGGAAGTATATTAAGTAGACGTCTGCTTGCTAACGTGGTGGGATAATGTCAGATCATTGCAGCGAATTAATTAACTGTACTTAAAAATTACAACAAAAAAAATAATTAAATTAAGCAACTAAACCAAAAAAGTGATTATGTTTTAGTTATGACACACAACGTAGAAATATGTAACATTCTTCAAGATATGTAACATTCTTCAAGAGACGTAACATTCTTCAAGATACGTAACATTCTTCAAGATATGTAATATTCTTCAAGATGTGTAACATTCTTCAAGATATGTAACATTCTTCAAGATATGTAATATTCTTCAAGATATGTAACATTCTTCAAGATATGCAACATTCTTCAAGCTATGTAACATTCTTCAAGATGTGTAACATTCTTCAAGATATGTAACATTCTTCAAGATGTGTAACATTCTTCAAGATATGTAACATTCTTCAAGATATGCAACATTCTTCAAGATGTGTAACATTCTTCAAGATATGTAACATTCTTCAAGATATGCAACATTCTTCAAGATGTGTAACATTCTTCAAGATGTGTAACATTCTTCAAGATATGTAACATTCTTCAAGATATGTAATATTCTTCAAGATACGTAACATTCTTCAAGATACGTAACATTCTTCAAGATATGTAACATTCTTCAAGATACGTAACATTCTTCAAGATATGTAACATTCTTCAAGATACGTAACATTCTTCAAGATATGTAACATTCTTCAAGATACGTAACATTCTTCAAGATACGTAACATTCTTCAAGATACGTAACATTCTTCAAGCTATGTAACATTCTTCAAGATATGTAACATTCTTCAAGATGTGTAACATTCTTCAAGATATGTAACATTCTTCAAGATGTGTAACATTCTTCAAGATATGTAACATTCTTCAAGATATGCAACATTCTTCAAGCTGTGTAACATTCTTCAAGATGTGTAACATTCTTCAAGATATGTAACATTCTTCAAGATGTGTAACATTCTTCAAGATATGTAACATTCTTCAAGATATGCAACATTCTTCAAGATGTGTAACATTCTTCAAGATATGTAACATTCTTCAAGATATGTAATATTCTTCAAGATATGTAACATTCTTCAAGATATGCAACATTCTTCAAGCTATGTAACATTCTTCAAGATATGTAACATTCTTCAAGATGTGTAACATTCTTCAAGATATGTAACATTCTTCAAGATGTGTAACATTCTTCAAGATATGTAACATTCTTCAAGATATGCAACATTCTTCAAGATGTGTAACATTCTTCAAGATATGTAACATTCTTCAAGATATGTAACATTCTTCAAGATATGTAACATTCTTCAAGATATGTGACATTCTTCAAGATGTGTAACATTCTTCAAGATATGTAACATTCTTCAAGATATGCAACATTCTTCAAGCTGTGTAACATTCTTCAAGATGTGTAACATTCTTCAAGATATGTAATATTCTTCAAGATATGTAACATTCTTCAAGATATGCAACATTCTTCAAGCTATGTAACATTCTTCAAGATATGTAACATTCTTCAAGATGTGTAACATTCTTCAAGATATGTAACATTCTTCAAGATATGTAACATTCTTCAAGATATGTGACATTCTTCAAGATGTGTAACATTCTTCAAGATATGTAACATTCTTCAAGATATGCAACATTCTTCAAGCTGTGTAACATTCTTCAAGATGTGTAACATTCTTCAAGATATGTAACATTCTTCAAGATGTGTAACATTCTTCAAGATATGTAACATTCTTCAAGATATGCAACATTCTTCAAGATGTGTAACATTCTTCAAGATATGTAACATTCTTCAAGATATGTAATATTCTTCAAGATATGTAACATTCTTCAAGATATGCAACATTCTTCAAGCTATGTAACATTCTTCAAGATATGTAACATTCTTCAAGATGTGTAACATTCTTCAAGATATGTAACATTCTTCAAGATGTGTAACATTCTTCAAGATATGTAACATTCTTCAAGATATGCAACATTCTTCAAGATGTGTAACATTCTTCAAGATATGTAACATTCTTCAAGATATGTAACATTCTTCAAGATATGTAACATTCTTCAAGATATGTGACATTCTTCAAGATATGCAACATTCTTCAAGATATGTAACATTCTTCAAGATATGTAACATTCTTCAAGATATGTAACATTCTTCAAGATATGTAACATTCTTCAAGATATGTAACATTCTTCAAGATATGTAACATTCTTCAAGATATGTAACATTCTTCAAGATATGTAACATTCTTCAAGATATGTAACATTCTTCAAGATATGTAACATTCTTCAAGATACGTAACATTCTTCAAGATATCTAACATTCTTCAAGATATCTAACATTCTTCAAGATATTTAAAATCCTTTTTTTTTTTAAATGTCGTTACATGCGTTCATTTTCTATTAAAAAAATTAAAATTCTATGACAAAGAATTTCTTAACTTTAAAAAAATAATGTGTCATCATTGAACATGGATCAGATGTCATATCATTTCAAGAGCAGTGCCATGTGACATCAAATTTTCAAGTCAATTCAAAGCAACAAACAATTTCCGTCGATCAATTTTCTGTCGACGAAATGTCTTTCAATCAAATTTCCGGTAACCATTCGCGAGACGTGTTTCTCAATTTGAATATTTTTTATTGTTTACCACCACAGAGCGCCACCTGGTGTCTCCATCGACACCGGATGTGACGACACCCTAACTCAAGGCTGTGAGAAACATGACCGGTAAGTGAAGTCATTTTTAGGGTGTACGTGTTAATGGTAGTGGTGGGGGTGGGGGTGGGGGGTTGGAGGGGCCCCGGGGGGGGGGAGGGGGGTCTTTTTGAGTTGTATCGAATAGTTTAAAAATTTAGCACAACTCTTCTTTGCGGTTAAATTCGGGGTTTGTTAATAATGTTTTTTTTAATGTTTGGCAAAGTCAAGACTCAATTAATTCAAGACGGAGCTATGCCCCGACTCAACTAATCCACGACTCAACTGATCCACGACTCAACTGATCCACGACTCAACTGATCCACGACTCAAATAATCCACGACTCAACTAATCCACGACTCAACTGATCCACGACTCAACTAATCCACGACTCAACTAATCCACGACTCAACTAATCCACGACTCAACTGATCCACGACTCAACCTAAACCATTATTCAACGTATCCACTACTGAGAAAAGTCTAATGGATAACAATATTCTACTCTCACGCGTAGTGACGCCGCTGTAAGTCTCGCAATAGCTGCACACACTACAACAAAGTACACATACACAATCCAACCAAGTACATGTACATAACCAAACTCATGGTCTAAACACACATGGACAATTTGTGATGTGATTTATTCAATAGATATGCTGTCAATATTTTCCGATTTCGTTCATATTACAATTCCGCGTAGCCTGGAATAGTGACCCCGACCAGCGTCACAAACTGCTATCCCGACCAGCGTCACAAACTGCTATCCCGACTAGCGTCACAAACTGTTATCTCGACCAGCGTCACAAACTTATTCCAATACCTACCCGAGGTGTGGGGGGGGGGGGGGTCACCCTATCAGTTACGCACCTGTCTATCTGCCATCCACGATCATGACGTAAGTTGTTAGTTCGCCGTCTGCTGCCTACGACTGGCCAGACGCAGCTAGTCGGCGTTGGTCCCTGTCAGCTGTAGTGCGTTAGCGTTGTCACTGTCAGGGTGTTTTTAACACCTGGACCTGTGGTGCGGCAATGTCTGGAAAGGATGAGGAACCAAGCTCACGACCGCTGGTCACAGCTACGTGATGATGTGTGTCTCCTTCCACTCCTGCCAGGGATAACCTAACTCGGGATATCGTCTATATCTCGACACCACCCAAATCTCTGGATACCATCTATTTTATGACACCACCCAAATCTCTGGACACCATCTATATCTCGACACCACCCGAATCTCTGGACACCATCTATTTTATGACACCACCCGAATCTCTGGACACCCTCTATTTTATGACACCACCCGAATCTCTGGACACCATCTATTTTATGACACCACCCGAATCTCTGGACACCATCTATTTTAATTTGACTTACGCCGATGGTACTCAGGGTCTGCGTGTCTCGCGTGTCTCGCGTGAGAGTCTCAAGTTACAGGAACGTAGCAACAACAGGAGAAAAGTGACAGGAAAAAAGTGACGGTCAAAAAGTGACAGGAGAAAAGTGACAGCAGAAAAATGACAGGAAACAAGTGACAGGAGAAAAGTGACAAGAAAAAAGAAGTATTATGGTTTAAAATAATCTGCGTCTGATCTCACCCGACACATCTCACCCGACACATCTCACCCGACACAGCTCATCCGACACATCTCACCCGACACATCTCACCCGACGCATCTCACCCGACACAGCTCACCCGACACATCTCACCCGACATATCTCACTTAGTTCTGGAATCGAAGGAAAGCAAGAAGGTGCACTTCATTGTGGTACTAGTTTAGTGGTAACATCATCACCGGAAGAAATATCACGTGACAAGCGACCACTTGTCAGCCAATGCTCTTCTACCCGGGGCGTCTTTGCTAATTCTGCTTAAAACTTGGCATAGTGGTAAGTCATTTATTATTTGACTTTACAAGAATAAGACAGAGATTATTAAACAACTACTTAAGTGTGTCTCAACAGCATGATGTACTTCTACTTGTGAACTCTGGAACGACGATAGATATACTGTGCTTTTGGAAGACTAAATTCTATCAAATTGTTATAATCCCAAACTATCATGGGGGGGGGGGGACCCCATTCAAAAAGTGGTACATATCACATACCGTACAGATTACTTAGATGAATCTCAACATCGATCAAGTGACACACACAAAAACAGCCATCAACATAAAACTATTTCTTTAACTTTTTTCTTTGGTATTACAAATTCCAAAATGTCTACCGAGCTGACGACTTACAGCCAACATCCGGGTAACCTCAGACCCAGACGTCTACCGTTGCTATAATGACAATAACGTCACATCTGGCTCACTACTGGGTGACGAGGGGGGGGGGGGGAAATCCACAGCCGTTCAGACATCGTTGTCTCTGACTGACCTCGCCAAGAGGTCTCGCCCCCCCCCCCACCGGCCCCACCATCCTACCGCCACCCGTACTCGCGCCCTCCTCCCTGCTACCACCACGGGGGAGTCGCCCCCGGTGTTTGCAGAACATGCATCTGCATACCATTTGCATATTGACCGGCACTCGCGCCCCCTGGCGCATAAGATGATCAAGTTAGGTAATGGCCGACCCGATGGGCTGTCAGGGAAATTGGATTTATTTATAGAACTTGTTGTCTTCATTTCTTGATTCCCAGCCCCTCCCCCCCCCACCACCCCTATTTTTTCCTCACCCCCCCACTCACACAATTCCAGAATGTACTTTAAAGTACATCAGCATTTTTGCCTTGGTCAATGGTCAGCAAACTCATTAGTCAAAAGAGGCAAAAAAAAAAAATCAGCAGCAGGGCCATTAAAATTTTTTTGAGAGCCAAATTTCAAGAACCATTATTTTTCGGAGTCAAAACCGATTTGTGGCCGAATGGCCGAGCCGCACTCAGGTCACGAAATAGCCGCACGCGGCTCACGAGCCGCGATTCGCCGACCACTGGCCTAGGTGGTGCGTGTCATTTTAAAGACGATGTCGAAGCCATTATTTATTTTTGTAGGTTTGTTGTTCATCTTGTCAATTAATGAGTACCTCAGGGGAAATAATAAATGTTTTTTTTTTTAAATAAGAGGAAATAATTACGTATTAATTTATAAAACTACGTCCAATTGTTGTAATAGGCATAAACATTTGAGTTATCATTTTTCATTTGTTGACACATATTTGTACGAATCCCCCCCCCCCCTTTTTCCACTCAAAGGAAAAAAAACAACTTTTTGTGTTGTGATGTCTCTATAAGTAATAAAAGATTTCTAACGAGGCCAAATCGAAATGGCTTATCTTGGCCACCAATTTTAATGTGTATCTGAGCTCCGTTATCATTGAGAATTGAGAACTGAGATGGAGCTCTGTTCATAAATAATTATGGTGAAACTTCCTAAGCTGAAAGGTTAAGTGAGTTACAACGAGGGCCTTTGCGGTTCTGTTATGGGCTTAGGGCTGTGCAATATGGATTACGGTTATGCTAAGGGGGTAAGGATTAAAGGGATGTGTTATAAGGTGTAAGGGTAATTTAGGATTAATATTAATGGCCTAGTTATATGGAATAGGTGTATGCTTACTGCAATTTTGTTATTCTCTTCATAAACGATTCTTCACCTAATGCCTAAACCATTTCTGTATTAATCTTTTACTCCCATCTCTTCCCTTCTGAAATTTCATCCCAAATTTTTCTCTTTCACTCCCTCATTTTCTTCCACTCCCCCAGTTTTTCACTCCGACTCTTACCCTTCTCTTAGTCCACATTCTCCCAAGTTTCATCTAATTAGTAGTTGAATGTCTGATAAGTTTGCTCGCCAGTACGTGCCCCCCAGGCACGGGGAATCATGGCGGCTGTCGCAGAACTTCGGCCTTCAGTGTAGTAGGGGCATGAGGAAGACCCGGGTCCGGATAGCGGGTCAGGGTGGAGATTTTTGAGTGGGTCAGGGTGGGGCTATTTCAGTGGATCAGGGTGGAGCTATTTTAGTGGATCAGGGTGGAGCTATTTTAGTGGATCAGGGTGGAGCTATTTTAGTGGATCAGGATGGATCACTTTTATTGGATCAGGGTGAAGCTCTTTTAGTGGATCAGGGTTGAGATTTTTTAGTGGATCGGGGTGGAGCTACTTTACTGGATCAGTGTGGATCTATTTCAGTGGATCAGGGTGGAGCTATCATTAGGCTCGTGATGTAAATTTTTTCCGTAATTCAACTTTAAAAACGAACTATGGTTGTATGTGGGAGAGCAAATCTATTTATTTAAACATCCCAACCTCAGGGGCTTATATAAATATGTACATACACACATATACACATATACCGGTCCATATCTAGATTTATATATCAATCTCTTATCATTCCAGTCCCCAGTACATCACCATCCTTTATCAATTATATCTCTCTTACATCACCATCTTTGACCAATGCATTCTTGTACACCTCCATCTCTCATATTTCATGTCACCCACATGACTCTATATCTCCCCTAAATCTCCACAATGTCTACCCTATATCTCCCCCATATCTCCCCTAGGTCTCCTCTATATCTCCACCACATCTCCTCCACATCTCTATATCTCCTCCACGTCTCCTCTACACTATTCCATATCTCCTCTATACTCCTCCATATCTCTTCCATATCTCATCTATATCTCCCTTATTTCTCACCCATATCTCCCCTATATCTCCACCATATTTTCCCTATTTCTCAACCATATCTCCCCTATACCTCATCCATATCTCCACTATTTCTCAATCATATCTCCAACATCTCTCCTCTCCCCAGTGTTGAAGCAATGAAGGAGAAGTCCAAGAATGCTGCCAGGACTCGCAGAGAGAAGGAAAATGCCGAGTTCTACGAGCTGGCCAAAATGCTGCCCCTGCCGTCGGCCATTACGTCACAGCTGGACAAGGCCTCCATAATCAGGCTGTCCACCAGCTACCTGAAGATGAGGGCAGTGTTCCCTGATGGTGAGTAACTAAGTGGCTGTGTGGGTGTGTGTGGACGTTGGAATGTGGGGCAGGGAATTGGGGGGGGGGGTGGATATATGATTTCTTTAAACCTTATACCACATTTAAGAAGCAAAACGTGCAAATTACTCTCGATAATCACTGTTATAATCATTGTTATCATCACGGTTGAAGACTTAGTTTGAACCTGATTGATTTTTTAAAAAATGACATGATCTTTTTTCTTCTTGGCTGAAATGGCCCAATCATGACCCAATCATGGCCCACTCATGACCCAATCATGACGCAATCATGACGCAATCATGACGCAATCATATTCCAATCATGACCCAATCATGACCCAATCTGACGCAATAATGTTCCAATTATGACCTAGACATGACCCAATCATGATGCAATCATGATCCAATCACAACCCAATCATGGCGCAATCATGGCCCAATCATGGCCCAATCATGACCCAATCATGACCCAATCATGACCCAATCTGACGCAATAATGTTCCAATTATGACCTAGACATGACCCAATCATGATGCAATCATGATCCAATCACAACCCAATCATGGCCCAATCATGGCCCAATCATGGCCCAATCATGACCCAATAATGACCCAATCATGACCCAATCTCCTCTTTCATGATACCTCACCCCCTGCCCCGTTATCACTCCCTCACCTCCCTGAACACTCTTCATACAACCAGCTCCCTCTCTCTTGTCCACATTCTTCACCTAACCCGCTCCCCCCCCGCCCCCCTTTCTAACTCCCTCGACATCCACCCAGACCTCTTCATCACTCATTAAAAAGAGTCCCAAATTTCAAATCCAACCAGTCTTTAACACCCCCCTTCTCTTCTCTCTGCCATCGCTCCATCCCCAAAGATCTCTCATCCCCAAAGATCTCGATCCCCAAAGATCTCTCCATCCCCAAAGATCTCTCCATCCCCAAAGACTGATTTTAGCCCTTCACTCCCTCTTTCTCTCTCTCTCTGGGTCCATCCCTCCTAAAAAACTATCAATTACCCTAAGTAAACCAAGACCGCGTACAATGCCCCCCAGTCACGCGACGAGCTATAATACTAAAGATCATATTAAAGTAGCGAGCATCAAGACCCTCTTAACTCTCACCACGAGCCCCGTGGGGGGGGAGTGGGGGGGAGTGGGGTGATGTTCACAATGGATATAACGCGAGGGCTTGAGCCGGCACCGATCCTGATGTGGATGGATCCATGAATATAAGACTATTAGTGTTATAAGTGTTAAGTCCCTTAACAATGGTGTATACACCCTAAGTTAAATTAGTTTGATATTTGTGTAAAAAGGAGAAAAACTTCGCAAAGATATGTACATATATAGACGATAGTTTTCATGACATATGATAATCATAATGCGTGTTAGACTATCCAACACTTGCAGCCGTCTCTTAACCATCATGTTGAGTTATAAAGTATTGTCAAAAATGTGTTGGAATAATTGTGTATATTTTGTTACATTTCAAAGTTCTTCATTCATTTTGGGTACCTTTACTTGGCAACTTCGGGCCCTACCTCCCCTTCATACCCACCCCATCCCGCAGAACAATAAGTATCACAGGGAGTACTTGAATGTTGGGTGGAGGCGAGGGGAGCGAAAAAAAATGTGTTGGGGGGGGGGTGCTCTGTAAATGTGAATTATTTTTTTATATTACAATGGAAACAAGTCAGCCGATTGAAATTACTTGTTACGGGGATGCCGCCCCTGGTTGAAGTTAAGTATTTTTAAGAATAAATTAGAGTACCTGTCCGCTTAGCCCCCCACACACCCCCCCCCCCCCCCCCGATCGCCACTACATCCCTGAATAAATCGGCACCAAGTAAGCCTACGGTCAGGGATGATAGAAAGTCCAGTAGGGTACCCCCCCTCCACACCGGTTCGTGGATCCCTTGTGTCTTGAGCCGGCCAATTAGCAGGGCCGGCCCTCGACTCACACAAGGTCTGGTGCCCGCACGGTCCGCAATCTGCCGGTCATTATGCGCTCATACGGCACGCGATTGGCCGTTGAGGACTCTTGTGCCGTCCGTCTCTCTTCCCTGGCACAGGGGGGCCCTTGAGAATTAAAAGAAAACTGTAGTGCTTGGCCTCCGGGGGGAGGAGGGGGGTGGAAGGATCTAAACGGTATTTCAACATTTTAAGTCAGTTTGTCCTGTCATTGGGATGACCTTCATAGTAACACAAAAAAAAAAAAAATTAATATCTTATCCAGTAAATCTGAGAGGTGAAAATTTAAGTTAACGCATTTACGGGTCTCCAGGTTTGAGAGAGTAACCCCGGGTTTTAGATCATAACTCCAGGTTTGAGAGAGTAAAGCCGGGTTTTAGACCGTAACTCCAGGTTTGAGAGAGAGTAACCCCGGCTTTTAGATCATAACTCCAGGTTTGAGAGAGTAACTCCGGGTTTGGTACAGTCACTCCGGGTTTTGGACAGTAACTCCGGGTTTGGGACAGTAACTCCGGGTTTGGGAAAGTAACTAAGGGTTTGGGACAGTAACTCCGGGTTTGGGACAGTAACTCCGGGTTTGGGACAGTAACTCCGGGTTTGGGACAGTAACTCCGGGTTTTGTACAGTAACTCCGGGTTTGGGACAATAACTCCGGGTTTGGGACAGTAACTCCGGGTTTGGGACAGTAACTCCGGGTTTTGGACAGTAACTCAGGGTTTTGGACAGTAACTCTGGGTTTTGGACAGTCACTCCGGGTTTTGGACAGTAACTCCGGGTTTGGGACAGTAACTCCGGGTTTGGGACAGTAACTCCGGGTTTGGGACAGTAACTCCGGGTTTTGTACAGTAACTCCGGGTTTGGGACAATAACTCCGGGTTTGGGACAGTAACTCCGGGTTTGGGACAGTAACTCCGGGTTTTGGACAGTAACTCAGGGTTTTGGACAGTAACTCTGGGTTTTGGACAGTCACTCCGGGTTTTGGACAGTAACTCCGGGTTTTGGACAGTAACTCCGGGTCCAGGAAAGATGAAATGTGCAATGTATAAAAACCAAAACAAATCAAAGCTAGACATTTTAAACGATTTTTATTTAAAGCCATGAAATTGCTCCACATATGCACCCCCAACTCCCCAAATCCTCTCAAAATCCACATGCACCTTAAGTCTTAAGCCGCCTTCTGACAATACAGACTATTAATTCAAGTGGCCTCACCCCCTCCCCACCCCCCCCCCCCCCACCAAGCCGGACAACTATTGTGGCGATAGCGAATTCTCAATTGACACGACTGTTGTGCACGGTCAAACAAGGACCCGAGCCCTCAATCACCAATCTTTATTTCATTATGTCCAGCGGCGCCCCCCCCCCCTCAACTCCCTCCAACCAACCCCCACCCCCACACGCTTATTCAAATGTGAGAATCGTCCATCACGTGGTCCGTGGTCATCTATATCTTCTGGGAAGTGTCAAATCAGCTTTTTTTTTTAAAGAAAAAAAAAGGAAAAACTTTAATTTTTTTTCCTGCAAGATTGCCCAAGATTTGAGGCCATAAGGTTTCCCAACCTTTCTTCTTTAAAAGAAAAATCCCAGGTCGATTCATGTCCTCTTAACTTTCATTGACGTCAACATTATGAAAAGAAAGGCATTCTATCTCGCTGAATTTACTTTGTGACCTAAATACCGGTTGGTTAAGTCGCGGGTTGGATTCAGCTGCCGGGTCTGCCTGGACTCAGCTGCCGGGTCCGCCTGGACTCAGCAGCTTGGACTCAGCTAACGCGTCCGCCTGGACTCAGCTGCCGGGTCCGCTTGGACTCAGCTGCCGGGTCCGCTTGGACTCAGCTGCCGGGTCTGCCTAGACTCAGCTGCCGGGTCCACCTGGACTCATCTGCCGGGTCCGCCTGGACTCAGCTGCCGGGTCCGCCTGGACTCAGCTGCCGGGTCCGCCTGGACTCATCTGCCGGGTCCGCTTGGAGTCCCCCAAAGCCATCCTGACAGTCACTTTAAAAAAAAAAAAACTATTAAAAATCTAAAATAGGAAGAAAAAAATAATTGTCCAGCCAAAATAATTTGTCTGTTTACCAACAGGGCCGTACTCTCAGGGTAAGGGGTCTTAACCCTTTGTTTTGATTACAACCATAGCTCTTAATTGGGACTCGGGCAGACATGCACACACGCGCGCATACACCTGGAGAGGCGACCAACGAACAGACACACCCACACACTTCGATAAATCAGACTTTTAGGAGAATGGCCGTAGCCTAAAGATACTTCCGTAGACTTAAGATATTTCCGTAGCCTTAAGATATTGCCTTGCCTTAAAATATTTCCGTAGCCTAACGATATTTCCGTAACGATATTGCCATAGCCTTAAGATATTGCCTTAAGATATTTCCGTAGCCTAACGATATTTCCGTAACGATATTGCCATAGCCTTAAGATATTGCCTTAGCCTTAAGATCGTTCCGTAGCCTTAAGATATTGCCTAAAAACATAAACACTCCAAAAAATAACCAAAAAACTCACTATTTTATATTTTCAGTTCTTTTATTTATATCCTACATAACACCATTACACAGTCATGTGTTGTACATAACACCATAACACCGTCATGTGTTGTACATAACACCATAACACCGTCATGTGTCGTACATAATACATAACACCGCCATGTGTCGTACATAATACATAACACCGTCATGTGTTGTACATAACACCATAACACAGTCACGTGTTGTTTATAATACATAACACCGTCATGTGTTGTACATAACACCATAACACAGTCACGTGTTGTACATAATACATAACACCGTCATGTGTTGTACATAACACCATAACACCGTCATGTGTTGTACATAATACATAACACCGTCATGTGTTGTACATAATACATAACACAGTCATGTGTTGTACATAATACATAACACCGTCATGTGTTGTACATAATACATAACACCGCCATGTGTTGTACATAATACATAACACCGCCATGTGTTGTACATAATACATAACACAGTCATGTGTTGTACATAATACATAACACAGTCATGTGTTGTACATAATACATAACACAGTCATGTGTTGTACATAATACATAACACAGTCATGTGTTGTACATAATACATAACACCGCCATGTGTTGTACATAATACATAACACCGCCATGTGTTGTACATAATACATAACACTGTCATAACTGTCACGAACTTTGCCCTCCACATTTCAGTGTTTCTCAGATAATCTCATGTCGAAGCAGATGTGGGGGGGGGGGGGGCATGGCATCTGTTTGAGCCGACGACAAGAAGGTGGGGGTTGTAGGGGGGATATGGGGGAAACTCGGCCCAGGGACTGTGATCTATGTACAACTGGCAAACACGTTGGGGGTCTCTGAACAAGGGATTGGGGGAGGGGGGTGGAGAAATCTTTAAATTTGGTTTTATTTTTATAAAGTATTGATTTCACCCCCACACCACCCCCACTTCTGCCAGCTCCTCCTTCGGGAGGGTTAGGCTGTTCTGGTGATGGGTTAGTGTCACTCTTCTTATAGGCGAGTGCTAGTGTTCACTCTGCTTATGTTAGGGTTAGTGTTAGTGTCACTCTTCTTATGATAGGCGAGTGTTAGTGTCACTCTTCTTATGATAGGCTAGAGTTAGTGTCACTCTTCTTATGATAGGCGAGTGTTAGTGTCACTCTTCTTATGATAGGCTAGAGTTAGTGTCACTCTTCTTATGATAGGCGAGTGCTAGTGTTCACTCTGCTTATGTTAGGGTTAGTGTTAGTGTCACTCTTCTTATGATAGGCGAGTGTTAGTGTCACTCTTCTTATGATAGGCTAGAGTTAGTGTCACTCTTCTTATGATAGGCTAGAGTTAGTGTCACTCTTCTTATGATAGGCTAGAGTTAGTGTCACTCTTATTACGATGGGTTACAGCTGACCCCAGTTAAGATAAAATAAAAAGCCGTTTACTGTTTAGTTTAGCCGGCTAAACTGTCCTAGAGTTCAACGCAACCCAGTAACAAAGACTCACATACAACTATAACATATAACTGTAACATATAACTAGTACATAGAACTATAACATATAACTATAACAGTTATAACATTTAACTGTAACATATAACTATAACATATCACTATAAAATATCACTATAACATATAAGTATAACATATAAGTATAACATATAAGTATAACATATAAGTATAACATATAAGTATAACATATAAGTATAACATATAAGTATAACATATAAGTATAACATATAAGTATAACATATAAGTATAACATATAAGTATAACATATAAGTATAACATATAAGTATAACATATAAGTATAACATATAAGTATAACATATAAGTATAACATATAAGTATAACATATAAGTATAACATATAAGTATAACATATAAGTATAACATATAAGTATAACATATAAGTATAACATATAAGTATAACATATAAGTATAACATATAAGTATAACATATAAGTATAACATATAAGTATAACATATAAGTATAACATATAAGTATAACATATAAGTATAACATATAAGTATAACATATAAGTATAACATATAAGTATAACATATAAGTATAACATATAAGTATAACATATAAGTATAACATATAAGTATAACATATAAGTATAACATATAAGTATAACATATAAGTATAACATATAAGTATAACATATAAGTATAACATATAAGTATAACATATAAGTATAACATATAAGTATAACATATAAGTATAACATATAAGTATAACATATAAGTATAACATATAAGTATAACATATAAGTATAACATATAAGTATAACATATAAGTATAACATATAAGTATAACATAACACTATAACATAACACTATAGCATACAGCTAAAACAAAAACATATAACATATAACCAAAACATATAACTATAACAGTTCAATCGAGTTATTGTTAGCTTTCCTCCTTCAAAACCAATCTTATAAACAATCACGAAATTTAAAAAAAACGAATAAAAAAATCCATTCCCCTTGATAATCAGAGGCGGATAAAAGGTACGGGCGCAAGGGGGTGATTCGTTTAGGGTTTCTCCTCCCCCACCCCAACTCACATTTCCTTTCTTTAATTTGTGTCTTTTTTTTTGGCCATCCTCACACGTACCCCTCACATCTATATAACAATGAGTGATATTTTTTCTGGGTCCGCCACTGCAGTCACACAGACACACACGCGCGCGCACGAAGACCTATCACATAGAATATAACTGTGAATGAAGCCAACATATAGAATTGTTACTCACAGTTTCAAGCTGGTATAGATCCAACCCTCAAGCTGACCAGGGAAAAAAAAAACCCCTGTAGCAACATTAGACCGTCGAGCAAATATTTCTTCAACCGGGGCGCCCGGGGGGGGGGGGGGGTTGGAGAAGGGGTGAGACCAAATCGCAAATTTTAAATTCAACATTTCGGAAGTCTTACAGAAACTCCAAACGGGAATTTTGTTTTTTTATTTTATTTTTTCAATATGGGGAAAAAAATATATTTTTTTGTCTCTCTCTCCCCCCCCCCCCCCCAACTTTTTGTCTTTTTAAAGGTGTACGATTTTTCATAAAATATGTTTTTGTTTGATGACGCGGTCTAGTGTCAACACGGCTGGTGTTGTCTCTACGGCCTGGGGTGGATGGCATCGAATTACAGTATCACAGTACGGCACTCGGGATCAGTCTCGATAAGAGAGAGGGTGTTTCTTTTGGATAGGGCGTTTGTGAGAAGTACTGGGCCTCTGACTCTGACTCTGACTCTCTCGAGTGCGAGGTGGTTTGAGAGTTTGACGAGAGTGTGGGGGTCGGTTGCTACACATAAATGGGAGAGTTCTTTCACGGTTTCTCATTGTGGAGTTGGGGGGGGGGGCGTAGGGTGCTAGGTGGCAGCTTCAGGGGCGCAAGGAAAAGTGATTATGTAATATAAGTATGCAAATATGATCCATTTTTAAAATGGATTGTTCGTATAGGGGTGTGTAGTGGGATGTGTAGTGGGATGTGTAGCAGGGGTGTGTAGTGGGATGTGTAGTAAGTGTGTAGCGGGATGTGTAGTGGGGTGTGTAGCGGGATGTGTAGTGGGATTCTCGCGCGATGTGTAGTGGGATGTCTCGCGCGATGTGTCGCGGGATGTGTCGCGGGATGTGTCGTGGGATGTGTCGCGGGATGTGTAGCGGGATGTGTAGTGGGATGTGTAGCGGGTGTATACCGTGTTATGCATGTGCCGCAAGTGATGTGGAAAATAAATAAAATTATATCCCCCCCCCCCCATATGTCAACTAATTCATTCTGATAAAGGCGAACAGAAGACCATTTGAAAAGCATTCACGTCACGAGTTCCATCCTGTCCGCGCAGCTGACCGGACAAAGAAACAAAAACACACGTAAGTCAGCAGACCAAAAACCAACAGAACAACAACCGGACCCGCTTACTTGATCGCGATAAGCTGCGGCCAAACGACTGAACAGTTCGTGGAAAACCCATTACAAGGGTTTGAATTTCAGGGAAACCCTCGCAGATTACCCGTGTACGTCGACGCCGCGACAACGGCCTCACTTTGGAATCAGCACGGAAGATGCGGTTTCAAGACGGCCAGAGATGTCCGATTATTATTTATTTTTTTAAAACTGTTTTCAAAAGTACGCTGTTTGAGAAATTTGCGACAACCATTACGTAGTGGCATAATTCCATTAGGATATTTTTGGAAAGATATTTATGATTTATAAATGCTTATAAAAAAATTATAAAATTTATCCCAGCGCCAGTGATTCCTTAAAACAGTTCCTCGTGTTGTGACGAGCCCCCAACACAAAATTGTTTTCCTAGCTATAAGTGTGGAGTATATGTGTTTTCTTAGGCGACCCCTGGGAAAGGGTCGTTCGACCCCCCCCCCCCCCCCCAAGGGGGTAGGGACCCACAGGTTGAGAACCGCTGATCTCGGATACAATTCATGGATGGATAACGTTACTTAATATATTTTTTTCTAAGATCTTCTTTAATTACTATTTTGCATTAATTAAAAGTGGGTTGTTTTTTTTTGTTTTTTTTTTGCTCTTCTGTTATTGGGGGTTAAATCTTCGACTTAAGAGAGTAAAAGGTGAAGAAGAGGAAAAAAAATTCGCAAAATGAACGGTAGGCTAAAACTTAACCGGCTGTCCGAATCAGATAGGCCGGTCTTGTCGGGCAGAGATACCGACCTAATCAGAGCCGCGAGACGGCCCCAATATTTTCTTAAACTTGCGCGCGGAACAAACGGATGTTATGCTTCGCACGTGTCGAGCGCGCAGCAATCCAAGCCGAGATCGTCTGATGGCCAAGATGGCGGGGGCACACGCACGCGCACACACACGCACGCGCACACACACGCACGCGCACACACGTACACATACACGCATAGCAGGCACTCACGCAAAAACACGCACACAAACGCGCGCACAAACAAACACGCCATTAGGCGTCAGATGTGTCTGTAAGGACGACCGCAAAACGCGAGGGGTGTACACGTTATAGACTTTGTGTACACGTTATAGACTTTGTGTACACGTTATAGACTTTGTGTACACGTTATAGACTTTGTGTACACGTTATAGACTTTGTGTACACGTTATAGACTTTGTGCACACGTTATAGACTTTATGTACACGTTATAGACTTTGTGCACACGTTATAGACTTTGTGTACACGTTATAGACTTTGTGTACACGTTATAGACTTTGTGCGCACGTCATAGACTTTGTGTACACGTCATAGACTTTGTGCTCACGTTATAGACGTTGTGTACACGTAATAGACTTTGTGTACACGTTATAGACTTTGTGTACACGTTATAGACTTTGTGTACACGTTATACCCTTTATGTACAGGTTAGGTTAAACGCTTTTTAGGCGTTGTGTTTATTTGATGTTGTTTTTTTTAGAGGGGGGGGGATCTAACTGTACACTTGGCCTGAACAAAAAAGTATAACCTATAAAATGTACCAAGCTAGGTTTTATTGGATGGTTTACACACAACAAACAGACCTCACAACATTCGATAGCTCTGGAGGGATTTGTTTTTCCTCTTTCCGTTTTCCATATTTGCGCGTCAATTGTTTCTTAAATTTCTTCTTATTGCATAAGAAGAATTGCCCACAGACATTGTGCGCAGACATTGTGCGCAGACATTGTGCGCAGACGTTGTGCGCAGACATTGTGCGCAGACATTGTGCGCAGACAGTGTGCGCAGACAGTGTGCGCAGACATTGTACGCAGACATTGTGCGCAGACACTGTGCGCAGACATTTGTGCGCAGACATTGTGCGCAGACATTTGTGCGCAGACATTGTGCGCAGATATTATGCACAGACATTGTGCACAAACACTGTGCACAGACATTGCGCAGACATTGTGCACAGACATTCTTCTGGCGAGCACATATTCAAATCTCGTAGAGACTGGGTAGATCAAGGATTTTCAACGGTTCCCAATCAATAATCTGGTGCATCTTAAATATTTTATAAATTTTACACGCTCGAAGCTAAACGGTATATTTTCAAATCTTATTAGGTATGTATCCTTTAACATTTAATTCATTTAGTTATTACATTTTGCGTGCGTTGAATTGGAAAATAGAAAAAAACAATTTCTACCAAGATACATTTAAGTCCCGAAAAAAACTCCACACGCTTTGGTGTGTTTGCTATGTCTGCGTTACAAAGTGTAAGAGCTTAGGAATAGATTTATGTTCCCGAAAAATGTGGGTGTGTTCGCGTTGAACATAAAGTTGAGGTGTCGGAACCAGATGAGGGTCTAAATATAGAGAGGAGGCGAAACTAGCGAGTGATGGGAGTGAAGCTCTTCTTTCTGTATCGAAGACAGGCGAGAACTTTCTTCTTTCCGCCATTTTGTTTGTTGTCATTTCCGCCGGTGGGGGGTGTGGGGGGGATGCACTAAGAAAACAAGCGTGAAATCTTTCCCTGTGCAAATGGGGCGTGGGGGAGGGGGGGCACGTGCGCAACAAGGGGCGCCACCCACCGTGTCTTCTAGTCTGGTTTCTTAAAATTATTTATTTTCAAAGTTTCAAAATGTTACCAGAATAAAAAATTTTTTTATTGAAATCTATCTTATAGAGAGTTTTTTTTTTAAAGGCCCCTTCGCTTATTGCTACTAATGTAGCCTATTGTTTAAAAGTTTAGGCTGCATCAGTGGTTCTCAACCTTCATGATGCCGCGACCCTTTCATACAGTTCCTCATGTTGTGGTGAGCACCCCCACCACCCCAACCAACCATAAAATTATGTTCGTTGCCACTTCATAAATATGTGTTTTCCTATAGTCTTAGGCGACCAACCTGTAAGGGTCGTTCGACCACCACACCCCCGGCCACCCCCAATGGGGGCCGCGACCCACAGGTTGAGAACCGCTGTACTAATGTATCATATTATTTTAAACGTTTAGTATACATGGAGACATTATAGGTCTTCTGAAAGAAGCGAGCGGACATTGACGGACACGTGTAGACTAAGTAGTCCACTGCGATACGACTGCATTTATTCTTTATTCTTTTTGTATCCAAATAATATGTATATAGTCTATGTGTACAAAAAAAAAACTGTTCTTTTCAAATTATAGAATTCAGAACATATGTACTGAATGTCTTCAAATTCGGACTTTAAAAAAGGTTTGGGGGGGGGGGGGGGGAATTAGGGCACTTTTCTTAACCGTGGATTTCCATAGTTCAGATCTATAGCGTTTACAAAAACTCATACGCGTTAGTTCAGGATTATTTTTTCTTAACAGTTAGTTCAGGAGTATATGTATACCATAGTTTGAGGACCCCTCACCTAATCCTTTCCCCGCTACTAGACCATAACTGAAACAAAACAACAACAACAACACAACATTAGAAACGACGCACGTTGAACTGGCCATTGAACCTCCTATCATGGCCCAAAAAAATGTGGCCACTGGAGGTCAAAGGTCGAACTCTTAGTTTATGGAGATCTCTCCCCCACACCCCACTCTCCCGCGCCGCACACAAACACAAATATACACCCCCACGGCGCGTGTCGCCACAAATAAAGACCCGGATTAAATAGCTAAATATAGCTAAACAGGGGCATCGAGGTGGTGGTGGTGGAGGGGGGTGGGAAGAGATGCCCTAGCAAATTTTCAACACATTAGCGTGTTTGTGCATCTCACCGCCACTAATGGCCGGTAAAATACTTGGGGGTGGGGGGCAGAGGTAAGGGAGCCACTTGCGCTCAACAGTCAATAAACGGAAGGTGTTTTCAAAAGGACTTTATTTTATTCCACCACCCCCAAACAAAAAATAACACCTTTTCCCCCCTTAACCCCCCTTCCCCCCACACCCCCCCCCCCACGTGCTCATATTTTTAAAAAAAAGATCTTCTGTTCAAATGGTGTAGCTTGTTGAAAGATCGCTGGGTGGTTCACTTTAATGGGAAGAAACTTTCAACACTGGGCCACTCACTGGGCTGATGGATGAGCAGGGCCGTCAGTGATGGCCCGGGTCTATCGCCCAGCATCGGCCAGAAATAGATGCGATGCACAGAGCTCGATAGAATGATTCTGAATGGAGAATATTTTGTGTCTCTACTTCATTTCCGGAAGTTTGACCAATGGCTGCAGAGTTTAATTAAATTAAATTATGACGACATTTTTTTACCTCTTGTTCTAGAATATTCTTCTTCTTCTTCTTATGCCTTTTTACCCCGTCTGGGGCATAGGCCGTCCACAAGAATTTTCCACTCATCCCGGTCCTGTGCTTTCCTTTCCAATTGCTTCCAGTTGTATCCCATATTTTGCGTGTCTGTCTCTAGTTCACGTCTCCATGTATTCTTAGGTCTTCCTCTCTTTCTTTTTCCCTGTGGATTCCATGTTAGACATTGTCTGGTGGTGCTATCTGGGGGTTTTCTCAGAGTATTAATGACGCCAATTTTTACTTCCTCTGCTGCCAAGTTTGAACAGAGTGCTTTTAAAGTGTGGGATGAAAATCTGACGTCACAACACCACGTAATTTTAATGAAATAAATAAAATATAATTGAACTAGATATAGCCAGCCAAACATTGGCGACAGCAATGTGTGAACTTCCCATCTACTAAAGTTACTTGACAAAACATGAAGGCAAGCGTTATCCGCGCGGTTTTGGGCGTTTTTCGTAGGCTTATTGAACGCAAATTACAGTGTGGAATGAATCGTAAATGTGTGAAAGCCAGCCTGTCTTAGGTCTAGGCCTAGATGTAAAATGTAGGTATAGGCCTATAATCTTGTAGACTAGTAGTAGTAGCATTAAGATGCGTTTTATTTTGGACATATGGCTATACATTACAATATGATTATACAGTCCACTACTAGACATAATTAGGCAGTGTTTAGCAAGATATGCATTTCTGAGAAGTTGAAATGCAGTGTAACCCCTGTTAGTCTGGTGTGACTCAATGATGATGACATAGAACAATCTTAAACAAGGGGTGCGACGTGTACAAGTGTATATACGATATATTATATTAGGTAGGCATGTAGGCAGGTAGGCATGTAGGCAGGTAGGCATGTAGGCATGAAGGCAGGTAGGCATGTAGGCAGGTAGGCATGTAGGCAGGTAGGCATGTAGGCATGTAGGCAGGTAGGCATGTAGGCAGGTAGGCATGTAGGCATGTTGGCAGGTAGGCATGTAGGCATGTAGGCAGGTAGGCAGGTAGGCATGTAGGCAGGTAGGCATGTAGGCAGGTAGGCATGTAGGCAGGTAGGCATGTAGGCAGGTAGGCAGGTAGGCAGGTAGGCATGTAGGCATGTAGGCAGGTAGGCAGGTAGGCATGTAGGCAGGTAGGCAGGTAGGCATGTAGGCAGGTAGGCAGGTAGGCATGTAGGCAGGTAGGCAGGTAGGCATGTAGGCAGGTAGGCAGGTAGGCAGGTAGGCATGTAGGCAGGTAGGCAGGTAGGCATGTAGGCAGGTAGGCATGTAGGCATGTAGCCAGGTAGGCAGGTAGGCATGTAGGCAGGTAGGCATGTAGGCAGGTAGGCAGGTAGGCATGTAGGCAGGTAGGCATGTAGGCAGGTAGGCATGTAGGCAGGTAGGCATGTAGGCAGGTAGGCAGGTAGGCAGGTAGGCAGGTAGGCATGTAGGCAGGTAGGCAGGTAGGCATGTAGGCAGGTAGGCAGGTAGGCATGTAGGCATGTAGGCAGGTAGGCAGGTAGGCATGTAGGCCTATTCTAAATGAAATTAAATATTTAAATATGCCATTGAATTGAGCTTGTTTTCATTAAAATTAAAACAAATCTAAAAATAGAATTCCTGTATCTTTTGATGATAAATGAGTTATATTTTAAAATTCTTTTTGAACATAATTATTAAATATAAAATATTCTTTGAATTAAAATGAAGAAGAAATAAAAAAAAAAGTAAAATTCGATCGCCAACCAGTAAATGATTGCACAATATAAGTTAGCTTGGCGTCTACTCTACCACAAGACCACCGAAGTTCACATCCAAGTGCCTTCTTCTTATCTTAAAACCAGGTCAATGGTACATTTTTGCCACGAAGTACGCAGGACTAGGTCCATGGTTTTACGGAAATTCATTCTTTTTAAAAAAATTTTTTATTCATTTATTAGTGAAGAAAGAATAAATAGTTTTGAGTTCTAAAATAATGCCGAGCGTTATCGGCAGACTGAAATCTTCGAATAACGGCGAAAATTATGCGCAAAGCTGTGTGACAAGCCGCTATAATGCGCCGAGGAGCCGTGCGGATAATGCTCGGCGTTCTCCTCACGGCCAAAACCGTGCGAATAACCACTCCGAAACATGAACTCAAGTAACGCACATTTAAGAATCCCAATTTTCGCTACATCCTTCCCGCCCCCCCCCCCCCCCCCATGATACGTCACTGCACACTTCTTATTTCACGCCCATGAACTATATTAAATATTCTGATGTTCCAACCAATTTTAAATGACTATTTTTTTTTTACACCATTCTTAAATTGAAACGATTTCATTTTCCGAATAGAAAATATTACGCGCCAAACACAGTTGCGTTATTAAAAAAAATATTTAGCGTATTTATCGCGAATTATATTTTGCGCGCTATTGAACTCAATATTGATCCATACATTCTTTCAAACATATAGAATTATTTGTACTATAATCTCAATATCAAATTCGCTGATTAGGAAGTAGCCACGATTTTTAGGAAGCACTTGCAAATAATGGAAGCAGTCCACGAGTCGCAGCAGAAGCGATATAGATATAAGAGATACCGCCTGGCCTAAGGTCTTCTTGCGCAAATAAATTGGGCCTTGATTGTGTTACAATATGTAAAGATTGGGAATACACCACTGGATCAACTAAACACCAAAAAGGTGTCATAACAGTGTCTTGGTGTTACAACGCTGTACACGTTTCAGTGACATTTTTCACGACTCCGGTTGTCAAGTATCGCTCTAATCCGTATCCGACTTCGCAATGCTAACAAACACTTCAACCAATATATTTTATAAGGTTACTAACATATTTGTTTGTTGCTAGTCGCCAGGAAGTTAAGACAAACAAACATGTATTATTAGCTACTTACCAAAGTCCCGTCCATGCTGACAAGGTAAGCCAGAAATAACACTTCGGAAACTATTTCATTAAATCACTCCTTATTGTTGGTAGTGGGCAAACGATGGGGTATAATTCCTGGAAGGTCGGTTCTTTTAGGACGTTGACCTATGAACTGTATCCATAACGTCATATTGGAAGCCACACTTAAAGATTTTTTAATTATTTTTTAAACATGGACGATAATCCACAGACATCAGTTGTGTCCGCTTGGAGTTGAACTTCAAGTGTTGTGGTTCAAATTAATATTTTGACATGAATTTTGTTTGTTTGTTTTGAAGTACACGATAAGCGAATCCGCGCTCGAGAAGGAATAGTCAACCATCTTCCAAACTAGATGGGCAGTGATGGAAAGAGATGGGCAGCAATGGGAAGCAATGGGCAGCAATGGGCAGAAATGGGCAGCGAAAGGTAACAGTGGCGTAGCTAGAGTGTTTGGCGCCCGGGGACAAGATTCGCGCCCCGGGGACAAGATTCATTTTAACGCGCCCTCTCTTTCTTTTTTCAGCCCTCCAACCCATTATTTTCATCAATAAAATAATACCAAAGCACATTTTGGCGCCCCTAGCTAGCTGGCGCCCGGGTACATCTGTACACCCCTGCACCCCTACACTACGCCTCTGATAGGTAACGATGGGCAGCGAGGTATTTTAGAGTTTTATAATGGGCAATAAACAAATGCTAGAAAAACGTAAATATTTATTTTTTTTAAATGCGTCATGATATATTAATAATTATTAATAGAAATTTTTTGTAATTCCATTTTAAAGTGTGAAATATTTAAGGTTGTTTCTGGGGGAGAGGGGGTGGCTGGGGATGGTGGTAATCACACGTCTTTATCCACACGTCCTTATACACACGTCCTTATCCACACATTTGCTTTGGAAAACGCCAAGTATTTCTTAACGCGACTTACCCTGGCCTCTCTAAGCCTCTCGCCGAGCGCTCTCAAACCGCCACAGCCGTGATGTCACAGCCGAAATATCACAACCATGTCACAGCCGTGATGCCACAGGCGAAATATCACAGGGGAAACATCACAACCAGGTCGCAGCCGTGATGTCACAGCCATAATGTCCCGAGCCGCAATCTTGCAGCTGTAATGTCGTAGCCGTAGTGGCACTGCCTTCGTGTCCACAGCCGTAATGTCACAGCCGTGCGTGGCCGTGAAATTTGATTATTTGATTTAACATTCCAAAATATTAAGGCGATGCGCTGCTACAGCATCGCGGCAATGTCTTCGCACCCACATCACCCCCACAATTAAAAAAAAAAAAAAAAAAAAAAAAAAAGGTCCCTATGGCTTATTGACCTCAACTCGGCATAAGCTTAATCCTGACTTTAGAACCGCTGAAGTGTACCCGCTGTAAAAAGAAGGGGGCCAAATAAGAAAAAAATAAAAGAGATTTGGTTTTCGGTGACTCTCTGTACACATTCCTTCCTTCTCGCCTCGTCTTCCCGTGTTGGTCCTTTCCTCTCGTGGTAAATATCTCTTTCATCTGACCAACAATAGATAGGATGTAGATAGTTTGCACTGGGGGGCTTGCTAGGTGAATGGCGAACAGAGTCAGTGAGGAAGGGGGGGGGGCTGATTATGGCGACTCGGGGCGCCGCGTACCTGACTCAACTAACCAAACGGTTTTATCGCTGCCCTGAGTGGCTACAACAGCCTAGTTATCACTTACCTAACCCTAACCACTAACCCAAAAAGATGTATTTTTATGCGGTGGGAACAACGCATGTACGCTGTTGTATCACCATATATCTTAATGGAGTTCTGCCCATCATTTTTGGTGGATGTCTCTATCCTATGGATCGTTTAAACAGCTTGCTTGTATGTGGTCAAATTGTATTAACGGACGAGTTTTCAACACTTTAACCGGCAGCTCTAATTTTGGATGAGCAGACGTCTAAATAAGCCCCCATTGTGTAGAGCCAGTAGGTAGGACCCCGAGCCTAGAATGGCCTGGACGTGGCACTGCAAAGATATTTGAGTATTCTATCTGATTAGTGTGGGGGGGAGAGGCGTCAGAGCGTGTGGGATCCCACTAGATCCCGTGATCCCACTAGATCCCGTGATCCCACTAGATCCTGTGATCCCCCTAGATCCTATGATCTCATTAGATTCTGTTACACTACTAGATCACATTATCTCACTACAGCCTGGGATCCCTCTATATCCTGTTATCCCACTAGATCCTGTATCCAACTCGAGGATCTTTGATTCCACCTACACCCTACTAGTTTATGCTATTGCTCCTTTTCTCACCCAACTAGATCCTGCTATTCCACTAGATCCTGGAGGGGCTTGTGATCCCACTAGTTCCTTTAATCCCTCGGGAGGGGGCTTGTGATCCCACTACCTCCTGTTACCTCCGAGAGTACCACCATCTCACTCCACCCCTGTGACACACCAGATCCTGTTCTCCCACGAGCGGGAAAAAAAAGGGGGGGGGGGCTTGTAATCCCACCTCGACCATCCACCCTACAAGATTCTGTTATCCCGCAAGTGGGGGGGGGGGATCCTGTGATCCCACCGAGGCCCTGTGATCCCAGTGTCCAAGGGCTTCGTTTATTTTATTGAAGAAAAGGGTTGTTTTTTTCCCCTCCGTGCACACACACCGTACGGCAATAATAATTAGGCTACCACGCTACTCGTGATCCCGAGTCACAGTCCGATTGGGGCGAGACGATGTTGACACGCGCGCACGGAGCAAATACGTGCCCCTTGCCCTGTTTGCCTCCTACGCCGATGGCAGGGAACATCACTGTTTGCCTCTCCACCGATGGCAAGGGAACACCGGCTGGTGTGATGGTGGCGATACTCCGGTAATCGACACGTCTGTCCTTTTTTGTTTTCTTTACATATATCGATACTAACACCGGCACGGTTGACTTAATCGTGCGATATCCAAGTCAAGGGGGAGTAACTAGAATGTGTGAGTGCCAGGGGCGGTTCTTGTTTTTGCCCCCCCCCCCAATTCCCCGATTAAGAAGAAAATAACAGTGCATGAAATATTAGCTTATGACGTATGTAAAGTAGGCCAGAAATGCCACCTCAAAGTAAGTGGGCCCCAGGGGCGGTCCGCTTCCTCTCTACACGCCCATGGAAAAATCCCTTAAGATTTAAGTGTTCATTGACAACCAAAATATTTTTTTTTGAGCCATCTGTTAAGATATTGTTTTCAGAGACTACCGCGATAACCCCCCCCCCCCACACCCCCCCCCCACAACCCCCCCCCCAACCAACCATCTATTTTTCCCCCTTTTTTATATCTGAGTTCAATGTCGCGTGCGTTTAATTTTAGAACCCATCAACAAAATAGACCCCATTTGCCAAGTCATTTGAGATTCCTGAACATTTGAAGAATCTGCCAATGGAATCGAATCTGGTTAGGAGTCACCCCCCCCCCCCCCCGCCCTCACTTTGTTTCCATCCTTTCTTTCCATTTTTGTAACATCCACGCGCAGTTTGTATCACCACCCAAATCCCCCCCCCCCCCCAACCCAATTTGCTATTTTAAACAATATTTTCTTTTCATCTTCGACTCCGGAAGCGGTATTGATCCATCGGGAGTTATTTACCTTCTGCGGCGACGGCTTCGCGCCCCGACGTCCTATCTCTGGGATATACTTGCATGCTCCTGGTATTGACGAGCGTTCGCTCAACGCTTTTCCTCTACGCCTTTCGCTCTACCCTTTTCCTCTACGCCTTTCGCTCTACGCTTTTCCTCTACGCCTTTCCGTGTTGAGTCCTTGAGACAAATGTGTGGGTTTTTTTCTAGCTTCGCCTAGCGATGCGAGTATAATAAGAGTATAATTAGAATATAATGCGTGCATAATGCGAATATAATGCGAGTATAATGCGAGTATAACGCACCCTAATGGACAAGATCGTAAAAAATTGTTTTGTAAAAATATATTAAAAAACCCATAATCTGGTGTCACATAGAAACCTATAAGGCGACATTATATTTATTTGTGAAACGCCGCTGGAAATTCGTTGTTTCGAGGCCTAGAATTTCCGCCAGTGATTTTCTTGCATGACTTTGAGAATGAATGCGCAAAACGTGACTTCGATTTAGTCTTATTAGAAAATCAGGACTAAATTGTCTTAATTATCGGTAGAAAAAAAAAGTTATTATTATTAAACTTCGACGACAATAAAAATGTATTAAAATAAAATCTTTTTGTAAACTTAATGTTTTTCACCCAAAATTTTTCATGAGATGGCATGAGGTCTCCACATTTAAATTCTGAGAACCCAGCCCCTCCCTCCCCGCCTAATCCCTCGTTTTCCCATCATCCCAGTGACGTCCAGTCCGAGCGACATTTCACGTGCGATAAGAGTCCAGAGAACTCCTTCGATTCTCCAGTCGTGCGCATCTGCTTAACGCAGGCTTGCGGTTGGCGCGTGACGAGACAAGGGGGGAACCCGCGCGAGGGGCGGCCATCTTGTTTCCCCCGTCACCATCAGAAACCTAGCTCGCGCGAGATTTTCGGGATTAGTCACGAGACTGAGATTACGGAACAGAGCGGATTTACCCCTGATAGTTCTCCACGGGAGTTTGTTTGTTAGTTTCCCCAGACTCGTTGCGGAAAGTTAAGAGTGCTGAAATGTTGTCCTAGAGACATTTACTGTTCATTTCATTTCGTTTTTTTTTTGTGTGTGTTAACGAGACGACAAATAGAATATCAACTAAATGCAGACGTGAAAAGTCTTTTTCAAAGACAACCAAAAGTGAAATAACTTTTTTTAATAAACATAAAAAAAAAAACCCAAAAGATATGTTTAATAATTTTTTTAATGGGGGGGGGGTGGGGGGTGGGTGGGGGGAAGTAGAGGTAGGGTGGTGTAAAAAGGGTACAAATTAATTTTCTAAAGATTCTTCCAAACTCTGCTATTCAAAACTAGAACAATTATAATTATGTAAGGGTAATTATAATTATGTAAGGGTAATTATAATTATGTAAGGGTAATTATAACTATGTAAGGGTAATTACTATCAATTTTTGTTTTTTGTTGTTTTGATGTGTCAATTGGCAGAATTCCTTCCGATAAACACATTGCCACCAACCACTTACTAAATCATCATGAAAATTATATCATCAGTTTGTACCAGGCAACCCTTTGTTTTGTAGCGCAGCAAAGACTAGCTCGCACGCTTATGGTCAAACAGAATTTTACCCCCATTCCCATGAGATGCAGAATTTGGACATAGAGATCCGATTGGTGCTTTAAAAAAAAATATATATTTTACATTTCTGAATCCATCCATTTCCGTGTCGCTACAGCCCATGTCGGACTGGCTTTGGCCTTCCTCACCACTTCCTTCCACTTAGACCTCACTGATGCTTTTCTTGTCCATGCTTGGATTCCCAGCTGCTGTACATCTTTTTCCCACATCATCCATCCATCTAAGCATAGGTCTTCTTTTGGACCGTTTTCCTCTGTGGTTTTGGTTGGTGCACCCTCTTCGTTCATCTGTCATTTGATATTCTTTCTAAGTGGACCGCCAAGCGTAGTCTGCCCTTTTTATTTCTGCTACTAGCTTGGGATCATGATATGGACTACACAATTCCTGGTTGGTTTGTATTCTCCATCCATAATCATACCTCTCCGGTTTACATTTATGAAAGAAATAAGAAAAAGTCCTTTTTAAAATTAAGTTCAATAGTCGAAAGAAAGAAGAAGGAAAAAAAGCCCCAGACGTTTGATAAAGACTTTGACTTTTGACTTGGAGAAGTGTGAAGCGCACCCAGTAATGGACAACCCTTGTCGTCCAGCGGCCACGGAAACGGCCGGCAGCCATCAGCCCCCGTAAAGGCCCCCCCTCAACTCAAGTGTCGAACTGTGGCAGACTGTCAACAGCCGAGCCCCCAGTCGAGGGCCGATAAGCCCGCGTGTATCGCCTGCGCAGAGGGGGAGAACTCTGATAACCCGTTGATGACTTAAGCAGGTCTCGGTTGCTAGGGTCGGGCCGGCTTTCCCTTCATCACTGCTCCCCTATTTGATTTTGATTGTTGTTTGCGAGATATCCCTCCTGTTGGTTCATGTTCATAATCATTCCCACTCCCCATCCCCCACTCCCCACCCTCCCCGCGAATTCCTGCGTATTGTTTTACGACCGGTTCTCCCCTTCGGTAAATCCGCCAAAATTTTGCGCTCATCAGATATCTTTTTATAATGCAACGAAACCTTAAGGCAGTGGTTCTCAACCTTCCTAATGCCGCTACCCTGTGATACAGATAACAGTTCCTCATGATGTGGCGACCCCCACAACCACAAACCTATTTTCGTTACCACTTCAGAACTGTAGAGTTAATGTGTTTTTCGATAGTCTTAGGCGACCCCTGAGAAAGGCTTGTTCGGCACCCAAAGGGGTCGCGACCCACAGGTTGACAACCGCTGCCTTAAGGCTTAAGGTATCTCATTTATTTGCTGTCATGTTTTGCATGAAACAACTCAACACGGAGTGTATAACAAAAAAATATGACAATAGGCTTTGGGAAACACTGGCGTAGGATAGGGGGGTGCAGAGGGGCGGCCCCTGGCGACATATTTCTTTATATGCAGGGGGGGTCATTTTCGATTAATTGCACACGTTTTTTTTTTCGTGGATCATGACGGGCGAAAATCTTGTGCCGCCCCGGGCGGCCATTGCCCTAGCTACGCCTCTGACGTAAACATGATCCAGCTATAACAACAGCGCGATGTCCAGGACACAATGGCAATGGTCCATTTTTTCACAAGTTGCCTTCGAGGGCAAAGCAAATATAATAATATCAATCTCATGGATTCCTGGCACATGGACATCGTGTGAGACACAACCTCTGAAAGGTCGGACACGTTAATCATAAACTAATGGATGACATCTCTCGGGACACAATGATTATAAACGGATTAACGACATCTCTCGGGACAATATGATTACAAACGGATTAAGACATCTCTCCGGACAATGGGATTATAAGCGGATTAACGACATCTCTCGGGACAATAGGATTACAAATGGATTAACGACATCTCATGGGAAACTTTGATTATAAATATATTAGTGACATCTATCTGAACACTTTGATAATAAACGGATTAACGACGTCTCGCGGCGCTCTCGTCTCTCCTCGTGACATGATTCCAGGGCGACCCTGGGTTGACGTGTCCATCGATTCTCCCAGCTCACAACGTTAACATCCTTCGACCCCCGGTAGCACCTGTAGCTGCTTCTGACCCCCCCCCCAACCCCACTGGGGCCTGACACCTATCAGGGGGTGGGGGGCGGTATACATGCCTGAAAGCACTTATCTCGCGTTTGATGACAGGCTGACAGAATTTATTGACTCAAACGAACCGTTGGGACACGGAAAGGGGGGGGGGCATCATAACAGCGGTTCGGAAATATAAACAGTCTAAAAAATTAGTTTACTGTTAGAAAAAGTCAGGGGGGGGGGGGTAGATAGAGAGAAAAGAGTCAGAGAGAGAGATATAGAGAGAGGAGGGATGAAGAGAGAGAAAGAGTCAGAGTGAGAGAGAGCCAGAGAGAGAGAGTCAGAGAGAGATATAAAGAGGAGGGATGAAGAGAGAGAGATAGAGAGAGTCAGAGAGCGAGAGAGAGCGCCAGAGAGAGAGAGAGAGAGAGTCAGAGAGGGCGAGAAAGATATATATTATATGGGAGAGAGAGGTAGAGAGAGAGAGAAAGAGAGAAAGGCAGACAGAGAGAGCGAGAGAGAGACAGAGAGAGCGAATGCGAGAGAGAGAGAGAGAGACAGAGAGAGCAAATGCCAGAGAGAGCGCGAAAGAGAGAGAGACAGAGAGAGCTATAAAGAGAGAGAGAGAGAGACAGAGAGAGCGATAAAGAGAGAGAGAGAGAGAGAGGAATGAGATTTTTAAAAATCACAGAGCGGCGCAACAGCTTTAAAATGGACGTAAAATTTAACGTGCGACTTGGATTTTAACATTTAGCGGTTTAAACAAAACCCTGGCATGTTTTTATTCTAATTCAAATTGTTTTTTTTAAATTATAAAATTTCGAAGTATGTAACTTGGGCTAAAGGCGCAGGTTTGAGGGGGGGGGGGGGGGTCACCACCCCCCCAGCCCAAGCAGTTTAGAAATAAATTGTCATTGTCAAATATGTGTTGACAGTTTGACAACATGTTTGCGTCCTCCCAGTACAGCTTTATCTCGCCACGGCAAACAGGCTGTGCTCATAATGTCAACAAATTTGGGGGGCGGGAAGAACAAAAAATATTAAAGAATAAAAAAAATAATGATTTCTTTGATTGATTGATGGGAGATTTGATTGATTGATGGGAGATTTGATTGATTGATTGGAGATTTGATTGATTGATGGGAGATTTGATTGATTGATGGGAGATTTGATTGATTGATGGGAGATTTGATTGATTGATGGGAGATTTGATTGATTGATTGGAGATTTGATTGATTGATTGGAGATTTGATTGATTGATTGGAGATTTGATTGATTGATTGGAGATTTGATTGATTGATTGGAGATTTGATTGATTGGAGATTTGATTGATTGATGGGAGATTTGATTGATTGATGGGAGATTTGATTGATTGATTTGAGATTTGATTGGTTGACTTATTTAATTGTTCTCATCACAAGCCTCGAGTTCGGGAAAGGGAGGGGGGGGGCGGAGTAAGTCAGTGCAGGAACAACAAGTCTGTGTGTCGAGTTGATAAAGCTACGTTTAGCGTAACCACACGTGCGGTAGTGTGGCTAACACACTCACATGGCCACATGGCGCACCTGTCATGAACTGGCTAATCTTAATATATAGCCACTGATGTTAAATTTATTCAGACTAACATAATTTATATATATATAACCAAATTCGTTACATTTACTGGTGAATTTTTTATATACTTAACCAAAAATTTTAAGTAAGACTCATGCCAACAATTATATACATAACCACATATGTTAAATTTATTAAGGTTAGCTTTTTTTAAATAAACGCATAAATATTTATATTCAGCATATTTGCTACACTAAAATTTTTCTTTAACAGTATACACATGTATTTTTACAAATGTTTTGTATATACTTATTTGAAGTTATTATCTGCCGGATAAAACCAATCAAAACCAGTTTCAATGTAGATAAATATCCCGGACGACAAGAAGTTCGTACATTAACTACTCACCTGTGCAACAAAGAGTAAGATCAGCTTAAAACTTGATGTCATCCAGGTGTTCCCAGGTAATAACTCAGGCAGTGACAGTGGGAGTGATTTCCCCACCCCTCCTAACCCCATAACCTTCAAATTGTTTAGTATTATTTACCATTCATTGTGCTAACACATTTTAATACCACGCAAATGTACTAAAAGCAAAAAGCCAAAATTGTATGCTAAAAAACCGCATACCGAAATTCTTAATGTCTACGATACTTCCCCGCACCATTTCTTGTGTCCAGGTTACGTTTGTCCACCCCGCCCCCCCACCCGCGCCCCCCCCCCCCCCACACATGAGGCCGGAATAGAGGTATTCACGCGAGAGAATGGACCCGTTCGTACCGGTCTCATCTTTTGACGTACACCGGGTGGCCAGGTATGTCCGGAATGCCGCGCATGTATGTTGTGATCTAGCCGCTGACCGTAGTCTGCCATTCCATGACAGGTTTTCACAATTCACGATCCGTTAGTGGCCCCGAACCGTTACGGGTGGGTGACATTCCGTTAGTGGCCCGGAATATTACGGGCGGGTTTTCCCCCATCCGAGTCTGATTAGCATGGATTTCATTAGCGCTTCTTTTTGGTGTGCTGTTTTGCACTTGACCGCTGTTGCAGCACTTATTGCTGCTGTTGCTGTACTTATTGCTGCTGTTGCTGCACTTATTGCTGCTGTTGCAGCACTTATTGCTGCTGTTGCTGCAAGTATTGCTGCTGTTGCTGCACTTATTGCTGCCGTTGCTTCACTTATTGCTGCTGTTGCTGCACTTATTGCTGCTGTTGCTGCACTTATTTCTGCTGTTGCTGCACTTATTGCTGCTGTTGCTGCACTTATTGCTGCTGTGCCGGTTGTCGTTTCTATTGCTGTGGCGCGTATCCGGTGCTGTTTCCCTCCCATTTATGCTGTTGTTGCACTTATTTCTGCTGTTGTGCTGTTTGTGTCTGCTGTTGTGGTGCTCATTTCTGCTCTCTCTAACCGGAAACAGATGTTATCTCCCGCTGTTGCTATGTTTAAGTTCCTTGCTCATGTTTACACTTTGAATGTTTCTATGTTGTACACAACTTCAAACCAACAATTCTTCTTCCCATACCCCCAACTCCCTAACTTTTGCTTCCATTCCCTTGCCCCCTTAATCTTCCCCTCCCCCACCCCCCAAAATTCGTGACTTCTCACACCCTTCTAAATTCACACTTTGTCACTCCCCTGCCCCCCCCCCCCCCATGCATACGAGGTCAACTACGACCTGCGCTCAGCTGTGCTAGACATTCCTGGTCTCCAGGCAGAAGGGTGCACCCCCTTCACCTCCCCCCCCGAGTATGACCCCGAGCCCCGCTTCTCCGCACCTGCACTCTCGAGTGGCCCTCAACTCGAACTTAACGTTCACATAAGGCGACACAAGAGGTTCAGGGGAGAGGGAAGAGGGGAAAAAAGCGATGTTTGGGATTGACGAGAGCACAGTGGTTGTGTACAATGAGAGGGGGGCGACGAGAGATAACAAAGTGACCCTTTTGTCACCTTGTTACGACGCGGCTGATAATAATTCTGTTCTTGGGGAGATCTGGAGAAGATGAGGGGGGTGAGGTGGGAGTGGGGGTGGATGGGGGTGCGAGGCGAGCAGGACAGGGCGGAAAGCGTGTGGCGATGGGAGCATTTGGTGACGTCACAATCGGAGGTGAGTTTAAATTATCTTTGATGAGATGAAGGATTCCCAAACCAACAACGTAACAACCCAGCAACTCAGCAACCCCAACAACCCAGCAACCCAACAACCCAACAACTGACTTGTCCTTAATTCCTAGAGTATCGCTGGCGATGCTACCTACATCTACGTACCCGACTGAGGCCAAGTCGACGGTACGAGAAATTCAGACAGTTTGTGAAATTTTTATCGCTATCTGGAAAAATAATAAATGTGTCGCTTTGTGTGTGTGGGGGGTGTGTGGGGGGTGTGGGCGTGAGGCGAGGTGGGGGGGCGGGGGTTGAATACCACGCCTGGCATATCTTGTTGACAATATGACTCTGTTGTTTGGCCGTACGCCGCTCGCCCAGGTGTGAAAATCGCTAACACACAGACGCACACTCATTACGGGCTAGAGTCAAGAGTTAGTGCCATACTCGGCCCCTCAAAACTGGAAACATCTCACTCTCTCGTTTTATAAACTATCTTTCATAACGTCGTCTCCCGGGCCGTGGGGGTCGGGGGAGGGGTCGAAGGGGGGGGGGACTGACGATCTGCGACAATTTCAATATGACGTGGTTTTGGCGGCCTCCTTTATATTGTTGTTATCTGTCCAGGTGGCCGAGTGGGAAACGATGTTCTAGGCTAAGACTGTCGCTTGAATTCATAAAGTCAGACGATAGGGAGAAATCGTTGTGGCCCAGTTGCCCCGATGTACATGAAAGAATCGCTGTACCTAGTCCTCGTTCATCCAATGTACACAATGGCATCGTTGTACGCAGTTATCCGGTGTACATGGGGTTGGGGTTTAGGGCTTAAAATTATATGTGCCAAGTTTGATAGGATGACGGGAAGTGGGTCCTATACACACACAAAAAGAGGATGTAACCAAAAAAAAAAATAATAATCGTTGCTCGCTGTTTGAATGTTACAACATGCAACATAATGGTTGTTACAGTTTACCATCTACGAAGAACTGGAATATGATTTTGGGAGACCCTCCCCCCCCCCCCCCCCACAAACACAATCCCTTAAATTCGGTGTCCCAAGCATACCTAGTGGCATACCTTTCCTACCCCCCCCCCCTCACGTTCACTACGACTCAATACAATGAGGCAATGTTCCTTTGTTTTGACATTCTTTTAAAAATATTAAAACAAGCGCAAAAAAAATTGTTTCTCAAAACTGACAAGTTATAGGCAAAAAAAAAAAAAAAAAAAAATTAGCCAACAGCGACAGACCACCCTCGCCGAAAGTTATTGAGAGTTATTTCCCCTGTCAATGAATGGCTCCCGCGGCAAAGTCTTGTCAAGGCAAGCTGGGGAACTCTAAACAAGACATACCTTCAATGGACCAATGGAGAGCAGTTTGCGGCTAGACTAAAGTGATAAGCCGCACGTGGCCGCGCACTGTAGAGGAAACAAAAATGTCCAAATTGGAAATGGTGCTGATTATGGAACTGTGCATTTGGATCCATTTAATTTTTTTTGTTTAAAATAGGAATAAAATCAGTTGCTTCATGGTTTACAAATCAAGGGGAAAAAAAATGATCAAATTTAATAATTCTTATTTATGTACGTATGTATGACTGTAATGATGTGTTGAATGGGCGCGCAAAAAAAATAATTGCAGAATTTAGCACTAATTGGAATTCTTATAAAGTTCGTTTCTTGAATGTATGTTTTGATGGGAAGGTCACGCATCGCCGCCGCCATTGTTGGGCCGGTTTTCCTTTCTAGTGTGTCATAATAATTTGGGGACAGGACGCTTTGCGGTGATTTTATACTTGGCACCCCAATCCACCTCCTCGCGCGCCAAGTGGAGTCCATTCTAATGCCCCTTTCTTGCCACTTTAACCTCTCCAACAGGGCACCCCCACTCCTTGCCTGCATCTGTATGTTATATTTCGGGTTTTTACCCTACTCTGTATGTTATATTTCGGGTTTTTACCCTACTTTGTATGTTATATTTCGGGTTTTTACCCTACTCTGTGTGTTATATTTCGGGTTTTTACCCTACTCTGTATGTTATATTTCAGGTTTTCCCCATCTCTGTATGTTATTGTTATATTTCGGGGTTTCCCCTTCTTTGCTTGTTATATATGACATTGTTTGGGCCCGAAGGCAATACGCCCGATATTACACTGGACCGTAATGGCTTTCATCGCTACATAATACACACTACTTACATCTTCTTCTCCCTGTACCCTGCGACCCCAAAACTAGTAGAAATTCCCCAAAATCCCAACAACCACACCCCCCCCCCCCCGTCTGGGGCGCCGCAGAAGAAAAACACAAAAACTCCCCAAACAGATTGAGTGGTTCAGTAGCGAGCGCCATTGTTGCACGCCACAAGGGGGCGATGTCCCCCATGTTCTTGGCTTAGTGGCCGACATATTGAAAAATCGTGATCCTCTCACCTTTTGTATTGTACTTTCTACCTTCTAAAATCAGTGGTCCCCCTACCTTCTTTTGCCGGGTACCCCCTTTTTGTGTGTGGTAATCTAGAAAAGTCTTATTATCCATATCCGAGAAACCTTTCTTGAATTGTAGGATGCTAACATTTAAATTGTGCATTTTCCTCCAGCCCCCCACCCCCACTCTCAATTTCAACTACCCCATGATATCCATTACGTGATCTCACCCCCCCTGTCCCCTAAAAAAATTATTTAAAAAAAAAAAAAAAGTAGTCACAGCGTCGCGTAAGAACCATCGATTAAAGTATTGATCGCTGATTTCATTCTCCAAGTCCCGATCAGCCAACATCCAGAGCAGACGACTTTTCATATTTATTATTATTACTATATTGTTTTTGCTTATTTTTTTTTAAAAAATGTATTCAGCTCCTTCCCCCACTCCCCCCCCCCCAAAAAAAAACAAAAACACAAACAAAAACTTAAACAATTATATCTTTTTGATATCCTCAAGATCAGTGGTTCTCAACCTTCATATTGCCGTGACCCTTTAATAGAGGTCCTCAAGTTGTGGCGACCCCCAAAACACAAAATTATTTTCGTTGTTACTTCAGAACTGTGTATGTGTTTTACGATGGTCTCACGCGACCCCGGCGAAAGGGTCATTCGACCTCTAAAGGGGTCGCGACCCACAGGTTGAGAACCGCTGCTCAAGATACTTAGACCATAGTCGAAGTGGTGGTTGTTCAGTAAAAAATAAAATTAAAAAAATTAATAAAATAAAAATGTCTTCTGGGGCCAGGGGTCATGTTCATGATAAATTCTTGTTCTCGTTCTCAAAGCGACATTTGCAGCTTGAACATGAACACAATAGTTCAAGTAGCTGCGAATGATTCAGATTTGGAATGCGTAAAACCAAGTTCCAGCTGGGTTTCAAGGGCAGTTAAGCTTTGCCACACGCATCGGTTTACCTTTCCCTGCCTGCAGGACGTCTCGCTGTGCTCTCCCCTTTATGCGGACGGACGACGGTAGATTTTCTATCGTATCGCACTGAACAACTCGTCGTGGGCTCGTCGAAGATGACTTTTGTATGTGTGTGTGTGTGTCCCGTGTCTTTTCACCCCCCCCCCCCCGTGTCCTGTGTTTTTTTCACCCCCCCCCCAACACTTTTTTATTTAAGACATTTTTACGAGATAAAAAGTTAGTTTTGACTGAGACATTGTGTAAGACAACAGCCGCATCACAGTTATGTTGGTTGATGGATAGAAGTTGGAGGTAATTCTTGTGATGGACACAGCATGCCGCACTGTGTTTGAAAGAAAGCACCGGGGGCGTCATTCTTTATTTTAGCACCTGTAGTCCATGTCGTTGCACTTTACATTGACAATTAGTAACAATAACAGAAGATATATTATAACCAAACACTTCATAGAAAAACTACACACGGTTCAAAACTCGGCCGCTAGGATAGTTCTAAAGGCAAAAAAAGAAAAAACCGTGATCACGTCACACCACTACTTCATTCACGTCATTGGCTCGCTTTCTCTGATTCCTGCCCCTCCTATCTAACCGAACTTCTTTCTGTTTATTCACCCCTTCGACAGCCTCGCTCCTCCGCAGACACTCGTATTCTTTCTGTCCCAAAGACACGCGCTAAAACAAACGGTGAACGATCTTTCTCGTTCTGCGCCCGAAAAACAATGGAATTCTCTGCCACTACACATCCGCAATATACCGACAATCCAGGCCTTCAAAACTGCACATTTCTTTTAAACTCTACTACCCCGACTGACCCCCCAACCCCCCACCGAGCGAAAAGACGATGCTGCTGGCTGTCGCCCATGGCTTGACATGTAAAAGTTCTGGTGGTGGGTGGGGTGAATATACATTTTTTTGTTTCGTTTTCATACAGCTGTTTTGTAATTAAACACATGCATGTTATTTTGCAATGTCATGATTATGTTTGCTAATTTTTAATGTACGGCGTGGTGAGCACGGCCCTAGGCCGCCATACTGCGCTATATAAGACCACTGTAATAATAAATATTAGCCTCAATAACATAATCTATATTAGCCTCAATAACTAACCTATACCAGCCTCAATAACATATCCTATATTAGCCTCAATAATAGAACCTATATTAGCCTCAATGACATAACCTATATTAGCCTCAATGACATAATCTATATTAGCCTCAATAATGGAACCTATTTTAGCCTCAATAACATAACCTATATTAGCCTCAATGACATAATCTATATTAGCCTCAATAATGGAACCTATTTTAGCCTCAATAACATAACCTATATTAGCCTCAATGACATAATCTATATTAGCCTCAATAATGGAACCTATTTTAGCCTCAATAACATAACCTATATTAGCCTCAATGACATAATCTATATTAGCCTCAATAATGGAACCTATTTTAGCCTCAATAACATAACCTATATTAGCCTCAATGACATAACCTATATTAGCCTCAATAATGGAACCTATTTTAGCCTCAATAACATAACCTATATTAGTCTCAATAACATAACCTATATTAGCCTCAATAACAGAACCAATATTAGCCGACATGTAGAATATTGCATCCTGATAATGAGCTTTGCATTAGATCTGTCAAACTCCCAGCGAAGTGATTAAAACAGTTTTTGGTATGGGAGGAAGTGTGGTGAATTTTGGGGTGGGGGGGGGGGGGGGAGAGGTCATCAGGGTGAAGAGAAAAAAAAGGATGGGAATCTGGTTTGGGAGAAGTCTGCCATGGCCAAAAGGGAAATAAGCAAAGTTTAGTCCCCCGGATGTACTAATTGTTCGGCATCGTTCAAGTGCGCGTGCGCAAAATGGCCGCCCGTGGCCATCAGAGTAATGAGGAAGGACGCTCGACCAGACGTCGGACGTGAGCACTCAAATGGAAACTAGTGGGTGGTCATTAAATGAGGTGATGGACAGAGGGACGGACAGGCAAGCTGACACACACACAGGCGCAGACAGACGGACCTAAAGTCAGACAGAGAGACAGACAATAGACAGAAAAGCCGACTCACTGATTGACATATACTGACGGACAGACAGAATTTCCGTCAGATCGATGTTCAAGCAGATAGACAACCGGATATCAGACAGAAAGGCGGGCAAGCAGATAGTCGAACGGACAGACAACCATATAGTCAAACAGACAGACATATATTTAAGCAGATAGACAGGCGGGCAGTGAGACAGACTGACAGATAGACAAGCAGAATTACCAGTTATTACTGGTTAGTCATGGTCGTGGACTGTGTTTGCAACTGTATAAAATATGGAAAGATTAATGATTATTTCAAACCGCCTCGTGATTACTTGACTTGATGCTACACATCAGCATTTGTAGGGGCTAGGAGACAACAACGGAGTTATCCACATCAACTTTGTAGGGGTTAAGAGACAACAACGTAGTTATCCACATCAACTTTGTAGATGTTAAGAGACAACAACGGAGTTATCCACATCAACTTTGTAGGGGTTAAGAGACAACAACGTAGTTATCCACATCAACTTTGTAGGGGTTAAGAGACAACAACGGAGTTATCCACATCAACTTTGTAGATGTTGAGAGACAACAACGGAGTTATCCACATCAACTTTGTAGGGGTTAAGAGACAACAACGGAGTTATCCACATCAACTTTGTAGGGGTTAAGAGACAACAACGGAGTTATCCACATCAACTTTGTAGGGGTTAAGAGACAACAACGTAGTTATCCACATCAACTTTGTAGGGGTTAAGAGACAACAACGGAGTTATCCACATCAACTTTGTAGATGTTAAGAGACAACAACGGAGTTATCCACATCAACTTTGTAGGGGTTAAGAGACAACAACGGAGTTATCCACATCAACTTTGTAGGGGTTAAGAGACAACAACGTAGTTATCCACATCAACTTTGTAGGGGTTAAGAGACAACAACGTAGTTCTCCACATCAACTTTGTAGGGGTTAAGAGACAACAACGTAGTTCTCCACATCAACTTTGTAGATGTTAAGAGACAACAACGGAGTTATCCACATCAACTTTGTAGGGGTTAAGAGACAACAACGGAGTTATCCACATCAACTTTGTAGGGGTTAAGAGACAACAACGTAGTTATCCACATCAACTTTGTAGGGGTTAAGAGACAACAACGTAGTTCTCAACATCAACTTTGTAGGGGTTAAGAGACAACAACGTAGTTCTCCACATCAACTTTGTAGATGTTAAGAGACAACAACGGAGTTATCCACATCAACTTTGTAGGGGTTAAGAGACAACAACGGAGTTATCCACATCAACTTTGTAGGGGTTAAGAGACAACAACGTAGTTATCCACATCAACTTTGTATGGATTAGGAGACAACAAGGGAGTTATCCACATCAATTTTGTAGGGGTTAAGAGACAACAACGGAGTTATCCACATCAACTTTGTAGGGGTTAGGAGACAACAAGGGAGTTATCCAAATCAACTTTGTAGGGGTTAGGAGACAACAACGGAGTTATCCACATCAACTTTTTAGGGGTTAAGAGACAACAACGGAGTTATCCACATCAACTTTGTAGATGTTAAGAGAAAACAACGTAGTTATCCACATCAACTTTGTAGGGGTTAAGAGACAACAACGGAGTTCTACACATCAGTTTTGTAGGGGTTAAGAGACAACAACGTAGTTATCCACATCAACTTTGTAGGGGTTAAGAGACAACAACGTAGTTATCCACATCAACTTTGTAGGGGTTAAGAGACAACAACGGAGTTATCCACATCAACTTTGTAGATGTTAAGAGACAACAACGGAGTTATCCATATCAACTTTGTAGGGGTTAAGAGACAACAACGGAGTTATCCACATCAACTTTGTAGGGGTTAAGAGACAACAATGTAGTTATCCACATCAACTTTGTAGGGGTTAAGAGACAACAACGGAGTTATCCACATCAACTTTGTAGGGGTTAAGAGACAACAACGTAGTTATCCACATCAACTTTGAAGGGGTTAAGAGACAACAAGGGAGTTCTACACATCAGTTTTGTTAAGGGTTAAGAGACAACAACGGAGTTATCCACATCAACTTTGTAGGGGTTAAGAGACAACAACGTAGTTATCCACATCAACTTTGTAGGGGTTAAGAGACAACAACGGAGTTATCCACATCAACTTTGTAGATGTTAAGAGACAACAACGGAGTTATCCACATCAACTTTGTAGGGGTTAAGAGACAACAACGGAGTTATCCACATCAACTTTGTAGGGGTTAAGAGACAACAACGTAGTTATCCACATCAACTTTGTAGGGGTTAAGAGACAACAACGGAGTTATCCACATCAACTTTTTAGGGGTTAAGAGACAACAAGGGAGTTCTACACATCAACCTTGTAGGGGTTTGGAGACAACAACGGAGTTATCCACATCAACTTTGTAGGGGTTAAGAGACAACAAAGGAGTTATCCACATCAACTTTGTAGGGGTTAAGAGACAACAACGTAGTTATCCACATCAACTTTGTAGGGGTTAAGAGACAACAACGGAGTTATCCACATCAACTTTTTAGGGGTTAAGAGACAACAAGGGAGTTCTACACATCAACCTTGTAGGGGTTTGGAGACAACAACGGAGTTATCCACATCAACTTTGTAGGGGTTAAGAGACAACAACGTAGTTATCCACATCAACTTTGTAGGGGTTAAGAGACAACAACGTAGTTATCCACATCAACTTTGTAGGGGTTAAGAGACAACAACGGAGTTATCCACATCAACTTTGTAGGGGTTAAGAGACAACAACGGAGTTATCCACATCAACTTTGTAGGGGTTTGGAGACAACAACGTAGTTATCCACATCAACTTTGTAGGGGTTAAGAGACAACAACGTAGTTATCCACATCAACTTTGTAGGGGTTAAGAGACAACAACGGAGTTATCCACATCAACTTTGTAGGGGTTAAGAGACAACAACGGAGTTATCCACATCAACTTTGTAGGGGTTAAGAGACAACAACGGAGTTCTACACATCAGTCTTGTAGGGGTTAGGAGACAACAACGGAGTTCTACACATCAGCCTTCTAGGGGTTAGGGGACAACAACGGAGTTATCCACATAAATTTTGTAGGTGTTAAGAGACAACAACGGAGTTCTACACATCAGCCTTCTAGAGGTTAGGAGACAACAACGTAGTTCTCTTTACTCCTCTCTCTTTTTCTATATATCGTTCTCTTTAACTCTCTCGCTCTCTATCTATCTTTCTCTCTCTCATTCTCTCCCTTTCTCTCTCTCTCTTTCTCTCTTTCTCTCGCTTTCTCTTTCCTTCCCCCATCTTTTCTCCCTCACCCTCCATTGTTCCGTCCCGTCAATGCGCATGCCCTCCAAGCTTCCAAGTCTATCCTCTCTACTTCTCCTCCACCCTCCCCCCATCTCATATTTGTCCTAGCATTAGATACAGGCTGTGGTCTTTTAAAAGGAGCTCTTGCGATTCTCCCGTCTGCTTCAAATGCAACAAGCGCGGGGAAGTTTAGCCTCGACTTGATTTTGAAAAACTTGGGCTCCAATGTTTGCCTTCGTCTTTCCGTTCTGTTTAGCTAGCGGCCAGTGGTGATGATTGAAATTTCACTTCTCTCCCTTTGTTTGATGGGGATGCCGCTCGCATCTCTCGGTATCGGGCGATGACGGTCGCGGTCTCATCCTGCACGAGGCTGTGATTGCAGAAGATGGAGGGCTACTGTTACTCGTAGAAATTAGCGACTATCTCCCGGGTTTTCCCTTTTTTAAAAAAAAAAAGTTATTCGACGTGTTTCGCGGGGGACTTCTTGCTTCTGTTTGGGACCAAGATCAAGAGAATCTACACGAGCAAATTTGAGTCAATTTTTGCGAGACGGTATGGCGAGGGCTGAATGGGGATGGGGAGGTTGGGGGTGGGGTAGGTGAAAGTGTATTGTCGCGATGTTAAAAGGTTTAGTAAACCTGTAACGTGATGACTGAGGCCCCCCCCTCCTCCCCCCAACCACCGGGCCACTGTCACACTCACACCGACACTGGCTTCACCTTACACTTACACTTTACAGTTGTTGCTGCACATCGCCGTCTCTTACATCACAGATTATTACACTGGACTGGTTGGATTTGTTAAAAAATTATAATTGACGTAGCTAACTGCTTACAAAGACATACTCTGCTATCGTTATATCATTGCATTGTTATATCATTTGCATTTAATATCATTGCATTGTTATATCATTTGCATATTATATCATTGCTTTGTTATATGATTTGCATTTTATATCATTGCATTGTTATATCATTGCATTGCTATATCGTGCATTGCTCTATCAATCATTGTTATATCGCACACTAGCTTTACATACCATATTATACACCACCCTTGATATGCTGTGCCATCGTGACAGGTTAGGGTTAGGTTTAGGGACACATTTAGGATATTTTTTCATTATTATTTAACGTTTTATTCTTAATTTTACGGGTCGCGGCAACCAAGATGGCGGCCGTGTGATACATCGCGGCACGAATAGTGTGAAATTACCAAAAATATTCTTTTTTTATACAGTTAAAAAATATTATAAAATAAATTTAAATTTATATATAATACATATTTTGGTCTCCACTTCATGGTCTCAATTTAACAAGACGAAAGACACCCAACCAGCTCAACAGCGCTTCCGGTTTCGAGACGTTCAAGAGAAATAGGGCGCACACACAAAAAAGAATGAAAAATTTTTTCGCACCGCAGAGACAGCGCCGTGCGCATGGGACGAGGACAATGGAGGGACGGGGGTTCAAATCACACCGTGAGCAAACAGTAGCAAGGGAAAGGTGATACCCCAGAGGGCGCCACTCGGAAAGTGAGCGCTTTTTATCGGGCACCGTCTGTTCAAACACGGGGAGGAGGGGGCGGGCTACATGACTTATTTACGCTGTTCGTCGTCTTTCGACTCCCTTTCCCCCCCCCCCACCCAAAGCCCCACCCCCACCCCGCTTTAACTATGATCTTTCAATGTTCAAACAATCCCATACCTTTTTCTCCTGCAGTTCCAATTGTGTTCCCCGGTGGTTCCCTTTTGTGTTCCCGAGAAGTTCCCGCATTGCGTTCCAACGTGGTTACGCTCCCGAGCGTTTCCGTGTTCATCAGCAGCTCCCATTGAATTTCCAAACAGTTCCCATATGTTCCCAGCAGTTCACATTTGTTCCCCATCAGCTCTCAATTTTATGGTGCATCATGTAACGCGTAAGGTTTAGTGCAGTTATCTTGCTAAACGAGTTTTGTCAACGTGGTCGTCTGAACCAGTTTTACTTGCTTCACCCCCCCCCCACACCCAGACACCCCCCTCCGGCCGTTTTCCCCCCTGCCAATTTTCAAGAAAACAAAATGACAAATATCACCAGGGGAAACTCCTGGAATACATTAATTCATTAATTCAGTAATTCATTAATACATTAATGCCGCGTCGTTGAGGATGCGTTCAGATCATGACATTGAGGTCGATCGACCCTCTGATCAGAGAGTAGCCCCCCCCCCCCCCCAACCCCTTGTTTTTAGAACAGGCGTAGCAAACCCCGCGGCCCGCGGGTCGAATGTAGCCCGCCTCGTTAAATATTTTGTCCCGTCGGATGTATGAGCTTATTACTACATTCAATTAGAGATTACTCTCATTATTAGCATAAATACACTTTCTGAAATATTTATACAGCACCCCTAGGGACGGGATGCGCTATTTCGGTATACCGGCCAATTCGGTGTACCGGCCATGTCAGTGTACCGGCCATGTCAGTGTACCGGTCATTTCGACGTACCAGTCATTTCGACGTACCGGTCATTTCGACGTACCGGTCATTTCGACGTACCGGTCATTTCGACGTACCGGTCATTTCGACGTACCGGTCATTTCGACGTACCGGTCATTTCGACGTACCGGTCATTTCGACGTACCGGCTCTTCATTTGGACATATTTAAACAAGAAAAGCAAAGAGATTCACATTGGTATTCTCAAATTTCCAGTGGCGTTTCTTCTGTTGGGATCCGGTCAAGGGTGGAATCATGCAAAACTAAAAAAAACACAATAATTCAGGTATGCTCCAAAATGCATTCTCGAATTGTGAATTTATCAAATAAATAGATAATAAATTCATTTACACCGCTGCCCAACTTTCACTCGGGAGACTTCAGTGGGCGCCCTCGATATCCATAACTCCACCCCCACTTTCGTCGATCAAAGAGGCAAATGCTGGACACCCTTCGGTCAAGAGTGAAAACAACAATTTTTAAAAAAGAGCGTTATTGGCGTTTTAAATCTATTTGCGACCGCACGAGAAGATGTGTGGGGGCTGCACGATTGGATGTGTGGGGGCTGCTTGAGTAGATTGTGCGGCCGCATGGGGAGATAGTGGGGCGGCATGAGGATATGTGTGGGGCTGCACGAGAAGATGAGTGGGACCTCGTGAGTAGATGTGTGGGCCCGCACGAGCAGATGTGTGGGCCTGCACGAGAAAATGTGTTATCATCTAAAAAATTATGTGCGTTAAGAATAAATAAGTAACTGTCTTATCGCTTGTTAGAAACAACAATTAATAGAAAATTGTTCCAAAACTCAAGAGCTTGGAGTTCGCCTTGTACACTTTGTTTTTACTGCAAAGTGGGTTTTTCCAAAACCGAAACATGTGTGCTATCCAAATGATTGCAGGAAGTAAAAGAATGCACGTGCCATTACTGTGAAATGTAAGATTTTAGCGGACAAAAATTTTTTGGAAATATGTCCAGTTAAAGAAATGAGGAATGGATAAATATAGTTTTCATGTCATCTGTTGCGCCCCGACAGTCCAAGGACTAAAGGACATGATGACGATGACGATGAAAGAAATAAGAAGAGAAACACATGGAAATTGAGGATCACGTTAGCGCGGAGTACTTGAATGATTCCATACGGTCATATGGTGCCGAAAAGCTGAATAAAAATGTCTTCATTCGTCACAGACCTTGTTCCGCTATTTCCTTTAACTTTATTCACTCTAGCGACGGACGAAGATCTCAGATTCCGTCTGTTGTCAGTCCACCAGTCCTTCAGTTCCGGAAAGTGCGCAGAGATGAAGTCAATCGGTCGTAGATTTAACGTCTACCCAGTGCTCTGACGTCATCCCACGAACTGTGTCCATTGCTTGATATGACTGTGTTGTGTTAGTTCCCCGGGAGACGTATTGTAATATACAAATGTTAATTATTCGTGTATCAAGTGTTAAGGACACAAAAAGAAACAATGATCCCTATTCGGGCTCGACTGACACCCCCGATCACTGACACCCCCACCCCCAAAGATTCCGCGCCGCCCCCTCTACCCGGCACGTCACCCACTTTAACGGAATTCCCAGGTTCGCAAAATTGCGACATTTGCGCAACTGTCTTACAAGACAATTTGCGGTCGTCTTATTAAAAAAAACAGAAAAAAAAAAAAAAGCATTCAGCGTTAAAGCACTGACCTGAGACTACAGAGCACCGTTACTTGTCTCCCCCTTTGTTCTCGATGTTCTCCCCCCTTTGGAGTGATAGCCTCCCTTGGTTTTAATGATCTTGGGGCGGTCGAGGGTTAATACGATAAGGGGGTTAATTTCCACACTTTTCGCTAATTTTATGCCCCATTTCGCGCCCCGGGAGGGCGGGAGATACTGCTCAGGAGGTTCTCGTTAACTGCAATTCGATATGTGTTCGCGATCAAACGCGCCACCGGCAACCTTTGGCGCCCCCCATTTCACCTAACACGAGTTACACCGAATAACGTTTTCTTTCTAGTCTCGCCCCCTTCGGGGACCTTGGATAAGATAGTGTAGCGTGATCTTGTTATGAGGTCTGATTAGAGGAGTTAAGAGAAGCAGACGACTAGTTTGGAACCTGGTTCAGTTTAACACCAACGTAATCGTTTGTTCCTCCCACAATGACTTGACCCCCCCCCCCCCCAAATAGTTTTGGTATTTTATTATAAAAAATGGGGTGTGGCAAATTTATCGATTTTCTTTACCTCCCTTTCTTTCGTTCCATTTGGGCGTTTGTTGTAAAATGTGTCTGTGTATGTGTGTGTGGGGTGTGGAAGAAAGAGGAAGAGATGGGAGATCAGATCGTACAACCTGAGAAGGAGGAGACGCACAGAACGAGAGTGGGAGCGAGAGAAATGAGAGTATTTAGGAAAGTGAGGACACATGAAGAGAGGTAAAAATAGAGAGACGCGGGAGAGAGACGATGGGAGAAGGACCGAGAGAAAACATAAAGAGAAAAGAGAGAGAGAGAGAGAAACCATAAAGAGAAAAGATAGAGAGAGAGAGAAACCATAAAGAGAGATTTTATTGTAAGAATGACTTCTACCACATTAAAAAAAAATAGATTTAACATATATTTCTTGTCATTTTGAAATTAATAAATGCGCCCCCATGAGCCATAAATGCGCCCTCATCAGCCATTCGAGACACTGTTGTGTTTTTTTACAGTTACAAGTGGTAATTTTCGCAGCTCGATTTGGTGTCCCGTTGGGGGACCAGCCACTTGCCACGGGCCGGGGTCCTGCATGTGTACACTTTAAAATGAATAATTGAAAAAAAACAAAAAAAATCCAGTAATATGTACTACAAATGGCCCCCCCCCCTGCCCGAATTCCTTACGTTGATGAGATAACACATACACATACAGCATCAGCTGGGGGACAGCTTTTAATAAGATCATACCGCGTTTGCGTAAGGTTTTAGAATTTTTTTTTATTGCCTTTGCCCGCAGCACAGTATAAACACAAAGAAATTAATTGGTTCAAATTTCATCACGTGATCTTAATCACATTAACAATCCCCCCCCCCCTTTCCCTTCCCCCGAGCCGTTTAAAAAATAATCTTTTTTGTTTTATTGTGTACTTTATATTTAGGACAAAAAAATAATAATATAGGGAATGATGTCTTTGTATTTAAATATTAATTGGCATTGTATCCTAAAGCTGTATCCTAAAGCTGTATCGTGAAGCTGTATCCTGAAGCTGTATCCTAAAGCTATATCGTGAAGCTGTATCCTAAAGCTGTATCCTAATGCTGTATCGTGAAGCTGTATCCTAAAGCTGTATCCTAAAGCTTTATCCCAAAGCTGTATCCTAAAGATGTATCATAAAGCTGTATCCTAAAGCTGTATCCTAAAGCCGTATCCTAAAACCGTATCCTAAAGCTGTATCCTAAAGCTGTATCGTGAAGCTGTATCCTAAATCTGTATCCTAAAGCTGTATCCTAAAGCTGTATCGTGAAGCTGTATCCTAAAGCTGTATCCTAAAGCTGTATCCTAAAGCTGTATCCTAAAGCTGTATCCTAAAGCTGTATGAAAGTTGTGTAATAAAGATCTATCCTTGCTGCATATTAACCAACCTTCAGTAACCCCCCAACACTATTTGACCCGCATCCACTGAAATTCTGCAATTTTTTCAACGTATTTAGACATACCGATGAAACACTATAGACCGCGTGTAACAATCACACATACAAAGATCACACATATAAAGATGACACACACACAAAGATCACGCATAAAGATCACACCCATAAAGATCACACGTGCAAAGATCACACGTATAAAGATCGCACACATACAAAGATCGCACACATACAAAGATCGCACACATACAAAGATCACACACACAAAGATCCCACATAAGGATCACCAAAAGTCAACGGTGTGTGTTCATGTTTAAATACAGGCCGGGGCGTGTGGGGGTGGGGGTGAGGGTGGAGGGGGGCAGAGTTTAGCAAGAAGTCGTTTTAATTACGCCCCCTTATTGCATCGGTCACCAAATGAATAAATAATTTATCTCTTGAAATCCAATAAATGAACTCCAGCGATACAGCACTAAACAAACTCAGGGGGTGGAAGGGGGGGAGACGGGCCCCACGATGCGGTGGGGTTATCAATATGTCTACCGGGCGAGGGACAATTTGTTTTAACACCTGCAAAGCAACAAAGTGTCTTTCTCTTAATTCCTTTAAACGACTCCAATAACTTTGGGGGGGGGGGGGGGTCGTCCCGGTCTTTGCCGGCACTCGTGTGACTTTGTGATTTATCGAAGACTTCAGAAAGGGGCCAGGGTCGGGCGCGGAATGATCCTGACATCCGGTGGGCGGTGGAGCCTTGGCCGAAATTTCTCATCACAGTTCTTGGAAGATAATCTTACCTGTTTTACATCTTTCTTTATTCGTATTTTCTTTCTTTCTTTTTCTTTCTTTCTTTTTCTTTCTTTCTTTTTCTTTCTTTCTTTTTCTTTCTTTATTTTCCTTCATTTTTTTTTTTCATTTTTTTCTTGCTTTCTGTCTTTATTTTTCTTTTCGAAATATAAAAAATGTGCGCTTTACTTTTCGATGGTATTTTAACTTGTGATGACGCCTCTGGCTACGACGCCACTGATTACAACGCCGCTGATTACGACGCCACTGGTTACGACGCCAATGGTTACGACGCCCCCTGGTTACGACGCCACTATTTACGACGTCCCTGGTTACGACGCCCCTGGTTGGAGTATGCAGCCATTGGACGGCGTGGAAGACAACGAACAACAGACTGGAGTGTTCCATCCTTTTACCCCTCCCCGACCCCGAATCTATTTCAAGGGTTTGGGAGGGGGGGGGGGCGTAGAAAAACAAATTCTAATTCTCTTATTAACAACAAAATATGTTTTTTGATGCGTGTAATGATTTATTTGATCTCAACTTTATAATCACAAAAACTGCAACTTACAAAAATAATAAATGAGCAAATATAATTACAATTGTGGTATGATTAAGTTGATGAATAAAGACTAAAGTATCAAAATGATATACAAAACAATATATAATAATAAAATATTGTGGCAATGTGCCACTTTTTGTAACGGGATCTATGTATAATTTTGTATATGTGGCTGGGTGCCACCTATGTTGCAGGGTGCCACCTAAAGAAAACACGCTCCTGTGGCACACGAGGTTTTCTGCCAGGCGTGCCCAGAGTCACTGAGCTGGGTGGGTCTGTCCCACCACTGAGCTGGGTGGGTCTGTCCCACCACTGAGCTGGGTATGCCTGTCCCACCACCTAGCTGGGTGGGTTTGTCCCACCACTGAGCTGGGTGGGTCTGTCCCACCACTGAGCTGGGTGGGTCTGTCCCTCCACTGAGCTGGGTGGGTCTGTCCCAACACTCAGCTGGGTATGGCTGTCCCACCACTGAGCTGGGTGGGTCTGTCCCACCACTGAGCTGGGTGGGCCTGTCCCACGGGGGACTGGTAAAACAGCTCATGACATGGACATCATTGCCACTACATAAGCAAGGGGAAATTTGAACCCGAGGTCTTTGTACGTGTTGAGCAGTGTTACGAAGTGTGGACACTGGATGATAGTGTATGGGAAATGTTCTTTGGATTGTACCTCTACAATTAAACGCTATGGTTCTCACGACTTGCATTTGTTTGTTTCATTTAGCCTGTGACCACCCGGCTACAATATAATCACAAATAATAGTTCTCTAGGTATGTATGTATTGGCTGTGCGCAATAGGCTCGCAAAATAAAATTCCGAGAATTCAGCAATAATTTGGAGTTTTACTAAGTGCGTTACTGAAATGCGTGTTTTGTCAAGTAACTTTAGGAGATGGGAAGTGCACGCACTGCCGGCGCCATTGTTTGGCGGGATATTAGATGATATAATCATTATAATATAATATAATAATATGATGTAATGCCGTCAATCGATTGCAATGTAGCACAGGCCTACTATACATTTATAATTCGCTGTTAAATTATTTTTTTTTTTTCAAATTTTTAAAAATTTATTTTTATTTCATCTCAAATTTTGATTTCCTCTCTGTTAACAGGTCTCGGCGACGCATGGGGTCAGCGACAGCCACCGAAGACGCCCCTGGAGAAAGAGCTCGGATCACATTTGTTGCAGGTAAACTAAATTAGGACCTCACATAACTGCACTGCATATATGTATTGCCCTCGGCCATTTTTTTTTTTGGTGGGGGGGGGGGGGATGTTCAATACAGCTTTCTGTGATTGGCTGGGAAGGTTCGGCGCAGTGAGCGCCACCTCGCGTCACAAGTGTGCGCGCGCCGGCGTGCGAAATCAATTGAGAAGGATGTGAAATAATCATGCTCGTGACGACCGCAGACGACGTGAGAGCTGTGTTTTAGTTCGAGGGTGATGTTGACTTTCGTTTTGTTTCTGATTAGCTTCCGGTCTTGTCTGACCCCGGATATCAATACTATCACGCGTTTGGTGCAATTCTTTCTTTTTAATAATATATTTTATATATTTTCTTATATATATATACACATAGTTTTTTGGTAAATGCGAAGAGATAGCATCGCGTTTTTTTACCATGGCCGCCAACTTGATTGCCGTTACCCGTAAAATTAAGAATAAAACGTTTAAAAATTATGAAAAAATGTCCTAAATGTATCCCTAGACCTACCCTGAACCCTAAATGTAACCCCAACGAAGTCGAGGGCCTATCTCTTCGCATTTGCCAGTTGTTTGTTTTTTTAAATAAAAAATGCAAGATGTTGTCTTGACAGACACACAGACAGACTGACAAAAATGATAGGCATTGTTTACCAAATCAGTGTCAATATCTGAACTAAAATGTGTTGTCAGTGTCTGAACTAAAATATGGTGTGTGTCACGGTCATGAAAACAGGGCAGTGTTTGTGTGTGTGTGTGTGTGTGGATTTAGGGAGAAATGGGGTATGTGAGCGAGGTGAACGATTGTCATGTCACGGTCGGGTGAATGGTTTGTTAGAGGTATAAAAGGGGAGTTAACTAATTTTGATGAGAAGGGGCTGGTTTTGTTACGTCACGGACGTGAGAGTGAACTATCTTGAAACTGCGAGATCACTTGGTTTTGAGAGGTGGTGTGAGAATTTTGCTCTGGTAGCTGATTTTGTGATTGCAAGCCTGGGAATAGCTACTTCTTTTGCATCGGAAATATTCTTGTACATTTGACACTACGTCAAAGGAATAATATGAATAATACAACCTCGGGAATACGGTATAGTTAGTGTACTTTGGACAGTGTTGCCTCTTATTATCAGAGAGAGACAGACAGTCATTGTGCAGTGGAATAAAATAGACCAGGTGATGGAATTGACACAATCAGAAGACCGTAGACAACCAAATATTCTGATATGAGCCAGAATGTTCATCATGAGCCAGAATGTTCATCATGAGCCAGAATGTTCATCATGAGCCAGAATGTTCATCATGAGCCAGAATGTTCATCATGAGCCAGAATGTTCATCATGAGCCAGAATGTTCATCATGAGCCAGAATGTTCATCATGAGCCAGAATGTTCATCATGAGCCAGAATGTTCATCATGAGCCAGAATGTTCATCATGAGCCAGAATGTTCATCATGAGCCAGAATATTTGACATGTTGCACGTCCAAAACTAGCGTAGTTGCTGCCCTGTGCCGTAACGTGACACTTGAATGTGATACTTGACTTGTGCGTCTGTTCCTGAGACGAATTATGGGTTCATGTCAAAACCTGTGAGAGTCCCTGTACCATGCCTGCCCACCGCCGTATATTCAAGTACGCCAGTTGAGGTAATCCTGTTGCTGCTGTGTTCCTGTACCCCGATGCTGTCCCTGTACCCGCTGTTCCTGTACCCGCTGTTCCCGTACCCGCTGTTCCCGTACCCGCTGTTCCTGTACCTGCTGTTTCATGTACCTGCTGTTTCCTGTAACCACTGCTCCTGGACGTCGCTGCTCCTGGATGTCGCTGCTACTTTGTCCAGCTGTTGCTACACGCTGCTGTATGCTGCTGTTACTGTGCCCTCCTGAGTACTGTACCCGCTGCTGAAGTGAGTACCTATTGCTGTGCCGTTGTTACTGGACACCACCGCTACTGTTTTTGCTGTCGCACGAAGCAAGTCCAAGACCGGGTAATTAAATTTAATTATTATTATTATAAGAAGTTTTTTTTTTTTTATAGCGTAGTACCCCAACCTAGATCTGGGCTCACCACGCTGTACATACAATTTAACAAACAATTTGATATATTGTGTAGTGATATAATGTCAATGTAAGCCCTAATAGAATTCCCCCCCCCCCCATATAATTGAGGCAAGTGTATAACCAGACATTGTCAAGCATTTTTTTTTTTTTTTTGCATATCAACATTAACTTTAGTGTATCTGTAAAGTAAGATTTGTTTGTTTTTTTTAAAATTCTAAAGTGTACTTATTGAATCTGGGTTGTACCTTATAAATAATATTAATTTTAATCGTTAATATTAGGGCTGCTAAATTTAACGATTAATTAATCGATTAATCGTTAAAACATTTTAACGATTAATTTATTTTTTTAAACGATTAATCGACCCATCACTTACAAATGTTCCGGAAGTCTAAAAGTCAAAAAATGTGAACGATTGTTCAGCTCGGCTGGTTATATTGTCAATGAGACACGTTCATCACTGGAACCAAATACTGTCAACAAACTTGTCTGTTGGCGTAGTTGGTTTAAAGATGACATATAAAGCAGACATTCCAGTGTTATTTCGATTTTCGACAAGTATGTTTAATAAATGTTACTTATGACGCTATAAATTTTAATTTTTGGATTTAATCGAAATTAACTATTAATTAATCGTTACTTTTTCAAAAGTTAAGTATTAAATTTAAATTAATCGTTAACAGCCCTAATTAATATGAAAACGATAACAGGCATTAAGCAGGAGGCCATAGATTTAGGACTAGAAGGGGAGGATACTATTAACTATGCCATAAACCAGTGGTTCTCAACCTTCCTAATCCCGCGACCCTTTATTAGAGTCCCTCATGCCGTGGCGCCCCCCAACCACAAAATTATTTTCTTTGCTACTTCATAACTGTTAGTATATGTGTTTTACGATGTCTTAGGCGACCCCTCTTGGAAAGGGTCATTCGACCCCCAAAGGGTTCGCGACCCACAGGTTGAGAACCGCTGCCATAAACGGATTAGAAAGACTAAAAAGGGAGGAAAGAGTAGTAGAAAGATAATTAGATAGAGAATCCAGGGAGAGAATCGAACGAATAGGAATAGCGGCAGCAGAAAGTCACGCCAATAAAGAGAAATTAGATGAAGAGTCAAATGAGCAAATTGCAGCAATCACAGAGGCGAAATTAAAGGAATACTTAGAGGCAGAAGAAAACTGAAATCAGGAATATTTAGAGGAAGGCAGAAATCAGGAGTACTATGACAGTGATTATAGTGCGTGGGAGGGGGAAGAATTGGCGTGTAATAGTAGATTAGACGGTAGAGTTAGCGATAATTGTTATAATCTTTACAATAGTTATAGTGAGTGGTCAGAGGAGGAAACAGAAGAAGGTTGTGTTAGTAGTAGAATAGACGGTAGAATAGACGGTAGAATAGACGGTAGAATAGACGGTAGAATAGACGGTAGGATAGACGGTAGGATAGACGGTAGGATAGACGGTAGGATAGACGGTAGGATAGACGGTAGGATAGACGGTAGGATAGACGGTAGGATAGACGGTAGGATAGACGGTAGAATAGACGGTAGGATAGACGGTAGGATAGACGGTAGGATAGACGGTAGGATAGACGGTAGAATAGACGGTAGAATAGACGGTAGAATAGACGGAAGAATAGACGGTAGAATAGACGGTAGAATAGACTGTAGGATAGACGGTAGGATAGACGGTAGGATAGACGGTAGGATAGACGGTAGGATAGACGGTAGGGTAGACGGTAGGGTAGACGGTAGGGTAGGCGGTAGGGTAGACGGTAGGATAGACGGTAGGATAGACGGTAGGATAGACGGTAGGATAGACGGTAGGATAGACGGTAGGATAGACGGTAGAATAGACGGTAGAATAGACGGTAGGATAGACGGTAGGATAGACGGTAGGATAGACGGTATAGTTAGTATTAATTGCATTAATCCGTACGATAGTTATGACTGGTCACAAGGGGACATAGAAGATAATGATTACTTCGCAGAAGGGGAAACTGAAAAAAAAAATCAATTTCGATGGAATTATTTTGGGAAAATATAAATGACGATGACGTAGAAACATGGAGGCCGTTAGAGGAAGTTAAGGGGAATGAACACAAATGATGCCGAGAGAGCAAGTCGTGGGTATACAGTTACGACAAATCAAACTGAAAAAGGGGGACAACTATAGTAGGCCAGATGATGAATGGGAATTTTGTTCAGTTAGGTATAGGGGATGAGATGATGAATGGGAATTTTGTTCAGTTAGGTATAGGGGATGAGATGATGAATGGGAATTTTGTTCAGTTAGGTATAGGGGATGATTATTTTGAAAACAAAAGTACACTCGAGCTTGGAATTTTGCCGTCGGAAAAAACAAACGTGGATCAGTTAGAAACTTGGGAGAGTATTAAGGAACCTGTGAGTTTATCAGTTGAAGTTGAGTGGAATACAGTTCTTTTGTCAGCCGGGGAAAATGAGTCTAATAGGGAAATAACTGAATGTGTTGAAGAGATGAGTTATCCCGAAGAGTATCATGCTTTGTGTGAACACTGAGTTTGTTTTAGCAACGAGGGAGGAGGTAATCATAGAACACATAGTAGAAGCACGGGATTGACAATTTGTACAGGTGTAACATAGGAATTTTGACAATGTACAAGATATGAATTTTGACAATGTACAAGATATGAATTTTGACAATGTACAAGATATGAATTTTGACAATGTACAAGATATGAATTTTGACAATGTACAAGATATGAATTTTGACAATGTACAAGGTATGAATTTTGACAATGTACAAGGTATGAATTTTGACAATGTACAAGATATGAATTTTGACAATGTACAAGATATGAATTTTGACAATGAAAAAGATATAAATTGTGAGGATGTACAAGATATAAGTTGTGAGGATGTGCACAATATGAATTTTAATGATACACGAGATATGATTTTAAATTTCTTACAAGAGAGAGAATATGAAGTGGAGGATTCATATGAAGTGGAGGATTCGTATGAAGAATTTGATACTAATATTGATTGGGAGCCCAGTTATATTGATATTTCCCATAATGTTGTTGATGCTCCATGCATAAATGCTATGACTTTTAATGATACACAGATATACCTGATAATGAACAATCTTTGCTTCTATTTAACCGGGTTAATGGTGTGTCAAATGAGGGTGTGAGGACCTGGACAAATTACGGGTGTCACGAGGTAGAGGTCGTGAATTTGTCGAGGGCGGTCCCGAGACGGGGGCGAAGTTTCAACAAGGTTGAATTCATTTTCAATGAATTCATTTATGGAGCTATGAGGGTCATAGTCCAATCTTAGTAGTTTGTAATATGGGTGACACGAGTTGCTCAGTGATTGAGAACCGTGGTGGTTTTGAGCCTATCTCAGACTCAAGTCTTGTTGTGACTGAAGGGGTTGACCGTAGTCACATAGAGTCCGTGGAAGAGGTGAGCGCTTTCCCTGATGTGAGGATAGGGAGGAGTGGAAGAGGTGAGCACTTTCCCTGATGTGAGGATAGGGAGGAGTGGAAGAGGTGAGCACTTTCCCTGATGTGAGGATAGGGAGGAGTGGAAGAGGTGAGCACTTTCCTTGGTGTGAGGATAGGGAGGAGTAATTTTGTTATTGTTGAGAAATTATGTCATGTGGGTGTCAGGGAGAAAAATGTTGTTGTTGAAAAATGTGATTTTTTTGTGGATGTGAGTGTTTTCCATGCGTTGGGAGGTGAGGCTTGTAAAAAATTTTTTGATAAGTTACATGAACATTTTGGTGAGGCTGTGTGTGAAGATTGGTTTTGTAAAATGACATTCATGTTGCTTGTGTGTATTGACAAGGTGACAAACGTCGTGAAACATTTGATATTTTACAGGGGCGTTGTGAGCTGATGGAAACATGTGATATTTTACAGGGGCGCTGTGAGCTGGTGGAAACATGTGATATTTTTCAGGATAGTTGTGAGCTAGTGGAAACATGTGCTATTTTACAGGGTAGTTGTGAGCTGGTGGAAAAATGTGATATTTTACAGGGGCGTTGTGACATGGTGGAAAATATGATATTTTACAGGGGCGTTGTGACATGGTGGAAACATGTGATATTTTACAGGGGCGTTGTGACATGGTGGAAAATGTGATATTTTACAAGGGCGTTGTGACATGGGGGAATATGTAGATGCTTTCAGGCAACGGTTTGACAAGTGAAATATCCCGCTCTCATAAATTTTAATTAAATAATAATAATAATAAAGGTCATTTCAAAACCCTAACCCTAACCCTAACCCTAACCCTAACCCTAACCCTAACCCTAACCCTAACCCTATCCCTATCCCTATCCCTATCCCTATCCCTATCCCTATCCTTATCCTTATCCTTATCCTTATCCTTAATTTCAATTTCAATTTTTTTATCACCAGCTGACTTCAAAACATAAATCCTAACCCCAAACCTTAAACCTTTCCCAAATCCCGCACACAATGAAATTTCTCAGACGGAACGTATACCTTTACAAGCAACTGAATGATCAGAACGTGTTCCCGATTTATAACGCAAATAGCTTTATTATTATTGCTTTATATTCTTTGAATAAACGCACTGACCCACTGAAACACAATAACGGAAGGCCCGTTGCGACTTTAGAACACACCGACAAATATTACTTTTGTACAATTAAACACCACGCTCAATTTGCCAAGCAAACTTTTATTTTGTTGTAAAAAAGCTAATAATAAAAGAATTTATGTCATTATAAGCTTTTATAAGTTAAGCTAAAATTTAAATGAAAATAAACATTTAAAAAAAAAAAATTCCATCTGATTTTTAAGAAAATAAAAATACCATGCCGATGTTTACGGATTATCGGAAAGTGTTCCAAATTTATTCCGAAAATAGTCACATTACAAACAGCGATATAATTCAAGTAGTATGTGACCATAACATCAAAAAAAGAGTCCCATGCCAAAACCAATTTACACCACTAAGACCCCCCCCCCCCCCAACCAAAAAAAAAAAAAAAAAGAACATTGAAGGGCGGGTCCCCGAAAGCTCTGGATCCGTCAATTACTAAAAGGTAAATAGTCCATCGGAGCTCATGAATACCAAACTATAGAGTTGTTTTGGTGTCCGGTCAATGCTGTATCGCAGTGACGGGGAATATAACCCCCCTCCCTCCCTCCCCCCCCCCCCACAGACTTTAGAGTCGCATAAGTCTACGGCAGACTTTTTCCTACTCTGGTCTGTGAGTTGAAGGGGAAGAAAAGTATTCTTTTTAAGCACAGATATTTTTTTTTAAAGAGTAAACTAAAAATATACGTTCAAAGTCCCGAAAGGTCAATTATGACGTCATTCTTGTCGGTTTGATTACGTCGGCGTAGCGGAACCCTCATGTGACGTCATATCAAGGAACCGGAGGGAAATCCACCGGGCGAGAGCACTGCACTTTGTTCTGTCTTTAGTATTATAAGTCTCTTTTAATCTGTGTCCCCGCGGGCCGCATCGGGCCCTCCACGGACCTCAATGCCGCCTCCCCAGCAAAGTCATTTGCAGCATATATTTTACTTGGTGACGAATAATGACGTGTACATGGGTGTGCTGCGTACCCTTGGGGGTTGGGGGGGGGGTCATCAACAAATCCTCAAGCTGCCAATTGCGGGTGGTTTTGGTTTTACACCGCAGATTTAAGCCCCCCCCCCCCCCTAAGGGTTGCTATCGCCAACCCCCGTCTCTTATTCGAAACGCCCTTGGACACCAATACACTTTTGGTTATCTGAAGTTCAAGCTGTTGCGTCCAAAGAGTCTTGGTCTCTATGCCATGTTTTTGATGCAGGACGAGGGAACAAATAAGAAAGAAAAATTATTTTTATTTCTTTTTTTTTAAAAATAAATTGTATCCCAGTTGACGAGGCCGCGACGAGATCACGTTCTGGCAGCGAGAGTTCGGCCGCATGTTAATTCGAACGTTAACCGCCGTGTCCTATGGCTGGTCACGTCTGCCGCGAGAGTTGTTCCTTCCTTGATAAACCTTTAAGCTGACACGGGCGCCCCCTTCATTTTCTGTTTAACCTCTCTGTGTATTTCTTTCTAACTCTCTCCTACGCTCTCTCTATCTCTCTCTCTTTTTCTCTCTCTTTTTCTCTCTGTTTTTCTCTCTCTCTCTCTTTTCCCCTCTCTCTCTCTTTCCTCTCTCTCTAACTCTCTGTCTCTATCTCTCTCTTTGGTTCTCTCTCTCTCTTTGTCTCCCACTCCCTCTCTTTCTCTATCTCTCTCTTTGTTTCTCTCACTCGCTCTTTGTCTCTCTCTCTCTTTCTCTCTCACTCTCTTCTGTTCCTTTCCTTAGATTGTTTGCGTCCGTCGTTTTGTTGACATCAAGACATTTTTACTCTTGTTTCATTTGCTTATCTCTAATTTTTTAAAAATTATATTTCTCTCGTTTCTGTCCTCCTTCGATTATATTCTTCTTATTATTACTTTCTTTGCTAAAATTTAATTTCTCTCTCCTTTTTTTTATTGTAGAAGGAAAAATAAAAGAGAACATTATATACATTTTTATTTTATTTTCTCTTTCCTTTCTTTCTCTACTTTTTTCATCCAGATATCACCCCACCCCCTTTTCTCATTCTTTTTCTCCTTCGTTCATTACGTTTTCGACATGTTTTTACTAGCACTACATTCTCTCACTGCGTTCTATTTCCTTTAAATCATTTTATAATTTAAAAAAAAAAAAGAAATATTTCTTTAATTAAGTAATTTTCATAGATTGGTTTGACAATTACATTTGAATGCTTAATAACTCTGTTTCTAGGACCACTACCAGTGGCCTAAGATTTGTTCCGCAACCTGTGGCCTAAGATTTGTTCCGCAACCTGTGGCCTAAGATTTGTTCCGCAACCAGTGGCCTAAGATTTGTTCCGCAACCTGTGGCCTAAGATTTGTTCCGCAACCTGTGGCCTAAGATTTGTTTCGCAACCTGTGGCCTAAGATTTGTTCCGCAACCTGTGGCCTAAGATTTGTTCCGCAACCTGTGGCCTAAGATTTGTTCCGCAACCTGTGGCCTAAGATTTTTTCCGCAACCTGTGGCCTGAGATTTTTTCCGCAACCTGTGGCCTGAGATTTTTTCCGCAACCTGTGGCCTGAGATTTGTTCCGCAACCTGTGGCCTGAGATTTGTTCCGCAACCTGTGGCCTGAGATTTGTTCCGCAACCTGTGGCCTAAGATTTGTTCTACCCCGTTATTTGAATACAATGATTCATCAATTGATCAAATACGTTTTAGTTAAAATTCTAAACTGCTGTGATTGTGTAGCGTCCACACCACTCGTTTAAAACAGAGTGCGGTACGCGAAGTATTTAAAATATAATTCCTCACCTGCCATCGTATGTAATACAGAAAAATGGTCATGCTCTAACATTGATATATAAAAATATTTGTTAAATAAATACTTATTAAATATATATATATATTATTATATATATCTATTTATATCTATTATATTTATATCTATTTAACAAACATGTTCTTGTTTCCTAATCTCGGCAGACGTTGGACGGCTTCATCTTCGTGGTGGCTCCGGACGGTAAAATTATGTACATATCCGAGACAGCCTCGGTTCACCTGGGCCTCTCACAGGTAAGTTCATTAAGCAAGCGTCGAAGCAAAACCCTTCGATCCAAATGTTTAAAATTTTTAAATAATTTATTTTATAGTGAAAAATTAGAAGCAACGAAACAATTTGAAAAATAAAAGAAAGATTACAATATGAATGTAAGTAAATAAATAATAACATATTTACATATAACAACAACATATATATATGATATTTAAGTGAGATTACACATCCTAAAATGGAATAAAATATATTAAGAGATGGTTAAAATTTAATGTTTTCAAATTCATTAATAAATTTTGTTAAAACTATTTTAATTTTTTTGGTCTTTTCGAAAAGTATTTTTCAATATCTTAAGCCGTTTCTATTTTAGAGCAAATATAAAAAAAAAATATGTTTAAAATTGAGATTAACTCGTAGACTGCGTCTTTTTCTTTTTTTGTTTGTGTGTTCTGTTCTGTTTTTAAAAGTTCTTTGTGTAAATAATAGCTGTGTTTTGTTCGTTATAATTTTGAGTCAGCTCTGATATCCGTTGGCCCCCTCTGTTTCCAGGTTGAGCTGACAGGGGGCAGTATCTATGAATACATTCACCCGGCTGATCACGATGAGATGACGGCGCTGTTGACGGTGCACCATCCTTACCACACCCACATTATGCAGGGTAGGAAATCATTACTGCTATACACGACTGCACGGTTACTACCCCCCCCCCCCCCCCCATTTTTTTAAAACATGTCTTTATTGTAAATGATTTTAAGACACAATTAACAGGTGGGATGTCACAAAACTTGGCGGATAAAATATTTAAAAAAGTGACGTCATATCCGGAACTAAAGTTGTTCAGCCGAAGTCGTAAAGACGAATCGCTACTTTTCGTTGTGTTATAAAACAATTGATTGAGAAGATTAGAAAAACAACTTTTTTAAAAAATGTACGCGTTTTTTAAATATTTGTTGTTTTCTTAAATTTCCCCAGATGTAGAGATCGAACGGTCTTTCTTCCTGAGGATGAAGTGCGTCCTGGCCAAGAGAAATGCCGGACTGACATCAGGCGGTTACAAGGTAAGTTACCCAGGGGACAACGAGATATGACCAGTAGCACTATGTAAATTTTAAAATGAAAAATAACACCAAAAAAGGCAATGAAATGTGATGTCATTTGATGACAGTGCTAGCATGGCAACGAAGTGGGATGTCATTTGGTGACAGTGCTAACATGACGATGTAATATGATGTCATTTGATGACAGTACTAACGTGACGACGTAATAGGATGTCATTTAATGACAGTGCTAGCCCCGATGACAAATGTGGACTATTTTTTATTCCATTTTGTTGTTGCTGGTTTGTTTGCATCTATTTCCATATATATATATATATATATTAAAAAAAGAAATAGAAAAAATGAAGAGGTCTGACCTACTCAGCTGATCCACTCAGTTGACCCACTCAGCTGACCCACATTGAAGAGGTCTGACCTACTCAGCTGATCCACTCAGTTGACCCACTCAGCTGACCCACTCAGCTGACCCACTCAGCTGACCCACTCAGCTGATCCACTCAGCTGACCTACTCCGGGATTGTAGTAAAACAAAAATTAAATATATCGTAGATAATGTTCAGCAACATTCGCAGCCCTTTCATATTAACAAGAAAATCCACACACGAAAAAAACAAAAAAGTAAGCGGTCATTTTTTTTCTTTTTGGGAGCAACCAACTGTCGAAGCGTTGTCGAGAGCAGAAGATATTTCTACGGAGCTTATCGGAGGCGACGAAGGGGTTTTGTTTAGCTCACACAGGTGGCTCGGGTGGGTGGGAGGGAGTGGGGTGGTGGGGGACCCGAGGTGGAGAAGTGGGTGGGGAGGGGGGTGGGAGTCCGGCGATTTTGGTGCGTCACCTGGCCTGTAGGAAATCGGTGCGGCGCATGACTTTTCGAGTGTGGCGTTACTTAATGTACAAATGTGCGGGGTCTGTCTGTGACGGGGACTTGTGGCGCTAATCCCAGACTTACATGGGAGATCAATCACTTCGCCGTGAGCTGTGCGGACTGAACTGCCAACAATATCGGAGCGAGTTTCGAAGAAGAAATAATACTGAGGTAGAATAAGGAATGAATATAATTTTTCATATTAAATGTAAAATTTGTATGTGGGGGGGGGGGGATGTTGAATTATCCCCTCCCCCCAAGTACTTTTTTTTAGATAAAAAAAAAAAAGATGCATACATAAAAAGAGGATGGAACTCGGACAAATTAATAAAGGAAGGAACTTGGACAAATAAATAAAGGAAGGAACTTGGACTAATAAATAAAGGAAGGAACTTGGACTAATAAATAAAGGAAGGAACTTGGACAAATTAATAAATGAAGGAACTTGGACTAATAAATAAAGGAAGGAACTTGGACAAATTAATAAATGAAGGAACTTGGACTAATAAATAAAGGAAGGAACTTGGACAAATTAATAAAGGAAGGAACTTGGACTAATAAATAAAGGAAGGAACTTGGACAAATTAATAAAGGAAGGAACTTGGACTAATAAATAAAGGAAGGAACTTGGACAAATTAATAAAGGAAGGAACTTGGACTAATAAATAAAGGAAGGAACTTGGACAAATTAATAAATGAAGGAACTTGGACTAATAAATAAAGGAAGGAACTTGGACAAATTAATAAAGGAAGGAACTTGGACTAATAAATAAAGGAAGGAACTTGGACAAATTAATAAAGGAAGGAACTTGGACTAATAAATAAAGGAAGGAACTTGGACAAATTAATAAATGAAGGAACTTGGACTAATAAATAAAGGAAGGAACTTGGACAAATTAATAAAGGAAGGAACTTGGACTAATAAATAAAGGAAGGAACTTGGTCTAATAAATAAAGGAAGGAACTTGGACTAATTAATAAAGGAAGGAACTTGGACTAATAAATAAAGGAAGGAACTTGGACTAATAAAAAAAAGGAACTTGGACAAATTAATACAGGAAGGAACTTGGACTAATAAATAAAGGAAGGTACTTGGACTAATAAATAAAGGAAGGAACTTGGACAAATTAATAAAGGAAGGAACTTGGACTAATAAATATAGGAAGGTACTTGGACACATTAATAAAGGAAGGAACTTGGACAATTAACAGTTGTGTACTCACACGAAATGTCCAGTTTGAACATAAAGATTTGTCGTGTCTGTCGCGCACAAGTTCCGGTTCTTGTTTTTAAACAATTTAACATGAAACACGCTAACACAGGACGCTAACACAGGACGCTAACACAGGACCCTAACACAGGACGCTAACACAGGACGCTAACACAAGACCCTAACACAAGACTCTAACACAAGACTCTAACACAAGACTCTAACACAAGACTCTAAAACAGGACGCTAACGTAGACCATGATTCAGGAAGCTAACTTCTTTTAATGGATTTAAATGTATTTACCACTCCCCCCCCTCTTAATATTTTTACGTGGGGGCAGGAATATCCCCCCCCCCTCCGGGCACTCTCCTTGATTGTGAATAGAAAATAGATTGTGACAGTTTCGCTCCCAGACCCCCATTAGTGTATGATGCTGGGCGTAGAACACAGCTAATCTAATGATTCTATGTGAATCAGCCCCCCCCCCCCATATTAGTGTATGATACTGGACATAGAAACAGCTTAGCTAATTATTCTATGTGGATCTATATCCACACAATCCACATCTTTATGGGCATGTTTTTGTTTGTTTGTATCCCCGCTAGGTAATCCACTGCAGTGGCTACCTCAAAATCAAACAGTACACGATGGACATAGCGCCGTACGACGGCTGCTACCAGAACGTCGGCCTGGTCGCCGTGGGCCACTCGCTGCCGCCGTCGGCCATCACCGAGATCAAGATGTTCTCAAACATGTTCATGTTCAGGGCCTCGCTGGATCTCAAACTGATATTTCTGGACGCGAGGTAAGTGATGGGCCCCACGTTCGGCCTTAAACAGACTTTTTGTAATGGCCAATTAAACACTGGAAAGGGAGACGTATTTTGTGGGATAAGATATTTTAAGATATTTTTTATGTTCATACATGCGTTAATTATGCATAATAAATACTATTTATGGATGCGATCAAAAAATGTAATTATTGAAAAAAACTTTAGGGGTGATAAATAATAATATTTAGTTTCGTTTTTTTTTAAAAACTATTTATTTTTAGTGCTCACGTGTAATTTTAATGTTAATTCATTATTTTGAATTATAAAAATTAAAAATAATAATTTTTAATAATTTAATATTCTTTTTAATTTCGTTATAAATTATTAATTACTTTTGTTTTGTAAGGCCAATCATTTTAAAAATGAAAGGAGTGGACAACTTGGGTTTTTTAAAGGATTATAATTTTTTTTTTTTTGGTCAACTTCAGAGTTGCCGCTCTTACCGGATACGAACCCCAAGACCTCATCGAGAAAACCCTGTACCATTACATACACGCCTGTGATATATTACATATGAGATATGCTCACCACACACGTAAGTAGGTCATGCCATTGGTCACCACATTGTTAACGGTGACAAAGCAAATTTCATTTTCTTACACTTAAGTTCATTTGTTTTTGAATGAAGTATCAACAGCTATAAATAGATTTAAAATCAGAAGTCGCAGACACATACACACATGAATCACTAAGGGGAAGATAACAACTAATTTTAAATTTTTGTTTCGAAACACGTTATTTTTACGGGATTTTTTGTATTACTACATACAATCACATTGCCGCTGTCACATTGCCGCTGTCACGCTTCCGCTGTCACATTGCCGCTATCACATTGCCGCCGTCACATTGCAGCTGTCCACGCGGACATGTCGAGAAAATCACTCAATTCAGATTGTCAGGCAATCATTCAAGATAACATTTAGACTCAAGTCTTGAAGAGGACTACATTTTGTAGTTGTCCAGAGTAAATTACATTTATTCAACGCGGGAGTACAGCCGTCGGCAGTGGTATGTGAAAAGCATCCGTTTAGCCCGGTACGGCCCGGCCAGCGCCGGCGCGGGGCTGTTGGTCAGTGTTGGTGCTGGCATCTACAGCAAACATGGTGGTCAGCCAGGTTACATTTGCATATCATCACGTGACACTAATGACTTGACCCGGCACTTGAGCCCGAGCGTTGACCCCTTAGGATGGGAGGGGGGATCTGTTTGCCTCTGGTCAGTGACTGTCCAGTCAATGAGAAGAGCAGCAGACGGTCAGTGTTTTCATGGACTTGTTGACTTAGCGGCAGTGGGGGGCCGGGGGTGAGGGTGGAGGAGGTGGGGCTTGCACAGAAGAGGATATTCCCAGTCCATGTACCGGGTTCTTTCAATAAAGTGTTTTTTTTTTTGTTTTTTTTTGGTGGGGGGGGGGGGGGGGGGTTGATGCGCTGATGCTGTTAGAAGTTGGGGATGATCAAGGGTGGATTCGGTCTTGGGGTTGATGTTGCGTGGGGTGTAGGCTCTGAGTGTAGGGGTTGATGCTGTGCCAAGTAACCATGGTGGTCGGGGCGGTTGTTTTGAGGGAAGTGGGGAATGCGTGTAGAGATTTTCATTGAATTGTGTATTTCGGGGTGTTTAATGCGTGGGGGTGTATTTTGGGGTGTTTAGAGCGTGTGTGTGTATTTTGGGGTGTTTAGAGCGTGTGTGTGTATTTTGGGGGTGTTTAGAGCGTGTGTGTGTATTTTGGGGTGTTTAGAGCGTGTGTGTGTATTTTGGGGTGTTTAGAGCGTGTGTGTGTATTTTGGGGGTGTTTAGAGCGTGTGTGTGTATTTTGGGGGTGTTTAGAGCGTGGGGGTGTATTTTGGGGTGTTTAAAGCGTGGGGTGCATTTTCGGGATGTTTACACCGTGGGTGTATTTTGGTGTGGTAATGTTGTGGGTTTATATGTGGATGAAGTAGAAATAAAGTTGACATGGGCACACCAACTGAAATACTACTCACATCTAGTCTTATCTTTCGCAGCTTTATTTTTCATCCTACAACGTCTCAATTATCGAAGTTTCTTTTTCGCACCACGCAGAATTGGTTAAGAATGGCGTTATATGATCAATTATCAAAATTTTACATTACAGATATTATGATTCTCAAAGATATTTTCTGAAACATTTCGAGACCTCAACCATGATTTTTTAAAATATTTTTTTTTTCAACAGTGCTTCTCAAAGGGCAGGTAACCACGAGGTACTATCGCTTCATGGCCAAGGACGGGGGCTGGGTGTGGATGCAGAGTTACGCCACCATTGTCCACAACAGCCGGTCAAGTCGGCCCCACTGTATTGTCAGTGTCAACTACGTTCTCAGGTGAGATGGACGCTTAATTTTTTTTCTTGCATATAAGTTTTAGTAATGAATTGTGCCCCCCCCCCAAACCCACCCCGGGGGTCCCTCCATTTGAAGATATAATTAAAAGGCCCTTTGTTTACGTCACCACCGGTACATTAGATACTTGGCACCGGCTACGTTACTGCGTATGACTTGAGCCCTGGACACAGCCACCACACTGGCAGGATGTATGATTACAACCGCTAGTATTAGGTGTTATGGTTGGATTAAAAGATTACAACTGTGCGATTATACGATCACAGCTGTCCGTTGAGTGTCCCAGCGGGAGGTAGACAAGTAGAGTGACCCAGGGGCAGGTAGACAAGTAGAGTGACCCAGCGGGAGGTAAGCAAGTAGAGTGACCCAGCGGGAGGTAGACAAATAGAGTGACCCAGGGGGAGGTAGACAAATAGTGTGACCCAGCGGGAGGTAGACAAGTAGAGTGACCCAGCGGGAGGTAGACAAATAGAGTGACCCAGCGGGAGGTAGACAAATAGAGTGACCCAGCGGGAGGTAGACAAGTAGAGTGACCCAGCGGGAGGTAAACAAGTAAAGTGACCCAGTGGAGTTAGACAAGTAGAGTGACCCAGCGGGAGGTAGACAAGTAGAGTGACCCAGGGGGAGGTAGACAAGTAGAGTGACCCAGCTTCAATACCCTCTTCTCTCTGGACAAAGTCGCACTCTTTCCTTTACATCAGTTTCCCTATAACCAGTTGCGTAGCTGGGTTTAGTGCCACCCGAAGCGGGCCAAGAAATTTTCATCCCCCTTTCTACGAAAATTAAATGCCCCCCCCCCCCCATAGAAAAAAAGAATCCGCCCGGGGCGCGGCGCTCCCTACACGCCCCTTTTTTGCGCCACTGCCGTTAACACAATCTGCTCCCTTCCTCATTCCCTGTTTTTTTCCCCTTATCTACTTTTTTTCTTTCTATTATACTCGAGGACTTCTGTGCCTACTTATTTTAACCGGAGTCTAAAGACATACTCCACACCCAGACTTTACTTAGCCAATAAATAAACTCTCAAAGCCTTCCAATCCAACATTTTCGCCCCCCGGGTATACGATGTGGGTGGGGGTGATGGTTGACCCCCGGATAACATCTTGGTTAAAGTCCGTGAACACAATCACCTCAATATTTCGTCCAGCTGCGTGTATTGCAAAAAGGAAAAGTTATTTTTTGTTTTGTCCCCCCTCTCCCCCCACCCCTCACCTCCTCCCCCCCCCTCCCCAAAAAAAAAGAGAATACCATCTTAGAAAGATCGTGTCATTGCCTTCCAGTGCTGTCGTTACATCCAATTACATTTGTCCAGCTTTGTAATTCATTAGGACAAATCGAAGGACTTCCGGTTCACAAATAACCCACAACCCCCTCCCCGCGCGAGCGTCCACCCCCATCTATCTCGGGAAATCTCGTGAAATCTCGCGAGATGGTGTAACCTTACATGTCCCTTGTTTGCCTTCGTGCCCATGCGCGCTTTCGTTTAATAATTCGGTCAGAGGCGTAGAAAGTGGTAAAGTGAGAGGGACGGTGGATCCCCCCCCCCCCCCAATTGGAAGCCGAGAGGCGCAATAATTAATTCTAATAATGAATCATTATTATTGGTACCATTGTCCGAGGTCTGAAGTTGTGAGGCCGCGGCAACGCGAGCCGGGCGCATAACGCGGTCGTCTTGTTTGGCTTGTTAATTAGGACAGTGCTTAGCCATGGAGATTTCGCGTTGAGGGCCGAGAATACGGGAGAGTGTGGAGTGGGGGACTTTTTGATTTTACAATATGACTAATCATAAGTAATCATAATCATACATTCATAATCTGATCAAAGGATCGCTTTCAATCTTGTTAGCTATTTCTTTACAGCAATCATTTGTCTAAGTTTTCATTAATAATCAAACTCAACAAACGAAATGAGAGAGAAATAGGTTTGTGTTGTATCCATTGATATCCATTTGTATCTATTTATTACTATCTATATCTATTTATTAATATTTATATCTATTTATTATTACTTATATCTTTATTTTTATCAAACAGCATTTTGTAGTGGATTTTTAAACTTGTATTTAATATTGGTAAAATTCATAAGTTTTTTCATAAGTCTTGTCATAAACTCTTTCATTGATTGCAATGCTGAACTTCCGGTGCTTTCTAAAAAAATATATATAATCTGGGATTTAAGACGTTTTATTTAATCATTCCGACAAAAATCTGTAGATTATTGAGTAATTGATTCTTTAGATTATACGTGGCGGGCACCAATATTTAGCGCGGTATGCACCATTTTTGTTTTTTTTTGTGTTAGGAGTTAACTTAGACCTAAAGAAAGAAGAGACGGTTCCAACAATAATTGTTGTTATTAAAAATTTAAATTTAAAGTAATTATTTCATTTGAATCATCATCATCATCATCATCATGTCCCTTAGTCGTTGGACCGTTGGGACGCCACAGATGACATAGAAACTATCCTTCTCCATTCCTCTCTGTCTTCTGCACTGCGAACAGCATCGCCTAGTTTTAATCCCGTCCGCTCCTTGATGATAGCTTCCCATCTTTTTCTTTGTCTTCTCATTAGAATGTAATTTTTTTTTTTTTAAATCCTATCTATTAACTTCCGCTTTTGTTCGTGGGTTTGGATTAAGGCAACAGTTTCGGAAGCCGAATTGACAGGCATCCACTAAACCTATCGAGCTGAAACTTGGCACTTAGACATAGACTCGTTGCCGATGACAACACAAGCTTTCCAATTTTCCAACTCCCCCCCCCCCCCCCCCACCAAAAAAAAAAATATATATATATTTAATCAGTTTGCAGGCTACCAGATCCCCACTGATTTCAAGAAATAAAAAATTCACGTGCACTGCGCTAAAAATGAGATTCTTACAAAAATATCTCAAGTGCGTTTGGTGCGCAATATTTTATTTTTGTTTTTTTCTAAAATAAATCTGCGGTTGTAAAGGCGGGAAGGTCGTTAGAATATTAAGGTTTTAGAGGGGCGTGAGATAATGTGCGGTGCGAGACTTATGGTGTGGGGTGGGCGCCGGGGGGGGGGAGGCACTAATTGGGATTCTTATCAAAAGCGTGAATTGAAATCATGTTTAGTCAAATTTACTTTATTTTTAGCAACCCCCCCCCCACCCCCGGGTCCACGGCCACTTTTTTTTGGGGTGGGGGGGGGGGGAGAGGCTGGTGTTTCGATATTACGTTTTATAAAGGATTATAAGGAAAACCTTTGTTTTAAGATTTCGTATAATTTACACAGGTTTACATTAAAAAAAACGAACACAAAAAACGGAAGGATGTATTGTACGTCCTCAACATCATCATCATGTCCCTTAGTCTTTGGACCGTTGGAGCGCCACAGATGACATGAAAACTATCCTTCTCCTTTCCTCTCGGTCTTCTGCACTACGCATAGCATCGCCTAGTTTAAATCCCGCCCACTCTTTGATGTTATCTTCGTATATTTTTCTCTGTCTTCCTCTTCTTCTCCCATATTACACGTATCACTTATCCAACAACGAATTCAGCGATAGGATTATTTCATAACATTACCATAAAAATTGCATAATTATTTAATATGTTGATTTCAACTAGATTTATTTTTGTCCCCAGTGAGGTGCTGAACAAGGACGTTCAGATCCAGATTGAGCAGACGATGTCCTCCAAGGAGCTGTCTCCGTACTCTGCCATGAAGAGCAGCAGCGGCGGCAGCAGCAGCACCGCAGCCAACAGCAGCTCAACGGCCACCACCGGCGCGGGGTCGGGTGGGAAAACGCGCCCGGCGAGGAACAAGTCCCGGCGATCGCCGTACCCGCAAATGTCGTCCGAGACCCCAGAGTACACCCCTGATTATTCTATCGACAAGACGCCCATGGAGTACCCGCCCCCCGAGGTGCCGACCGTTCCCATCCAGCAGTATCCAAGCATGATGTATCCGCCGACACCAGAATCCATGGGCGTGGATCGGTACAGCGCCTTGTACTCCACCCCGTACCCGCACCCTGGTATGGCCATGTACAGGGACGCTGCCTGCGTGTACTCGCCGTACCAGGCCGCCGCGCACCAGCGGTACCTGGAGAACCGCAGCCCGTACCGGTCGTACGAGGAGCGGTACTACCCGGCCCGGGACCCGGCGGCGTACCCCGGGTACCTCTCGTCGAACGCAGCGATACAGAGCGCCGCCGCCGCCGCTACGACATCCAGACTCACTCATCTCCCGGAACCCGGCCACGATACCTCGACGTCGGGAATGGCTGGGGTTCAAACCCAATATGACTTTAGGACTTCCACCTCCGCCGATAGCGTGTTGAATAACTCAGGTGTGATGGGAGCCGGGGTGGCAAGCTGCTCCAGGAGCAGTTCCCGAGACGCCCACACCTACAGCACCCCGCACTACCCGGCTCCGTTCAGTAACAGGTCGGAGTCGTCCGCCTCTGAGGTGGACGTCGGAAGCGAGGAGTTCACGGAAAAACAGCGACAGCAAAAGCAGCACCACAAACAGCATCAACAGAAGCAACACCACCACCACCCTGCTCAGACTCAGCACGCATTAACTCAGAATTCGGACCCAGGCAACAGTTCTGTGAGCGGCGGCGGCGTCAACGCAGGAGCGGGTGGCGGTGGGCCAGGAGGCGGGGCTAATGTGACTAAATATGACTTGCCGGCCCATAACAACCATAAAGACGAACCACAAGCCAAGTCCAGCACCGAATCTGGGGGCAGGTCCATGGTCGGGGTCTCGCCGACGCAAAGAGAGTCCTGCATCCCGCAGTCCGTCATAATCCGTCGCCAGTCCAACGCCACATCGACATTCTCGTCATCGGAGACGAATCGTGGTCCGGCTTCGTCGCCGGACTACTCCTCCGGCAAAAACAGTGTCAGCACCACCAGCAACAACAACATCAGCACAAAACCTTCAGCAGTCGCGTCGTCGAATTCCTTGTCGTTCATCCAGCACACACCTCCGTCTAGTGCTGAGTCGTCGATGTCATCCGCCTCGTCATCTTCGTCCTCTACATCGTCTACAGGAACAGTCCACCATCACCACCAGCAGCAGCATTTACAACCTCACCTCTGCCACACCAACCACCACAGCCAGCTCCATCTTCAGGTCGCGCACCACAATCAAACCGGTCACCAATCCATGGATTTTCGGAAGACCCCGTCATCCACGGATATTATGGGCTTATCCACGCCGCTGTCCCACAGCATGGATCTCTCGTTGTCTGGCGAGGGACCCGCCACGAACGGGGACAAACTGTACGACATGTCGACCCCTCCAGGCCTGGCCAACGGCAAGGTCTTCGACATGTCTTCGCCGGGATCCGGCACAACGAATAAATACTTCGACATGTCTTCGGTAAGTTCCGGAAACAACAAAATGTACGACATGGCGGCCTCCGGAAATAAACTCTACGAGATGTCCTCGGCCGTCGCTGCGAACAAACTGTACGAGATGTCCTCGGTCCATCACACGGCGGCGGCGGCGAAAAACTTTTACGACATGTCGACGTCGTCGACCGCGAACGTCGCGGCTGCCAACAAACTTTACGACATCACCGCCGGCGCCACGTCGCCGAGCAAGTTCTACGACATGCGGATGATGCACGACAAAACCATGGCCGCCGCCGCCACGGCGAACGACTACAACAGCTGCCTCAAGGCGGCGGCGGCGTGCAGCTACGACAACTACAGCCAGGCGGGCATGTACCAGACGGCCGCGCTGCAGGCCCAGCGGCAGTATCCCGTCATGCCACAGGCCGGATACACGAGCGTCATCGTGGATCCACAGCAGTACCACGTGGCCAATGGATACGCCGTACACTGATTGTGGATAATTTTATTTATATTTAACCCCCTCCCATCTCCACTCTTATTTGCTGATGATGGATATCAACATCCACCCCAGATCACTAAAAATTTTCAAAGTACGAAAAGCAGACGATACATCCAACGATGTAACTAGACTCTAATGATGTCATGGACTATAATTAGAAGGTTATTATTATTTTCTACCCCCCCCCTCCCAAACACTGTGATACCATAAAAAGGTATTTGCTGTTTTCAGACCGAGCAGCAAATGAAGGCGGCTGGTTATAGTAGTTCCTCGGCCTGAAGAGGCTTCCGCGCTTCGCGGGGCTACAGTGTCAGCGAGCGGTGGATAGCAAAGCTGGTCTATTTCAAATAGAGGTTTAGATATTTACTTTTGTGTTATAGGCGCTGGAACCTGTGCGTCTGGTGACAGTTTGTCCGATGACAGTTTGTCTGACGAGAGTTTGTCTGATGACAGTTTGTCTGCTGAGAGGTTGAGCGATGATGGGAGTTTGTCTGATTCTGATGCCAGTTTGAAAATATCTTTATGTGTTTTTGAAGCTGAAACTTTTAGTTAATTTAAGGTATTATAAATTTTTTTTTAGTTCTTTCTGATATAACTTTTTGCGTGAAATTAGTGTTGTTGTTTTGTATTCACATAATGAATTTAACTATGTGTATGCATTTGATGAAATCACATAAGAACTACATACGTGTTTAGCAAAGATTTTTTTTCTCTATTGTATTGAGACTGAGCATTGAATTTTGACTTTCTGTTGGACGTAAAGGAAAGATTTAATTCAACACACACAAACACAATAAAAATATATTAGGATACTTACTAGTGCTAGCTTGAATATCAAAATATCTCGTATCTGGAAATTTGATCGAAAGAAATTTCGTCGACGGAAAATTGATCGACGGAAATTTGATCAAATTTCCGGTAACCGAAATATCTATATGTGTTATGGCAATTTACTTATACAAAGAAATAATTTATATGAGATGTTCGCGGGTTTTATATTTCGTTTTTGGCTTTTAGGTTTTTGAAGGTCATATTCACAATGTAATGATAAGTTGTTGTTTATTTACATGAAACTCAGCCAGGAAACAAATCTCAAGACATTTCGAGATATAGCACAAACAAATGTCCACAGTCTTGGCAAAACTAAGACTAGTTTGAGAGTTTTAAAAATTAAATAAATGAATTCTAGATTTCGTTGCTACACACAGACATTGTAGATGTGCTGGTTGGAAGAGATATCCGGCATCTCATCACAGCCATTGCAGATGTGCTGGTTGGAAGAGATATCCGGCATCTCATTACAGACATTGCAGATGTGCTGGTTGGAAGAGATATCCGGCATCTCATCGTGCCGAAAACCACTAACTGTACACAGCTAGGCAATCAGAATAAATAACAAATAATTAATAAATGTAGTACAGGAGACCTTTGAACACAACAATAATAGCTGTGTTAGGTGCCAACAGCTGTGTTTACTTCTAAATATTCATGATATCTTTTCAGATACGTATAATAATGCCTTAGTAACTGCATACATCTTAAGAGATGATCGCAGTTAACGAGCACTAGGCGGCGAATAATTTTTTTTTTACAGCATGCAAAGCAACACCGGGGCGCACTGGCGTAGGAAAAAGGGGGGCGCGGGGGCGGTCTGTCAGAGGCGGCACTTTTATTATATATATATATAATGAGGGGCGGCAAGCTGTAGAGTTTCTTTGTTGGGGAGGGGGCGTAAAAATTTTTGACTCTCCCGGGGTGACTATTCCACAGGATACGCCAATGCTGAGGACATATCTTGTGTTAAGATAACTTGATTTCACAGTTTAAAATATATATATATATATATAAAATGTTACAAGTCTTGTATAATTTGCATCGTATGGGAGATTGTAACTTAATGATGTCTGTGTATGTGAGATTGTAACATACAAATGTCTGTGTATGTGAGATTGTAACATACAAACGTCAGTGCATGGGAGATTGTAACATACAAATGCCTGTGCCACAAAAAACGCTACAATAACCAGTATTGAAAATTGTCTGTATCACAATTAGTGTGTAAATGTTAAATACACCTAAAGCGATTGCATAGCAAGGGGGGGGGGGGTGGTGTGGGGTTAGTGTATGTGTGTTGGGTTATTACCCTAACCCCCAACCAATTTACCCTTACGGCAACTAGCCTCAAGCCCCCGACCTTAATTGAAGAATTTAAAAAACTCTAAATGTTTTCAGAATTTTGTCTCCACGTTTTGTTTCGTTTCGTTTCTTCCCCCCCCCCCCTTTTTTTGTTTTTCCGTTTTAAAAAAAACAAACTCAAATCATACGTTTAATTTACAATACTCTCTAACGTTGCTTCGAGCAAACCAACTCAAGTGTATGGTATACATATGGTATTATAATATATTCAGCATTATCTCCAAATTTATCAGCCCATTGAAAGCATATACCACTGAACCAATGCAGGAAAAGCAGACCAAAAATCAAAAATTTAATTGTGTCCATTTTTATTTAAGGTTGTTGTTTTTTTTTTTTGGGGGGGGGGGGGTCGTGTAGATTTCAGAACAAATAAGAACAAAAAATTATAATGAAACATTTTGACTTCAAAGTCATCACTTCTAAAGATGACTTGGTGACTCTATACGATAACTTCATTGTTGACTTTGGGAGAGCATTATATATACCGCCATGTTTTTTTTTGGAGTAGGTCCCCACCATATATCGTATTTTAAATAGAACCCTGTCTTCTCCGAACCACCACCGACATACTTGGAATGGCACCCCCAACCCACCACCCGACATCCTCAACCTCTTCCCCCCTGGAGATCACGATGTAGTCAATATTCCCCCCAAAATATTAAGAACAGTAACTGCAGGTTTTGTTTGGGTTAAGACTCTAATTAGGCTAGTTTAATTAAACATGATCTTAAAATGGTTTCAGTAAAATATGAAATCAATATATTTCATTTTTTTTTTCAATGTAAAAAACAAATCAATTTCTTATTTTGTCAAATAAAATGTATTCCCCTCTAATAATTGATTTCTTTATTCATTTTCGTTTAAATGATCAGAAACACCTCATTAAAAAAAGACACCCCCCCACACCCCAACTTTTTTTGTACCCCCCTCCAATGCCGAAAGTGGACGCACATGCAAAGCAGTTTAATTTGCATAATTTGATTATTTGTATTACACATTTATGTAAATTTATGCCAAAGAATGTAAAGAAATGTCCACACACACAAAAAAAAGAAGAAAATCACTTGATCGCAATGCAATTAAATTAATTTGTTTTTTTATTTTATGTGTTAAAAGATGTACAAATTTAGATTTTGCGACTCTATGAAAGAAATTGTGTTTGTTTTTATTTTGAATGTTCCAGATGTGGACCAGTCCATTTTTATTTAATGTCGCGTAAATATATGGACCAGTCCATTTTGATTGAATGTTGGGTAAATATATGGACCAGTCCATTTTTATTGAATGTTGGGTAAATATGTGGACCAGTCCATTTTTATTGAATGTTGGGTAAATATATGGACCAGTCCATTTTTATTGAATGTTGGGTAAATATGTGGACCAGTCCATTTTTTATTTACTCTTCAGTACACGGACGAGTCCATTAAAATAATAAGTTAAAAAAAGAAAACAAAAAGTCAAAATAAGAGTTTAATTCAAAAGGATGTAAGTAAATCTTTGATAGCTTGCTCTCGCACACCACACTACACGTCTGCCAGGATTAAAAATGATGATTACGTTGTTAAGAAATGAAAAGTCAACAAAGCGAAAGTGAGACATTATTGTTATTTTTAGAAATGTTTTTTTAAATTCAAAAGAGTCTACAATACGGAATGCTTGCCCCCTACAAAAGTATTATGGGGAAATATGTGTATTATTAAATAGTATTTGTATGTTTATTTATTTTAATTAAGTATCCACTGACTCGCACTTTGAGAGGGTGGGAAACAATTTTATACGTGTGTGTGTGTGTGTGTGTCTGTGTGTGTGTGTGTGTGTCTAATGTTTAAATAAACACCAATCGGGGTGGGGGAAGGTGTGGTGGTTCTACCACATCATGGCCAATGAACGTGAGATTTACACAAGTATTTAGACCAATCGCTATACACAATACAAATAAGTTCCAAATTGCTATGGATACGGATGTGCACGTCACAATATGACATGATTGCATATTGTATATTATGTATAGTTGTTTAATTATTTTTGTTTGTTTGTTTGTTTCTTTTGATCAAGAAATAGTACTTTTTAACTTTAAACCAAAAAAATAAATAAATATATATACAATGATTTCATATGCCATTAAATATTTTGATCAAATGAAATACGCGAAATTTGTTGTGATTCAGTGTTGTCATCTTTAAAAAAAATTGTATTTGAGTTATTATGCATTGTCTGTGAGATTTGCGTATAATGATAGACTGTGAGTCTCTCGGATGTGCGTATCAAGTAATTATGTGTATATGTCAGAGTTGCGTATCATGTAATTATGTATATCTGTTAGAAGTTGCGTATCATGTTAGCGTGTGCGTCTGTCAGATGTGCGTGTCATGTAATTGTGTTAGATGTGCTCATCATGTTAGTAGGTCAGTCTGTCAGATGTGCGTGTCATGTAATTGTGATAGATGTACTCATCATGTTAGTAGGTCAGTCTGTCAGATGTGCGTATCATGTAATTGTGATAGATGTGCTCATCATGTTAGTAGGTCAGTCTGTCAGATGTGCGCATCATGTAAGTAGGTCAGTCTGTCAGATGTGCGCATCATGTAAGTAGGTCAGTCTGTCAGATGTGCGCATCATGTTAGTAGGTCAGTCTGTCAGATGTGCGCATCATGTAAGTAGGTCAGTCTGTCAGATGTGCGCATCATGTTAGTAGGTCAGTCTGTCAGATGTGCGTATCATGTTAGTAGGTCAGTCTGTCAGATGTGCCCATTGTGTAAGTAGGTCAGTCTGTCAGATGTGCGCATCATGTTAGTAGGTCAGTCTGTCAGATGTGCGTATCATGTTAGTAGGTCAGTCTGTCAGATGTGCGCATCATGTTAGTAGGTCAGTCTGTCAGATGTGCGCATCATGTTAGTAGGTCAGTCTGTCAGATGTGCGTATCATGTTAGTAGGTCAGTCTGTCAGATGTGCGCATCATGTTAGTAGGTCAGTCTGTCAGATGTGCGTATCATGTTAGTAGGTCAGTCTGTCAGATGTGCGCATCATGTTAGTAGGTCATTCTGTCAGATGTGCGTATCATGTTAGTAGGTCAGTCTGTCAGATGTGCGTATCATGTTAGTAGGTCAGTCTGTCAGATGTGCGCATCATGTTAGCGTGTGTTTCTGTCAGATGTGCGTATCATGTTAGTAGGTCAGTCTGTCAGATGTGCGTATCATGTTAGTAGGTCAGTCTGTCAGATGTGCGTATCATGTTAGTAGGTCAGTCTGTCAGATGTGCGCATCATGTTAGTAGGTCATTCTGTCAGATGTGCGTATCATGTTAGTAGGTCATTCTGTCAGATGTGCGTATCATGTTAGTAGGTCATTCTGTCAGATGTGCGTATCATGTTAGTAGGTCAGTCTGTCAGATGTGCGTATCATGTTAGTAGGTCAGTCTGTCAGATGTGCGCATCATGTTAGCGTGTGTTTCTGTCAGATGTGCGTATCATGTTAGTAGGTCAGTCTGTCAGATGTGCGTATCATGTTAGTAGGTCAGTCTGTCAGATGTGCATATCATGTTAGTAGGTCAGTCTGTCAGATGTGCATATCATGTTAGTAGATCAGTCTGTCAGATGTGCATATCATGTTAGTAGGTCAGTCTGTCAGATGTGCATATCATGTTAGTAGGTCAGTCTGTCAGATGTGCATATCATGTTAGTAGGTCAGTCTGTCAGATGTGCATATCATGTTAGTAGGTCAGTCTGTCAGATGTGCGTATCATGTTAGTAGGTCAGTCTGTCAGATGTGTGTATCATGTTAGTAGGTCAGTCTGTCAGATGTGCGTATCATGTTAGTAGGTCAGTCTGTCAGATGTGCGCATCATGTTAGCGTGTGTGTCTGTCAGATGTGCGTATCATGTTAGTATGTGAGTCCTTAAGATATACACACCATTTAATGACGTGTTTTCGTGTACATAATGTGTCTTGTACACACTGGTAATATGTTATTGTGTCTGTCTAGTGGGCGTATATTTTGTTATAAGTCACAATCAAATTTAAGTGTCTTCGTTACACAGTGTGCATTTAAGTCATTCGATAGCCTGCCAGACACTAGCATTTTTGTCATGACGCGTAGGCCTACTCTTTTTTACCCTGACACCATAAACATTGCAGTCTGTGTGTAAAAAGGGTGGGGGTGGGGTGGAAGGGGGTAGTCACAGACTGATTTGAAATGAATGACGTCACATTGTTTCGTTTTTTAAACTTATTTCTTGAACACTAGGTCAAAATAAGTTTGATGTCAACTGGAAAGATTTTTAAAAAAATAAAATTTTGATAAATTGTGACTTGACACTAGTAATATTACATGCGAGTTAAGTAAACCTTAAATGGAAAAAATATATACAAATGAATAAATTTAAAAAAAAATATATATAAATTATTGAACTTCTGTGGAATTCCATTGTTGACGGTGTTATTAAATAAATTTTTTAAAATATTTAAAAAAAAAAATAATAATAATAAATAATCTTCATAGCCATATTTAAAAGATAAAATATTTATGAAAAAAAACACACAGACTCTTCTAATATGAACCTTCAATTTGAAACAGACCAGTTTTTAAAAAAAATCATAAATTTTGTTAAGTAATTTTATAATCACTCTTATAATCAAATTCAATTTAGTTCATAGGATGGTTCTCAAATTGCTTTTAGGCAACCTTTTTGAAAACATGGTGACTTTTTTTTTTATTTTTAAAACAAATATATGTATATATATTTTTAAAGGAGTGGTGCGCAAAATAGCGACATTAGCCCCACGCCCCTAGCTCTATATTTCGAAACCTTGCACCCTTAAGGCAGAACAAGGAACTACTCTCCAAAACAGCCAGACGATTGCGACATTCGTTATCGCCCCCCCCCCCCCCCAACCCCGCACCCCACCTATTGTTCTCGTCTGCCCGACAGTGCCCTTCTGATGAGGGAGCCAGCTTGATGTATTAGCAGACGATCGCTGCAGAACACGAAAAGGCCATCAGGGCTATCTCCCTCAAAATGTTAGGAGCTTTTCCGAGCAGGCGCGGACACCGTTAACCCGCTCCTTCCGGAAGGTTTCAACTGCTTCCGGTTCCCATCACCCATCAAACATTCAATATGTTTTTTTAGCGCCACACCCCCTCCGCCCCGAAAAAAAAACCCTAGAGCCAGTGACGTCACAAAAGTCTTCCTTAAAAAATCAAACCACTCGAAAGACCCTTTCCCCCCCCCCTCCCCACAAATTTTTACTCTCTTCCTTTCCCTCATCTCAAAGTGCAAGTAGTTATCGTCTGCTCAACAGCCCAGTTCGTGGATCATTAAACAATCAATGGGGATCACGCGTCATTAAAACTTGTTAGGATGAAAGGGTGGAAGGGGAAAGGAATGATTGGGGGGGGGGGGGAGTTGAGGTGTTTGAATGAAATCGTCTGCAAGAAAGCGACAACGAAAGCGATGACCTGGTTTAGAAGAAATAATCAAATGGGGCAGAAGAAAAATCTCGTCACTAGAGAAAAACACGACAGGAGTTCGGGGATGGGAAGAAGGGGTAGGATAGGGGGGAGGGGGCGGTGAAGTTTAGTGGCTTTTTAAAAATTACATTTTTCAAGGTTGGGTGGACAAGCACAGAGGGTCAGCGTCACGCGCCTGGACATCGCTGTCACTAACAACCAAATACAATTGCGGGGGTAATGAGGACGGGGCAGGGAGGTGAGGTCATTGAAATGAGGGTCTGTTGTTTAAGAGTGATTGTGATATGTGAGACGGAGGAAGCTATGCGTCCTTGTTTGAAATAATGAACATTAGGTTAAGTCAAGAAAACGATTCTTATATTATTTTTTTTATTAACCCACACACACACAAATAGGCCGGGAAGGGAGGGGGGGGGGGAGTTGAAAATTATATATTATTTTAAAGATGTAATGCGTAAATTAGTGCGTAAAGACGTGCGTTATGAAGTGCGTAAAGTAGTGCGTAATGAACTTCGTAAAGTAGTGCGTAAAGAAGTGCGTAAAGAAGTTCGTCATAAAGTGCGTAAAGAAGTGCGTAAAGAAGTGCGTAAAGAAATGCGTAAAGTAGTAGGTAAATTATTACATGAAGATATAAAATGAAACGGAATGAAATCGTGTCCTTCTGAAATTAAAAAATGTAACTATAAAATACATGAAACGAAGTTCGGAGTTTTAAAAGGTTTGAAAAGTTCAACAATTAAATCAACAAGGTAAAATAATAGATAAATGAAAAGATGAATGCATACATCAAGACATAGATGAATGAATATATCAATAAAGTGATAACTGAATATATGAATAAATAGATAAGTAAAAAGATAAATGAAAGGGTAAGTCAATAGATCAATTAACAGTTAAAGAAATAGATATATGAATAGATAAATAAATAAATAGATCAATAAATAGATTAATAAATAGACTAATATAAAGATAATTGATTAGTTAAATAAATATACATTATAAATGAACCGATAAATAAATATAATCAGATGGATTAATAAATTGATCAATGAATGGATAAATAAAAAAAAAAGAATAACTAGATAAACAAATGGAAAAATGAAGAAATAAATATATATACAAATGAAATAATAATTGAATAGATAAGTAAATATATGAATAAATAGATAAATGAATATATAAATAATATACAAATAAATAGAAAATTGCATAGATAAGTAAATAGATGAATGAATAGACAAATGAATATATATATTAATAAATAAATTAATAAATAGACAAATATATAGACAATTGATTAGATCAATATATATATATTGTTAATTTACATAAATGAATAGATAGATAAATGGATTAAAAAATGGACAAAAAATTGAGATAATAGATTAGATAAATTAATAGGTAAATACATTGCTAAATGAATACTTTAACAAATAATTAATTCATTTAAAAAATAGATGATTAGAAAAATAATATAAATGAATAAATAAATGAATATATAAATAAATGGATAAATAAAGAGATAAATAAATAGGTAAATAAATAAATAAAAAGTAGATAAATGAATTTTAAAATAAATTTAATGAAATGTTTAAATAACTAGATAATTCAATAGATAAATAAATAGAAAACAGAAAAATAGATAAATAAATTAATAAACAAATAAAGTGATAAATCAATATAAAAATAAATTAATCAATCAAAATAAAAAGATAAATGACTAAATAAATTATTAGATAATTAAATAGAAAATTTGAGAGATAAATGAATATATAAATGGAATAATAAATGAATAGATAAATACCAATTTAAAATATATTTTAAAAATAATAGATAAATAAATAGATAATTGGGTAGGCCAAAAATAGATTTTATGAATATATAATTTAAAAATAAAGAAATAATTTAAAAAGACAAATATATAGATAATATATTATATAAATAAATTGGTAAATGAATATATAATTAAATAGTTATTGACTATATAAATAGAAAGATAAATAAATCGATAAATGAATAAAAAAAGGAAAAGATAAATAAAAACAGGAATAAACAGATAAATGGAAGTAAAAAGGAATGTATAAAAAACAGATACATGAATAAATAAGTATTAGATAAATCAATTTAAAAATAAAATGATAAATGAAAGTATAAATAGATAGAAAAAAAGTTAAATAAATAAATATATTAGTATAAAAAGATAAATGAATAGATAATAAAACAGATTAATAAAAGGATAAATGCATAGATACAAAACATAAAATATATCCATTAATAAATAAATGTATTGATAAATAAATAGATAAATTAATAGATAAATGAATAGAAAAATTGAAAGATAAAAGAATATATAAATGGAATAATAAATGAATAGAAAAATACAAATATATTATATAAATAAAATATTTAAATGAGAAATTATTTGGGTAGATAAAAAAGAGATATATGAATACATAAAAAAAGATAAATAAATATATTATCAATAGAGAAAAAATAGGTGAATGAATGCATACATAAATAGATAAATGAATATATAAATGAATAGATAAAAGAATAGATAAATGAGGAGATAAAAATGTAGATAAATAAACAGATGAATAGATAATAAATAGATACATAAATAAGTAAAGAAATATATAAATGAATAGATTATGGATATATCAATAGATACATAAATAAATGGATAAATGACTAAAAAATGAATAGATAAGTAAATACTTAAATAAATAAAGACATAAATGAATAAATAAATAATAGATAAATGAATTTAAAAATAACACCAAAAATGACTTTATAAATGAATAAATAGATAACTAGATAAATACATATATTAATGAATAGCAAAAATAGATTAAATGAATATATAAATAATTGAATAGATAATTAAATAGATAACTTAACAGATAATTAAACAGAAATAAATAAAAAAATATATAAATAAAGATAAATCAATCGATAAATAAAAAGCTAATTAAAATAATAAATAGATACAAAAATAGGTAAATAAATAGATAAGTGAATAGATAAATACATAGATATAAAAAGATTAATAAATAGATAAATTATTCGATTAATAAAATGTAAGTGCATACATTTAAGTTTAAAAAATGAATAAATAAAAATCGATACATTAATATATATATAAATACGTTGGTAAATATATAAATGAATAGAAAAACAAATAGATAAATGAATAGATAAATAAATTAATCAATTAAAGGATAAACAAATAGATCAATTAATAGATAAAGAAATAGATATTTGCAAATAATTGATAAGAAAAATGAAAATTTAAGAAAGATTGAAAAATAAGAAGACAAATGAATAGAAAAATGAATAGATTAATAAATAGACAAATATAGAGTTATTTAATTATATATATATATATATATATATATATATATATATATATATATATATATAATGAATAAGAAATAAATAGTTAAATGAATATATAAATATAATTATGTATAATTGATAAATAATAAAATATTATCAATAAAAGAAATAAATAAATGAATCAATAAATGCATAAATAAATGAACACATAATAAAAAAGATTAAAAAATTGATAAATGCATGATAAAAACATATAATATATCCATATTTATATTGATAAATAAATAGATAAATTATTAGATAAATACATAGATAAATGAATAGAAAAATTGAGAGTAAAATAAATATATAAATGAATAAAAAATGAATAAATAAAAACAAATGTAATATATCAATAAAATTATATAAATTTAAAAGAAACTATTTAGGAAGTTAAAAAAGATATATGAATACATAAATAAATAGGTATATAAATGTGTTTATGAATAGATACAAAAGATGATTAAATACATAAATAAATAGATAAATGAGTAGGTAAACAAGTAGATAACAAATTGATAAATAAACAGATTAATGGATAGATCAATACAGATAAAGTAACAATAAATAGATTCATAAATAGGTAAATAAAAAGATGAATGAATAGATAAGTGAATATATAAATGAATAATTAAATGAAAAGACAAATGAAAATGATACATGAATTGATAAATAAATAGATATATGAATAGATTAATAAATAGACAAATATAGAGATAATTAATTAGATAAATGTGTATATAATAAATAGATTAACAACTAGATAAATGAAAATATAAATAGATAGATAAATAAATATAAACGTATTAATAACATATACAGATAAATGAATATATAAAGGAATATAAAATAAAATAAATTAACCAATTCATAAATGCATACATTTAAAAAAATGCTAATCCATAAAAAGATAAATGTATTGAAAAATAAATATATAAATTATTAGATAATTACATACATAAATTAATAGAAAAATTTAGAGATAAAGGAATATATAAATGGAATAATAATAAATAATAGTAAAATACATATATAATATGTAAATACAATATATAAATACGAAAAATTTTGGGTAGATAAAATATGGATATATGAAAAAATATAATTAGATAAATAAATTAATTAATTAATTAATAAAAAATAGACGAATCAATACATTAATAAATAGATACATTCATAAATATATATACATTAATACATAGACAAATCATTATATAAATGAATAGATAAATGATTAGATACATATGTAGATAAATAAATATATAAATAAATAGATTAATGAATAGATCAATAAAGTGATAATAAATAGATACATAGATATGTAAAGAAATAGATAAATGAAGAGATAAATGAATAGATACATAAGATATAAATAAATAGGTAATTTAAAAGATTAATAAAAAGATTAATGAATTAATAAATAAAAAGATAAATGAATAGACAAATGAATACTTGAAAAAATTGATATATGAATTGGTAAATCAATGGATTAATTAATAGATTAATAAGTATTCAAATATAGAGATAATTGATTAAATAAATATGTATCTAAATGAAAATATAAATAGAAAGAGAAATGAATATACACATAGATAAATAAATTGATAAATAAATCGATTAGTATAAATAGAATAAATAGATAATTTAATCGATAAAAGAATGTATAAATGAATAGATACTAAAAAATATTAATAAATTGATAAATGCTTCGACAAAAAGCATGATATATCCATAAATTGATAAATCTATTGATAAATAAGTAGATAAATTAATAAAAAATACATATATATATACATAGATAAATAAATAGAAAAATTGAGAGATAAATGAATATATAAATGGAATAATAAATGAATAGAAGAATAGAAATATAATATATAATAGATAATGGGATAGATCAAAAAAGATGAATGAAAAGATACATAAAATTAGATTATTGAATATAAAAATAAATAGATAAATAATAAATAGACGAATACATAAATAAATAATAGATAAATAAATAAATGGATAAATGAATTTAAAACAATGAATAAACAGATAAATTTATAAATGAATACTTAAATAATAAATACATTACTAAATAAATAAATGAAAAGATAAATGAATATAAAAATAAACTGATAAATGAATTTATGAATGAAAAACTAGATAAACCAATATATTAATGAATAGATAAAAATAGATGAATGAAAACTTAAATAAATATATAAATGAATAGATCAATGAATAGATCAATAAAATGATAATAAATACATAAGTAGAAAGAAGGAGATAAATCATAAGTAGAAAAGAAAGAGATAAATGAATAAATAAATGAATAGATAATAAAACAGATTAATAAATGGCTAAATAAATCGATAAAGTAATATATAAATGCATAGATAAAAAATTAATAAATGAATACATAAATAGATTTTTAAATAGATAGATAAATAAAGTGATAAATTAATGGCAAAAAAATAGATACATGAATAGAGTAATAAATAGATAATGAAAAAATAAATAAAAAAGTATGTATAAATAAATAGATAAATAAATAAATAGATAAATGAACTAAAAGTAAAAATGATTAGATTGACAGGTAGAAAGATTTACAAAACAAAAATTATTGGCACAGACTTTAAAACGTGTATGAAAACACGTCCACTGTAGTAATTGTGTGGATCAAATGATAACACAGTTACTTGACACACCAATCACGACACACTAATCAGGACACACCAATCACGACACACTACAGTGGTCTCCGAGTTTCAACAGCTGCTGTGGTCCAGAGATAAATTATGCATTTTTTCTATACCTGTCCGATGGTTCGTGATAAAACCATTACAAAATTAAAAAGGATTATTTAAATGCCTGCTGGTTGGGATCTCATCCATTGTACACAGTTGGGATCTCATCCATTGTATACAGTTGGATCTCATCCTTTGTACACAGTTGGGTTATCATCAATTGTACACAGTTGGGATCTCATCCATTGTACGCATTTGGGATCTCATAATCGGTCAGATTTATTTCGGGGAACCATGATGGGCATAACCTTAATGACCGATAGAGTTTTACTCACATTCATTGTACACATTCATTGTAAACATTAATTGTACACATTCATTGTATACATCTGCTACACACCTGCTACACATTCAATTTACACATCTGCTACACATTCATACTACACATCTGTTACACATTCATTTTACACATCTGCTACACATTCATTTAACAAATCTGCTACAAAATCATTGCACACATCTGCTACACATTCAATGAACACATCTGCTACATGTTCATTGAACACATCTTCTACACGTTCATTGTACACCACTGCTACACATTCAATGTACACATCTGCTACACATTCATACTACACACCTGCTACACATTCATTGTACACATCTGCTACACATTCATCTGCTACACATTCATTGAACACATCTGCTACAAAATCATTGTACACATCTGCTACACATACAATGAACACATCTGCTACACGTTTATTGAACACATCTTCTACACGTTCATTGTACACATCTACTACAAATTCATTGTAAATATCTGCTACACATTCATTGTACACATCTACTACACATTCATTGTACACATCTACTACACATTCATTGTACACATCTACTACACATTCATTGTACACATCTACTACACATTCATTGTACAAATCTACTACACATTCATTGTACACATCTACTACACATTCATTGTACACATCTACTACACATTCATTGTACACATCTAGTACACATTCATTCTACACATCTGCTTCACATTCATTCTACACATCGCTACACATTCATTCTACACATCTGCTGGTTGGTAAGAATCGCAAAGACATACGTTTTAAGCGTATGATTTTTTAAAACCCAAATATCTGACAGGTAGAATTTGGGGGAGTGGGATCCGGGTGGGGAGGGGCATCTGTGTGGGGATGGGTGTCCGGGTGGGGGAGTGGGGTCCGTGTGGGGGGAGGCGGCATGGGCACATATCATCATCATCAATGGCACTACACAAATGAAGGGTCCCGGCCTGATCCAACACATCCTTCCATTCAGACAAATATTTTAATGTCGTTTTGAAGGTAATAGATGAACACCTAAAAAGGTTTTCGTATAAATATTTTATAGCACTTGTGTTCGACTTAACGAGGACTATAGTTCATATTACCTTCATCTTCCCTTTGAAAAATGGGGAAAACAGATTTTTTTTTTGTTGGGTGGGGGGGGGGTGGTGTGGTGTCGAAAATTTTACAGAATCTATTGTCATCGGCAACGAGTCTATGTGCCAAGTTTCAGTTTCGATAGATTGAAGGGAAGTGGGTCAATTAGCCGTCAGAAGATTTTGCCACGAACCCAGAAGGAAAGATGCCAACAAAAGCAAATTTAAAATGAAGGAATTTTTTAATTTAAAAAAACAATGTGTAAGCAAGTAGTATTTAAATAGTGACATACCAACGGCCTTAAATGAAGTATTGAGAGTCATCAAATGAAAGTCCCTCGCTAATGACCTTAAAGTTTGCGTCAAACACCAGATCACGAGGCGCACAGCGAGGGTCTTTATTATTATTTTTTTTCCCCAAAGCGGGATTTCGCCCACATAATTAGTCCATTCCGAAGATCAGGACCGAAGACAATGCCCATTTTCTCGGGTGGGGGATTGCGCGTGTCGCTTTTTTGGACCCTCCATTCCAATCTTTCAGTTGAGGCATGTCATCCGATCAGAAAGTCTTCTACTTCCTCGCCGGCAGCATTATGGGAGGAGAAAAAAAAGATATTGTCACTTCCGGCTGACGTTCATCCCAGTCCACTTATTGCTTCTATTAGCAGGAAATGACGTGTGTCGGACTGTTTCTGGTGCTGCGCGCGACCCGCTTTGCGCGCCAGGAAGTCTCAATATGCTAATGATCATGGGGTGTCATTAACCCCGACGGGCCATGGTAAATCAATTAATCCGCGCCCTGCGCGCCCCGTAAACAAATGATCGGTATAGCCGAGCCCCCGAAAGAAAAGCTCTCGTTTTCCGCATCAGCTGGTCGTTAATTGGATATTGAGGCCATAATCTCTTCTCGACTTCAACCCTGATTTGATTCGATGACATTTGATCCATGGCATTTGATTTGTTGAAATTTGAGTCAAGGAATTTAAGATTCCCTTCATTTGATTCTATGACATTTGATTCTAAGACATTTGATTCTAAGACATTTGATTCGATGGCAATTTGATTCGATTACATTTGATCCAATGACATTTGATATGTTAAAATATCCATTGATGAATTCAGGATTCGATGACATTTGATTATATGACATCTGTTTTTTTACAATTGATTAAATGACATTTGATTCAATGAAATTTGATTCAATGGCATTTGATTCGATGGCATTTGATTCAATGACATTCGATTCGATAACATTTGATTCAATGACATTTGATTCAAAGACATTTGATTCAATGACATTTGATTCGATGGCATTTAATTCAATGACATTTGATTTCATGAATTTAGCATTTGATGACATTTATTTCTGTGACATTTCATGAACTTTGATTCTATAATATTTGATTCTATGACATTCTGACCGATAAACGATGCTGCTGGCCGCCGTCCATGGCTTGTCATGTAAAAGTTCTGGGGTGGGTGGGGTGAATATGCATTTGTTTTTGTTTTGTCTTTATACAGCTGTTCTTTATTACATAAATGTGTTTTATGTTATTGTCACGATTATGTCTCTTTTTCTAATATTTTTATGTACAGCGCTGTGAGCCTAGCCCTAGGCTGGGGTACCGCGCTATATAAGACAACAAATAATAATAATAAGAATAATTTGAATCTATATCATTTTGTCGAATAACACTTGGCTTTTTATAAAACTTTACCCTAAAATATTAGAATCTAACATTTTTCGATATATAAAATGTGGCCCTAAAATTGTGGTTTCGAATAATATTGTGGTATCGAATAATAAGTGATAATATATTATTACTTCTATACTATTTGATTCCATCTTTAACCCTAACATCTGATCTCATAGCATTATTTAACTCTACACCTATGCTTACATTTGACTGCAAACGTGCGATTGGAAAAAACGTTAACTTTAATAACACCTGGTCAAATAATATGCGATTCTATAACATTCGATTCCATAACATTTGATTCCATGGAATATGATTCTTTAAAATTTGATTCTATAGCATTCCATTCTATAACATTCCATTTTATTACATTCGACATTTTATTTCTATAATTTCTATTCTACAACAGTCTATTCTATAACATTCTATGCTATAACATTATATTCTATTACATTTGATTCTATAACATTATATTCTATTACATTTGATTCTATAACATTATATTCTATAACATTCTATTCTATAACAGTCTATTCTACAACAGTCTATTCTATAACATTCTATTCTATAACAGTCTATTCTATAACAGTCTATTCTATAACATTCTATGCTATAACATTATATTCTATTACATTTGATTCTATAACATTATATTCTATAACATTCTATGCTATAACATTATATTCTATTACATTTGATTCTATAAAATTATATTCTATTACATTTGATTCTATAACATTCTATTCTATAACATTCTATTCTATAACAGTCTATTCTATAACATTCTATGCTATAACATTATATTCTATTACATTTGATTCTATAACATTATATTCTATAACATTCTATTCTATAACAGTCTATTCTATAACATTCTATTCTATAACAGTCTATTCTATAACAGTCTATTCTATAAAATTATATGCTATAACATTATATTCTATTACATTTGATTCTATAACATTATATTCTATAACATTCTATGCTATAACATTATATTCTATTACATTTGATTCTATAACATTATATTCTATTACATTTGATTCTATAACATTCTATTCTATAACATTCTATTCTATAACAGTCTATTCTATAACATTCTATGCTATAACATTATATTCTATTACATTTGATTCTATAACATTATATTCTATTACATTTGATTCTATAACATTGTATTCTATAACATTCTATTCTATAACAGTCTATTCTACAACAGTCTATTCTATAACATTCTATTCTATAACAGTCTATTCTATAACAGTCTATTCTATAACATTCTATGCTATAACATTATATTCTATTACATTTGATTCTATAACATTATATTCTATAACATTCTATGCTATAACATTATATTCTATTACATTTGATTCTATAACATTATATTCTATTACATTTGATTCTATAACATTCTATTCTATAACATTCTATTCTATAACAGTCTATTCTATAACATTCTATGCTATAACATTATATTCTATTACATTTGATTCTATAACATTATATTCTATAACATTCTATTCTATAACAGTCTATTCTACAACAGTCTATTCTATAACATTCTATTCTATAACAGTCTATTCTATAACAGTCTATTCTATAAAATTATATGCTATAACATTATATTCTATTACATTTGATTCTATAACATTATATTCTATAACATTCTATGCTATAACATTATATTCTATTACATTTGATTCTATAACATTATATTCTATTACATTTGATTCTATAACATTCTATTCTATAACATTCTATTCTATAACAGTCTATTCTATAACATTCTATGCTATAACATTATATTCAATTACATTTGATTCTATAACATAATATTCTATAACATTCTATTCTATAACAGTCTATTCTACAACAGTCTATTCTATAATATTCTATTCTATAATAGTCTATTCTATAACAGTCTATTCTATAACATTCTATGCTATAACATTATATTCTATTACATTTGATTCTATAACATTATATTCTATTACATTTGATTCTATAACGTTCTATTCTATAACATTCTATTCTATAACAGTCTATTCTATAACATTCTATGCTATAACATTCGATGCTATAACATTATATTCTATTACATTTGATTCTATAACATTATATTCTATTACATTTGATTCTATAACATTATATTCTATTACATTTGATTCTATAACGTTCTATTCTATAACATTCTATTCTATAACAGTCTATTCTATAACATTCTATTCTATAACATTCTATGCTATAACAGTCTATTCTATAACATTCGATGCTATAACATTATATTCTATTACATTTGATTCTATAACATTATATTCTATAACATTCTATGCTATAACATTATATTCTATTACATTTGATTCTATTACATTTGATTCTATTACATTTGATTCTATAACATTCTATTCTATAACATTCTATGCTATAACATTATATTCTATTACATTTGATTCTATAACATTCTATTCTATAACATTCTATTCTATAACATTCTATTCTATAACATTTTATGCTATAACATTATATTCTATTACATTTGATTCTATAACATTATATTCTATAACATTCTATTCTATAACAGTCTAATCTACAACAGTCTATTCTATAACATTATATTCTATAACAGTCTATTCTATAACAGTCTATTCTATAACATTCTATGCTATAACATTATGTTCTATTACATTTGATTCTATAACATTCTATTCTATAACATTCTATTCTATAACATTATATTCTATTACATTTGATTCTATAACATTATATTCTATAACATTCTATTCTATAACAGTCTATTCTACAACAGTCTATTCTATATCATTATATTCTATAACAGTCTATTCTATAACAGTCTATTCTATAACATTCTATGCTATAACATTATATTCTATTACATTATATTCTATAACATTCTATTCTATAACAGTCTATGCTACAACAGTCTATTCTATAACATTCTATTCTATAACATTCTATTCTATAACAGTCTATTCTATAACATTCTATGCTATAACATTATATTCTATTACATTTGATTCTATAACATTCTATTCTATAACATTCTATGCTATAACATTATATTTTATTACATTTGATTCTATAACATTCTATTCTATAACATTCTATTCTATAACATTCTATGCTATAACATTATATTCTATTACATTTGATTCTATAACAGTCTATTCTATAACATTCTATTCTATAACATTATATTCTATTACATTCTATGCTATAGGCTTCATAAAGTTGCTCAATGAAAAACTTGTTTTTTTATCCCTTTAAATGTAACTTACTAAAAATATCACTTTATTAAGAAAACGTATCTTTATGCAATCTTGATGTAATCTTGATGTAATCTTGATGTACTCTTGATGTAATCTTGATGCAATCTTGATCAGAAATCTCAATGTAGACCCCAGATGTAAACGATACAGATGTGTATTAGTTAAACGTATAAGAAATATTAAAAATAGGTTATGGGATTAACCAAATAATCTCTAGCCAGTGGTTCTTAATTTCCGGGGGCTGTAATGCTTTTCGTTCCTAGATTTTTTTTTTTATCATCTTCAGAATTTGTAATATACGTTTTTTGTTGTTTTTTTGAGTCTGATAAAATTCTTTCACTTCCTGCAATCTTGATGGATAGAACAGATGTTCCGGTTTTAGACGACCTAAATCCCATCAATTATTTACACTTTAGCTTCTACGACCCCCCCCCCCCTTTTTTTTTTTTTCAACAAAAGCTTGAACGCAATCCTATCTCGACTACTTCCTTTACACAGCTTGAACGCATTTATTAACCTTAAAGTCCCGAGGAAAATTGGCAAAACTACCCCCCCCCCCCCAAGCCCCCGCTTGTATCAATTCATTCGTTATAACAGTATGTGAGGTGAGTTGAACTTGTTACCCTTGAAAATGAAATACCTGAGGTGAGTTTGACTTGTTACTCTTGAAAATGAAATACCTGAGGTGAGACCCAACTACGGGCAGGTTGCATTTTGTTCCCCCAAAGTTTACCGAAAGAATTTTTTTTTTTTTTTAAATTTTAAAAATCATTTTAAAATCCACATATTTATTTTATAATGAACCACAAGACGCCAGTTTGTTATAATCTTAAACATCTTATGGATTGGAAGAAAATAATAGCATACCAACAATAAAGTACTGCCCGAGAACCGACGGGAAATATTCAGCTAGTACTAATATAAGCTGTAATGCTTTAATGATATTTTTTTGTTCTTTCTTTGTCTCACGCCTCAAGTTGGGAATGTACACTACAGTGCTGAACAGCAACTTATCTTACTCCTATTCCGCCTTCACGCCAGCACTACACCACCAACAGCAACACCTACAACAACTGTAACGCAAATTCGCAATCCGAAATGAACCAGTTTTACAAGTAAATGCACAATGATAACATACGCATTCAAACATGGCCAGGGAAATCAATTTAGTTACATACGGTCACTGATCAATACCGAGATTACTAGCTGTGAGAATATCCGATCAACTCCCACCCCCACCCCCACTCAACACTTCCCCCACGGCCGAATAATAAATCCGATTGTTTCTGCCGACGGCGACGACATTTTCTTACTCGCGGCGACGCTAGCGTCAATGAAGTCACTGAGGTCGCGAGGCCACCCACGGATCTGCGCCCACTGTCGACTCGGGTGGTGAACAGTGCGCACAATAGCGCACCGAAAGATATATTGATGCGTAAGGGCGGGGGGGGGGGGGGGAGGTTGTTGTTGGACGTGAAAGCCGGGCTCTCGGATAAAGGTAAGGGTGCCATTGTTTATGATTGTTGGGGCTGCTCGCGTCGATTGTACACCTCGAGGGTCGACTACTTTGGGCGAATGATCCTCAATGAAAGGCGCCCCCCCCTTTACCTCTTCACGATGTATGGGGGGGGGGGCGCCACTTGGGGTTGTGGCATTAGATCTGATTTATCGCAACAACTGGCGTTTCGGAATTTCCACCCCCAAAACTGACGGAAGATCATGTCAGGTTTTTCTTCTTGCTTTCTTTCTTTTCTCTCTCACGTCTTCTGTCGCCTGTTGCTTTATTGAAAGGGGGGTTCCAGTTATGGGGGTCACAGAATGATCGCTTCTTTGGGTGGGTTTGTCTGTTGTGGGAACGTCTTGGGGGAGTGCAGCCCGGGGAGGGGGAGGCGGGAGAGGAGGGCAGAGGAAATGCAAATGGCTGCAGTGAGTAAACGACTAGTTTGATCAGAGTTGATAGATGTTCACGTCTGCTGGTTCTCATACGTCCTGCGTGTCCCGGGTCAACTTCTAATGGGCAACTGTTCAGAGAGAAAAGGGCTCATCATTTATTGTTGGTTGTTTTTATGTTAATTTTTTTGTTAAAAATGGGGCCTTGGGTTAGCGACATGGTCGGAGACTCAGTTTGTATGTGAACGTGGGTGTGGGAATATCGCATTTGATGATTTGGGGAGGGGGTTGTGAGGGGGGAGTGGGGGTTATTGATGTAGGGATCTGTTAGGAGGGGGGGGGGGATTCATGTTTGCTATTTTAAAATAAAGGGAAAACACTGAACAACAACTTTATAAACCTTAAAATAATTGTCTGCCGACTCCAAATATAATATTTGATCATCAAGAGAAGACTTCTTGTTCAAAACTTAACGTTCTCTTTCAGTTTAACTGTAACACCCCCCCCCCCCTTTCTTTACCCTTTTTATTATGCCTATTGCATGCGTTCAACTTTCCTCTCAATTTTTTAAGAAGCGTTAAGGCGCTAATAATAATATATAATATAAATCTTTATTTGAAAACGCCACAGCTTGTGTCAGGCCTGCGTCTGCCCTGCGCCAGGCCTGCGTCTGCCCTGCGCCAGGCCTGCGTCTGCCCTGCGCCAGGCCTACGGCTGCCCTGTGTCAGGCCTGCGTCTGCCCTGTGCCAGGCCTGCGTCTGCCCTGTGTCAGGCCTGTGTCTAGTAGTCCGACGAGTTACGCCTTGTACACACCATCTGCATGGTAAGTGCAGTTTCTTATCAGCCGGAGGGAGACAGACATACCATATAGATAAAGCGAAATCAATTCATATCTTTGTTAAAAACATAGATACATAAAACCCTCCAATATGATGTTACGGTATTTGAGGTTATTTATCGGCTCCATAGCTCAGTTGGTTAGAGCGTCTGCCTAGTAAGCAGAAGGTCGAGGGTTCGACTCCCCCTGGAGCCTCCTACTTTTTATTTTATTTTTGTTCCCAATTTTTGACAAAATCTTGTAACAAAGATGTGTACTGAAACAGCAGTGCCAAAACATCGCAACCAACTTAGACGCGAATTTCATTTTGATCAATACGAAACATTTAGAGCACATTTTTTTTCCAGTGCGTAAAGTTTAAATTATAGCAGCGCACAACTTAAAACACTTCACCACCCCCCCCCCCCCAACACCCCCACTCCAAGCACTCTCCCCCCCCCACCCTTTATGTTGACCTGGGCGCCATTTGTTTCTGTTTGTGGAGTCTCCTTCGAGTAGTTTACCGTCTTGACAATCACGCGCGTCTTCAGGACCAGGGGGGGCGTGTCTTGAGTGCCGGTGATCGGAGTCTCAGTGTGACGACAGATTGCGTCATCAAGAGAACATGGCCGACGGGGCTAAATATGGCATTTCATTTTTTTTAAATTGTAGTTAAAAGACATATTTGATAAAACATGGAATAAAATCATAATTACTTTTAAATACTCATTCAATTGATTTTTTTTAAACATTGAAAAATCGATATAATCGAACATTTCTTTAAGCTTGTTAGAGAGCTTCTAACGTATAATTTTACGTATAGTATCAGAAGACAGAAACACCTCTTAGCATCATGGTCTCCGTGATGTCTTATGGTGTCTGCGATGCCCTGTGGTCTCTGTGATGCCCTATGGTCTCTGTGATGCCCTATGGTCTCTGTGATGTCCTATGGTCTCTGTGATGTTCTATGGTCTCTGTGATGCCCAGGCTTGCAGGCACCAAAATACCCACTCCCCCAATTTCTCACCCTTCCATTGACCATCTAAAACAAGTGGCCTAAGTGAACGGGTGTGGTGGGGGGGGCGGGTTGAGAAAATGTGCCTTGGCTCCTAATGATCCCCGGTGGGCCCCTTGTGGGGGACGTGCTCGCCCCCCGGGCGGACGCCCTTGACAGGTCGAGGGGTTATCGAGAGGAAAACAGGGGGTGAAGGACCCTGAATGGCCGCGCAGCGCCACAAAAGACATCTGCTGAACGGGTGAGAGTGGATATCTTTGCCCCCGATGCTTTTCTAGAAGGATTTTCTCTATCAGCGAGGACGGACCCGAGCAGTGAATGCGATAACTGAGTTACTTGCGTAAGTAAACATCGCCAAAGATTTGCCGGACAGCCGGGCCAGATCTTCTTTTTTTTTGGTGGAGGATTGGCTTGGCTCGGGGCGAGGCTCCGGGTGTCCGTTGGATGGCTGATGGTTGGAGAAGTTAGTGAGAGGGGGTGGAGGGACCGTTAAGAAAAATGTATGACCTTTAATTATTTTTTTGTGTGGAGAGTTCGCGATGTTAAATTTAACGTTAATTAAATTGTTTATTAAGTTATCACTCGAGGAGGCATATGAGAAATAAATCATATGGAAAAGCCTGAAAAAAAGACACAAACAAAACAAAGAACGTATCGGCCGTAAGCCTTCTCCTGCAAACAAACGAAGGCTAACATAAAGTTAATGGAACAATTTGTTAAAAATAAATACATTTTAAAAAATATTAAAAGACAACAGGACATACATCATGCGACACATGGGACACGTGGGACACATGGGACACATGGGACACAACGGACACATGCGACACGTGGGACACATAAGACACATAAGACACATGGGACACATAAGACACATGGGACACATGGGACACACGCGACACATGGGACACATGCGCCACATGGGACACAAGGGACACATGGGACACCTGGGACACAAGGGACACAACGGGGACATTTGACAATTTGAGCTATTATTTTGTTTCCCCACTAAGATATAATAATAGAAACATCCAACAGGTCGGTAATAATTGAAATATCATGGTGTAATGGACATCTGAACACTGGTCGTGTTTGGAAACATTCAAAGATCATGTTAGAAATATTCAGAAATCATGCAATGGATCCTTGCGTTAACATGCAAAGATCATGTAAAGCAGGTTTGCATACACACGCAAAGATCATCTAATGGAAGTTTGAATACATATTCAAAGATCCTGTAATGGGTGTTTGCATAAACAGCCAAAGATCATTGAAGGGAGGCCTGCGCACCGTCAAAAGAAAATAAAATTGACATCTTTTTGGGCATCATTCAAAAGATCAGGTAATAGATGTTTGTCCAACCGTTGAACCGGCTGATAAAGATCTTGATCTTTTAATATTAATTTTAGCATGTACACGACAACAAGAGTCACCAGAGCTCCACTAATTCAACACTAATGTTACAGCTCAATATCGCGGCCTACAGAATGGCTTTATCATCCCTACTGCATTGTTCAACAGTGTATGAACAGGAAGATGGATCGCACCATATGCCACCACTGGATGACAATGTAAAACACAATAAGATCGGGGGCTGCTCCCTACCCCCTGAACATCTCCCTCCCTCATTACTCACATCTCTCCACCCCCACTCCTTCATCTCTTCTTCCTCCCGCAATTCTCCCTCCTCATCCCCTCCCAGCCTCCCGCATCATTCCTTCTTCCCCTGTGCACCAGCGCATCTGTCCCTCCCTCTCTCCCTCACTCACTCCCTCCCTTATTCACGCTTTGAGTCCACCCCTACGCGCGTCTCTCCCTTCCTCCGTCCTTATCTCCTGCACATCTTACTATAACCGCATCACTCCTTCCTTCTCCCCCTCCTGCCTCCCCACTTTCTCAAGTACTCTATCTCTTTTTGCTGTATGCTCTCTGTCTCTCTCTCTCTCTCTGTCTCTCTCTCTCTGTCTCTCTCTCTCTCTGTCTCTCTCTCTGTCTCTCTGTCTCTCTCTGTCTCTCTCTGTCTCTCTCTCTCTCTCTGTCTCTCTCTCTGTCTCTCTCTCTCTCTCTGTCTCTCTCTCTGTCTCTCTCTCTCTCTCTGTCTCTCTCTCTGTCTCTCTCTCTCTCTGTCTCTCTCTCTGTCTCTCTCTCTGTCTCTCTCTCTCTCTCTCTCTCTCTCTCTGTCTCTCTCTTTCTCTCTCTCTGTCTCTCTCTTTCTCTCTCTCTGTCTCTCTCTGTCTCTCTTTCTGCGTGTTTACATTCCATGTACATTCGAATCGTCATAGGTCCCCCCCCCCCCCCGCGATCGTTCTATCTAACTCCTCCCTCTCCCTTTCATATCTCATTCTCTTTATTCCCCCCCCCCCGCCCTCAACTGACCTCGTCTTTCTATCGGACGCCCTCTTTCTTCTACCATTCATCTATATCGATCCTTCTTTACCGCATTCTCTATTCTGTCTACCTCTATCCTCTTCTCTCTCTTATAAGTCATCTCATTCGATATATATTTTTTGTTTTGTTTTGCTGGCATCCGTCCGTCACAAGGTGACTATGGTGTGGAATTTGCAGGACGAAATCCACAAGGCATGGGATCTAAAACTCCAGACCACCAACTTGAGATTTGCTCAGATTAGATTATATATATATATATACTTATATATCCCACTTACGTGCAGCTTTCTCTTCTACGCTTCAAGTTCCCCATATGGGGGTGGATTTCGTCAGTATGTTTCACGGCGCCCCTGTAGGCGTGAGGAAAGGGGTGCATAATTTAGGGGGCTAAAGACAGTCTTACAAACTCAAAATGCAGGGATGTAGGACGTTGGCTCACCACTTCCGTCCACAGTAATGGAGACAGCGAGCAGATAATAGGATGACAGCCAGCAGATAATAGGATGACAGCCAGCTGATAATAGGATGACAGCCAGCAGATAATAGGATGACAGCCAACAGATAATAGGATGACAGCCAACAGATAATAGGATGACAGCCAGCTGATAATAGGATGACAGCCAACAGATAATAGGATGACAGCCAGCAGATAATAGGATGACAGCCAGCTGATAATAGGATGACAGCCAGCAGATAATAGGATGACAGCCAGCAGATAATAGGATGACAGCCAGCTGATAATAGGATGACAGCCAACAGATAATAGGATGACAGCCAGCAGATAATAGGATATAATCAGCTTATCCGGTTAAAACACTTCCATGGACAAAAAAACAACAAAAAAAAATCCGTTATTATGACTTAAAACAATCTATTGACTTAAGCAATCTTATGACTTAAAGCAATCTTATGACTTAAAGCAATCTTATGACTTAAAGCAATCTTATGACTTAAAGCATTCATCAAATACTGGACAGAATCAAAATTCATACGATATAATATTGATTATTATTATGAAATATCAAATCTCCCAGATGAATCAAATATCAAATCTCCTGGAGGAATCAATTATCAAATCTCCTGGAGGTATCGCATATCAAATCTCCTGGAGGTATCAAATATCAAATCTCCTGGAGGAATCAAATATCAAATCTCCCGGAGGAATCAAATCCCCTGGAGGTATCAAATATCAAATCTCCTGGAGGTATCAAATATCAAATCTCATTGAGGTATAAAATATCAAATCTCGTAAAGGTATCAAATATCGTGGAGGTATCAAATATCAAATCTCGTGGATGTATCAAATATCAAATCTCGTTGAGGTATCAAATATCAAATCTCGTTGAGGTATCAAATATCAAATCTCGTTGAGGTATCAAATATCAAATCTCGTGGATGTATCAAATATCAAATCTCGTTGAGGTATCAAATATCAAATCTCGTTGAGGTATCAAATATCAAATCTCAATGAGGTGGTGTTATGTGATTAGACAATGATAACAAGAACATTTTTATCCCAATGCAGATCACGATAGATAGATAGATAGATGATAGATAGATAGATAGATAGATAGATAGATAGATAGATAGATAGATAGATAGATAGATAGACAGATAGATAGATAGACAGATTAGATAGATAGATAGATAGATAGATAGATAGATAGATAGATAGATAGATAGATAGATAGATAGATAGATAGATAGATAGATAGATAGATAGATAGATAGACAGATAGACAGATAGACAGATAGATAGATAGATAGATAGATAGATAGATAGATAGATAGATAGATAGATAGATAGATAGATAGATAGATAGATAGATAGATAGATAGATAGATAGATAGATAGATAGATAGATAGATAGATAGATAGATAGATAGATAGATAGAAAGGCCTATACCTCACAGTTTTGTTTTACAATCCGGGCACTTCAACTCCTGCAAACAAGTCGTAAATGGACAAATCCTACAAATATATTCCCCATATGGACAAATCCTTCATATTTTATTTGCCTCCCATGAACAAGACACAGCCCCGGCGTCCACTTAACTCTTCATGAGAAAATGGCCCCTAATTGGCCGAACAATACCAATATTGACCCTTTTCATCTCTGAAAGAATCGTCCATTAGGCAGAGTACTCTAGGCATCCATTACCCGGCATCAGGCACTGGATCTCCGGAGGACACCACAACCCTATCAACCCCGTCGATCTACAAACACCCGTTATCAGGAGTCTTTGAACGGCGCCCCGGCGTCACTTCTTAAAACCCCCGGGGCGCCCCCACCCCTCCCTTCCATCACTTCTATCAGTGGAAGGAACCAGAAACTCCGACGGCCCTTGTCCAAATGACGTTTTAAGGAGACGTCGGTTGCGGAAACGGGACAAGAGACGCTGCTCCGACTGTTTGCACTGGTCTTGTGAGACAGGCTCTGCCAGGTAAAACAATACGACGGTAATCAGTCGGCCCCACCACCGCCGTCTGATCCCACCGGCCGATCAATGAGCGCCAAACAACGAAGATGATCTCCTCCCCCGGCAGCAGATCGATGGCGCTCAAACATAAAAAAGTTTCGGAAGAAGCGATCGGCAGATCCGAAGCCCGTTAATGGCGACCGGTCGCCGGAAGTCTGGAGAGTCCCGGAGTCGTTTTGAGTCTCCCTCCGCGCTAGGGATGCCGGTATCTTGTCTTGCCGTTGGTTCCCCTCAACCCCCCCCCCTTAAAAAATGGGGTTGTTTTCCTCCCCAGGATAAATCAGATAGGGTTTCCCCGTTGTGACGTCAAAGATGTTTATGAATGATGGAGTTGATAACAGAGAAGGTCAAGGTCATGTGTCAGTCGGCTGTTTAAAAATCGATTCGAATTTTGAGCAGGAATGACACATTGTGCGCTATTGGATTTAAATAGCGCCCCGTCTTCGTACAAGAAATCACGCTACAGATTCTTTTAAGAGCCATGATTTCAGTCTGGGAAAAAATACCCCCCAACCTTTAAAAAAAAAGCACACCTTTGGTGCCGACCCTGAATGGGTCTACGATTTTGTACTGCTGGCTTATGACGTCAAGGAAGGATTGTCATCTTTGGGAATGATTAAATAAAATCCAGATGAAGTCTGATGATTTTTTTTTATTTTATTAAAAACAATTTTTTTTTTGCCAATCGTAACTCTTGTTGACAGTTCCTTCCGCCTGTCAGTTCCTCCCCATCTGTGAGTTCCTCCCCATCTGTCAGTTCCTCTCCGTCAGTTCCTCCCTATCTGTCAGTTCCTCCCCAATCTGTCAGTTCCTCCCAATATGTCAGTTCCTCCCCCATCTGTCAGTTCCTCCCCATCTGTCAGTTCCTCTCCATCTGACAGTTCCTCCCCATCTGTCGGACAATTCGTCATGGCAGTGAAATAATCATGTCACATCGAAATGCCATTACCATGACCCGACCAAGGTGGTTGTCATGGTTGTCGTGGTTGTCATGGTTGTCGTGGTTGTCGTGGCTGTCGTGGTTGTCGTGGTTGTCATGGTTGTCGTGGTTGTCGTGGTTGTCATGGTTGTCGTGGTTGTCGTGGTTGTCATGGTTGTCATGGTTGTCGTGGTTGTCGTGGTTGTCATGGTTGTCGTGGTTGTCATGGTTGTCATGGTTGTCGTGGTTGTCATGGTTGTCGTGGCTGTCGTGGTTGTCATGGTTGTCATGGTTGTCGTGGTTGTCATGGTTGTCATGGTTGTCATGGTTGTCATGGTTGTCTTGGTTGTCATGGTTGTCGTGGTTGTCATGGTTGTCTTGGTTGTCTTGGTTGTCGTGGTTGTCATGGTTGTCGTGGTTGTCATGGTTGTCGTGGTTGTCTTGGTTGTCATGGTTGTCTTGGTTGTCATGGTTGTCTTGGTTGTCATGGTTGTCGTGGTTGTCAAGGTTGTCATGGTTGTCGTGGTTGTCATGGTTGTCTTGGTTGTCGTGGTTGTCATGGTTGTCGTGGTTGTCATGGTTGCTTCAAGCTCTTCAAAACCGTGCGTCTCCCCGCCTCATTCCCTTCCCTTCATCAACCATCATTTAAAAGAAAAGAAAGTAATTTTAGAGGGAAAGAATGTAATGTAATTAAGTGGTACAAAAGGAATCCGTAAATAATAAATTTTTAATCTTGTTGAAAATAAAATTTTAAAAAATAATTTGGTTAAAAACAAAGTTTTTCGAATAAATCTTTCATAAAAAAAAATAAACTCGACAAATATGGGGGTGGGTGGGGTGGGGGTGTGTGAAAATTTGACAAATCATACAATTATGTAATGCCCCTTACAAGAATCACAATTAGTGCTCCCCCCTCCCCCAAGGCTCGCAACCTTATTTTTTTTTCCACGCCCCTGAACTATATTAATATTCTAATGTCTCACCCGCTTTTATGCATCGCATATTTATTGCACCAACTATTTCATAAAAATTAAAGAAAAATTACGCATCAAACGCACTTGCGATATTTTTAAGAATTATCATTTAGCGTACAGTTAACGGGAATTTTGTTCTGTGAAATCAGTGTCACAGACCTGTTTACCCTCAAAATCTTAAAATCGTACAATTTCATCACAAAATCGTTCAATACATTATCTTAATAGTAAAACAAACTCACAGTATATATAATGTACACGCCTCAAAATCGTACATTGTACGCCAAAATCGTAAGAGTAAACAGGTCTGGTGTCATCTGGTAGCGTTGGGGAGTGGGGTGGGTGGTGGGGTGAAAATTTGAAAGAATGTGTTGTGATCGGCCACGAGTCTATGTGCCAAGTTTCAGCGCAATAGGATGGCCGGGAAGTTGGCTAATTAGCCATCCGAGGCGAAGTTAATATAAAGGATTTAAAAAGAGTAATGTTGTAAAATTGTTTGGAGGTGAAAAAGACATATAGGTTTCGTAAACGCCAACTTACTCACTTAGCCCCTCCCTGCTTTTAATTCATTACATCCAATAATTTTTGAACTTATATAAAAAAATTAACCAAATAAAGTTATTCATCAAAATTGGTAGTTCTCCATGTGGTGCTCAGCTAATGTCACAGACGCTGCCAGATGTCAAATACCGCGCAAAATAAAATATTGGTCATGGCCGAATTGTGCAGCACACATCCTTTTGCATTAGCAGCGTAACTTTAAGGCTGCGGCCATAGGCACCCGGGTACCAGAAGTGAGAGGTTGGGATTAAAAAAACCATTAAAAATAATGTTTTTGGGTTTGTAAGACAAAACTTGGTATCAAATGAAAGATAATTGAATGTACTATACGTTTGTAATCTTAATTCTTCAGTTTTACTAAAATAAACTGCCACAAATGACATCCGAATAGCATTGAGTCTAATGGGACCCGGGTGCGAATGGCGGCGCTGCGTGTCCGGGTCCATTTTGACTAATGCTATTCGGATGTCATTTGTGGTAGTTTATTTTAGTTAAACTGATGAAGTAAGTTTACAAATGTATAGTCCATTCAATTATCTTTCATTTGACACCTCCTTTTGTCTTACATATATTTTAAATAGTTTTCTAATCCCAACCTCTCACTTCTGGGACCCGGGTGCCAATAGCCACTTCGTAACTTTAAACTACAAAATATTTCCATCCACTGCATGGATTCACTCGACGGCTGCTCCTGAATACGGCGCGTGCGCCAGAGATAGTCTAGACACTACGTCATAATTACGATAAGCACACGTCACAAACTTAATGGCGGGGAAAATGTGTTCGGTTCATTAACTAAAACTCTCTATCACACCGCACACAATGAAACACAATCCTCGGTGCCCAACAAACCCTAGTGAGTTCCCCCCACCCCCTGCATGAGACATTTTGATGCAGATATTTCACTGAGTAGTTTTTATTGAAGGGTGATTTGGCGAGCATTCCATTCATTGTTACATTTTGTTTGGCACCGTAGTCTTTCCCCACCTGAAGCCACACCCCCTGTGTCTGCGGACCAAAGGCTGGGAACCTCTCCCTAAGACCAGTGTTTCTCAAACAGGTTTCCGTGGAGCCTCAGGATCCCAGGGTCCAAATTTTCGTATATTTTTAAAATCTGAAATGAATAATTTGATAATTACCACAAAACCAAGAGATGTGTTATAAGTAATATCGAGTAATTGAACCAGATAACAGAATGGCTCCCCCATCTCTACAGCAATAATTATAACATTGTAAAGATAAAGAGAAAAAAATATATCTTTAATAAGGACTTACATACTCTACTAAACAATTGACTTTTAAAAATATTTTAAAATTTTCCCACATTTACAACCCATAAAAACTCCGTAGCTGCTTTAAAAAAAACACAATTAATTAACGAAATCACTTGCGGCGGAGACTTTTTATATCATCACCATTCTTTGCGGAATCTCAACATATAAAACAAGGGATTATTTAGTGACTGGTCGTGATCGCTATGAGGGTGTTGCCGGTACATACAGCACTACTTGATGTCACAACGAATGTATAGCACATAGTACATACCTAGCCTCCTAGGTAAAGCATAAAAGATGGATGTGGATGATGTGGACAAATATCTGCTGTGAATGGAAAAGAAAAGCATTAGTCAGGTCTGAGTGGAAAGAAGTGGTGAGGCAGGCCAAAGCCCTACATGGGCTGTAGCGACACAGGCGTGGATGGATAGTCTGAGTGGAAGGAAGTGGTGAGGCAAGCCATCGCCCTACATGGGCTGTAGCGACACAGGGGTGGATGGATAGTCTGAGTGGAAGGAAGTAGTGAGTCAAGCCATCGCCCTACATGGGCTGTAGCGACACAGGAGTGGATGGATGGAGTACATAGCTAGCTATGGAGTAAATTCAATGCATATAGTAAATGGAACATAAAACAGATACTGGATAACCAGGCACATTTGTACGATTATATCTAACATATGGTACAATGAAAAATAAAGTTCTTACAACATATTGAACAAATGGTTATTACAAATATGAAACCAATAACATATGATGCATCATAATGGTAAGATAAGGTAAGTATCATAAGATTCTAAAACTGATCAAAAATAGATGGATTAAAAAAAAAAAAAATTAGATTGTTCTTCAAAAATAAATTTCAAAAAATTTTCTTTTCAAAGAGAAGTAATAAGCTAAATTAAAAAATATTAAACTTTTCCATAGTTATTTCCCTTAAATAGAATTTTAAATTTTTAGGTTTTTATATTTAAAAAAAAAAAAGTCTTATTAACCAGTCAGTCACTCCATTCTTTGCGTCTCTAACAATCTGTGTTGTTACATTGACCCTTAGTCTAGGTCAGGGGTCGGTAAACCTCCATTTTTCATTTTTTTTTTCGCTTTTCAAATCCTTTTTTATTAACTTCACTTTTGTTTGGCTGGCTGGCAAGATCTTCTTACGGCTACTTGACCTACTTTCCGACAACCTATCGAAATGAAACTTGGCCCATGCGCCCAAAACACATTCTGCCAATTATAAAATTATAATTACTAAGAAAAATTATAATTACTAGGAAAATATGTTAATAGCTATTGGTGGAACTTTTAGTAGACGATTCTGTTGGCTGCTTAACAAACATTTAGTTTCACAAACCAAAAGAATGACATCATGTCATTGAATCAAGTGATATAACCAACACTAAATAGCAGATACAAATTTGAAAAGAAAAAAAAAAGCAATAACTGACTGAATAAAATTATTAGAATTTAAAACGATTGCGTTCAAAGGGAAAGAGATCAAATTTAAATTTGATCCTTTCAAGTTTAATATTGTTAGCCTCCCTTTAAATATCAACTTTTAAATTTTTCCGTTTTAAAATTAAAAACAAAATGAAAAGGCGTTTTTCGCTAGTAATAAGGGTCGCATTCACAATGAACTATTGAAAAGTTCAGGGGGAAGGGGCGTGAAGTACGTGGAGGGGACTGTCAAATAAAATAGAAATAGATTTAGATCACCTTTTTTGTGTGATGTACAGTATGATTTGCTTTATGGTCCTGAAAATGTGTGGGGCTCTGTATACTCTCTCTAGTGCTATGTAGTAGTCTGTAGTGCTCTGTAATACTATGTAGTGCTCTGTATTGCTCTGAAGGGCACTGTATTCATCTGTAGTTCCCTGTGTTGATCAATACATTTTAAAAAATAAAATAGATACATATATTTAAGAAAATCAAATTTAAAAAATACAATACATACATATATTTAAGAAAAAATAAATAAAATACATAAATATATTTAAGAAAATAAAATTTAAACAATAAAATACATACATATTTTTAAGAAAATAAATTTTAAAAATTAAAATACATATACATATTACAGAAAATAAATTTAAAAAAAAAAAAAACTTACATATATTGAAGAAAATAAATTTAAAAAAAAATACATACATATATTAAAGAAAATAAATTTTTAAAAAAGTACATACATATCTATAAGAAAATAATTTTTTTCAATAAAATACATTCCTATCTATAAGAAAATAATTTTTAAAAATAAAATACATACATATCTATAAGAAAATAATTTTTAAAAATTAAAATATATTCCTATCTATAAGAAAATAATTTTTAAAAATAAAATACATACATATCTATAAGAAAACAAAATTTAAAAAAAAACAATACGTACATATATTTAAGAAAACAAAATTTAAAAAATAAAATACATACTTATATTGAAGACAATAAATTTAAAAAAATAAAATACATACATATATTGAAGAAATTAAATAAAAATAAAATACATACATATATATAAGAAAATAAATTTAAAAAAATACAAAACATACATATATTTAAGAAAATAAATTTTTAAATAATACATACATATATTTAAGAAAATTAATTAAAATAATAAAATACATACATATATTTAAGAAAATTAATTAAAATAATAAAATACATACATATATTTAAGAAAAGAAATTTTAGAAAAGAAAATACATACACATATTTAAGAAAATACATTTTTAAAAATAAAATACATACATATATTGAAAGAAAAAAATTTTAAAAAACAACATACATATAAACATATATTGAAGAAAATAATTTTAAATAATAAATTACATACATATTTTGAAGAAAATAAATTTTAAAAAATAAAATACATACATATTTTTCAGAAAATAAATTTTAAAAATTAAAATACTTACACATATTAAAGAACATAAATTTTTTAAAATAAAAAACTTACATATATTGAAGAAAATAAATTTAAAAAAAATACATACATATATTTAAGAAAATAAATTTTTTAAAAAGTACATACATATCTATAAGAAAATAATTTTTTAAAATAAAATACATACATATCTATAAGAAAATAATATTTAAAAAATAAAATACATACATATCTATAAGAAAATACATTTTAAAAATTAAAATACATACCTATCTATAAGAAAATAATTTTTAAAATTAAAATACATACATATCTATAAGAAAATATATTTTTTTTAAAAATAAAATACATACATATATTGAAGAAAATAAATAAAAAAAAAAATAAAATACATACATATCTAAAAGAAAATATTTTTTAAAAAATAAAACACATACATATCTATAAGAAAATATTTTTTTTTAAAAGAATACAAATATATCTGTAGGAAAAAAACCCAAAAAAAAACCATAAATATCTATAAAAAATAAATTTAAAAAAATTAAATACATACATATCTATAAGAAAATAATTTTTTACAAATAAAATACATACATATCTATAAGAAAATAAATTTAAAAAAATTAAATACATACATATCTATAAGAAAATTAATTTTTAAAAATGAAATACATACATATCTATAAAAAAATAATTGTAAAAAATTAAAATACATTCATATCTATAAGAAAATAGCTTTTTTAAAAATAAAATACATATATATCGATACAAAAATAAAATTTAAAAAATAAAATACATATATATCTATAAGAAAATAATTTTTTAAAATAAAATACATACATATCTATACGAATTTTTTTTAAAAATAAAATACATACATATATTGAAAAAAATAAATTTTTAAAAATACAATACAAACATATATTGAAATAAATAAATTTTAAAAAATAAAATACTTACATATATTAAAGAAAATAAATTTTATAATATAAAATTCATACATATATTGAAGAAAATAAATTTAAAAAAATAATATACATCAATAAATTGAAGAAAATAACTTTAAAAAAATAAAATACATACATATATTGAAGAAAATAAATTTAAAAAAATTAAATACATATATATCTATAAGAAAATAAATTTTTAAAAATAAAATACATACATATCTATAAAAAATACATTTTAAAAAATTAAATAAATACATATTTAAAAGAAAATAAATTTTTAAAAATAAAATACATACATATCTATAAGAAAATAAATTTTAAAAAATAAATTACATACATATCTATAAGAAAATAAATTTAAAAAAAAATACATACATATCTATAAGAAAATACATTTTAAAAAATAAAATAGATACATATCTATAAGAAAATAATTTTTAAAAAATAAAATACATACATATCAATAAGAAAATAATTTTAAAAAATAAAATACATATATATCGATACAAAAATAAAATTTTAAAAATAAAATACATACATATCTATAAGAAAATAATTTTTAAAAATAAAATACATACATATCTTGAAGAAAATACATTTTTAAAAATACAATACAATTATATATAAAAGAAAATAAATTTTTAAAAAAAATACATACATATATTGAAGAAAATAAATTTTAAACAATAAAATACATAAATATATTGAAGAAAAAAAATTTAAAAAAAATGAATACATAAATATATTGAAGAAAATAAATTTTAAAAAATAAAATACTTACATATCTATAAGAAAATAAATTTAAAAAAATAAAATACATACATATCTATAAGAAAATAATTTTTAAAAAAAATACATACATATCTATAAGAAAATAATTTTTTAAAAATAAAATATATAGATATCTATAAGAAAATATTTTTTTTAAAAGAAAATACATACATATATATAAGAAAATAATTTTCTTTAAATAAAGTACACACATATCTAAAAGAAAATAAATTTTTAAAATTAAAATACATTCATATCTATAAGAAAATACATTTAAAAAAATAAAATACGTACATATCTATAAGAAAATAAATTTAAAAAAATAAATTACATACATATCTATAAGAAAATAAATTTAAAAAAAAAACATACATATCTATAAGAAAATACATTTTAAAAAATAAAATAAATACATATTTAAAAGAAAATAAATTTTTAAAAATAAAATACATACATATCTATAAGAAAATAATTTTAAAAATAAAATACATACATATATTGAAGAAAATACATTTTTAAAATTACAATACAAACATATATTAAAGAAAATAAATTAAAAAAAAAATACATACATATATTAAAGATAATAAATTTTTAAAAAATACATACATATAATGAAGAAAATAAATTTTAAACAATAAAATACATAAATATATTGAAGAAAAAAGTTTAAAAAAATTGAATACATACATATATTGAAGAAAATAAATTTTAAAAAATTAAATACTTACATATCTATAAGAAAATAATTTTTAAAAAAAATACATACATATCTATAAGAAAATAATTTTTATAAAATAAAATACATATATATCTATAAGAAAATATTTTTTTAAAAAGAAAATACATACATATATATAAGAAAATAATTTTTTTAAAATAAAGTACACACATATCTATAAAAAAGTAAATTTTTAAAATTAAAATACATTCATATCTATAAGAAAATACATTTAAAAAAATAAAATACATACATATCTATAAGAAAATAAATTTTAAAAAATAAATTACATACATATTTTATTATCTATAAGAAAATAAATTTTAAAAAAAATACATACATATCTATAAGAAAATACATTTTAAAAAATAAAATAAATACATATTTAAAAGAAAATAAATTTTTAAAAATAAAATACATACATATCTATAAGAAAATAATTTTTTACAAATAAAATACATACATATCTATAAGAAAATAAATTTAAAAAAATTAAATACATACATATCTATAAGAAAATAAATTTTTAAAAATAAAATACATACATATCTATAAAAAATAAATTTTTAAAATTAAAATACATTCATATCTATAAGAAAATACATTTTAAAAAATAAAATAAATACATATTTAAAAGAAAATAAATTTTTAAAAATAAAATACATACATATCTATAAGAAAATAAATTTTAAAAAATAAATTACATACATATCTATAAGAAAATAAATTTAAAAAAAAAACATACATATACATAAGAAAAAACATTTTAAAAAATAAAATAGATACATATCTATAAGAAAATACATTTTAAAAAATAAAATAGATACATATCTATAAGAAAATAATTTTTAAAAAATAAAATACATACATATCTATAAGAAAATAAATATTTACAAATAAAATACAAACATATCTATAAAAAAATAAATTTTTAAAATTAAAATACATTCATATCTATAAGAAAATCCATTTAAAAAAATAAAATAAATACATATTTAAAAGAAAATAAATTTTTAAAAATAAAATACATACATATCTATAAGAAAATAATTTTTTACAAATAAAATACATACATATCTATAAGAAATTAAATTTAAAAAAATTAAATACATAAATATCTATAAGAAAATAAATTTTTAAAAATAAAATACATACATATCTATAAAAAATAAATTTTTTAAATTAAAATACATTCATATCTATAAGAAAATACATTTTAAAAAATAAAATAAATACATATTTAAAAGAAAATAAATTTTTAAAAATAAAATACATACATATCTATAAGAAAATAAATTTTAAAAAATAAATTACATACATATCTATAAGAAAATAAATTTAAAAAAAAAATACATACATATCTATAAGAAAATACATTTTAAAAAATAAAATAGATACATATCTATAAGAAAATAATTTTTAAAAAATAAAATACATACATATCTATAAGAAAATAAAATTTTACAAATAAAATACAAACATATCTATAAAAAAAAAGAATTTTAGAAAATAAAATACATACATATCTATAAGAAAATAAATTTTAAAAAATAAATACATACATATCTATAAGAAAATAAATTTTTAAAAATAAAATACATACATATCTATAAAAAAAAAAAATTTTAAAATTAAAATACATTCATATCTATAAGAAAATACATTTTAAAAAATAAAATAAATACATATTTAAAAGAAAATAAATTTTAAAAAATAAAATACATACATATCTATAAGAAAATAAATATTAAAAAATAAAAATACATATATATCTATAAGAAAATAATTTTAAAAAATAAAATACATACATATCTATAAGAAAAAAAAATTTAAAAAATAAAATACATACATTTCTATAAGAAAATATTTTTTAAAAAAGAAGACATACATATCTGTAGGAAAAAAAAACAAAAAAAAAAAAACATAAGTATCTATAAAAAATAAATTTTTAAAAATTAAATACATACATATCTATAAGAAAATAATTTTTTGCAAATAAAATACATACATATCTATAAGAAAATAAATTTAAAAAAATTAAATACATACATATCTATAAGAAAATAAATTTTTAAAAATAAAATACACACATATCTATAAAAAAGTAAATTTTAAAAATTAAAATACATTCATATCTATAAGAAAATACATTTAAAAAAATAAAATAAATACATATTTGAAAGAAAATAAATTTTTAAAAATAAAATACATACATATCTATAAGAAAATAAATTTTTACAAATAAAATACATACATATCTATAAAAAAATAAATTTTTAAAACTAAAATACATTCATATCTATAAGAATATACATTTTAAAAAATAAAATAAATACATATTTAAAAGAAAATAAATTTTTAAAAATAAAATACATACATATCTATAAGAAAATAAATTTTAAAAAATAAATTACATACATATCTATAAGAAAATAAATTTAAAAAAAAATACATACATATCTATAAGAAAATACATTTTAAAAAAAAAATAGATACATATCTATAAGAAAATAATTTTTAAAAAATAAAATACATACATATCTATAAGAAAATTAATTTTTAGAAATAAAATACATACATATCTATAAAAAAATAAATTTTTAAAATTAAAATACATTCATATCTATAAGAAAATACATTTTAAAAAATAAAATAAATACATATTTAAAAGAAAATAAATTTTTAAAAATAAAATACATACATATCTATAAGAAAATAAATATTAAAAAATAAGAATACATATATATCTATAAGAAAATAATTTTAAAAAATAAAATACATACATATCTATAAGAAAATAAATTTTAAAAAATAAAATACATACATTTCTATAAGAAAATATTTTTTAAAAAAGAAGACATACATATCTGTAGGAAAAAAAAACAAAAAAAAAAAACATAAGTATCTATAAAAAATAAATTTTTAAAAATTAAATACATACATATCTATAAGAAAATAATTTTTTGCAAATAAAATACATACATATCTATAAGAAAATAAATTTTAAAAAATTAAATACATACATTTCTATAAGAAAATAAATTTTTAAAAATAAAATACACACATATCTATAAAAAATAAATTTTTAAAAATAAAATACATACATATCTATAAGAAAATAATTTTTTACAAATAAAATACATACATATCTATAAGAAAATAAATTTAAAAAAATTAAATACATACATATCTATAAGAAAATAAATTTTTAAAAATAAAATACATACATATCTATAAAAAAATAAGATTTTAAAATTAAAATACATTCATATCTATAAGAAAATACATTTTAAAAAATAAAATAAATACATATTTAAAAGAAAATAAATTTTTAAAAATAAAATACATACATATCTATAAGAAAATAAATTTTAAAAAATAAATTACATACATATCTATAAGAAAATAAATTAAAAAAAAAAAACATACATATCTATAAGAAAATACATTTTAAAAAATAAAATAGATACATATCTATAAGAAAATACATTTTAAAAAATAAAATAGATACATATCTATAAGAAAATAATTTTAAAAAAATAAAATACATACATATCTATAAGAAAATAAATATTTACAAATAAAATACAAACATATCTATAAAAAAATAAATTTTTAAAATTAAAATACATTCATATCTATAAGAAAATACATTTTAAAAAATAAAATAAATACATATTTGAAAGAAAATAATTTTTTAAAAATAAAATACATACATATATATAAGAAAATAAATTTTAAAAAATTAAATACATACATATCTATAAGAAAATAAATTTTTAAAAATAAAATACACACATATCTATAAAAAAGTAAATTTTTAAAATTAAAATACATTCATATCTATAAGAAAATACATTTAAAAAAATGAAATAAATACATATTTGAAAGAAAATAAATTTTTAAAAATAAAATACATACATATCTATAAGAAAATAATTTTTTACAAATAAAATACATACATATCTATAAGAAAATAAATTTAAAAAAATTAAATACATACATATCTATAAGAAAATAAATTTTTAAAAATAAAATACATACATATCTATAAAAAATAAATTTTTAAAATTAAAATACATTCATATCTATAAGAAAATACATTTTAAAAAATAAAATAAATACATATTTAAAAGAAAATAAATTTTTAAAAATAAAATACATACATATCTATAAGAAAATAAATTTTAAAAAATAAATTACATACATATCTATAAGAAAATAAATTTAAAAAAAAAACATACATATATATAAGAAAAAACATTTTAAAAAATAAAATAGATACATATCTATAAGAAAATACATTTTAAAAAATAAAATAGATACATATCTATAAGAAAATAATTTTTAAAAAATAAAATACATACATATCTATAAGAAAATAAATATTTACAAATAAAATACAAACATATCTATAAAAAAATAAATTTTTAAAATTAAAATACATTCATATCTATAAGAAAATACATTTTAAAAAATAAAATAAATACATATTTGAAAGAAAATAATTTTTTAAAAATAAAATACATACATATCTATAAGAAAATAATTTTTTACAAATAAAATACATACATATCTATAAGAAAATAAATTTAAAAAAATTAAATACATACATATCTATAAGAAAATAAATTTTTAAAAATAAAATACACACATATCTATAAAAAAATAAATTTTTAAAATTAAAATACATTCATATCTATAAGAAAATACATTTAAAAAAATGAAATAAATACATATTTGAAAGAAAATAAATTTTTAAAAATAAAATACATACATATCTATAAGAAAATAATTTTTTACAAATAAAATACATACATATCTATAAGAAAATAAATTTAAAAAAATTAAATACATACATATCTATAAGAAAATAAATTTTTAAAAATAAAATACATACATATCTATAAAAAAATAAATTTTTAAAATTAAAATACATTCATATCTATAAGAAAATACATTTTAAAAAATAAAATAAATACATATTTAAAAGAAAATAAATTTTTAAAAATAAAATACATACATATCTATAAGAAAATAAATTTTAAAAAATAAATTACATACATATCTATAAGAAAATAAATTAAAAAAAAAAAACATACATATCTATAAGAAAATACATTTTAAAAAATAAAATATATACATATCTATAAGAAAATACATTTTAAAAAATAAAATAGATACATATCTATAAGAAAATAATTTTTAAAAAATAAAATACATACATATCTATAAGAAAATAAATATTTACAAATAAAATACAAACATATCTATAAAAAAATAAATTTTTAAAATTAAAATACATTCATATCTATAAGAAAATACATTTTAAAAAATAAAATAAATACATATTTGAAAGAAAATAATTTTTTAAAAATAAAATACATACATATCTATAAGAAAATAATTTTTTACAAATAAAATACATACATATCTATAAGAAAATAAATTTAAAAAAATTAAATACATACATATCTATAAGAAAATAAATTTTTAAAAATAAAATACACACATATCTATAAAAAAGTAAATTTTTAAAATTAAAATACATTCATATCTATAAGAAAATACATTTAAAAAAATGAAATAAATACATATTTGAAAGAAAATAAATTTTTAAAAATAAAATACATACATATATATAAGAAAATAATTTTTTACAAATAAAATACATACATATCTATAAGAAAATAAATTTAAAAAAATTAAATACATACATATCTATAAGAAAATAATTTTTTAAAAATAAAATACATACATATCTATAAGAAAATAAATTTTAAAAAATAAATTACATACATATCTATACGAAAATAAATTTAAAAAAAAATACATACATATCTATAAGAAAATACATTTTAAAAAATAAAATAGATACATATCTATAAGAAAATAATTTTTAAAAAATAAAATACATACATATCTATAAGAAAATAAAATTTTACAAATAAAATACAAACATCTATAAAAAAAAAAGAATTTTAGAAAATAAAATACATACATATATATAAGAAAATAATTTTTTACAAATAAAATACATACATATCTATAAGAAAATAAATTTAAAAAAATTAAATACATACATATCTATAAGAAAATTAATTTTTAAAAATAAAATACATACATATCTATAAAAAAATAAATTTTTAAAATTAAAATACATTCATATCTATAAGAAAATACATTTTAAAAAATAAAATAAATACAAATTTAAAAGAAAATAAATTTTAAAAAATAAAATACATACATATCTATAAGAAAATAAATATTAAAAAATAAAAATACATATATATCTATAAGAAAATAAATTTTAAAAAATAAAATACATACATTTCTATAAGAAAATATTTTTTAAAAAAGAAGATATACATATCTGTACGAAAAAAAACCAAAAAAAAAACAACATAAGTATCTATAAAAAATAAATTTTAAAAAATTAAATACATACATATCTATAAGAAAATAATTTTTTGCAAATAAAATACATACATATCTATAAGAAAATAAATTTAAAAAAATTAAATACATACATATCTATAAGAAAAAAATTTTTTTAAAATAAAATACACACATATCTATAAAAAAGTAAATTTTTAAAATTAAAATACATTCATATCTATAAGATAATACATTAAAAAAAATAAAATAAATACATATTTAAAAGAAAATAAATTTTTAAAAATAAAATACGTACATATCTATAAGAAAATAAATTTTAAAAAATAAATTACATACATATCTATAAGAAAATAAATTTTAAAAAAAATACATACATATCTATAAGAAAATACATTTTTAAAAAAAAAATAGATACATATCTATAACAAAATAATTTTTAAAAAATAAAATACATACATATCTATAAGAAAATTAATTTTTAGAAATAAAATACATACATATCTATAAAAAAATAAATTTTTAAAATTAAAATACATTCATATCTATAAGAAAATACATTTTAAAAAATAAAATAAATACATATTTAAAAGAAAATAAATTTTTTAAAATAAAATACATACATATCTATAAGAAAATAAATATTAAAAAATAAGAATACATATATATCTATAAGAAAATAATTTTAAAAAATAAAATACATACATATCTATAAGAAAATAAATTTTAAAAAATAAAATACATACATTTCTATCAGAAAATATTTTTTAAAAAAGAAGACATACATATCTGTAGGAAAAAAAAACAAAAAAAAAAAACATAAGTATCTATAAAAAATAAATTTTTAAAAATTAAATACATACATATCTATAAGAAAATAATTTTTTGCAAATAAAATACATACATATCTATAAGAAAATAAATTTTAAAAAATTAAATACATACATATCTATAAGAAAATAAATCTTTAAAAATAAAATACACACATATCTATAAAAAATAAATTTTTAAAAATAAAATACATACATATCTATAAGAAAATAATTTTTTACAAATAAAATACATACATATCTATAAGAAAATAAATTTAAAAAAATTAAATACATACATATCTATAAGAAAATAAATTTTTAAAAATAAAATACATACATATCTATAAAAAAATAAATTTTTAAAATTAAAATACATTCATATCTATAAGAAAATACATTTTAAAAAATAAAATAAATACATATTTAAAAGAAAATAAATTTTTAAAAATAAAATACATACATATCTATAAGAAAATAAATTTTAAAAAATAAATTACATACATATCTATAAGAAAATAAATTTAAAAAAAAAGCATACATATCTATAAGAAAATACATTTTAAAAAATAAAATAGATACATATCTATAAGAAAATACATTTTAAAAAATAAAATAGATACATATCTATAAGAAAATATTTTTAAAAAAATAAAATACATACATATCTATAAGAAAATAAATATTTACAAATAAAATACAAACATATCTATAAAAAAATAAATTTTTAAAATTAAAATACATTCATATCTATAAGAAAATATATTTTAAAAAATAAAATAAATACATATTTGAAAGAAAATAATTTTTTAAAAATAAAATACATACATATCTATAAGAAAATAAATTTTAAAAAATTAAATACATACATATCTATAAGAAAATAAATTTAAAAAAAAAAAATACACACATATCTATAAAAATGTAAATTTTTAAAATTAAAATACATTCATATCTATAAGAAAATACATTTAAAAAAATGAAATAAATACATATTTGAAAGAAAATAAATTTTTAAAAATAAAATACATACATATCTATAAGAAAATAATTTTTTACAAATAAAATACATACATATCTATAAGAAAATAAATTTAAAAAAATTAAATACATACATATCTATAAGAAAATAAATTTTTAAAAATAAAATACATACATATCTATAAAAAAATAAATTTTTAAAATTAAAATACATTCATATCTATAAGAAAATACATTTTAAAAAATAAAATAAATACATATTTAAAAGAAAATAAATTTTTAAAAATAAAATACATACATATCTATAAGAAAATAAATTTTAAAAAATAAATTACATACATATCTATAAGAAAATAAATTTAAAAAAAAACAACATACATATCTATAAGAAAATACATTTTAAAAAATAAAATAGATACATATCTATAAGAAAATACATTTTAAAAAATAAAATAGATACATATCTATAAGAAAATAATTTTAAAAAAATAAAATACATACATATCTATAAGAAAATAAATATTTACAAATAAAATACAAACATATCTATAAAAAAATAAATTTTTAAAATTAAAATACATTCATATCTATAAGAAAATACATTTTAAAAAATAAAATAAATACATATTTGAAAGAAAATAATTTTTTAAAAATAAAATACATACATATCTATAAGAAAATAATTTTTTACAAATAAAATACATACATATCTATAAGAAAATAAATTTTAAAAAATTAAATACATACATATCTATAAGAAAATAAATTTTTAAAAATAAAATACACACATATCTATAAAAAGTAAATTTTTAAAATTAAAATACATTCATATCTATAAGAAAATACATTTAAAAAAATGAAATAAATACATATTTGAAAGAAAATAAATTTTTAAAAATAAAATACATACATATCTATAAGAAAATAATTTTTTACAAATAAAATACATACATATCTATAAGAAAATAAATTTAAAAAAATTAAATACATACATATCTATAAGAAAATAATTTTTTAAAAATAAAATACATACATATCTATAAGAAAATAAATTTTAAAAAATAAATTACATACATATCTATAAGAAAATACATTTTAAAAAATAAAATAGATACATATCTATAAGAAAATAATTTTTAAAAAATAAAATACATACATATCTATAAGAAAATAAAATTTTACAAATAAAATACAAACATATCTATAAAAAAAAAGAATTTTAGAAAATAAAATACATACATATATATAAGAAAATAATTTTTTACAAATAAAATACATACATATCTATAAGAAAATAAATTTAAAAAAATTAAATACATACATATCTATAAGAAAATTAATTTTTAAAAATAAAATACATACATATCTATAAAAAAATAAATTTTTAAAATTAAAATACATTCATATCTATAAGAAAATACATTTTAAAAAATAAAATAAATACATATTTAAAAGAAAATAAATTTAAAAAAATAAAATACATACATATCTATAAGAAAATAAATATTAAAAAATAAAAATACATATATATCTATAAGAAAATAAATTTTAAAAAATAAAATACATACATTTCTATAAGAAAATATTTTTTAAAAAAGAAGATATACATATCTGTACGAAAAAAAAACAAAAAAAAAAAAAACATAAGTATCTATAAAAAATAAATTTTAAAAAATTAAATACACACATATCTATAAAAAAGTAAATTTTTAAAATTAAAATACATTCATATCTATAAGATAATACATTTAAAAAAATAAAATAAATACATATTTGAAAGAAAATAAATTTTTAAAAATAAAATACATACATATCTATAAGAAAATAATTTTTTACAAATAAAATACATACATATCTATAAAAAAATAAATTTAAAAAAAATAAATACATACATATCTATAAGAAAATAAATTTTTACAAATAAAATACATACATATCTATAAAAAAATAAATTTTTAAAATTAAAATACATTCATATCTATAAGAAAATACATTTTAAAAAATAAAATAAATACATATTTAAAAGAAAATAAATTTTTAAAAATAAAATACATACATATCTATAAGAAAATAAATTTTAAAAAAAAAATTACATACATATCTATAAGAAAATAAATTTTTAAAAAAATACATACATATCTATAAGAAAATACATTTTAAAAAATAAAATACATACATATCTATAAGAAAATAAATATTAAAAAATAAAAATACATATATATCTATAAGAAAATAAATTTTAAAAAATAAAATACATACATTTCTATAAGAAAATATTTTTTAAAAAAGAAGATATACATATCTGTACGAAAAAAACACAAAAAAAAAAAAAAAACATAAGTATCTATAAAAAATAAATTTTAAAAAATTAAATACATACATATCTATAAGAAAATAATTTTTTGCAAATAAAATACATACATATCTATAAGAAAATAAATTTTAAAAAATTAAATACATACATATCTATAAGAAAATAAATTTTTAAAAATAAAATACACACATATCTATAAAAAAGTAAATTTTTAAAATTAAAATACATTCATATCTATAAGATAATACATTTAAAAAAATAAAATAAATACATATTTGAAAGAAAATAAATTTTTAAAAATAAAATACATACGAATCTATAAGAAAATAATTTTTTACAAATAAAATACATACATATCTATAAGAAAATAAATTTTAAAAAAATAAATACATACATATCTATAAGAAAATACATTTTAAAAAATAAAATAAATACATATTTAAAAGAAAATAAATTTTTAAAAATAAAATACATACATATCTATAAGAAAATAAATTAAAAAAAAAAATTACATACATATCTATAAGAAAATAAATTTTTAAAAAAATACATACATATCTATAAGAAAATACATTTTAAAAAATAAAATAGATACATATCTATAAGAAAATAATTTTTAAAAAATAAAATACATACATATCTATAAGAAAATAAAATTTTACAAATAAAATAGAAACATATCTATAAAAAAATAAATTTTTAAAATTAAAATACATTCATATTTATAAGAAAATACATTTTAAAAAATAAAATAAATACATATTTAAAAGAAAATAAATTTTAAAAATAAAATACATACATATCTATAAGAAAATAAATATTAAAAAATAAAAATACATATATATCTATAAGAAAATAATTTTTAAAAATAAAATACATACATATCTATAAGAAAATAAATTTTAAAAAATAAAATACATACATTTCTATAAGAAAATATTTTTTAAAAAAGAAGACATACATATCTGTAGGGAAAAAAAACAAAAAAAAAAAAACATAAGTATCAATAAAAAATAAATTTTTAAAAATTAAATACATACATATCTATAAGAAAATAAATTTTAAAAAAAAAACTTATATATCTATAAGAAAATACATTTTAAAAAATAAAATAGATACATATCTATAAGAAAATACATTTTAAAAAATAAAATAGATACATATCTATAAGAAAATAATTTTTAAAAAATAAAATACATACATATCTATAAGAAAATAAATATTTACAAATAAAATACATACATATCTATAAAAAAATAAATGTTTAAAATTAAAATACATTCATATCTATAAGAAAATACATTTTAAAAAAGAAAATAAATACATATTTAAAAGAAAATAAATTTTTAAAAATAAAATACATACATATCTATAAGAAAATAAATAATAAAAAATAAATTACATACATATCTATAAGAAAATAAATTTAAAAAAAACAACATACATATCTATAAGAAAATACATTTTAAAAAATAAAATAGATACATATCTATAAGAAAATAATTTTTAAAAAATAAAATACATACATATCTATAAGAAAATAAATTTTTAAAAATAAAATACATACATATCTATAAAAAAATAAATTTTTAAAATTAAAATACATTCATATCTATAAGAAAATACATTTTAAAAAATAAAATAAATACATATTTAAAAGAAAATAAATTTTTAAAAATAAAATACATACATATCTATAAGAAAATAATTTTAAAAAAATAAAATACATACATATCTATAAAAAAATAAATATTTACAAATAAAATACATACATATCTATAAAAAAATAAATGTTTAAAATTAAAATACATTCATATCTATAAGAAAATACATTTTAAAAAATAAAATAAATACATATTTAAAAGAAAATAAATTTTTAAAAATAAAATACATACATATCTATAAGAAAATAAATAATAAAAAATAAATTACATACATATCTATAAGAAAATAAATTTTAAAAAAAAAACATACATATCTATAAGAAAATACATTTTAAAAAATAAAATAGATACATATCTATAAGAAAATAATTTTTAAAAAATAAAATACATACATATCTATAAGAAAATAAATTTTTAAAAATAAAATACATACATATCTATAAAAAAATAAATTTTTAAAATTAAAATACATTCATATCTATAAGAAAATACATTTTAAAAAATAAAATAAATACATATTTGAAAGAAAATAAATTTTTAAAAATAAAATACATACATATCTATAAGAAAATAATTTTTTACAAATAAAATACATACATATCTATAAGAAAATAAATTTTTAAAAAAATACATACATATCTATAAGAAAATACATTTTAAAAAATAAAATAGATACATATCTATAAGAAAATAATTTTTTAAAAAATAAAATACATACATATCTATAAGAAAATAATTTTAAAAAATAAAATACATACATATCTATAAGAAAATAAATTTTAAAAAATAAAATACATACATTTCTATAAGAAAATATTTTTTAAAAAAGAAGACATACATATCTGTAGGAAAAAAAAACAAAAAAACAACAACATAAGTATCAATAAAAAATAAATTTTTAAAAATTAAATACATACATATCTATAAGAAAATAAATTAAAAAAAAAAAACATACATATCTATAAGAAAATACATTTTAAAAAATAAAATAGATACATATCTATAAGAAAATACATTTTAAAAAATAAAATAGATACATATCTATAAGAAAATAATTTTTAAAAAATAAAATACATACATATCTATAAGAAAATAAATATTTACAAATAAAATACATACATATCTATAAAAAAATAAATGTTTAAAATTAAAATACATTCATATCTATAAGAAAATACATTTTAAAAAATAAAATAAATACATATTTAAAAGAAAATAAATTTTTAAAAATAAAATACATACATATCTATAAGAAAATAAATAATAAAAAATAAATTACATACATATCTATAAGAAAATAAATTAAAAAAAAAAAACATACATATCTATAAGAAAATACATTTTAAAAAATAAAATAGATACATATCTATAAGAAAATAATTTTTAAAAAATAAAATACATACATATCTATAAGAAAATAAATTTTTAAAAATAAAATACATACATATCTATAAAAAAATAAATTTTTAAAATTAAAATACATTCATATCTATAAGAAAATACATTTTAAAAAATAAAATAAATACATATTTAAAAGAAAATAAATTTTTAAAAATAAAATACATACATATCTATAAGAAAATAATTTTTAAAAAATAAAATACATACATATCTATAAGAAAATAAATATTTACAAATAAAATACATACATATCTATAAAAAAATAAATGTTTAAAATTAAAATACATTCATATCTATAAGAAAATACATTTTAAAAAATAAAATAAATACATATTTAAAAGAAAATAAATTTTTAAAAATAAAATACATACATATCTATAAGAAAATAAATAATAAAAAATAAATTACATACATATCTATAAGAAAATAAATTAAAAAAAAAAACATACATATCTATAAGAAAATACATTTTAAAAAATAAAATAGATACATATCTATAAGAAAATAATTTTTAAAAAATAAAATACATACATATCTATAAGAAAATAAATTTTTAAAAATAAAATACATACATATCTATAAAAAAATAAATTTTTAAAATTAAAATACATTCATATCTATAAGAAAATACATTTTAAAAAATAAAATAAATACATATTTGAAAGAAAATAAATTTTTAAAAATAAAATACATACATATCTATAAGAAAATAATTTTTTACAAATAAAATACATACATATCTATAAGAAAATAAATTTTTACAAATAAAATACATACATATCTATAAAAAAATAAATTTTTAAAATTAAAATACATTCATATCTATAAGAAAATACATTTTAAAAAATAAAATAAATACATATTTAAAAGAAAATAAATTTTTAAAAATAAAATACATACATATCTATAAGAAAATAAATAATAAAAAATAAATTACATACATATCTATAAGAAAATAAATTAAAAAAAAAAAACATACATATCTATAAGAAAATACATTTTAAAAAATAAAATAGATACATATCTATAAGAAAATAATTTTTAAAAAATAAAATACATACATATCTATAAGAAAATAAATTTTTAAAAATAAAATACATACATATCTATAAAAAAATAAATTTTTAAAATTAAAATACATTCATATCTATAAGAAAATACATTTTAAAAAATAAAATAAATACATATTTAAAAGAAAATAAATTTTTAAAAATAAAATACATACATATCTATAAGAAAATAATTTTTAAAAAATAAAATACATACATATCTATAAGAAAATAAATATTTACAAATAAAATACATACATATCTATAAAAAAATAAATGTTTAAAATTAAAATACATTCATATCTATAAGAAAATACATTTTAAAAAATAAAATAAATACATATTTAAAAGAAAATAAATTTTTAAAAATAAAATACATACATATCTATAAGAAAATAAATAATAAAAAATAAATTACATACATATCTATAAGAAAATAAATTAAAAAAAAAAACATACATATCTATAAGAAAATACATTTTAAAAAATAAAATAGATACATATCTATAAGAAAATAATTTTTAAAAAATAAAATACATACATATCTATAAGAAAATAAATTTTTAAAAATAAAATACATACATATCTATAAAAAAATAAATTTTTAAAATTAAAATACATTCATATCTATAAGAAAATACATTTTAAAAAATAAAATAAATACATATTTGAAAGAAAATAAATTTTTTAAAATAAAATACATACATATCTATAAGAAAATAATTTTTTACAAATAAAATACATACATATCTATAAGAAAATAAATTTTTACAAATAAAATACATACATATCTATAAAAAAATAAATTTTTAAAATTAAAATACATTCATATCTATAAGAAAATACATTTTAAAAAATAAAATAAATACATATTTAAAAGAAAATAAATTTTTAAAAATAAAATACATACATATCTATAAGAAAATAAATTTAAAAAAAAAAATTACATACATATCTATAAGAAAATAAATTTAAAAAAAAATACATACATATCTATAAGAAAATACATTTTAAAAAATAAAATAGATACATATCTATAAGAAAATAATTTTTTTAAAAATAAAATACATACATATCTATAAGAAAATAAAATTTTACAAATAAAATAGAAACATATCTATAAAAAAATAAATTTTTAAAATTAAAATACATTCATATTTATAAGAAAATACATTTTAAAAAATAAAATAAATACATATTTAAAAGAAAATAAATTTCAAAAATAAAATACATACATATCTATAAGAAAATAAATATTAAAAAATAAAAATACATATATATCTATAAGAAAATAATTTTAAAAAATAAAATACATACATATCTATAAGAAAATAAATTTTAAAAAATAAAATACATACATTTCTATAATAAAATATTTTTTAAAAAAGAAGACATACATATCTGTAGGAAAAAAAAACAAAAAAAAAAACAACATAAGTATCAATAAAAAATAAATTTTTAAAAATTAAATACATACATATCTATAAGAAAATAAATTAAAAAAAAAAACATACATATCTATAAGAAAATACATTTTAAAAAATAAAATAGATACATATCTATAAGAAAATACATTTTAAAAAATAAAATAGATACATATCTATAAGAAAATAATTTTTAAAAAATAAAATACATACATATCTATAAGAAAATAAATATTTACAAATAAAATACATACATATCTATAAAAAAATAAATGTTTAAAATTAAAATACATTCATATCTATAAGAAAATACATTTTAAAAAATAAAATAAATACATATTTAAAAGAAAATAAATTTTTAAAAATAAAATACATACATATCTATAAGAAAATAAATAATAAAAAATAAATTACTTACATATCTATAAGAAAATAAATTAAAAAAAAAAACATACATATCTATAAGAAAATACATTTTAAAAAATAAAATAGATACATATCTATAAGAAAATAATTTTTTAAAAATAAAATACATACATATCTATAAGAAAATAAATTTTTAAAAATAAAATACATACATATCTATAAAAAAATAAATTTTTAAAATTAAAATACATTCATATCTATAAGAAAATACATTTTAAAAAATAAAATAAATACATATTTAAAAGAAAATAAATTTTTAAAAATAAAATACATACATATCTATAAGAAAATAAATTTTAAAAAATAAATTACATACATATCTATAAGAAAATAAATTTTAAAAAATAAAAATACATTTATATCTATAAGAAAATAATTTTAAAAAATAAAATACATACATATCTATAAGAAAATAAATTTAAAAAAATAAAATACATATATATCTATAAGAAAATAATTTTTTTAAAATAAAATACATATATATCGATACAAAAATAAAATTTAAAAAATAAAATACATACATATCTATAAGAAAATAATTTTTAAAAATAAAATAAATACATATATTGAAGAAAAAACATTTTTAAAAATACAATACAAACATATATTAAAGAAAATAAATTTTAAAAAAATACATACATATATTAAAGATAATAAATTTTAAAAAAATACATACATATATTGAAGAAAATAAATTTTAAACAATAAAATACATAAATATATTGAAGAATTTAAATTTGGAAAAATTGATTACATACATATATTGAAGAAAATAAATTTTAAAAAATAAAATACTTACATATCTATAAGAAAATAAATTTAAAAAAATAAAATACATACATATCTATAAGAAAATAATTTTAAATAAAAATACATACATATCTATAAGAAAATATTTTTTAAAAAATAAAATACATAGATATCTATAAGAAAATATTTTTTAAAAAAGAAAATACATACATATATATAAGAAAATAATTTTTTTAAAATAAAGTACACACATATCTAAAAGAAAATACATTTTTAAAATTAAAATACATTCATATCTATAAGAAAATACATTTAAAAAAATAAAATACGTACATATCTATAAGAAAATAAATTTTTAAAAATAAAATACATACATATCTTAAAGAAAATAATTTTTTTTAAATACATACATATCTATAAGAAAATAAATTTAAAAAAATAAAATACATACATATCTATAAGAAAAAAAATTTAAAAAATACATACATATCTCTAAGAAAATACATTTTAAAAAATAAAATAGATACATATCTATAAGAAAATACATTTTAAAAAATAAAATAGATACATATCTATAAGAAAATAATTTTAAAAAATAAAATACATACATATCTATAAGAAAAAAATTTAAAAAAATAAAATACATACATATCTATAAGAAAATAAATTTTAAAAAATAAAATACATACATATCTATACAAAAATAAATTTAAAAAAATAAAATACATACATATCTATAAAAAAATATTTTTTAAAAAAGAAAATACATACATATATATAAGAAAATAATTTTTTTAAAATAAAGTACACACATATCTAAAAGAAAATACATTTTTAAAATTAAAATACATTCATATCTATAAGAAAATACATTTAAAAAAATAAAATACGTACATATCTATAAGAAAATAAATTTTTAAAAATAAAATACATACATATCTTAAAGAAAATAATTTTTTTTAAATACATACATATCTATAAGAAAATAAATTTAAAAAAATAAAATACATACATATCTATAAGAAAAAAAATTTAAAAAATACATACATATCTCTAAGAAAATACATTTTAAAAAATAAAATAGATACATATCTATAAGAAAATACATTTTAAAAAATAAAATAGATACATATCTATAAGAAAATAATTTTTAAAAAATAAAATACATACATATCTATACAAAAATAAATTTAAAAAAATAAAATACATACATATCTATAAGAAAAAAATTTAAAAAAATAAAATACATACATATCTATAAGAAAATAAATTTTAAAAAATAAAATACATACATATCTATACAAAAAATAAATTTAAAAAAATAAAATACATACATATCTATAAAAAAATAAATTTAAAAAAATAAAATACATACATATCTATAAGAAAATAAATTTTAAAAATAAAATACATACATATCTATAAGAAAATTTTTTTTAAAAAATAAAATACATACATATCCATAAGAAAAACAATTTTAAAAAATAAAATACATACATATCTATAAGAAAATAAATTTTTTAAAATAAAATACATACATATCCATAAGAAAAACAATTTTAAAAAATAAAATACATACATATATTGAAGAAAATACATTTTTAAAAATACAATACAAACATATATTAAAGAAAATAATTTTTTTTAAAATACATACATATATTGAAAAAAATAAATTTAAAAAAAATTCATACATATATTGAAGAAAATAAATTTTAAACAATAAAATACATAAATATATTGAAGAAAATTTTTAAAAAAAAATTGAAAACATACATATATTGAAGAAAATAAAATTTAAAAAATAAAATAAATACATATCTATAAGAAAATAAATTTTAAAAAATAAAAATACATGAATATCTATAAGAAAATAAATTTTAATAAATAAATACATACATATCTATAAGAAAATAAATTTAAAAAAATAAAATACATAAATATCTATAAGAAAATAAATTTTAAAAAAAAATACATACATATCTATAAGAACATAAATTTTAAAAAATAAAAATACATAAATATCTATAAGAAAATAAATTTTTAAAAATAAAATACATACATATCTATAAGAAATAAATTGAAAAACATAAAATACATACATATCTCTAAGATAATAAATTTTAAAAAATAAAATACATACATATCTACAAGAAAATAAATTTTAAAAAAAAATACATACATATCTATAAGAAAATAAATTTTTAAAAATAAAATACATACATATCTATAAGAAAATAAATTTTAAAAAATAAAAATACATGCATATCTATAAGAAAATAAATTTCAAAAAAATAAATAAATACATATCTATAAGAAAAAAAAATTTTTAAAATAAAATACATCAATATCTATAAGAAAATAAATTTTTAAAATAAAATACATACATATCTATAAGAAATAAATTTAAAAAAATAAAATACATACATATCTCTAAGGTAATAAATTTTAAAAATAAAATACATACATATCTACAAAAAAATAAAATTTTAAAAATAAAATACATACATATCTATAAGAAAATAAATTTTTAAAATTAAAATACATTCATATCTATAAGAAAATACATATAAAAAATAAAATACATACATATTTATACAAAAATAAATTTAAAAAAATAAAAATACATGCATATCTATAACAAAACTTTTTTTAAAAATGAAATACATACATATCGATACAAAAATAAATTTTAAAAAATAAAATACATACATATCTTTAAGAAAATAAATTTAAAAAAATAAAAAATACATATCTATAAGAAAATGAATTTTAAAAAATAAAATACATAAATATCTATAAGAAAATAAATTAAAAAAAAAAATACATACATATCTATAAGAACATACATTTTAAAAAATAAAAATACATAAATATTTATAAGAAAATAAAATTTTTAAAATAAAATACATACATATCTGTAAGAACATAAATTTAAAATAATAAAATACATAAATATCTAAAAGAACATAAATTTTAAAAAATAAAATACATACATATCTATAAGAAATAAATTTAAAAACATAAAATACATACATATCTCTAAGATAATAAATTTTAAAAAATAAAATACATACATATCTACAAGAAAATAAATTTAAAAAAAAAATACATACATATCTATAAGAAAATAAATTTTTAAAAATAAAATACATACATATCTATAAGAAAATAAATTTTAAAAAATAAAAATACATGCATATCTATAAGAAAATAAATTTCAAAAAAATAAATACATACATATCTATAAGAAAAATTTTTTTTAAAAATAAAATACATAAATATCTATAAGAAAATAAATTTTTAAAATAAAATACATACATATCTATAAGAAATAAACTTTAAAAAATAAAATACATACATATCTACAAGAAAATAAATATTTAAAACTAAAATACATACATATTTAAAAGAAAAATATATTTAAAAATAAAATACATACATATCAATAAGAAAATAAATTTTAAAATATAAAATACATACATATCTATAAGAAAATAAATTTTAAAAAATTGAATACATACATATATTGATGAAAATAAATTTAAAAAAATAAAATACATACATATCTATAAGAAAATAATTTTTAAAAATAAAATAAATACATATATTGAAGAAAAAACATTTTTAAAAATACAATACAAACATATATTAAAGAAAATAAATTTTAAAAAAATACATACATATATTAAAGATAATAAATTTTAAAAAAATACATACATATATTGAAGAAAATAAATTTTAAACAATAAAATACATAAATATATTGAAGAATTTAAATTTGGAAAAATTGATTACATACATATATTGAAGAAAATAAATTTTAAAAAATAAAATACTTACATATCTATAAGAAAATAAATTTAAAAAAATAAAATACATACATATCTATAAGAAAATAATTTTAAATAAAAATACATACATATCTATAAGAAAATATTTTTTAAAAAATAAAATACATAGATATCTATAAGAAAATATTTTTTAAAAAAGAAAATACATACATATATATAAGAAAATAATTTTTTTAAAATAAAGTACACACATATCTAAAAGAAAATACATTTTTAAAATTAAAATACATTCATATCTATAAGAAAATACATTTAAAAAAATAAAATACGTACATATCTATAAGAAAATAAATTTTTAAAAATAAAATACATACATATCTTAAAGAAAATAATTTTTTTTAAATACATACATATCTATAAGAAAATAAATTTAAAAAAATAAAATACATACATATCTATAAGAAAAAAAATTTAAAAAATACATACATATCTCTAAGAAAATACATTTTAAAAAATAAAATAGATACATATCTATAAGAAAATACATTTTAAAAAATAAAATAGATACATATCTATAAGAAAATAATTTTTAAAAAATAAAATACATACATATCTATACAAAAATAAATTTAAAAAAATAAAATACATACATATCTATAAGAAAAAAATTTAAAAAAATAAAATACATACATATCTATAAGAAAATAAATTTTAAAAAATAAAATACATACATATCTATACAAAAATAAATTTAAAAAAATTAAATACATACATATCTATAAAAAAATATTTTTTAAAAAAGAAAATACATACATATATATAAGAAAATAATTTTTTTAAAATAAAGTACACACATATCTAAAAGAAAATACATTTTTAAAATTAAAATACATTCATATCTATAAGAAAATACATTTAAAAAAATAAAATACGTACATATCTATAAGAAAATAAATTTTTAAAAATAAAATACATACATATCTTAAAGAAAATAATTTTTTTTAAATACATACATATCTATAAGAAAATAAATTTTAAAAAATAAAATACATACATATCTATAAGAAAAAAAATTTAAAAAATACACACATATCTCTAAGAAAATACATTTTAAAAAATAAAATAGATACATATCTATAAGAAAATACATTTTAAAAAATAAAATAGATACATATCTATAAGAAAATAATTTTTAAAAAATAAAATACATACATATCTATACAAAAATAAATTTAAAAAAATAAAATACATACATATCTATAAGAAAAAAATTTAAAAAAATAAAATACATACATATCTATAAGAAAATAAATTTTAAAAAATAAAATACATACATATCTATACAAAAATAAATTTAAAAAAATAAAATACATACATATCTATAAAAAAATAAATTAAAAAAAATAAAATACATACATATCTATAAGAAAATAAATTTTAAAAATAAAATACATACATATCTATAAGAAAATTTTTTTTAAAAAATAAAATACATACATATCCATAAGAAAAACAATTTTAAAAAATAAAATACATACATATCTTAAAGAAAATAAATTTTTTAAAATAAAATACATACATATCCATAAGAAAAACAATTTTAAAAAATAAAATACATACATATATTGAAGAAAATACATTTTTAAAAATACAATACAAACATATATTAAAGAAAATAATTTTTTTAAAATACATACATATATTGAAAAAAATAAATTTAAAAAAAATTCATACATATATTGAAGAAAATAAATTTTAAACAATAAAATACATAAATATATTGAAGAAAATTTTTTTAAAAAAATTGAAAACATACATATATTGAAGAAAATAAAATTTAAAAAATAAAATAAATACATATCTATAAGAAAATAAATTTTAAAAAATAAAAATACATGAATATCTATAAGAAAATAAATTTTAATAAATAAATACATACATATCTATAAGAAAATAAATTTAAAAAAATAAAATACATAAATATCTATAAGAAAATAAATTTAAAAAAAAAATACATACATATCTATAAGAACATAAATTTTAAAAAATAAAAATACATAAATATCTATAAGAAAATAAATTTTAAAAAATAAAATACATACATATCTATAAGAAATAAATTGAAAAACATAAAATACATACATATCTCTAAGATAATAAATTTTAAAAAATAAAATACATACATATCTACAAGAAAATAAATTTTAAAAAAAAATACATACATATCTATAACAAAATAAATTTTTAAAAATAAAATACATACATATCTATAAGAAAATAAATTTTAAAAAATAAAAATACATGCATATCTATAAGAAAATAAATTTCAAAAAAATAAATAAATACATATCTATAAGAAAAAAAAATTTTTAAAATAAAATACATCAATATCTATAAGAAAATAAATTTTTAAAATAAAATACATACATATCTATAAGAAATAAATTTAAAAAAATAAAATACATACATATCTCTAAGGTAATAAATTTTAAAAATAAAATACATACATATCTACAAAAAAATAAAATTTTAAAAATAAAATACATACATATCTATAAGAAAATAAATTTTTAAAATTAAAATACATTCATATCTATAAGAAAATACATATAAAAAATAAAATACATACATATTTATACAAAAATAAATTTAAAAAAATAAAAATACATGCATATCTATAACAAAACTTTTTTTAAAAATGAAATACATACATATCGATACAAAAATAAATTTTAAAAAATAAAATACATACATATCTTTAAGAAAATAAATTTAAAAAAATAAAAAATACATATCTATAAGAAAATGAATTTTAAAAAATAAAATACATAAATATCTATAAGAAAATAAATTTTAAAAAAAAATACATACATATCTATAAGAACATAAATTTTAAAAAATAAAAATACATAAATATTTATAAGAAAATAAATTTTTTAAAATAAAATACATACATATCTGTAAGAACATAAATTTAAAATAATAAAATACATAAATATCTAAAAGAACATAAATTTTAAAAAATAAAATACATACATATCTATAAGAAATAAATTTAAAAACATAAAATACATACATATCTCTAAGATAATAAATTTTAAAAAATAAAATACATACATATCTAAAAGAAAATAAATTTAAAAAAAAAATACATACATATCTATAAGAAAATAAATTTTTAAAAATAAAATACATACATATCTATAAGAAAATAAATTTTAAAAAATAAAAATACATGCATATCTATAAGAAAATAAATTTCAAAAAAATAAATACATACATATCTATAAGAAAAATTTTTTTTAAAAATAAAATACATAAATATCTATAAGAAAATAAATTTTTAAAATAAAATACATACATATCTATAAGAAATAAACTTTAAAAAATAAAATACATACATATCTACAAGAAAATAAATATTTAAAACTAAAATACATACATATTTAAAAGAAAAATATATTTAAAAATAAAATACATACATATCAATAAGAAAATAAATTTTAAAATATAAAATACATACATATCTATAAGAAAATAAATTTTAAAAAATTGAATACATACATATATTGAAGAAAATAAATTTTAAAAAATAAAATACATACATATCTATAAGAAAATATTTTTTTAAAAAGAAAATACATACATATATATAAGAAAATAATTTTAAAAAAATAAAAAATACATATCTATAAAAAATAAATATTAAAAAATAAAATACATACATATCTATAAGAAAATAAAGTTTAGAAAATAAAATACATACATATCTATAAGAAATAAAAAAAAAAAAAATACATACATATCTATAAGAAAATAAATTTTTAAAAATAAAATACATACATATCTATAAGAAAATAAATTAAAAAAAATAAATACATACATATCTATAAGAAAATAAATTTTAAAAAATAAAATACATAAATATCTATAAGAAAATAATTTTTAAAAAATAAAAAATACATATCTATAAGAAAATAAATATTAAAAAATAAAATACATACATATCTATAAGAAAATAAAATTTTAAAAATTAAATACATACTTATCTATATGAAAATGAATTTTAAAAATAAAATACATACATATCTATAAGAAAATAAATGTTTAAAATAAAATACATACATATCTATGAGAAAATAAATTTAAAAAATAAAATACATGCATATCTATAACAAAACTTTTTTTAAAAATGAAATACATACATATCGATACAAAAATAAATTTTAAAAAATAAAATACATACATATCTTTAAGAAAATAAATTTAAAAAAATAAAAAATACATATCTATAAGAAAATGAATTTTAAAAAATAAAATACATAAATATCTATAAGAAAATAAATTTTAAAAAAAAATACATACATATCTATAAGAACATAAATTTAAAAAAATAAAAATACATAAATATTTATAAGAAAATAAAATTTTTAAAATAAAATACATACATATCTGTAAGAACATAAATTTAAAATAATAAAATACATAAATATCTAAAAGAACATAAATTTTAAAAAATAAAATACATACATATCTATAAGAAATAAATTTAAAAACATAAAATACATACATATCTCTAAGATAATAAATTTTAAAAAATAAAATACATACATATCTAAAAGAAAATAAATTTAAAAAAAAAATACATACATATCTATAAGAAAATAAATTTTTAAAAATAAAATACATACATATCTATAAGAAAATAAATTTTAAAAAATAAAAATACATGCATATCTATAAGAAAATAAATTTCAAAAAAATAAATACATACATATCTATAAGAAAAATTTTTTTTAAAAATAAAATACATAAATATCTATAAGAAAATAAATTTTTAAAATAAAATACATACATATCTATAAGAAATAAACTTTAAAAAATAAAATACATACATATCTACAAGAAAATAAATATTTAAAACTAAAATACATACATATTTAAAAGAAAAATATATTTAAAAATAAAATACATACATATCAATAAGAAAATAAATTTTAAAATATAAAATACATACATATCTATAAGAAAATAAATTTTAAAAAATTGAATACATACATATATTGAAGAAAATAAATTTTAAAAAATAAAATACATACATATCTATAAGAAAATATTTTTTTAAAAAGAAAATACATACATATATATAAGAAAATAATTTTAAAAAAATAAAAAATACATATCTATAAAAAATAAATATTAAAAAATAAAATACATACATATCTATAAGAAAATAAAGTTTAGAAAATAAAATACATACATATCTATAAGAAATAAAAAAAAAAAAAATACATACATATCTATAAGAAAATAAATTTTTAAAAATAAAATACATACATATCTATAAGAAAATAAATTAAAAAAAATAAATACATACATATCTATAAGAAAATAAATTTTAAAAAATAAAATACATAAATATCTATAAGAAAATAATTTTTAAAAAATAAAAAATACATATCTATAAGAAAATAAATATTAAAAAATAAAATACATACATATCTATAAGAAAATAAAATTTTAAAAATTAAATACATACTTATCTATATGAAAATGAATTTTAAAAATAAAATACATACATATCTATAAGAAAATAAATGTTTAAAATAAAATACATACATATCTATGAGAAAATAAATTTAAAAAATAAAATACATACATATATTGAAGAAAATAAATTTTAAAAAATTAAATACATACAGATATTAAAGGAAATAAATTTTAAATAAAATACATACATATATTGAACAAAAAAAAATTTAAAAAATAAAATACATACATATCTATAAGAAAATAATTTTTAAAAAATAAAATACATTCATATCTATAAGAAAATATTTTTTTAAAAAGAAAATACATACATATCTATAAGAAAATAAATTTTTAAAAATAAAATACATACATATATATAATAAATACATTTAAAAACAAAATATACATACACATCTCTAAGATAATAAATTTTAAAAAATAAAAGACATACATTTCTACAAGAAAATAAATTTTTAAAAATAAAATACATACATATCTATAAGAAATACATATAAAAACAAAAAATACATACACATCTCTAAGATAATAAATTTTAAAAAATAAAATACATACATATCTACAAGAAATAAAAAAATTTAAAATAAAATACATGCATATCTATAAGAAAAAAATATTTAAAAATAAAATACATACATATCTATAAGAAAATAAATTTTAAAATATAAAATACATACATATATATAAAAACATAAATTTTAAAAAATAAAATACATACATATCTATAAGAAAAAAAAATTAAAATATAAAATACATACATATCTATAAGAAAATAAATTTAAAATAGAAATCGATACATATCTATAAGAAAATAAATTTAAAAAATAAAATACATACATATCTATAAGGAAATAAATTTAAAAAAATTAGATACATACATATCTATAAGAAAATAAATTAACAGAAAAAATACATACATATCTATAAGAAAACAATTTTTTTTAAATTCATACATATCTATAAGAAAATAAAATTTAAATAATAAAATACATACATATCTATAACAAAAAATTTTTTAAAATAAAATACATACATATCTATAAGAAAATAAATTTAAAAAATAAATACATACATATCTATAAGAAAATAAAATTTAAAAAATAAAATACATAAATATCTATAAAAAAATAATTTTTTAAAAGTAAAAAATACATATCTATAAGAAAATAAATATTAAAAAATAAAATACATACATATCTATAAGAAAATAAATTTTAAAACATAAAATGCATACATATCTATAAGAAAATAAATTTTTAAAAATTAAATACATTAATATCTATAAGAAAATAATTTTTAAAAAAAAATACATATCTATAAGAAAATAAATATTAAAAAATTAAATACATACATATCGATAAGAAAATAAATTTTAAAACATAAAATGCATACATATCTATAAGAAAATAAAATTTTTAAAATTAAATACATACATATCTATATGAAAATGAATTTTAAAAATAAAATACATAAATATCTATAAGAAAATAAATTAACAAAAAAAAATACATACATATCTATAAGAAAATAAATTTAAAAAATAAAATACATAAATATCTATAAGAAAATAAATTAACAAAAAAAAATGCATACATATCTATAAGAAAATAAATTTAAAAAATAAAATACATAAATATCTATAAGAAAATAAATTAACAAAAAAAAATACATACATATCTATAAGAAAATAAAATTTGAAAAATAAAATACATACATATCTATAAACAAAATTTTTTTAAAATAAAATACATACATATCTATAAGAAAATAAATTTAAAAATAAAATACATACATATCTATAAACAAAATTTTTTAAAAAATAAAATACATACATATCTATAAGAAAATAAATGTTTAAAATAAAATACATATATATCTATAAGAAAATAAATTTTAAAAATAAAATACATACATATCTATAAGTAAATAAATTTTAAAAAATAAAATACGTACATTTATTGAAGAAAATAAATTTAAAAAAATAAAATACATTCAGATATTAAAGAAAATAAAATTTAAAAAATAAAAGACATACATATATTGAAGAAAGTAATTAAAAAAAAAATACATACATATATAGAAGAAATTAAATTTTAAGAAATAAAATACATATATATCTAGAAGAAAATAAATTTTTAAAAATAAAATACATACATATAAATAAGAAAATAAATTTTAAAATATAAAATACATACATATCTATAAGAAATAAATTTAAAAACATAAAATACATACATATCTACAAGAAAATAAATTTAAAATAGAAATCGATACATATCTATAAGAAAATAAATTTAAACAATAAAATACATACATATCTATAAGAAAATAAATTTAAAAAAATAAGATACATACATATCTATAAGAAAATAAATTAACAGAAAAAATACATACATATCTATAAGAAAACAATTTTTTTTTAAATTCATACATATCTATAAGAAAATAAAATTTAAAAAATAAAATACATACATATCTATAACAAAAAAAAATTTAAAATAAAATACATACATATCTATAAGAAAATAAATTTAAAAAATAAATACATACATATCTATAAGAAAATAAATTTTAAAAAATAAAATACATAAATATCTATAAAAAAATAATTTTTTAAAAGTAAAAAATACATATCTATACGAAAATAAATATTAAAAAATAAAATACATACATATCTATAAGAAAATACATTTTAAAACATAAAATGCATACATATCTATAAGAAAATAATTTTTTAAAAATTAAATACATTAATATCTATAAGAAAATAATTTTTTTTAAAAAATACATATCTATAAGAAAATAAATATTAAAAAATAAAATACATACATATCGATAAGAAAATAAATTTTAAAACATAAAATGCATACATATCTATAAGAAAATAAAAATTTTAAAATTAAATACATACATATCTATATGAAAATGAATTTTAAAAATAAAATACATAAATATCTATAAGAAAATAAATTAACAAAAAAAATACATACATATCTATAAGAAAATAAAATTTGAAAAATAAAATACATACATATCTATAAACAAAATTTTTTAAAAATAAAATACATACATATCTATAAGAAAATAAATTTAAAAATAAAATACATACATATCTATAAACAAAATTTTTAAAAAAATAAAATACATACATATCTATAAGAAAATAAATGTTTAAAATAAAATACATATATATCTATAAGAAAATAAATTTTAAAAATAAAATACATACATATCTATAAGTAAATAAATTTTAAAAAATAAAATACGTACATTTATTGAAGAAAATAAATTTAAAAAAATAAAATACATTCAGATATTAAAGAAAATAAAATTTAAAAAATAAAAGACATACATATATTGAAGAAAGTAATTAAAAAAAAATACATACATATATAGAAGAAAATAAATTTTAAGAAATAAAATACATATATATCTAGAAGAAAATAAATTTTTAAAAATAAAATACATACATATAAATAAGAAAATAAATTTTAAAATATAAAATACATACATATCTATAAGAAATAAATTTAAAAACATAAAATACATACATATCTACAAGAAAATAAATATTTAAAACTAAAATAAATACATATTTAAAAGAAAAATATATTTAAAAATAAAATACATACATATAAATAAGAAAATAAATTTTAAAATATAAAATACATACATATCTTTAAGAAAATACATTTTAAAAAATAAAATACATACATATTTATAAGAAAAAAAAATTAAAAATATAAAATACATACATATATAGAAGAAAATAAATTTTAAAACATAAAATACATACATATATTGAAGAAAATAAATTTTAAAAAAAATACATACATTTATTGAATATAAAAAAATTTAAAAAAATAAAATACATACTTGTAATATATGTAGTGCTCCGTAGGGCTCCTTGGAGCTCCGTAGTGCTCTTTAGTGTTCTGCAATGCTCCGTAGTGCTCTGTATTGCTCCATAGTGCTCTTTAGTTTTCTGTAGTGCCTTGTAGTGCTCTTTAATACTATATAGTGCCATGTGGTGATCTGTAGTGCTTAGTAGTGCTCCGTAGTGCTCTGTCCCTTTGCAATTATCTCCGAACTACAATCATTGAAAGACCTGTAGTCAGTTCAGGCCCGTAGTCAGTGTCAGGCCCGTAGTCAGTGTCAGGCCCGTAGTCAGTGTCAGGCCCGCATTCAGTGTCAGGCCCGCATTCAGTTTCGAGCTTGTAGTAAGTGTTGGATGTAGACAGTGTTGGGTCTGAAGCCAGAATAGGGCCTGTAGTCAGTGTGAGACCTGTAGTAATGTTTCGACCTGTAGTCAGGGTCGGGCCTGTAGTCAGTGTCAATTTTGTGGTAACTGTTAAGTCAATGTGGGGCCTACAGTGAGTTTCAGGCCTGTGGTCAGTGTCAGGCCCGTATTTAGTGTCAGACCCGTAGACAGTGTTGGACCAGTATTTAGTGTCAAGCCTGTAGTCAGTGTCGGGCTCATAGCCAGTGTCAGGCCTGTAGTCAGGGGCAGGCCCGTAGTCAGTGTCAGGCCCGTAGCAATTGTCAGGTCCGTACTCAGTGTCGGGCTTGTAGAAAGTGTAGGATGTAGACAGTGTCGGGTGTGAAGCCAGAGTAGGGCCTGTAGTCATTGTGAGACCTGTAGTAATGTTTTGGCCTGTAGTCAGGGTCGGGCCTGTAGTCAGGGTCGTGCATGTAGTCAGTGTCAGTTTTGTGGTAACTGTTAAGTCAATGTGGGGCCTACAGTGAGTTTCAGGCATGTGGTCAGTGTCTGGCCTACAATGAGTTTCAGGCTTGTGGTCATTCTTGCCTGTGGTCAGTCTCTGGCCTATAGTCCATGTTGAAAATGTAGATATTGTCGGGCCGATAGGTGGATACCTAGATTTTGTGTCATATCGGGTCTAGGCTCAATACTTTACAACGAACCCGGCCCCAATTAAAACATATTGTGAGAACCCTTCCAATTAAAAATGAAAATCCTCAACGTTATCTGTTTTTGTCTTGACGCCATATTCAGGAGTTCTAATTTATTCCGACTCGCTGCCATTGTTCCTCGGCCTGGGAGATTGTCTGAGGCCCTTGACCTACGTACAACATGTTTTAACACGGTCGTAAACATCAGGGTCTGCCCGTCACTATGGATTTCCTTTGCTGTCACCACTGGGCCGAGACCAGGTCGATAACCCAGCATCACCATCGTTAAATCAATAGAAACTTTGGTAAAAAATAATGTTTAGGGGCCAGAGGTTCTAATATTATGACGATATTGTTGATCAACATTTAGTTGTTTTTTGTTGTTTTTTTTTTGTTGTTGTCAGCATTAAGGACTATGCTTATTTTTACTTTGGCGTACAAAAGACTACGTACAAGTTGTACAAACAAGTTTTGTGTTCTGAAATTATTAATTAAAAAAATAAAACATTCTTATACATAAAGTTATGTGCGCAGAAATTTGATTTCTTTGACATATGGTTATCATAGAACGTGGTGGGTTAGGTCAGTAGTATCAATATTTACATTCTTTTTTTAAAGAGATCACCGTGAATATTAATAAATAAACATGTAATGAATGCTTAAAAGTAATTTAAATTTCTTTAAAATGTTTTTTTAAACTAATATGGGAACAGAAAATTTGGACTCGGGAAAAAAGGGGGGGGGGCAAAATTCATGCAAAATATAACAAAAATAATAAGGAAAATATTACCATTTCCTAGGATTATTCAGTATTATTCATCTTTGACTATGACAACATTGAATAGCATAATGATAAATCAGAATGAATATCCCAAATAAATGAATTGAATAAACCTAGAGTTCCAAACGTTATTCGAGCAGTAATGAATATCGGATTAATGGCTTTCAGACAGGCCTACAGTCTGACTTCTGGTAGATGACAGAAAACCCAAATCACTTTCGGCCAGATGGCCGAAAGTCTCAACTACTTTCGAAAGAAACCGAAATTAAACCGAAAGTTAACTTTTCTGTTTCGGCCGAAACCGAAACTAGGCAGAAAGTGATCAAATGGCAACTTTCGGCGCCGAAACCGAAGCCGAAATTTGGTCGGTCTCTGTTTCATACCCCATGTCATACCCAATGTTATACCCCAAATCATGCCCCATTTCATACCCACTGACATACAAATGGCAGAAGAAATCCACGTTTTAATTTAAATGCTTGAAAATGTTTGCCCCCCACCCCTCCTCCCAACCGTGTAGAGAATCGATACAATCGATCTGCGAAAATCAATACATCAATTGCTGTTGATTGGGATCGCCTTGCCTTTGTCAAACATTGGTTTCAACTTTCTACATCTTGGGCGTTGAGCATGTGTGTCTATCTGTGTGTGTGTGTGTGTGCGTTTGTTTGTGTGTGTGTGCATATTTTAAAATAAAATTTAATTTTTCTTGTATGCATTTATTTAATATGTATTGTCAACATTAATGTTTAATTAGGGAGGACAACCGTAGTAAAAAATGGTTGGGGGTGATGTGGGTGGGAGGGGGGAGAAGGAAAGATAAGTAAGACAAACGAGCTGCCATTGAAGCCAGTAGTCTTATGTGGGATGGGAGAGGAGCTTATATGATCTATAAGTCAAGGGCAGAATAGAATAAGTACGTAAGTTATTTTTTTTATTTTTTTAATGAGTTAAGACCGTCATTAAATAGTTGAAGGGGCATAATTTTAAGGTTTAAAAAAAGAAATTAAATAAGTTCTGTCCCTTGGCTACGATTTTTAAAAAGGAAAAAAAAAATTAAAAAAATAATAATGTAGCTTTCTATTATTGTACTACGAAATTTTAGTGCACAACTGGTCCCCACTGCTCCCTTCTGTTCCCTTCTGCTCCACACTGCTCCCCACTGCTCCCATTTAGCGTTCACTTTTTTACATGACAAGTTTCAAAAGCAAAACTCTGTGTTTAATGCCCTCTCCCCCACACACCACACCCACCCACACACACCAACCAAACCCACGCACACACAAACAGACCACATTTTGTCATCGCAAAAGTTATTCTATAGATCGATAGTGTAAATAATTTGTTTAGTAATAATTAAGATGGAAACCATAGGGTATGATGAGGGGGGAGGACGGGTGGGCCAGCCCCCCCTCCCACCCCCTGGCGGCACATTTTAATTAAATGTTGTGGGGCGGAATTCTCGCAAACTAGATATTATCGTGGGGGGGGGGAAATGGGAGGGGGGAGGAGGTGCGGGAAGAATCTTGACCCCGCCTGGCTTGCTTCTAGCTACGACGCTGGGTGGAACAGCCAATTTATCGTGTTTGCGGTATTAGTGACCAGAATCCTCCTATGCCAGGCAGACGACTGACAGCTCACCAACACATTTTTAAAATAATTTTTTAAAATAAAAATTTATAAAAACTTGGCATAGGTTATTTCTCTCTAATTCGTCACAATCTGTCATGTGTCAACAAATGGGTCGTCATGGCAACAGACGAAATTTTTAAGCCCAGTCATATCCGAATGGGTCGTTCGCCTTCATAAGCCAAAGCTTCCGACAAAGTCCTAAGCTCCATTTTTTTAAGCTCCACTGTGAAAAGGGAAATATTGAATCTCTCAGCTTAAGTAGAAAGGTCTTCTAAAAAAAAATTTTTTTTAAGAACTGATTTGTCTTGGCTAATCCGGCTTTAAAAAGAAAAGACTATGGAACACTTATTGTACAATCGAAGTGGCCTTTTTTTCTTTTTTTTTTCTATTTGTTCTATAATTATCCCAATCCCGTCTTTGGGAAATTTCCAATCACGATAATTGGTGTAAATTTAAAACAGGGGCATGACGTCATTTCCTTTCCGGTGAGAAGAGATTGGATGACGTCTTGCACGGTCTCCGACTCAGAGGTATCACTAGAGCGAATCTAGACAGTAGCAAAGGTCACGGGACGGGGGGGGGGCGCCGCACACGGGGCGCCATATTTGTTATTTTTCATGCCAAATATGTGCGTTGACATAAAGAATTTGGAATAGGGCGCATAAATCCAGGCTTTGAACAGGGCGCGGTCATTTGCTTGCCCCGCCTCTATCCCTGTCAGCACCCCCACTTTTAAAAATCTGACTCACTTTTTTCCCCCTCATAATTTCTTTGAGTATCAATTAGCCACCGCAAATGCCAGCTCACGTGATGAGATTCATGACATCCATATGTCTCCCCCTCCATACCACTCCCCCTTCATACCACTCCTCCTTCATATCACTCCCCCTCCATACCACTCCTCCTCCATATCACTCCCCATCCATACCACTCCCCCTCCATATCACTCCCCCTCCATACCACTCCCCCTCAATACCACTCCCCCTCCATATCACTCCCCCTCCATACCACTCCCCCCTACATACCACTGCCCCTCCATATCATTCCCCCTCCATACCACTCCCCCTCCATACCACTCCCCTTTATATCACTCCATACCACTCCCCCCTCCATACCTCTCCCCCCATATCACTCCCCCTCAATACCACTCCCCCTCCATACAACTCCCCCTCCATATCACTCCCCCTCCCTATCCCTCCTCCTCCATACCATTCCCCCTCCATATCATTCCCCCTCCATACCACTCCCCCTCCATATCACTCCCCCTCCATATCACTCCCCTTCTATATCACTCCCCCTCCATATCACTCCCCCCTCCATACCACTCCCCCTCCATATCACTCCCCCTCCATACCACTCCCCCTCCATACCACTCCCCCTCTATATTACTCCCCCTCCATACCACTCCCCCTCCATATCACTCCCCCTCCATATCACTCTCCCTCCATACCACTCCCCCTCCATATCACTCCCCCTCCATATCACTCCCCCTCCATATCACTCCCCCTCCCTATCCCTCCTCCTCCATACCATTCCCCCTCCATATCATTCCCCCTCCATGCCACTCTCCTCCATATCACTCCCCCTCCATATCACTCCCTTCTATATCATTCCCCCTACATATCACTCCCCCCTCCATACCACTCCCCCTCCATATCACTCCCCCTCCATATCCCTCTCCCTCCATACCACTCCCCCTCCATATCACTCCCCCTCCATATCACTCCCCCTCCATACCACTCCCCCCTCCATACCACTCCCCCTCCATACCCTTCCCCTCCATATCCCCCTCCATATCACTTCCCCTCCATACCACTCCCCCTCCATACCCTTCCCCTCCATATCCCCCCTCCATATCACTTCCCCTCCATACCACTCCCCCCGCCATACCATTCCCCATCCATACCACACCCCCTCCACCCACACCCCCCTTTTCATACCACTCTCCATTTATGGTGAACGCTGGCAAAATAAAATGTCAGGGGGATTATCCTGAACTTCATTTAAGCCACGAACATCGTCTAAATCCCTCTCCTAAAGTTGGTGGCTGACCCCCCCCCCCCCCCTTGACAAAAAGGTGAACTCACTCATGGTTGTGGCTGGAGTAAGCGATTTGGGCCACCAAAACAGCAGACGTGACAAATACTCATAAATCAGGTTACAAGAAGTAGGAGAGATTAACAAAACAAAGTTTAGTGTAGAGATGAAGGAAACTGACCATTGGTTTATTAAAATACAAGTCGTCTGTCATCAACGGATTTTTTTGAACGAAAAAAGAAAATCACTATTCGCCAAGACGACAGTGGTAGGATAGTTTCAGAGTGATAGGATAGTTTCAGAGTGATAGGATAGTTTCAGAGTGATAGGATAGTTATGGAGGGATAGGATAGTTTCAGAGGGATATGATAGTTTCAGAGTGATAGGATAGTTTCAGAGTGATAGGATAGTTTCAGGGTGATATGATAGTTTCAGAGTGATAGGATAGTTTCAGAGCGATAGGATAGTTTCAGAGTATTAGGATAGTTTTCAGGTGTACAGGCAGGGGTCACTGGACCGTGAAGCTTTCGGACATCCTGGACAACGTCCTTAGTGTTGTTAGGGATTTTCATTGGGATACGACCGCTTACAGGTAACGAAATTAAGTGTTCCAGTGTCCCGACACACTATTACTATTTTTTCAAGTGTCCCGACACATCTTTCAAATTGTGCATCGGTGAGATTTAGGAAAATAGAAATATTTATTTGATTATAAATATTTATTATTTGTGGCCAAGACATTTTTTAAGGTAAAGGTCCACAAATTCATTTCTTAAATTCGATGTTCATCCATGGATGTGTAAATCTATCGACACCACTTGCGAACCGTTGGTTTAATGGAAGGTTATCAAAGTCATACTTTCCAGGGTCTACTGAAGGGAAACAAAAATCGATAAACGTGATAGTCGAAAATCAATTTCGTGGTGAGCTAATTTAGAAGTGCAAGCTTCTTTCTTTTATTTTTAAATTCCCTCTTAAATCAAATTTGACCCTTTCCCGGATTAATTGTTGTCATTAATTTTAGTTATTAATTGTAGATATTGATGTTAGTTAACGGTTTTAGCTATTCATTTATCGGCAACTTGCGTCTCGCCAAACTGCTGACATTTATAAAAAAGTGCGATGAATTTCAAAAGCGTTCGAATATGGCGAGCTCGGCCTCTGACGCCAGAAAGCTCACAGCTGCTCGTGACGTGGTTCACACTTAAAAATGTCAACATTGGGTAAACATGGCGGCTTTATCTGTGATTGTGTTGCCAATACGCCGCGAGGGTTGGTCAATATTTATCTCGGTGATTTTGTGTGTGTGTGTTCTAAGAACGATACAATCTCCTGCGCTCAGACGGAGAGGGGGGGGGGGGGAGTTCAAATCCAGTGGGGAAAAATGAGACCACACGATTCTACGGCTGGAGTAAACGTTTTGAGGATTGGACATTAATTTATATTCATGTAAATGTAGAGGTAAGTTTTTTTGTTTTTTTTTAAATTCTAGAAAATATAAATTGTGATAAATGTGTCCAAAATGTGTGTATGCATACAGGAGGTGCTCACTTCACGACATTTCATTTTACGACGTTTCATTTTATGACGTTTTCATTTTATGACGTTTCATTTTATGACGTTTCCTTTTATGACGTTTTCATATTATGACGTTTCATTTTATGACGTTTTCATTTTATGACGTTTCATTTTACGACGGTTTCGCGTTACGGACGTTGTGCCAAGGCATATTTAAAAAAAATTAATGTTTAAAATTAAAAAAAATACTAATTCATTAAACGCACCACGAGTGGTACTAGTTCCTCATGTCAGGTAGTGGGCCGCTCGAGCGGGATATCACACAACGGCACATGTCAGACGAATTTAATCACGTGATAGTCGGTACGCGTCCAAATATGTTTTAATATCTGCAATTTGACGTATGCGCATGCGTATAAATGTATCCTAGACTACACCTAGTTCTATCTTGGTTCTGATATTTGACCATAGACCACGCCCAGTCCTATCTTAGTTCTGATATTTGACCATAGAACACACCTAGTTCTATATTGGTTCTGATATTTGACCATAGACTACACCTAATTCTATCTTGGTTCTGATATTTGACCATAGACCACACCTAGTTCTATCTTGGTTCTGATATTTGACCATAGACTACACCTAGTTATATCTTGGTTCTGATATTTGACCATAGACCACACCTAGTTCTATCTTGGTTCTGATATTTGACCATAGACTACACCTAGTTCTATCTTGGTTCGATATTTGACCATAGACCACACCTAGTTCTATCTTGGTTCTGATATTTGACCATAGACTACACCTAGTTCTATCTTGGTTCGATATTTGACCATAGACCACACCTAGTTCTATCTTGGTTCTGATATTTGACCATAGACTACACCTAGTTCTATCTTGGTTCTGATATATCACCTAATAGCACACATTGTCCTTTCTTGGTTCTAATATTTTGACCATAGACAAAGCTGGTCCATCCTTGGTCCACCATTTGACCGCAGAAAATATCCTTCTATTAACCGCACCACCCCCTATCCTGGACGGACGCCCCAAACATCTTTTTGTTTGTTACAACGCCAATGAATGCACAGAGCTAAAATGGCTGCCTTCCCGTCGTCACCAGAGCGAGAACCCGACTTCCGGTATTGGCTGGTTAGCCGCCATTAGCAGCTACTGATGTACTTATTGACATCGTCCGGACGAAATGGTGGGGGGGGGGGCTATTTCGAACCGGGGAGGGGGCGTATAGAAATAAAATGAAATGATGTTATTGGAGTCAGTAATAGTAGAAGATGCAAATAGATGTCATGAACTCTGGCAGAATGTAAAGAGATGTCATGAACAATTTGTCAGAATGGAAAGAAATGTTATGAACACTAACAGAATGGAAAGAGATGTCATGAACAATTTGGCAGAATGGAAGGAGATGTTACGAACAATTTGGCACAATAGAAAGAGATGTCATGACACTGACAGAATGGAAAGAGATGTCAAGAATAATTTGCAGAAAGGAAAGAGATGTCATGACATTGGCAGAATGGAAAGAGATGTCATGAAGAATTTGACAGAATGGAAAGAGATGTAATGAACAAATTGGCAGAATGAAAAGAGATGTCATGAACTCTGGCAGAATGGAAAGAGATGTCATTAATACTGACAGAATAGAAAGAGATGTCATTAATACTGACAGAATATAAAGAGATTAGAGACAAGAGTAATAGGAACTATATAAGAGACAAAAAAGAAGAGAATCTATAAGGGAGAGAGCAAATAAGCGTTTAGAACAGTGGTTCTCAGCCTTTCTAATGCCGCGATCCTTTAATACAGTGCCGTATGTTGTGGCGACCCCCAACCACAAAATTATTTTCGTTGCTACTTCATAACTGTAGAGTATATGTGTTTTCCAATGGTCTGATTGGACCCCTGTGAAAGGGGTCGCTACTCACAGAAGTTGAGAACCGCTGGTTTAGACGAAGAAAAATATATAGAGATAGAAAAAAAAGGCTAGAAAGGGAATTGGGATACATTCAGAGGAGATGGCTGAGACGGCTTGCGAGAAAATACACAGACAAATGCGTCCTCATGCTTAGCCGGGCTATTTCAGAATGGAATCGATGATTCTCTCGTAACCGATTATCTGCATTTAGCCGAGTGGTACAGTTTTATGAATGTCTATTTATAGAACCTAGTCACTCCCTCTTCTGCAGCGTCGACAGATCTGAAAGTAAATTATTTTGACACGAGACGGCCTGTCTCTATCTTTCTCTCTCACCCTCTCTCTCACTCTATCTCTCTGTCCGTCTCTCTCTCTGTCCGTCTCTCTCTATGTCCGTCTCTCTCTCTGTCCGTCTCTCTCTCTCTCTCTCTCTCTCTGTCCGTTTCTCTCTCTGTCCGTCTCTCTCTCTGTCCGTTTCTCTCTCTGTCCGTCTCTCTCTCTGTCCGTCTCTCTCTATGTCCGTCTCTCTCTCTGTCCGTCTCTCTCTCTCGCTCTCTCTGTCCGTTTCTCTCTCTGTCCGTCTCTCTCTCTGTCCGTCTCTATCTCTGTCCGTCTCTCTCTCTGTCCGTCTCTCTCTATGTCCGTCTCTCTCTCTGTCCGTCTCTCTCTCTCTCTCTGTCCGTTTCTATCTCTGTCCGTTTCTCTCTCTGTCCGTCCCTCTCTCTGTCCGTCTCTCTCTCTGTCCGTCTCTCTCTATGTCCGTCTCTCTCTCTGTCCGTCTCTCTCTCTCTGTCCGTCTCTCTCTCTGTCCGTCTCTCTCTCTGTCCGTCTCTCTCTCTGTCCGTCTCTATCTCTGTCCGTCTCTCTCTCTGTCCGTCTCTCTCTATGTCCGTCTCTCTCTATGTCCGTCTCATTCTATTTCTGTGTCTGTCTCTGTCTGTCTGTCTCTCTCTCTGTATGTTTGTCTCTCTATTTCTCTCTCTCTCCCTCTGTATGTCTCTCTGTGTATGACTCTCTCTCTATGTCACTCTTTCTCTATGTCCCCCTCTAACTCTGTATGTATGTCTCTCTCTCTCTGTCTTTGTCTTTCTGTCTCTCTCTGTTAGTTTCTTTCTCTCTCTATGTATGTTTGTCTCTCTTTCTCTCTCTCTCTTCATCTGTATGTCTCTCTCTGTATGACTCTCTCTCCATGTGTCTCGCTGTGTGTCTCTCTCTCTGTCTGTCTCCATCTCTCTCCGTCTGTCTCCCTCCCTCTCCGTCTGTCTTTCTCTATGTCTGTCTGTGTCTCTATTTCTCTCTCTCTCCGTCGGTCTCTCTCAATGTCTGTCTGTGTCTCTCTCCCCCTTTCTCTCTCTCCGTCGGTCTCTCTCTATGTCTGTCTGTGTCTCTATCTCTCTCTCTCTCCGTCGGTCTCTCTCTATGTCTGCCTGTGTCTCTCTCCCTCTCTCTCTCTCTCTCCGTCGGCCTCTCTCTATGTCTGTCTGTGTCTCTCTCTCTCCCCCTCTCTCTCTTGTAGCAGTAACTGGACACACTTCAGTCTGGACCACCACAAAGGCAACTTATAAAAGTTGATCCCCACTATTGGTCATCTTTAAGTGGGGACCGCTATAGCTCATATTCAATGCGGGCCAGCCCTTCTCCCAATCATTCAATATGGACCACCATTATTACTAACATTTACGGTGGACTGCGGCTACAATACATTTCCGCGGACCTTGCTTCAATTATATAACATTGCACTTAGTACACATGAATGATAACATGTACAATCCATGAAAATATGTTACCCTTGACGTGCCCCCTTCACCCCAGCGCACCCCCACCCCAGCGCACCCCACCCCAGCGCACCCCACATCAGCGCACCCCTACCCCAGCGCACCCCCACACCAGCGCACCCCGACCCAGCGCACCACCACCCCAGCGCACCCCTACCCCAGCGCACCCTCACTCCAGCGCACCCTCACCCCAGCGCACCCCTACCCCAGCGCACCCCTACCCCAGCGCACACCTACCCCAGCGCACCCCCACCCCAGCGCACCCCCACCCCAGCGCACCCTCATCCCAGCGCACCCCTACCCCAGCACACCTTCACCCATGTGCACCCTCACCCCAGCGCACCCTCACCCCAGCGCACCCTCACCCCAGCGCACCCTCACCCCAGCCCACCCTCACCCCCCACACCCCACCCTCGGGGCTGGAAAATCTTTACGTCACGCGTGGTAAGCGGACCGTTTTAATTAGTTTAAAGGTTAAAGCGATCCCCCGGAGCATCGATCCCGTGACACATACTCGATACATCGGCGTGTTTGTTGTATGTTGTCGTGACGAGCTGACAGATGCGCGTGGGTGCTCGTCCAAAGATTCGTTTCGGTGACTGCCTCGTCTATGCAACCACGCGCGTAGAACTAATGTGCCGTCCAAAATGTCATTGGCGATATCATCACCCCCGTGTGCCGTGCGTTCCCTAATAATGTACACCCTTGTCCTGTGATGACGCAATCTAATGGTACAATCGTCCAGCCATGACGTATCGCTTATTTGTGTGTCTTTCAATGACCTCCTGGTGTCTGTAAAAAAGCGCAAACTTGAGTGGTATGGCCACGTAACCAGAAAACAAGGGCTCGCCAAAGAAATCAAACAGAGCACAACTAGAGGAGGAAGAAGAAGAGGAAAACAGAGAAAAAGATGGGAAGATAAAATCGAAGAGTGGACGGGACTAAAACTGGGCGATGCTATGCGTCGTGCAGAAGACAGAGAGGAATGGAGAAGGATATTTTTCATGTCAGCTGTGGTGCCCCGACGGTCCAAGGACTAAGGGCCATGATGATGGTGATGATGATGGTGATGATGATGGGGATGATGATGATGATGATGATGGTGATGATGATGGTGATGATGAGGTTTTTTTAATGATGGTGAAATATACGGGTAAGTCGTGACGTGTCTTTTAGTCATTGACGCAGTACAGTGGCGTCAGGCGCAGTAAGGCCACCGTGTTTAGTCTCGACGCTAGGACACGTATGTAAGGAAGATGTTCCCCCAGTGTAATTCAAGGTGTCGATGAGATGGTGTTAGAATGAATCAGGTGTGGAATAAGAGGCGTAGCTAGTGTGTTTGGCGCCCGGGGGGGGGGACAAGATTCATTTTAAAGCGCCTCCCTTTCTTTTTCTCAACTCTCGAACCCATTATTTGCATAAATAAAATAATACCAGAGCACATTTTGGCACCCCTTTCTAGTCTGGCGCCCAGGGACATATGTACCCCCTCTTCCCCCCCCCTTAGCTACGCCTCTATGCAGAATAAAGCGTTTCAATCATAAGGTGTGATTGGGTAGTGTTAAACGCCGATGCGAATTCTAGGAAATTGCTCTTATCGTATTTTTTACGGCGGTCTAGTTGATGGTAAAGTCTTCCTATAATGGTAAGGTGGTATCCAGAGGCACTTATTTCACCAATGACACGCATTTTACCAATGACGCACATTTCACCAATGACACGCATTTTACCAATGGAACACATTTTACAATGACACGCATTTCACCAATGACACGCATTTCACCAATGGCACGCATTTCACCAATGGCACGCATTTTACCAATGGCACGCATTTCACCAATGGCACGCATTTCACCAATGGCACGCATTTCACCAATGACACGCATTTCACCAATGACACGCATTTCACCGATGACACGCATTTCACCAGTGACACACATTTCACCAATGGCACGCATTTCACCAATGACTTGCATTTCACCGATGGCAGGCATTTCACCAATGGCAGGCATTTCACCAATGGCAGGCATTTCACCAATGACACACATTTCACCAATGACACGCATTTAACCAGTGACACACATTTTACAATGACACGCATTTCACCGATGACACGCATTTCACCAATGGCAGGCATTTCACCAATGGCACGCATTTCACCAATGGCATGCATTTCACCAATGGCATGCATTTCACCAATGACACGCATTTCACCAATGACACGCATTTTACCAATGGCATGCATTTCACCAATGGCATGCATTTCACCAATGGCATGCATTTCACCAATGGCATGCATTTCACCAATGACACGCATTTCACCAATGGCATGCATTTCACCAATGGCAGACATTTCACCAATGGCATGCATTTCACCAATGACACGCATTTCACCAATGGCATGCATTTCACCAATGGCAGGCATTTCACCAATGGCATGCATTTCACCAATGACACGTATTTCACCAATGCCAATCAAACAAACGTATCAAACATGGGTAACAGATTACCACTGTCTGCCGTTCGTCTCCGCTGTTGCACACTCGATCTCGACAGACCTCACTGCCATCACCAACAGATCGATGAGACTTGATCGCTGGTATTAAATTAACCGTCTGGAATAGCAGCCAATACTTAACCAGCAGACGCGTGCCAGTGTTACCAGAAGTGAATCTGAAGCCCCAACCTCTACACCCCATCCCCTATATTAAATTTTATATATTTTTTTACATTTTACTCACACATTTTTAACAAAAAAATGTCCGCTATATTGTTTAAAAGCTATTTTTAGAGCCAGACAGCACGATCCACGGAGGAGGATGATCATCCAATAATTATAAGACCTGTAATGATGGCGTACATTTGATTTCAACGGTTTTTTTAGGAGACTTAAAGAGATGAGGGTGTTATTAAGGTGAGTAGATACGAGGGGCAGGGGGGGGGGAGGATGTAATGGCTTAAGCTAAGTGGGTAGCGTGGTGTTATTCCCTGGCTTAAATTTTAACACAATTTAAGTAAAGTGTTTTTGGGGAAAAAAAGTGGGGGGGGGGGGGGGGGGTGTAAACTGCATTCAATTTTGTTTCATATTACAAAATGTTTCCAAGCCTTCCAGATAGATGTTTATGAAATAGTAAATCATAATTTTTACGTTTTAAAAAAAAATATTTTAAAATATAATTATTTATGTTATAGATGTTTCATAATCATCATCATCAACATGCCCCTTAGTCCTGGGACAGATGATATGAAAACTATCCTTCTCCATTCCTCTCGGTCTTCTGCACTACGCATAGCATCGCCTAGTTTTAATCCCGTCCGCTATTTGATGTTATCTTCCCATCTTCTGTCTCTGTCTTCCTCTTCTTCTCCCTCCTCTCGTTGTGCCCTGCATGATTTCTTTGGCGAGCCCTTGTTTTCTGGTTACGTGGCCATACCACTCAAGTTTGCGCTTTTTTACAGACAGCAGGAGGTCATCGTACTGCCCAGTGGCTTGATGAATCCTTTATATTTTTAGATGTTTATATTTTTTAAATCATTTGGGTTTTGATAAGTATTTATTCTCTCTAAATTTAGACCCACCCAACTCCTTTTCACGTCCCTGATTTATAAAGGAAATATTTATGATAGTAAATCTATTTATTATTTTATTATACTTGCATAAAAAAGATTGTTCGTGCTTGCTTAAAAAGCAGACATATTTTGTAACAATTTAAATTGATACGATTTCCGCTAAATAAAAGAAAATCACAATCGTTTTTTTTAAGAATCCGAACGTCACGCATGCGCAATGGATTCTTCTCGGGGCATTGGCATCTCTCCGTCTACGAGAGACGATAGATTTTTCTTGTCTGATTGCAGCTTTTGGTGTGGCTAGCGAGACCAATCCTCGAGTGGATTTTTATATATATATATATATATATATAAATCCAATAACATTTAAAGATAACATGTATATTCTTTTTCAAGTGTTCTCCAACTATTTCTTTGCTCCCTAACCCATAGGAATCGTTTTGTTTTTGTTTTGTTGTTGCTAGTCTCGAATCCCCCCCCCCCCCCCCCCCCCAAACCAAACCGCAATGAAAGTAACAGTACATTTTTTAATTTGGAAATACCGCACTTCTAATTTGTTTAGAGAACTTCAAAGAGAAGTGAAGAACTTAAAACAGTTGTTCTCAAAATTCCTAATGCCGCGACCCTTTTAATACAGTTCCTCATGTTGTGGCAAACACCAACCACAAAATCATTTTCGCTGCTTCTTTATAATAGAGTACATGTGTTTTCTGATGGTCTAAGGCGACCCCTATGAAAGGGTCGTACGACCACCCCCCCCCTCCCAAAACCAAAGAGATAGCGACCCACAGGTTGAGAACGGCTGCCTTAAAGAGTAACTTGTGAATTATGACGTGGAGTAAATTACAGTTGACAGTTCACAGTTGACAGTTGACTGTTCACAGTTGACAGTTGCGAGCCGTCCAGGTTGAGCGAAAAACTTCAGATATGAATGGCTTCTTTTCGTAATGTTCGGCGTCTCGACAGAAGCCTAGGTTTGGTACGCCTTTGAAATTTGAAAGACAATGTGAAACAGAAATCTTGTGTGGGAAAAAAGGGGGGGGGGGGAGGTGGGGTTGAGTAATGAAAGCAATAGACAGACCAGACAGACTGGGACAGGGAAAAACTTGAGACAAATGAAAGACACACGCGAAAGACAGACTTGATTGACCGAGTGATGATTCGTCAAGATTGGTGGCCATTTTGATTCCGAGGCCCTAGAGCAATAAGGGGAAGGAGAGGTCCTAGAGCAATAACGGGATGGAGAGGTCCTAGAGAAATAATGGGATGGAGAGGTCTTAGAGCAATAACGGGATGGAGAGGTCCTAGAGCAATAACGGGATGGAGAGGTCCTAGAGAAATAACGGGATGGAGAGGTCCTAGAGCAATAACGGGACTGAGAGATCCTAGAGCAATAACGGGATGGAGAGGTCCTAGAGAAATAATGGTACAAAGAAGTCCTAGAGCAATAACGGTACAGAGAGGTCCTAGAGCAATAACGGTACAGAGAGGTTCTAGAGCAATAACGGGATCTAGAGGTCCTAGAGCAATAACGGGATGGAGAGGTCAACGAGCAATAACGGAACTGAGAGGTCCTAGAGCAATAACGGTACAGAGAGGTCCGAGAGCAACAACGGGATGGAGAGGCCCTAGAGCAACAACGGGAAGGAGAGGTCCTAGAGCAATAACGGGAAGGAGAGGTCCTAGAGCAATAACGGGACTGAGAGGCCCTAGAGCAATAACGGGACTGAGAGGCCCTAGAGCAATAACGGTACTGAGAGGCCCTAGAGCAACAACGAGACGGAGGTGTCATGGAGCAACAACGAGACGGAGGTGTCATAGAACAACAACGAGACGGAGATGTCATAGAGCAACAACGAGACGGAGGTGTTGGTGGCGAAAGTGTAACAACGTCCGGAATATTCAGAGCGAGTAGTTGATTGTTAGCAGGGACGTCAAGATTAGGTGACTGTGGTGGGGGGAGAGGGGGGGTGATAGAAAGGGAAGAGGCAGAGACAACTGGAGATCGCCAGGAATGATAAGTGTCGAAGAAAACGGTGGGACTGAGAGCAAAGTGTTTGGTATCATCGTCTGTGATCGTGACAAGACCCGGTGATCTTGACGAGACACGGTGATCGTGACGTGACACAGTGATCTTGACGTGACAGTGGTCTTGATGAGACACGGTGATCTTGACGAGACACGACGATGATCTGGACGTGACACAGTGATCTTGACGTGACACGGTGATCTTGACGAGACACGGTGATCTTGACGAGACACGGTGATCTTGACGTGACACAGTGGTCTTGACGAGACACGGTGATCTTGACGAGACACGGTGATCTTGACGAGACACAGTGATCTTGACGTGACACATAGACACTTAGCCTGTAAGGAAACAAAAAGAAACGAGACATCTATGTTGTAGTCTCCGCCTCGTCATCAGTCAGCATGTTTGCCGGCCCTCACTTACTATTCTGCATTCCGCCCCTGTCCCACCGCATTCCCCAACCCCACCCCAACCCCTCCCCCCCCCCCCCAACCAACACTCTTTCGAAACCCAACCCGGCACTTTATTTAACAATAATATTTCCTAGAATGTTGATCTATCGACACAATTGTTTTACGACGATCAATTATTCAACGTTAACTGGGAAGATCTGATGCGCATTATCGACCCCCTCCCCGGGAACCCGCCTATTCGAAGACTGTCCCACCCTTAAGAGGGGAGACGCCTCATAGCGGCGCCCAGGCCCCCCCCCCACACGGTTTGTTTCGCCACCCGGCATACGAAATGAACATCTTAAATTACGTTGTGTTGAAATTTTACTTGACCTAGTTTTCCCCCGTGTCTGAGCATTTATCAACTGACCGACCCACATCAAGATGCTACTGCAATTGTTGTGAGTGTTGCAACATCAAGATGTTACTGCAATTGTTGACGATGACAGACTTTTTTTCTTTTTAAAGCTAATCTCTATCTGACTTCTATCTGACTTTTCTATGACATTTCTATCTAACTTCTGACTTCTATCTCACTTCTATCTGACTTTCTATCTGACTTCTATCTCACTTTTTATCTGACTTCTAACTGCCTTTCTATCTGACTTCTATCTGACTTCCATCTGACCTCTATCTGACTTCTGACTTTTTATCTGACTTCTATGTACCTTTCTATCTGAATTCTATCTGACTTCTATCTGACTTCTTTGTCACTGCTACTTATGTACGAATTATTTTCTACTTAACTTCTCTTTGACGCCATTCTAGCTTCTCTCTTATTCTATATTATTCTATCTTTGATTTGTAATCTATGTTATTTCTATCTATACCCTAAAAAAACATTCCCCCCCCCCCCCCCCACATCTTTGGTGTGGGAGAGGAAGCGATGGTGCTTAGATCAATGCATCATCCAAAAACAGTCCCCATTTACCCCCCCCCCCGGAGTCACACGCCACCCGTACGGTGATTGTTTGAAGTACGAGGACCACCCAATCTTAACGCCTGCAGCCCCGGGGGCGCCACTTTCTTTCATTTCTACACGGCCGGCCGTCCGCACTTCTGGGATATGAACATCGGGAAAACCCTGAGGCCGCAAGAACTCTCAACCCGGTAGAGTTGAGTTATCTGGCTCTCCGAATCCCGAGCTCTGCACTCGCCATCGGCGTATGCGTGGGGGAGATGGGGAGGGATTTCGAAGGTGCTGGATGAGTCAAGTAGCAAAGTGTCAATATTGAAAGTATTCGAAGATTTTTGTGACACCCGGGGTGCTCCTAGACTTTGCTACTCCCCTCCCCCTTTTTTTTTCACTCATGAAAATCCCTAAAAATACATAATAAACACAAGACAGATATACAATACGAAGATGACCGAAAATGAACCCATAATCACCCCCCCTTCCCGGCCTTTCCAACAATATGAGCCACCAGGGGCGTGGCCACTCCTACGTCATCTTTTCTGCACCAAAGCCTGGAAGACTGACCTAGATTAATTTTTTAAGCATCCTGTTCGCTTTCATCACCGACATTGGTGAATGTATTCTGAGGCCATCTTGGCATCTCGCCTTTGCCATTGGAAGCTATGCGCCTAACAGCACTTGAAAGAGGACGACGCCTTGGATCTTAGGTCAAGGACGAGGTGCTACTTAAGTTACTTTGCGTAACACATTAGCCCTTTTTTGTGTGTGAGACACCCGACTGGGCTACGCATCTCAAAGGCGCACCCACCACGACAAGATACGCGACTTAAGTGCTCTGGCGATCCTGCAACTGTTTTTTTTCCAGAGGCACGCCCCTGTCTGGGTCTAGCAACTGACATGTCTTTTACGGCCACCAGGTCACGGGTCACTGAACTTCTCAGTCGACAGGGGATGAGGCCACCGCTGCAGACAGTGATGTCTTAGGAAGGTCATGTAAGACTTTCGAGCTTCGGAGCTCAGGCGTAACGGTGGGCTTAGCTCCAGGATTCAGGTCACGTTGGCGTACCTTTGTGTTCTCGCATGGGCTGCTCTAAGGACTAGGCGTTTAAGTTAAACCATCGAAACCTGATCTACAAGGAACATGGCTGTGATGTACACGGAACATGGCTGTGATGTACACGGAACATAGCTGTGACCTACAAGGAACATGGCTGTGATGTACACGGAACATAGCTGTGATGTGCACGGAACATGGCTGTGATGTACACGGAACATTGCTGTGATGTACAAGGAACATTGCTGTGATGTACAAGGAACATGGCTGTGATGTGCACGGAACATGGCTGTGATGTACAAGGAACATTGCTGTGATGTACAAGGAACATGGCTGTGATGTGCACGGAACATGGCTGTGATGTACACGGAACATTGCTGTGATGTGCAAGGAACATGGCTGTGATGTGCACGGAACATAGCTGTGATATACTCGGAACATAGCTGTGATGTACATGTAACATAGCTGTGATGTACACGGAACATAGCTGTGATGTACACGGAACATAGCTGTACACATGAGCACATTCGAAATGAACACAGCAAAATGTCACGTTCATGTAAATTTAATGTATTCTCACTTCAATATCAAATGACACATTGACATCCACTTTTGTCATGTACAATGAATGTAGATGTCAATTATGACTTAAACAGCGCATTAACTGTTTAACACACCACAGTGTCATGCAAAACGAATGGACATGTAAGACAGATGTAAGACAGATGTAAGACAGATGTAAGACAGATGTAAATCGGCATATTGCATTATTACACATCACGATGTTGTACTCATGTAATGTATGTGTCACATAACATGACAGCAGGACTGACATATAGTAAACATCACGATGTGATGATAAGAAAGATATCTAAACACTTTAGTCAAACTATTCTTGACATTATAATGTTATAAACTCACATCATTATCTCTAAGAATTTCGATTGTACCCTCCCACCCATCTCGCCACTTGGACCCGCCCATGCCTATCTGACCATCACCTTACACGTGTAGTTGGCCGGTTTCAGCACGGCACTTCCGGGCCAATCCCTCGGGTCGGCAGACGGTAACACGGACCCATCGTCCGGAGGAAGGAGCTGCACGTGCTGCAGCAAGGTGGTCACGATCATGAAAATCTTGGACTTCGCGAGTGCCTCCCCCGGGCACATCCTGGGACCCACCCCAAAGGGCAGCAGCTGGCGTCGTTTCGGGTGGTTGGCGTTCAGCAGACTTCCGTTGTCGTCGAGAAATCTTGACGGCTGGAACGTCCACGGGTCGGCCCACCTTTTCTCCGAGTGCAGGTTGAACCAGCTGTTCATCTGCAGGACGGTTCCCTCGGGGATGAAGTACTCGTCGAAGAGGATGTCCTCCCGGATCCGGTGCGGGACGTAAAACGGAGCCAGCGCCGAGAGTCGGAGCGTTTCAAGGATGACGGACTCCATGTACGGCATTGACGGACGGTGATGCAGTCTCGGTGGCGACTCGCCGATGACGTCAACGATTTCCCGGAAGATCCTGTCCTGTATGTCCTGACGATGAAGCAGGTGGAGGAACACCGTCTCGACGGTGGACGATGTGGTCAGATAAGCGCCGACGACGACGTTCTGAATCAACGCCTTGACGGCTTCGTCGTCAAACAGCTGGGGACGACCCTCCTGGTCCAGCCGGTGCTGCGCGCTTAGGAGATCATCAATGAAGCCCCTCTGCAGACCGGGTTTGTGGGTTGCTTTCACGACGTAGAAAAAAGCCTTGTGTAGCTTGTGCGCACTGTTGGATAGATTCTCGTGGAGAGCCTTGAACTTTAACCAGGGAACGAAACGCAGGAACGGAAACGTGTGCAGAAGCGTCTCGTTCTCAATCAGAAATATTTCATCGAGAGATTTCGTAAAGTCCTCGATGGTCGTCAGATCGTACAAACCTTTCTCTGACGTATTTCCTGTTAGCAGCAGACAAACGAGATTCAAAATATATCCCCTGATCTGGCCGGAAAATTTCACGTTCTCACTAGTTTTGAAACCTACCTTCAAATCGTTCAGCGTGTCTGACATTAAAGTTTCGAATCGTTCGCCGCTTGCTTCGAATCGCTTCAGGAAACCGACAAAAACTCTTTTCCGTTCTATTTGTTCCGGGACGTGGTCCGTTAGAATGATGTCCCGGCCGTCGTACGCGTGGTAGTTGCCGACGAAAGTTCCCGGTCTGTCGTTGGTCAGGTTCCGGAACTCCCCGGCCGTGACGAGCTTCCGGTACACGTCCGCGTCATTCACGATGAGTACTCTCGCGACCAGCAGGTCAATCTGCATCATGTCGCCGTACCTCCTGGCCAAGTCGGGCAGATGAAGGTAGAGCTTGCTGGCCTGAGCGCTCTTTATAAAGAGCTTCAGACCTTGCAGCACCGACGGTCCCGGGATCGTTCGACCCGACTGACATCGGCCAAACAGTCTTGGAAACTTCCAGAATATGGCGGATATGATGATCACGAGGACCAAAACCACGTACATTTTTGGGTTGGCGCAGGTCCTGTTAAGGAAATAAAAGCATAAAATATAAACAGATTAGACATGATTTTATTGGTTTGTGGATGACGTCAGTTCCAAAGATTATTGTACATAAGGGCATACTAGCCCCAATAGAGGTTATTAATTTGCGTCAGTGGCGTAGCTAAGATAAGTGGCGCCCGGGGAAGGTCAAATTTTTTTTCCGCCCGATTCCGTTAAAACATCTTGGACTTGTCCAAACATGCCACGCATCAATTTCAAAATAAGTTCGAGGGGCGGACACTGCCCCTACAGCCCCCCCACACTGCCCCTATAGCCCACCCACACTGCCCACACAGCCCCCTACAGCCCCCCCCCCACACTGCCCCCACAAACTGCCCATACAGCCATCCACACTGCCCCTACAGTCCCCCACACTGCCCCTACAGCCCCCACACACTGCCCCTACAGCCCCGCCACACCATTTTTACTTCAACTCGGATTACAGATCGAAGATAAAATAAGATAAAATAAGATAGAAACAAGACAAAAAGTCAGATAGTCAAGTTAAGTAGCAAAGAAATTAATGGTTGGTAGCAGATAGAACTCAGAAAGTCAGATAGAACTCAGATAGAACTCAGATAGAGACTCATATTGAAAGTCAGATAGAACTCAGATAGAAAGTCAGGTAGAACTCAGATAGAAAGTCAGATAGAACTCAGATTCAAAGTCAGATAGAACTCAGATTGAAAGTCAGATAGAACTCAGATTGAAAGTCAGATAGAAACTCAGATTGAAAGTCAGATAGAACTCAGATAGAAAGTCAGATAGAACTCAGATAGAAACTCAGATTGAAAGTCAGATAGAACTCAGATAGAAAGTCAGATAGAACTCAGATAGAAAGTCAGATAGAACTCAGATAGAAACTCAGATCAAACTCAGATAGAAACTCAGATAGAATTTAGCTGCACAAAGGGGAAAAAGTCTGTCAAATGTGCAGAGGGTCATTTAGTCCACATCAGAAAATTCAACACACCGAGAAAACAAATCTAACTAGAATTGTTCACAACCTTAAAAATATGACTTTACCAGTGACACGAGCAATTGTTTATCCTAACGGTATTATCCCTGTGAATTATGTACGAATGTTGTTCAGCCCGTGTGTGACCTGCTGTACTGCAGTGTGGCAACGTTTGTGCACACCTGCATTGTGATTACTGGGGCGAGACGGACACAACGATACGAAAGCTTTCCTGCACACTGTATCCGTTTAACAGCAACGAAATTTGTTCTAATTTACTTACTGCGTTTTGCTTACTGCTTAAAGGAATACGGGGGATGGGTGGTGACCAACACGCAACACGATTTTAAAAGATTTACAAAAATTCTCGTTCGTCCTCCGTACCCGAAGATGACCGGGGCTTGGGTAGCAGCCGAGAGGTCCTCAATTCGCCAGCCTCACTCTCTCGTCCTTGTCTATTTGACACAATTTCAAAGACTTATTGAAGACAAATGGAATGCAAGACATGACCAGGAGTGTGTGTTTGTGTGCGCGCGCGTGTGTGTGTGTTTGTCCTTGTGTGTGTGTGTGTGTGTGTGTGCGCGCTATAATCTCGTGTTTTCATGAATCGACGGTGATGGATTAATCGCAGATTCTGTTATAATCTCGTCCACATAAACATGGAAGTTTTTCTGCTTATGGTCAACAGTGTGCAGATGTAGTGATTAACATATTAATGACAGATGACAGGTCGACTTAACCCAATGTGCAGACGTACTGATTAACATATTAATGACAGATGACAGGTCAACATAACCCAATGTGCAGACGTAGTGTTTAACATATTAATGACAGCTCAACTTAACCCAATGTGCAGACGTTGTGATTAACATATCAATGACAGATGACAGCTCATCTTAACCAAAATGGCTGCCTATACACTACAGATAGGCAGACTGCCTGGGACGTAGCATAAAAAAATCATACAATGTTTAATAAGATACAATAATAGGATATTCCATTTTCAAATTTAAAAAAACCCCAAAAATTAGCTAATCATTTAGTGCAGCGATTCCCAAACTTTAAACTTTTAGGGACCAGTGGACACGTTTTGAATTATTGCACCAGGGACCGGTGCCATATTTTATTTGTAACTTTTTTCTATTTCTTCGACCCAAATTATTCATGCTGTGCGGACCGGCTACGTTAGGCTCGTGGACCGACGCCGGTCCAAGGAACGCCATTTGAGATACACTGATATAGATTAAATAATGTTTGTGTAAGTTTAGCTTTGGTGGACACCCGAGACTGCATATGAAAAGAAATGCAGTACTTGAGTTGTATGGCAATAACAAAATTGTTGTGTGATACAAAATGACAGCAATAATAAAAAAAAATGGAGAGGACTCCAGTAATAACAGGTATAAAAAAATAGGTTTACCAGTTTCAAAACGTTGGAGTATGATTGCTGTACCCAGTGGTACAATGACATGATTGCTGTATTCAGTGGTACAATGATGACGACATGATTGCTGTACTCAGTGGTACAGTGATGTGGACATGATTATTGTACTCAGTGGTAAAGTGATATGGACATGATTGCTGTACTCATCAGTACAGTGATATGCACATAATTGCTGTACTCATTGGCACAATGATATAGACATGATTGTTATACTCAGTGGTGCAACCTTATGGACATCTTTGCTGTTAGTTCTACAATAAAATTTTGACTATAGTTATTGCTTATAATATTGTACTTGCTCAAAATGGGTTCGTACCAATATTAAAGAATGGCTGTTAAAATAACTATTGCTTTACCTAGTGCGGGCATATCTGCCCCGGGGCATAGACTCTAACTATCGTTAAAAACACCACAATACTTCCTACATGCACTTTGCAACTTTTTTAACCTTGAATAAATCTAGTGACAACACCCGGTAATCAGATCACATGACATCCACATGTCAGATCACATGACATCCACTCGTCAGATCACATGACATCCACATATCAGGACACATGACATCCACATGTCAGATCACATGTCATCCACATGTCAGATCACATGACATCCACATGTCAGATCACATGACATCCACATGTCAGATCATATGACATCCACATGTACGACCGCAATGGCTTGTTTACATCCCAACAGTAACTTACATCACGTGCAATATCGATCTCATATCGATCTCATCTAAATCAATCAGGATTAATCAATGCCCGGTTATGTTTCATCTGTTGTTATGTTGACATATGTGATGTCATCGGGATGTGGTGTCATCGGGATGTGATGTCATCGGGATGGGATTTTTATCGCGATGTGATGTCATCGTGATGTGATGTCAGCGTGATGTGCTGTTCTGCGACATACAATGCGTTGACAGTTCACCTGACAGATCCATTTCAATCTATTATCACATCTTCACCTGCCCTCGTGTGGATATGATCCACTATCTCATTCAAATACTCGTTTGTATTGAACGATTTATGACGGAGCAACATCCCCACCCGACATGGATTAAAATAACAAGAAGACATTTTGTCTCTACGACTTTAGATCAATTAATTTTTAATAAGAGGCATTAATTTTATTAGAGGAGTCCATTAGCATAAAAGGTGGGGGGTGGGGGGGTGGGGGCGCATACATATTTAACTATGGTTTATGTCACTGTAATGGTATTACATCGCATGACATAATAATCAGGTATGACACCATGTATGACAGAATGTCAAGTATGATACCATGTATGACAGAATGTCTGGTACGACACCATGTATGACACAATGTCAAGCTGACATCGTGTAAGACAACATGTCTTGGATTGTGCGTGGTATCGCAGACGCCAGCGTGTATGGCATAAAGCTATACATGTCTGACATGTCATGACATGACACTGACATTGTTTTCTCAGTGCTAAAATATCATCTTTTAAAAAGATTTGTACATTCATTTAGCAGCTCGTTCAACTCTGAAAAAATTTTACCCAGAATCACTCAGAAACAGTTAATTAACTCTGATGCCTATCACTGCAGTGTGTCAGTGGAGATATGTCAGTGTGTCATTGGAGATGTGTCAGTGGAGATATGTCAGTGTGTCATTGGAGATGTGTTAGCGTATCATTGGAGATGTGTGTGCGTGTTAGTGGAGATGTGTCAGTGTGTCGGTGTGTCACACTCTCCTGTCAAAACTTTACTCCTCACACTCTCCTGTCAAACTTTACCCCTCACACTTTCCTGTCACAACTTTACTCCTCACACCTTCCTGTCAAACTTTACCCCTCACACTTTCCTGTCACAACTTTACTCCTCACACCTTCCTGTCAAACTTTACCCCTCACACTTTCCTGTCACAACTTTACTCCTCACACTTTCCTGTCCAACTTTACTCCTCACAATTTCCTGTCAAATTTTACCCCTCACACTTTCCTGTCAAAACTTTACCCCTCACACCCTCCTGTCAAAACTGTACTCCTCACACTTTCCTGTCACAACTTTACCCCTCACACTTTCCTGTCACATCTTTACTCCTCACAATTTCCTGTCACAACTGTATTCCTCACACTTTCCTGTCAAACTTTACCCCTCACACTTTCCTGTCACAACTTTACTCCTCACACTTTCCTGTCAAACTTTACCCCTCACACTTTCGTGTCACAACTTTACTCCTCACACTTTCCTGTCAAAGTTTACCCCTCACACTTTCCTGTCACAACTTTACCCCTCACACTTTCCGTCACAAATTTATTCCTCACACTTTCCTGTCACAACTTTACTCCTCATACTCTCCTGTCAAAACTTTACCCCTCACACTCTCCTGTCACAACTTTACTCCTCACACTCTCCTGTCACAACTTTACTCCTCACACTCTCCTGTCACAACTTTACTCCTAGCACTCTGCTGTCGAAACTTTACTCGACACACTTTACTGTCAAATGACAACGTGCTATTAAATTAATGTCAATTTTACAGCCCATCTGTGGGGTGGTTAAAAACAATCCATAATTTATTTCCTTGATTAGACTCAGCCAATTAGGCTATCATTATAATAGATAGCGTATTTATATATACGAGGGAAAGGGAACAGAGAGAGAGAGAGAGGGAGAGAGGGAAGACAGATAGGAGACGGGCGCATTCTTATTAAACCGTCGTCAAGTCCAGGCCGGACGGTGTAATGGCAAGCAGACTCACCCCCGGGGGCGCCATTACCAGGATGAAGGAGTGCAGCATCTTTCTGTCGAGTGACCTCAATTGTCGATGTCTAAAAATTTTATTGGGGGGGGGGAGGGGGTGATGTCCTCCTTTAATTTCTCTTTTTTATTGCAGATTCGGTGTCTTTTTCATGCAGTGGTGCTTTGATTAATTTTTTTTTTAAAATCACACTTCAAGGATCCAAAAAAACACCTTTCGAATATACAGTCGCCCCTCGCCACTTCGCCCCTCGCCACTTAACTCCATCGCGTTTTCTCTTCAAATATAACATGTATTCATTAAAAAAACTGATCGAAATAGTGAAAATTGATATCACATATCCACTTTGTATCATGATATAAGATAAGATAAGATTACTTTATTGATCCTTTATTGATCCAAATAAATGGAAATTGTTTGTTTTTTTAAAATTACATTTTCAGAACATAAAAGAAATAAATATTTATAATACTTTACAAGTATAAGCATTTTAACACAGGACATCGGACACATGTATTTTCTGGCATATAAATGCGTATGAAATTTATGTTGTCGTTTTCCGTTTCGCTTCGTGCAGAGGTTCTAATTCAGTGGTTCTCAGCCTTCCGAACGCCGCGACCCTTTCATACAGCTCCTCATGTTGTGGCGACCCCCAGCCACAGATGGTCTTAGGCGACCCCTGAGAAAAGGTCGTGCAACCCCCAATGGGGATTGCGACCCACAGGTTGAGAGACGCTGTTCTCATTCTTGTGACATCTGCTCATGGCCACTTACCCCTCTCTCGCTCTCTCCCTCTCTCTCTCTCTCTTTCTCTCTCTTTTCTCTATCTCCACTCCCTCCCCCTTTCCATCCACGCTGGACCAGCACAGTGTCGTAGCGAGCTTAACTCGCGCCCAGGGCACAATACCTTTTTAGCGCCCCCCATTCGAAAACCAAACAATATTATATGTAAAATATACCATTTGGCGCCCCTTTGTGAGTAGCGCCCGGGGCATGATGCCCCCCGGGCATGATGCCCCCCTTGCCCCCCTCGCTACGCCACTGGACCAGCACCTCCTCGGATCAAACCTCAGAGTACGCGTTCCTTTGTTAATGGACGGCATCTTCTCTACTTCCTGTAACTGAACTCTTCATGTGCAGTTTTCTGCTTCTCTATAACAGAATCATGTTACTTAACATAACCCATAGCCGAGTTCAGAATAAGCACATATGCGTTGTATGAGGTGGTCCTGGTCGATTTTACACTGACGAGGTAAAGAAATATGTAATACCGGAAGTAGGACCGGGTGCATTTTTTTTACACCGGTTTCGGATATTTGCGGGTCCGGGTATTTGGAGAGCGAATACCCGTGGGTCCGAGTGTTAATAAAAAAAAGTGTTAACTTCTCATTTTCTATAATGTTCAACGAAAGCTACTGCCCTATGTTGTAGTGAGAGTGCACTGCCCTGTGTCGCAGTGAGAGGGCATTGCCCTAAATCGCAGTGAGAGTGGACTACCCTATGTCGTAGTGAGCGTGCATTGCCCTATGTCGTAGTGAGCGTGCATTGCCCTATGTCGTAGAGAGAGTGCATTGCCTTATGTCGTAGTGAGAGTGCATCGCCCTATGTCGTATTGAGCGTGCACCGCCCTATGTCGTAGTGAGCGTGCACTGCCCTTTGTCGTAGTGAGCGTGCATCGCCCTATGTCGAAGTGAGCGTGCATTGACTTCGTCAACCTCTTGTGTCAAGAACAAACTCCAGTGATAGGAACAGGCCCGTTCCCGGATCCCGGAACATAGATGACGTTGAACAACAACAACAAAAAATCCGTGGACTGAGAAGATGCCGTCGTTCATTTTATAACGAAGACTTACAACACAACCGTCGCAGTATAACGAAAATAGCAAACCTTTTTTACCGGAGTTCAGAGGTCACGCAGGAAGCTCGCTGTGTCACAGGGGAACGCGAACAATAACAACACTGAGTAGTAGTCGCCTCCCCTAGGAGAATTTATTTTTTACCTGGGTTCACACGTGACGCATGACAGCCATTTTTTGTCCACTCAGTACTATAAATATAAAACATGTGGAGTTTGGGGTGGGGGGGGGGGGGAAGCGGTTGTGACGAGGGAGCCGGACACACCAGAAACAAAATATATACAAGAGATAACTGCTACGGTGTCATAGTTCTTTCAGATTTCAAACTTTTAGAAGGTTTTTGTTTGTTTTTTTTTAAATATTATTGCTTAGATAAGGACTATTTATGCCCCCCCCCCCAAAGCTCCAACCTCCCACCACACCCCCCTCTTAACTTAAAAAAAATCTAATGCTATTGCACCTCAAACATGTTTGGTGCGCACTTTCCTGACATCTTCTCATAAGTTCAAACTCTGCACGTTTTTGGTGCGTGGAAGATGGGTCAGCACTAGTTTCAATTTCTCAATGCAATACAAACGCTGCTCTATGGTAGCCACATCAGCGACAGTACAAGTGTCTGTAAGTAAATGTAGCTGCTACCATTCTACCGTTCAACCACTTCGTGGTTTCCTGCTAAAATACAGTTTTACCCCATTTCTTGTATACGCCCTTGGGTTTACGATAAGAAATAAGACAAGTCTTCAATACTTAGCAAATTCCAATGGACTACGATTTATCGATTGTTTTGTCACGTGATAAGCGTAAGTACGAGTAAGACTTCCGGTAGGCTGTCTGCAACACACTAGTCGCTCACAAATTTTTCTTCAAACAACTTTCTTCCTTTAATCATAACTGAATCATAATTATTGTCACATTTTTGAATGTCATTTAAAGAAACGCGTGTATTCAAGAATATTTTGAAAAGTAAAATATTTAATTAACACTGGGGAAGCGCTGATGGAGACAAACATTTTGCTTTAGAATTAATGATAATGGCAACGGCTGATTAGCTGTTATGTGTTGTTATGTGTTGTTGTGTGTAGCAGAAAGCCTACCAATGGCTGGTACGCATCACGTGATAAAACAAGGAAGTGACTCATCGTAGTCCATTGTTACAACTTTTTGCTACAGAAAATGGGTTAATAACGTATTAATTTAAATTTTACTAATTTAATATTATTTGTGACAGTAGTTAAGCGGTAGACGGAGGTCGTCGGCCACGTAGTTATGACAACGTGAAATTTACGTGACGATACGTGACAGGGGCAGACGTGTCCGACAGAGATATCATTCAGATATCACAATGCGAGTTATCTTCGACGGAGCGTTTAACAATATACAAGAATATCGCCGGCGCTCGCGTGCACCGGTTGGTGAGTGCAAACAGCCCCCCACCGACCTGGTGGATTGCTAGCGCAGCGAGACAGCTGCCGCGCGTGGCTGAAACAGCTCTATGGCCTGAGGGGTGGGGGGGGGGCTTGGTGGGGGGGGGACAACTAAAATTAGCCGCGCTGCCCCACCCCTCCAACGCTCACTCTACTTTTTCAACTCCTGTGGGCCTGGTCTCACAAATAACTAATTCTGACTGGAAGTCGGGGAGGCTGTGTGTGAAGTTGTATGTTCCTTTGACATGACCGAAGCTATTTTGATATGACGTCACGCGTCACAACACTTACCCGTATTCCTTGTTTATTGCTGGGAGACATCGGCGTAGAGGTTAATTATTTTTTTGTTTAAAACTTTCTTCTCCAGAGTTATCTTCTCCTTGGATTAAACTCGAAGTAACTTCCGTTTGCCAAGTAAGTTTCGCTTTCTCTGTTGTTGTTGATTGTCAAGCCTTGCCCCCTGTTTCCCCCCCCCCCACCCCCTCCCCCCCCCCACATGACGCTATGTTACATTTATTTCGTGTTTTATTACAAATAATATATTTTAATTGATTGAATCTGTGAACGGTGAAGAAAGCATTGTTTCTTGGTGGCAACGAAAGTAGAATATTATTTTAAAAAACAAAACAACAACAACTGATCTTCAAAATCTGGTACTCAAAATAACTCGAAATCAGAACACTGTAGTAATAGTTAAGTAGTAATCATGTTTCTTCCAATAGCTCAGTAGTCAAATTTATTACCTTGCAAATATCCACACAGCCTCTAACTGTACTACCCACCGATAAGAGATATTTGATAGATGAAACTATATATATATATATATATATATATATATATATATATATATACATCTACATATATATGATAGTACCGTACAATTTCTTTCTTCATAACAATACACCTTTACTGTGAGGTATACAAAACACTTTGTCGGCGGCAATCCATCTTTACAACTACATTTATGAATGCCGACTTGACCCTCGGTGTACTATTACTACACGAGGATTGTGATCAGCGACACAAGGATTGTGATCAGCGACACAAGGATTGTGATCAGCGACACAATGATTGTGATCAGCGACACAAGGATTGTGATCAGCGACACAATGATTGTGATCAGCGACACAATGATTGTGATCAGCGGTACAATGATTGTGATCAGCGGCACAATGATTCTGATCAGCGGCACAATGCCTGTGATCAAGCGCGCAATGATCGTGAGGTTAGCAAGGCGAGATCTATGTGACGGTGTAAGAGGTCTGTGAGCACAAAATGAGATACACAAATGAAACGCGCTGGCTTAAGTATACAGTATAATCCTTTATTTGTCAACCTAACAGCCATCTCCCCCCCCCCCCCCCCCCGCAAAATGTTTTATTGCTTTCGCGTTGTATTGTTATTTTTGTGGTGTGTGTGTGTGTGTTGGCGTGAGCGCGTGAGCTGCGGCTATAAATAGACGGCCTTGACAGTGACATACAGCACACGATCGGCTGTGGACCTATAGGAAGATGTATTATAATATTACCTAAACAATACAACTACTGGGATCGAATGTCTGAAGATGTCAGGTTTTGACGCAGGACAATGCGAAGTGGAACCTTAGTCGCCATCCAGTGGATGACATATCATCCTGTGCTATCTGTACGTAAATTTGGCGTGGCCTGCAGTCGTAAATCAAAGGATATAAAATACGATACCAAAAAAAATAAATCAATTTATGATTCAATCACACCTGTGGGCAGAGGCGGTTTCATAAAAGGGGGGGGGGGCGGGTGTGGAATGGTGGTGGGGCGAAGGGATGACTTAACATTTTTCCCCATCTCCCACTCTTCTTAAAAATTTTTTAAAAAAATGACAATAGCGGGTATCATTCAACCACCGGTTAGACGGAGTATGAATCGAGCATCGGAGTCGTATCTTTTGTAAGCGATACCAATAAGAGATTCGATTACGTGTATATCTCTGGAACATATTTTTGTTTAAAATCTTCATCCTACTAGAGCGGTCAGTCATCCTACAAGAGTAGTCAGTCGTCCCACAAAGGTAGTCAGTCATCCCACAAGATTAGTCAGTCATCCTACAACAGTAGTCAGTCATCCCACAAGAGTAGTCAGTAATCCCACAAGAGTAGTCAGTAATCCCACAAGATTAGTCAGTAATCCCACAAGATTAGTCAGTCATCCTACAACAGTAGTCAGTCATCCCACAAGAGTAGTCAGTTATCCCACAAGAGTAGTCAGTAATCCCACAAGATTAGTCAGTCATCCCACAAGATTAGTCAGTCATCCCACAACAGTAGTCAGTCATCCACAAGATTAGTCAGTCATCCCACAACAGTAGTCAGTCATCCCACAAGATTAGTCAGTCATCCTACAACAGTAGTCAGTCATCCCACAAGATTAGTCAGTCATCCTACAACAGTAGTCAGTCATCCCACAAGAGTAGTCAGTCATCCCACAAGAGTAGTCAGTCATCCCACAAGATTAGTCAGTCATCCCACAACAGTAGTCAGTAATCCCACAAGATTAGTCAGTCATCCCACAACAGTAGTCAGTCATCCCACAAGATTAGTCAGTCATCCCACAACAGTAGTCAGTCATCCCACAAGATTAGTCAGTCATCCCACAAGAGTAGTCAGTCATCCCACAAGATTAGTCAGTCATCCCACAACAGTAGTCAGTAATCCCACAACAGTAGTCAGTCATCCCACAAGAGTAGTCAGTCATCCCACAAGATTAGTCAGTCATCCTACAACAGTAGTCAGTCATCCCACAAGAGTAGTCAGTAATCCCACAAGAGTAGTCAGTAATCCCACAAGATTAGTCAGTCATCCTACAACAGTAGTCAGTCATCCCACAAGAGTAGTCAGTAATCCCACAACAGTAGTCAGTCATCCCACAAGAGTAGTCAGTAATCCCACAAGAGTAGTCAGTCATCCCACAAGAGTAGTCAGTCATCCCACAAGATTAGTCAGTCATCCTACAACAGTAGTCAGTCATCCCACAAGAGTAGTCAGTTATCCCACAACAGTAGTCAGTCATCCCACAAGAGTAGTCAGTAATCCCACAACAGTAGTCAGTCATCCCACAAGAGTAGTCAGTAATCCCACAAGAGTAGTCAGTCATCCCACAAGAGTAGTCAGTAATCCCACAAGATTAGTCAGTCATCCTACAACAGTAGTCAGTCATCCCACAAGATTAGTCAGTAATCCCACAACAGTAGTCAGTCATCCACAAGAATAGTCAGTCATCCCACAAGATTAGTCAGTCATCCTACAACAGTAGTCAGTCATCCCACAAGAGTAGTCAGTCATCCCACAAGATTAGTCAGTCATCCTACAAGATTAGTCAGTCATCCCACAAGAGTAGTCAGTCATCCCACAAGAGTAGTCAGTCATCCTACAACAGTAGTCAGTCATCCTACAAGATTAGTCAGTCATCCCACAAGAGTAGTCAGTCATCCTACAAGAGTAGTCAGTCATCCTACAAGATTAGTCAGTCATCCTACAACAGTAGTCAGTCATCCCACAAGATTAGTCAGTCATCCTACAACAGTAGTCAGTCATCCCACAAGAGTAGTCAGTCATCCCACAAGATTAGTCAGTCATCCCACAAGAGTAGTCAGTCATCCCACAAGATTAGTCAGTCATCCCACAAGATTAGTCAGTCATCCCACAAGAGTAGTCAGTCATCCCACAAGAGTAGTCAGTCATCCTACAACAGTAGTCAGTCATCCTACAAGATTAGTCAGTCATCCCACAAGAGTAGTCAGTCATCCTACAAGAGTAGTCAGTCATCCCACAAGATTAGTCAGTCATCCCACAAGAGTAGTCAGTCATCCCACAAGATTAGTCAGTCATCCTACAACAGTAGTCAGTCATCCCACAACAGTAGTCAGTCATCCCACAAGAGTAGTCAGTAATCCCACAAGATTAGTCAGTCATCCTACAACAGTAGTCAGTCATCCCACAAGATTAGTCAGTCATCCCACAACAGTAGTCAGTCATCCCACAAGAGTAGTCAGTCATCCCACAAGATTAGTCAGTCATCCCACAAGAGTAGTCAGTCATCCCACAAGATTAGTCAGTCATCCTACAAGATTAGTCAGTCATCCCACAAGAGTAGTCAGTCATCCCACAAGAGTAGTCAGTCATCCTACAACAGTAGTCAGTCATCCTACAAGATTAGTCAGTCATCCCACAAGAGTAGTCAGTCATCCTACAAGAGTAGTCAGTCATCCTACAAGATTAGTCAGTCATCCCACAAGAGTAGTCAGTCATCCCACAAGATTAGTCAGTCATCCTACAACAGTAGTCAGTCATCCTACAACAGTAGTCAGTCATCCCACAAGAGTAGTCAGTAATCCCACAAGATTAGTCAGTCATCCCACAACAGTAGTCAGTCTTGTCCTTTCCAAACTCCATCTTTATTGTGCGCGGGAGTATTAAAAAATATTACAATAGTCTTTTGCTTCAAGTCAACAAAAATGTACAACCCCCCCCCTCCCCTCCCCCTGGGGGGTAAACCCTCCCTATAAGGACATTGCCTGAACTGTTTATGATATCTTCACCGTGCATCCTATTCTATTTTACTGCATCCGCCACTCGGGGCGCTGTCGGAAGAGGTGCGTGATGAGTGCGTTGGTGTTCAATATGAGAAGTCGTCTTAGGATTCAAATGAAAAGCAACTGGAAGAAAAAATATTTTTTTTAAAAAAAAGGGGGGGGGGGCGAGGGGGAGAGAAAAGAAGGGGGATAAAAAAAGGGTTGGGGGAGAGATAACCGATGCAAAGCAAATTGAGTTTCCAAGTCAACAGCTTGAGGTCATCGACTTTTGAAACAATGGTTCTCAAATTCTGTGTTAGGAACACAACCGTTTAACTTGTAATCCATAATTAGTTATTCACTCAAACGTTAAAGACGCTTTCTGTACCCCAGAAATACGACCAAACCAAGAACTACTCAATTAGAGTCATTAGATTAATGTGAGAACACCTGATTGTGGGGGGGGGGGGGAATCAGGAAGACAATAACTATTCACGTCTATGCCCCGTGGCAGAAGACCGTAAAGCTGGTTACTCTCAAAGCAATCTATCTATTCATCTTTAGTGGCCTGGCAGAACCCTTGATCGCGAGCTCTGTATCCTCTCTTGTTACTCTCAAAGCAAGAAAACCCAAATCCCTCTTTAGTGGTCAGGGAGTTACAGTGTAAAATATGATACTCTCGAAGCATACAGATGTATATCTTTAGTGGCCTGGCAGAACCCTTGATCGCGAGCTCTGTATCCTCTCTTGTTACTCTCAAAGCAAGAAAACCCAAATCCCTCTTTAGTGGTCAGGGAGTTACAGTGTAAAATATGATACTCTCGAAGCATACAGATGTATATCTTTAGTGGCCTGGCAGAACCCTTGATCGCGAGCTCTGTATCCTCTCTTGTTACTCTCAAAGCAAGAAAACCCAAATCCCTCTTTAGTGGTCAGGGAGTTACAGTGTAAAATATGATACTCTCGAAGCATACAGATGTATATCTTTAGTGGCCTGGCAGAACCCTTGATCGCGAGCTCTGTATCCTCTCTTGTTACTCTCAAAGCAAGAAAACCCAAATCCCTCTTTAGTGGTCAGGGAGTTACAGTGTAAAATATGATACTCTCGAAGCATACAGATGTATATCTTTAGTGGCCTGGCAGAACCCTTGATCGCGAGCTCTGTATCCTCTCTTGTTACTCTCAAAGCAAGAAAACCCAAATCCCTCTTTAGTGGTCAGGGAGTTACAGTGTAAAATATGATACTCTCGAAGCATACAGATGTATATCTTTAGTGGCCTGGCAGAACCCTTGATCGCGAGCTCTGTATCCTCTCTTGTTACTCTCAAAGCAAGAAAACCCAAATCCCTCTTTAGTGGTCAGGGAGTTACAGTGTAAAATATGATACTCTCGAAGCATACAGATGTATATCTTTAGTGGCCTGGCAGAACACTTGATCGCGAGCTCTGTATCCTCTCTTGTTACTCTCAAAGCAAGAAAACCCAAATCCCTCTTTAGTGGTCTGGGAGTTACAGTGTAAAATATGATACTCTCGAAGCACACAGATGTATATCTTTAGTGGCCTGGCAGAACCCTTGATCGCGAGCTCTGTATCCTCTCTTGTTACTCTACAAGCAAAGAGCAGATCTATCTTGTGCTTGGTATCCCGTCTCCGTGTGCTTATCTCAACTGTAGGCCAATAGGATATCATAAAATAAGAATCAGTGTCAGAATTTTTAGAATTTTGATTTCTTTAACTCGGGTGATTGAACCGTTAACCTTCTGTCTTTGGACATTAGTCAGAGGCGTAGCTTAAGGGAAGCAGGGAAAAATGAGAAAGAATGGGACAGATGTCCCGGGCGCCAGACTTGTCAAAATGTGCTTTGATATTATTTTATTGATGAACATAATGGCATTGAGAGTTGAAAAAAAATTAATTAGCACGCGCTTTAAAATGAATATTGTCCCCGGGCGCCAAACACTCTAGTCACGCCTCTGACATAAGTTGCTTTTTTTTCTTATTTTTAAAATCGCGACTTCGGAATCGTTCCTGAAACACAATCAACCAATCAGCTGGACTGTTAGTAACAACACCCCCCGGGGCGAAGTGACTCCATCTGAAGCAGCGATACAATTAGAAAAGATAAATGACGTCATCAGCGTGATTTGTTTTCAAATATTTCATCTTTCGGATGATACCCTCAATCATGATGGAAATCTCTTTGACCAGTCAGATATCTCAAACACACGGCGTCTGGGGGTGGGGATGTGGCAGGGGGGCGTTTCAGATCACAAGGCTTTGATAGAGATGAAAAGCGGTTTACTTTGTAACAATGAGTTGTTTTGTGGGTTTTTTGTTGTTTTTTTTTGTTGTTTTTTTGTTACTTGTTAACATTTGCCGTTGTAGCTGAGGGTACCTGGTATCGACCAGAGGGGAAAAAAATCGACCTTCAGGTAGAAATGATCGAGTACTTAAACCAAGCATCCTTGTTGCACCTTTGTTTACGTGCCCCCCCACCACCCACCGCCACTCCCCCACCCAGTGGCGTAGTGAGGGGGGCAAGGGAGGTCATCATGCCTCGGGCGCTACTCACAAAGGGGCGCCAAATGGTATATTTTACTATAATATTGTATGGTTTTCGAATAGGGTGCGGGGCGCTAAAAAGGTATCGGGGGCCGCTAAAAAGGTGTTGTGCCCCGGGCGCGAGTTAAGCTCGCTACGCCACTGCCCCCACCCCACTCTCACAAGCAAACCAAGGGGTTACAGATAATCTAAACATGTTCGTGATATCGATCTGTTGTAGATTAAAAAAAAAAAAACAGGACGCTGAGATCAATGCGGTTATTGCGGCCATGTACGGTACATGGTTTATTTGAACAAACGAAGAAAAAAAACGTAAACATTGGAGGTTAACAGGAGCGATCAGTTGTGTCCATGACCTCAGCTCCGAGATCTACACCAGACCCCATTCTTGTATCCGCATTATTGTATCCACATTCTTATAACAGCATTCTTGTATCCATGTAATTGCATCCATTTCTTCTATCAGATTATGTATCCGCATTATTGAATTCACATTCTTGTATCCTTATTCTTGTATCCAAATCCTCGTATCCACACTCTTGTATCCATATTTTGGCATCCACCAACGCGAGGATCAACAGTGTCTGAAAAGGGGTCGCTTGTTCCGATTTGCCACGTGAACCCTTTAAATTTGATCGACGTGAGACGCCCTTGATGGATGCTGAGTTTTAGTAACAGAATGGTCTGTGAGCTTGCTTCAAGCTGTACAGCTGTCAGGGGCGGACCATTCACCCCTTCCTGAATCTTAATCAGATGCATCAAGGGAGGAAGAAAGTTCTCATGTTTTCACAAGCACGTGAGGTGTTTGTTTTACTTGCTACTCATTTATGTCAGGGATTCTCAATCCACTATTTGAGACCCATAGTACGCACAACGCTGACATAAGAATAATTGAATCGCGCACCGATTAATTAAGGAGATAGTTAATTATAATTTTTTTTTTTTTGCGCACCTTCCATACTCGGAAGTCGTAAGGTACGACGAATTGTTCGCCGGTACATTGGTTGGTGTCTGCCGTGGCGTGTGTCGCGCGCTCGTTCGGGAGGCGCTGGTTTTTTGTGAAATGCGCGCACCGGCTACACACAACTGTTGAGCTTGCGTGAGCAGACGGACACCAAGTTTTGCGTGACGGGTGTACGGAAAAAACAAGAAAGGAGCAAAACACCAGGGGAGTGGGGGGAGGGAGGGGGCTCTTCGGTGCGGGAAGGACTTTTTTGTGCGCATCACAAGATGATGTTATTTTTTTTCGGTTTCATTTTTAACACGTATAGATGTGATTAATGTAGACCGCTTGTTCGTGATTACAGGTAGTTGGAAGTTCAGACATGTGCGTAGTTTGGTTGATAATTTAGATTAGTTCTTTAGCGGGTTTGGAGATTTCAAATAAAAACTACGCCACTGGCTTAGGGCAGTGGCGTAGTGAGGGGGGGCAAGGGGGGCATCATGCCACGGGCGCTACTCACAATGGGGCGCCAAATGGTATATTTTACTATAATATTGTATGGTTTTCGAATAAGGGAGGGGCGCTAAAAGGGTATTGGGGGGCGCTAAAAAGGTATTGTGCCCCGGGCGCGAGTTAAGCTCGCTACGCCACTGGCTTAGGGTTAACATTGTTGAAGACAATTGAGATTATGATTTTAGGTTTCCAATCTTATAGAAAAAAGCAAGTTCCAAGACTCTTAGATGATGAAGCGAATCCGTCTGAAATACTGGAGATGATTTATTGTATGTGACAGGTCACATGCTTCACTTGTGACAGAGTTGGTGAGACAGAAAGACCTGACGTGACAGACAGATCTAGTGAGACAGACAGAGCCGGTGAGACAGAAAGAGCTGGCGTGACAGAAAGAGCTGTTGTGACGGAGCTGGTGCGTAAAGCTGGTTTCACAGAGTTGGTGTGACAGTGCTGAAGTGGACGCAGTTAGTTCGACAGTGCTGGTGTGACAGAGTTGATAGGTTAACGCTAATAGATTTCATCGGCTGATGTTGATGCACTAGGACTGATTTCTAGAGTTGATGTAATAGATTTCATCGGCTGAGGTTGATGCACTAGGACTAATTTCTAGAGTTGATGTAATAGATTTCATCGGCTGAAGTTGATGCACTAGGACTAATTTCTAGAGTTGATGTAATAGATTTAATCGGCTGAGGTTGATGCACTAGGACTAATTTCTAGAGTTGATGTAATAGATTTCATCGGCTGAAGTTGATGCACTAGGACTAATTTCTAGAGTTGATGTAATAGATTTAATCGGCTGAGGTTGATGCACTAGGACTAATTTCTAGAGTTGATGTAATAGATTTCATCGGCTGAGGTTGATGCACTAGGACTGATTTCTAGAGTTGATGTAGTAGATGGGTTTGATGTGCAAGCGTCTAACTGTCTACGCCATACTCTGTGGGCAAGATAGAGCAAGGAGTAGACAACCAACGGCCCGCGGGCCAAAAGCGGCCCGCTATAATGTTTTAATGGAAACTCGTGAAATGTTGTCGTAAAATATCTTCAATTAAATGAATATCTGTGGAAGTCCTTGAAATATTATTATAAAATTATTATATTTTTCTCATCCGGTTTAGCCAAGTACACTGCAGAAGTTTGAACACTTTAACATGTGCCTAAGTCCCTTAATTAAACAACACAAACTATGAAATTTATCACATTTTATAGACGAAAAGAAAATATGAACTCGATCATCTCAAAATGTGTATTTTGTGATTTAAGTACTTTTAGCACTAGGGCCTTCAAAAAATATACAAAAAAAAAAAAAAAACAGAAAATTTAATAATTACTCCCTCGCTTTTTTTCCCGTACTGAACTCGGGGAAATTTTCACAGTCAAACCAAAACTCCAGGTTCCTAGAATATTATCATGCGGCCCGACACAAAGATAAATAAATAACAAATCCTATACGGCCCTCTGCATGAGAAAATGGGACCGAACCTTAAGCTTAAGCTTCTACTCAAGGATTATTGTGATAGACTGGAAGTGTTGTGGGCTCTTGTTCAATCCTAGACTCTTGGGCAAAGACATTGAATTGGGCCCTATAGACATGGACCCTATAGACATGGACCCTATAGACATGGACTCTATAGACATGGACGCTGTAGACATGAACCCTATAGACATGCACCCTATAGACATGGACCCTATAGAAAAGACATTTAATTGGACCCTATAGACATGGACACTATAGAAAAGACATTTAATTGAACCCTATAGACATGGACCCTATAGGCATGGACTCAATAGGCATTGGCCTTATAGACTTGGACCCTATAGACATGGACACTATAGAAAAGACATTGAATTGGACCCTATAGACATGGACCCTATAGACATGGAACCTATAGTCATGGACCATTATTTTTCCCTGGTCATATATGGATATATATATATATATAGAGAGAGAGAGAGGGATGAAGAGAGAGAGAAAGAGAGAGAGATATGCGTGTGTGTAGAGTGTACACCATTGTACAGGCTCCGACTCGGGCTCCCACTGACCTGCTTCCACGCTATGCGCTAAGCTATGCATTAAGACTCCCGTCACCATTTCTTTAAATATGCACCACAACAAGCGAGGCGTCTTTAATCCATAACTGGATCTTTAAACAGGGAAAAAAAAAACTGTGTCGTTACCTGCTTCTGTTAAGATGCCTGGAATGTAATCCCACCTGTCCCTAGCTATTGTGCAGTCGTGGTATTGATCGCACTCACCTGGTGTGGAAAGGACCCCTGGCGCACTGGCGAGATGACGTCACATAACCCTCGCCGTATCGAGTTTCCGGTTATATTACTCTTGGCATTTGTAGCGGTGGTCAGAATGGCGTCATCAATATCGGCTGTCCGTGGTTCGTGGCCGTGTTATTTAAGTGGACTCCATGGTGATAGAAAGATCGATAGATAGATAGATGGGTGGATGGATGAATGAATGGATGGATGGATGGATGGATGGACGGACGGACGGATGGATGGAAGGACGGATAGATAGATAGATTAATAGATGGATAGATGGATATATGAGTTAATGGTGTGTGATGGGTTGATCGAAGACAAAAATGTTGAACGCATCGGCGAAAAGCCTACATCAGCGAAAGCAAAAAGACATGTACATAATAATAAAGAAAAATTGGACTATATTGAAAAGAAAATCTTAAATTGGATTGACATTCTCAAAGTTAAAAATGTCACGTGATCATGACGTTTTTCACGTTGTTTGGTCTTCTGACTTAGAAGTGACTACTACGGTATCACCCCCACCCAATCCCACACCATCCCACCCCCTCATTCCTTATATCAAACCTCAGAGCGTCTATTAACAATGACGCAATGGATCGTTGGCACGATTACTTGAAGTACGATACATTGCTTGTCTTGTTTACGATACCTTGTCGGTTCGTCGACAGTCGTTGACAGTCGATAACCGATTGCCGTCTCCAATCAGTTCAGTGACTGTTGCACTGTCCATCATCTATCTATATCTATATCTATATCTATATCTATATCTAGTTTGTATCTGTAATGGTTTATTCGATTTTTTATTCCGGCTATGGCCAGTTTTCCTACTGATTGACGACCGACGTTATCGTGTATCTTGTAATGACAGGATCGATCCTTCCAATTAACTGGGGGGGGGGGTGGGGGGGAGGGACACTTCTCCCCACGAGGTATCGATACCCGAAAGCTACGGCACTCACTCGCGCTACCTATAAAGACGGTCAAGCGTGGTTAGATTTATGTGTCGGTATAAAGCTGTCAGCCATCACGTCAATGTCGACGGACAGCTAGTCTGCTGTACAGCTTTTGGAAAGAGGCACGGTTGTGTCTGTCTTTATAAAGATCGCCAAAGCGGGACTTTGTCTGTGTCGAAATAAATATGTCCTGTATAAATGTCAGTTATTGATATAAAGCTATCCAACAAAAATGTCAATTATTGCTATTATGTTATCCCAGAAAGAGTCAGTAATAGATGTCTTCCATGGATATCAGTTGTATATTGAAATATTTCCACCATAGATGTCACATGTAGATATAAATATATAGATGTCAGCTATTGATATGAAGCAGTCCACCATAGATGCCAGGTTTAGATATAAATATTTCCACCAAAGATGTGAGAGATATAAATATTTTCACCATAGATGTCACATATAGATATAAAGATTTCCACCAAAGATGTGAGAGATATAAATATTTTCACCAGAGATGTCACATATAGATATAAATGTTTGCACTATAGATATCACATATGATAAGAATATTTCCACCATGGATGTCACATTTGCACCCTAGATGTCACTTAGTTATGGGTATAAATATGTCTGCAATTGATATCAGTAAAGAATTTAAAAAAGCTGAGGTGATTGACCCCGGGGGGGGGGGGACTACTTGGGGCGGCTGAGTTGTTATCGAACAGAATGTTGACAGCCGAGTAATCGAACTTCCTCTGTCACATAAACAAACACGTCTGTTGTAATCGAATACCTCACCATCGTATCCCGGATCCGAAGCGATTGTTGCCGAGTCCCCGGATGTTGATTTTAAATCAATCGGCGCATTGTATTGCTTGCCGCAGAATCGATACTCGCAAAATGTTGAACAAAGAAGGTATCGAGTGTAGAGACACTTTTCTTTCCGGACATCTTAAATACCAAAATGAAATATGTTTTTCTTCTCATAGTGTTATTTTATGATTAATTGTTTGTTTGTGTGATTGTTGTTTGTCTGTCTTTTTTGTTTGTTTGTCTGTTTGTCTGTCTGTCTTTTTGGTTTGTTTGCTATTGTTATTGTTTTGTTTTTCAAATAACAACTTTGATGGGAAGACGACGGCACTGAAAAAAATAATTCACCTTCGTTCTGTTGCTCACTATGCAGTAATAGGGACTGGTGATTTTTTGGGGCCCAAGGATGCCGTCCCTCCCGCTCAGTTACGCCGATGTACATCACTCTCTTCTCAGCTTTGATAAATTCTTAAACCGCGGTCGTCTTCATTGAAACGTACGAATGACGTCCGAGTCGTACGGCTAAATAAAAACATAGGGTTTAATGGCACCGTCTGGCTAATGTCACCGTCTGGCTAATGTCACCAATAAGTTTTTAAATGCCATTTTCAAAGCCTTATAATGGGGCATCAACGCATCAGATCATTATTTTCTAGGATTATTTACTTGTCGAGGGCATAGCCCCACCCTTCCCCCCCCCCCCCAACCATTAATAACATTTCTACGTCACGTTCTTCCATTTCCAAATGGTTTCCTACGTCACTTCCTTTATCTACTGCTTGAAAGCGTAGTGGTCTACCTTTTTAGAGAGGGCAGATGTTTATTGTATGAAGAATGTACTCTCGCCACGATGTTTATATTAACAATGCATTTCTTGGCTGGCTGGTAAGGTAGAGGGGCTGGGGGGGGGGGGGGGTTGATTGGGGTTGGGGGAGCGGTCGTTGGATGGCGTAGAGATTTGTCAGGGAGTTTATTTTTATCCCTTTTCGGAGTCGGGGTCGCAACATTTTCTCTTACAGAGACAGCAAATTAGCAACGTGTACATGAACATTTTATTTTAGATTCTCTGCCCACTGGCTTCCGAGAATTTAGTTATTTTTAGATTTGTAAATTTAGAATAGTCCAAATGCGTACGAATTTTCTTGGAATACGTTTTTTAAATGTAAATAAACAAATAATAGTGTTATCAGCATGTACGCAAATATATTGAAGACTCTAGAAATAGAATTTCTCTTCCCGTCAAATTATTGCTTAGCTTTGTCATTAACAGCTTTCGTCCATCGACGTAACGTCAATAGTCGATGTGTTGGGTGGGATGCGAGGGGATTGGAGAATAGTCAGGGAGCTGTTGATGACGCATACAACTTTAACAGTGTCACATCCTTGTTGCAGTTATTGCGATTTTGTATGTCACACGTGGTGATATGTCGCTAATCAAAAAAGATGTGAATTTTTCTTTTAAAAAGATGTGTTCCTGGAGAATGTGTGGGGGTGCGTAATGGGAAATGTCTGGGGCTGCAGAGTCGGGTGGTTCAAGGAAAGTGTCTGGGATGTGAAAAGGTTTAATGCGATGTTTTTTGTGTCCCGTCTGTAATTCACTGAGACAAAACTTACACATCATTTCTAAGATGGTCGCACCACGGTGCGGTCCTGCGCGGTGACGTACTGCGCTGCTCCTATCTAACGCTCACTCAGACACGTGTCGCAAAAAGGATATTACACTTGATGTCGATTTTCCCCAGACTGCTCTCAGAGGTTCTTATGTTGACGACTTGTCCCCCCCCCCCCCCCCCCGTTAGAGTAAATACCTCTGAAGTCAGCTTCCTGTTAGTTTAGACAGTAACTACTTATACGCATGAAGGCACTATGCTGCAAACGCGATACGTTGAATAGTTGGAATAGGGGAGTGGACTGCGAACGCTTTAAACGCAATGTGACAATGGTTGGAATAGAACTGGGAAAATTACTTAGGACATGTAGCTATCCATTAACTGCCGATTACGATTGCATTATGTTCTCTAACTACCACCAATATACAGAATGCTAATCAAGTGGGTCTGGAAATTTCACAGGAAAGCAAGATACAGAAATAATGATTTATTAATTAATTATTTTTTTTTTACGATTCGTTAGTGTGGGCTATACAAGTGTATTTTGGGTGAAGCGCATTCAAGAAGTAGCCTCTATATGTCAATGTCTCCTAGTGTGGTTATAACGCAAGGGGGAAATCACTGGTCCTGACGTGCGATAGGGAGTTGTCCTTTCACATATGTCACAGTAGTGGGCCGTGGTGCTCACGTGCGTTCACGGGAGGTTAAACGACTGGGAAGCTGGGGGGGGGGGGGAATAAACAGGGATGACGAGTGAGGGAAAGGGCAAGGAGGATATAGCCTCAAAGAAAAATGCTAACAAGGGCTGTATGGGAATGAAATGAGGATTTTCAGAGAATTGTCTTCCTCTTTAAACACACTATTGGCGAAGATAGAATAGGAATAAAAGACGCGAGATGAAGAGAAAAAAAGGAGAAATGGATATTTTTAAAATTTTATTTTGTTTGAGGGGGTTGGGGGCGAATTCATGTCTAAGGAGTTACAGTGGCATAAAAACTTGATAAGAGGGAGAGAATTAATCGGTGCTGTGAGATCAATACAGAAGATTGGGAGATTCAATGCTAAGAAATGCACTGTGGGTTGTTGTTGAAGAAAAAAATATGTAGAGAGATATAGAGAACAAAAAATAGATTGGGATCGGACAGTTGCTATATTAATACAAAATGTATTCTTGTTGTGTCGGCGGGACACACCAGAAATGCCTCTGACGCCAATACGTGGCTACGGATTTACTTGTATAAGATAGATAAGATAAGATATATAAGATAAGATAGATAAGATAAGATTGATATGATAAGATAGATAAGATAGGATAGATAAGATAAGATAGATAAGATAAGATAGATAAGATAAGATAGATAAGATAAGATAGATAAGATAAGATAGATAAGATAAGATAGATAAGATAAGATAGATAAGATAAGATAGATAAGATAAGATAAGATAGATAAGATAAGATAGATAAGATAAGATAGATAAGATAGATACGATAAGATATATAAGATAAGATAGATATGATAGGATAGATAAGATAGGATAGATAAGATAGGATAGATAAGATAGGATAGATAAGATAGGATAGATAAGATAGGATAGATAAGATAAGATAGACAAGATAGATAAGATAAGATAGATAAGATAAGATAGATAAGATAAGATAGATAAGATAAGATAGATAAGATAAGATAGATAAGATAAGATAGATAAGATAAGATAGATAAGATAAGATAGATAAGATAAGATAGATAAGATAAGATAGATAAGATAAGATAGATAAGATAAGATAGATAAGATAAGATAGATAAGATAAGATAGATAAGATAAGATAGATAAGATAAGATAGATAAGATAAGATAGATAAGATAAGATAGATAAGATAAGATAGATAAGATAAGATAGATGAGATAAGATAGATGAGATAAGATAGATGAGATAAGATATATAAGATAAGATAGATGAGATAAGATAGATGAGATAAGATAGATGAGATAGATAAGATAAGATATATAAGATAAGATATATAAGATAAGATAGATAAGATAAGATAGATAAGATAAGATAGATAAGATATATAAGATAAGATTGATAAGATAAGATTGATAAGATAGATAAGATAAGATAGATAAGATAGATAAGATAAGATAGATAAGATAAGATAGATAAGATAAGATAGATAAGATAAGATAGATAAGATAGATAAGATAAGGTTCTTTATTGATCCAAATAAATGGAAATGTTTTTTTATGACATTGTATATATTCATTTTCAGCACATAAATAAATACATGTTTTAAACACGACAACATTTTACAAATACATGTATGACAATTTAAACACACGAAATCTACAGTTATTTCTCCAGGGTAGAAATCAGCCGTCAATGAACTCCCTTATTGACGCAAATGACTTAATTAGTGACATTCGGCCGACATATTTGATGTCCGAAGTCCATTTCATCAATTGTTGCCCATGACGACGAGAGACTCATAAAGCAATGGTCCTCAACTTATAGATTGACAATGATTGTTTATTATCAATTACGCCCCACCATCCGTTCAACGGTCCTGTCCCAATTATTTTTTTTTTAAACACTTCAACGCAGAGGTGTAGCTAAGGGTGAGGGACAGATGTCATTGGGTGCCAGACTAGTCAGAGGTGGTAAAATGGGCTTCGATATTATTTTAGTGATTAAAATAATGGGTTTGAGAGTTGTAAAATAGAAAGGGGGCGCGTTAAAACGAATCTTGTCCCAGGGCGCCAAACACTCTAGCTCCGCCGCTGCTTCAACGCGATCAAACTTATTTTAAAACCACTTCTTTGAGGTGGGAAAACATCAACCACTAAGATTCAAGCCATAATTAGAACTCTTCCAGGCTCTCTGCTCTGATCATTGCTCAAAACTTCAATAGAACTCTTCCAGGCTCTCTGCTCTGATCATTGCTCAAAAATTCAATAGAACTCTTCCAGGCTCTCTGCTCTGATCATTGCTCAAAACTTCAATAGAACTCTTCCACGCTCTCTGCTCTGATCATTGCTCAAACCATCAATAGAAATCTTCCAGGCTCTCTGCTCTGATCATTGCTCAAACCATCCAACCATCAAATTGTTCAAATCTTGCGGATATCATTAAATCTTGCGGATATAATTAAATCTAGTGGATATAATTAAATCTAGTGGATATAATTAAATCTAGTGGATATAATTAAATCTTGTGGATATAATTAAATCTTGCGGATATAATTAAATCTTGTGGATATAATTAAATCTAGTGGATATAATTAAATCTAGTGGATATAATTAAATCTTGTGGATATAATTAAATCTAGTGGATATAAGAACCGCTGATACACGAGACACGAGTTTTGACATGCAGCATAGATGCCCCTGCCTGAAGCCCTCGCAAGCTTACTTCCGTAAACACACGGCAGACGGAGGGTGAAGAAGTTGTTGGAGGAGGGAGAGGGAGGGGGGGATACCCTGGACAATGAGACTGCAAGCTGACACCCCTATGGTGCGTGATCGTCTGGTTATTGCGTGTTTCCGCGTGACTCTCCATTAGGGTGAAGGTCATCCCGTGAGCTCGGCTTCCACTTTGGCTGTTTATCCCCCCCGTGAGTTTTAACGTAGTTTGTGGACTTCCGGAGCCGTCAGGTTATTTCCGGATGCTGTTTCGGGGCCGGGTGCATCTCAGCTAGTGGCGCTTTAAGTCTAGGGCGTGGCCCCTTGAACTGCATAGTTAGCATCTATATCTGTGATATTGTATACTTACAAAGCATATAAATATGAAATACGGTAGCCATGGACTAATGTTTAATGATCTGGGACAGCGGTTTTCAATCTGTGGGCCGCGACCCCTTGGGGGGGGGATGTGTAGAACGACCCTTACACTTCGGGGGTCGTCTAAGAATATCGAAAAATAGTTATTTATGAAGTAGGAACGAAAAGAATTATGGGGTTTTTGGGGTTCACCACAACACGAGGAACAAAAGGGTCGCGGCAATGAAAGGCTGAGAATATCTGGCCTATGCCGTTTTATATATATATATTTTTTTTTCCAACCCGCATTTCCAAATTTAAAAAATTCATTATAATCATGCCCAGAGGGCAGCATTTTCCCCATATCTACAATATAATGGTGCCCAGAGGGCAGGATTCAGCAACATCTACTCAATCACAGCTTTAGAATGCTGCTGTCCTCAATACTCGGCATACTTTTCTGAAAGCATGATGTCTGACCTAAAGTAACGGAGTATTCCTGCTGTTCTTTTTATTACAAGGAATTAGAAATCTACTAAACTGCACACAAGAAGGCGTATTTTTCTTGTATGTGCGTGTAGTTCGACCTTGACTTTGAAGATTATTCTACAAGTAAGCATTCAAAATCTACATCTCTCTCAGATCAGAATTCAAAATCTACATCTCTCTCAGTGAAGCATTCAGATCCACATCTCTCTCGGAGCAGCATTCACATCCACATCTCTCTCAGAGCAGCATTCAAAATCCACATCTCTCTCGGAGCAGCATTCAAAATCTACATCTCTCTCGGAGCAGCATTCAAAATCTACATCTCTCTCGGAGCTGCATTCACATCCACATCCCTCTCGGAGCAGCATTCACATCCACATCTCTCTCGGAGCAGCATTCACATCCACATCTCCCTCAGATCAAATGGTGACACCTTGACACAGCGTTTTTAAAAATAACTTTGTCAACAAGATTGACCCAGTTGTCAATTTATATATAGTTTATGACCCATTGAGAAGACGTACTTGAGATCAGAAATATTCTTCAAGGAAATTGTGTAGGTGTGATCCTACAAGATAGTGTGATCCTAAATGACAGTGTCATCCTAACAGATAGTATGATCCTAAATGATAGTGTCATCCTAACAGATAGTATGATCCTAAATGATATTGTCATCCTAACAGATAGTGTGATCCTAAATGACAGTGTCATCCTAACAGATAGTGTGACCCTAAATGACAGTGTCATCCTAACAGATAGTGTTATCCTAAATGACAGTGTCATCCTAACAGATAGTGTGACCCTAAATGACAGTGTCATCCTAACAGATAGTGTCATCCTAACAGATAGTGTCATCCTAAATGACAGTGTCATCCTAACAGATAATATGATCCTAAATGACAGTGTCATCCTAACAGATAGTGTGATTCTAAATGACAGTGTCATCCTAACAGATAATATGATCCTAAATGACAATGTCATCCTAACAGATAGTGTGATCCTAAATGGCAGTGTCATCCTAACAGATAGTGTGATCCTAAATGACAGTGTCATCCTAACAGATAGTGTGATCCTAAATGACAGTGTCATCCTAACAGATAGTGTGATCCTAAATGGCAGTGTCATCCTAACAGATAGTGTCATCCTAAATGATAGTGTCATTCTAACAGATAGTGTGACCCTAAATGACAGTGTCATCCTAACAGATAGTGTTATCCTAAATGATAGTGTCATCCTAACAGATAGTGTTATCCTAAATGATAGTGTCATCCTAGCAGATTGTGTGTTAGAGCATGCACCCCTCTGTACTTAAAACGATAAAGAAATTATCTCTTTGTAAGAGTGAACCGTTTTTATAAAATTGCTTTTTAAAAGGAAAGTGGCTTCTGATAGGATCCCAAAGACGTTCACTGCGCATGTCCCCATATGTCGACTGGCTTCTGATAGGATCCCAAAGACGTTCACTGCGCATGTCCCCATATGTCGCTGGCTTCTGATAGGATCCCAAAAGACGTTCACTGCGCATGTCCCCATATGTCGACTGGCTTCTGATAGGATCCCAAAGACGTTCACTGCGGATGTCCCAATATGTCGACTGGCTTCTGATAGGATCACAAAGACGTTCACTGCGGATGTCCCAATATGTCGACTGGCTTCTGATAGGATCACAAAGACGTTCACTGCGGATGTCCCAATATGTCGACTGGCTTCTGATAGGATCACAAAGATGTTCACTGCGGATGTCCCAATATGTCGACTGGCTTCTGATAGGATCACAAAGATGTTCACTGCGCATGTTCACATATGTCGGCTGGCTTCTGATAGGATCACAACGACGTTCACTGCGCATGTTCACATATGTCGGCTGGCTTCTGATAGGATCACAACGACGTTCACTGCGCATGTTCACATATGTCGGCCTATTCGCTTAAGGCCTCGTTGGCGTCTCGGCGCAGATGGTGATGGGTTCGAAGAGTCAATTGTTGAAATCAGAGATCCGGTTCAATCATGTTCCTACACAGCAATAGCTTCACTTCGCAAGATCCTTATTAACATTTACAAGACTGGCCAGATACTTTTTAATGGGTGAATTCAGCCTTACGAGACATCTGCCTAATAAGCTTTTCTTTCAGGATTGACTCTCTGAGCATTTTACGGCCGATGGCCGACGTTCTGAAACTAGGTCAGGCCGCGCTGCTGAAATGTAACTGGATTAAGGACGCGCGTCAGAGACATCAGAATGACGTTATGAGAACATGGTGCAAGCATAGGCTAAGAGGGGCAGAGGGGGAGGGGGCTCTGTCATGGGCGGCACTTATTTTAGTGCGTCATTTGCGGCCCACCTCACATTTATTTTTACAGCTAATGTGTGAATTGTGTATTCAGAATTCATTGTAGATTTCGTCAGTTAGAGGCGGCGAAATCAAGGACTGCCCCCCCCTCCCGGGCGTCTCAAACTCTTGCTACTCCCCTGGGTATATGAGTTCGAATCCGTTGGCTCCGTCAAAATGTAATGCTTCATTCGCTTCATTTGTCCACAGGTAAGGTTGTCTCGCTCTCTCGTCTAGGAGTTTCCCAACACACAGGTGATTTGATTAACTCCGGCAATCAAAGCCCACAAGGAATACGTCCAGAATGTACGACACCATAACAAGACGTCTTGGCCACAATGTCTTATGTTAAAAATAAAAACATATTCTATCATATTCGTGCACGCTTTCATTTGCGCACCGCCGTGACGTCAGTCGCTATATTTGGGTTGTTGTTTACCCCCCCCCCCCCCCTTTTAAGGGTCTTCTGTGGCGATAACACAGTTTTGTGAGCCCACAATTGGATCACTTGAGCTCTCACTTTCCCTTGCTTACCGTGTCTATTTCTGATCGAAATGTCATTCTCCTGGCATGTTCAAGGTATATGAAGAAAACGGAAGGTTTTTTTTTATATAAGGCTGCGATTCTCAACTTTAGTAAACAAAATTTTTTATTTTAAAAAAAACGTGTCCTAAATATGGTGTCTTTTTTTCTATTGTAAAGTTCAAGAAGCCTCGTTTTGACGATGTATTACTTTGACACGAAGCGGGAATAGAAAGAAAAGTTTGGTAGGCTGGAACAGATTTCCAAGAACTGATTATGAAGTTATTTTAAAGATTACAAAAGATTGTAAGGAAAGTGCACTATTTTGTGTTTTAATTTAAACCAATGAACTTCATAAAATGTGTTAAGAATCTGAAGTATCTGAAGTATCTGAGGTAGCCTATCGGAAGTATCTGAAATATCTGAAGAATCTGAAGTATTTGAAGTATCTGAAGTATCTATAGTATCTTAAGAATATTAAGTATAAAAAGTATCTGAAGTATTTAAAGATTTTTAAGTATCTGAAGTATCTTAAGAATATTAAGTATCAAAAGTATCTGAAGTATCTGACGTATCAAAAGTATCTGAAGTATCAAAAGTATCTGAAGTATCTGAAGTATATGAAGTATCTGAAGTATCTGAAGAATATTAAGAATATTAAGTATCAAAAGTATCTGAAGTATCTTAAGAATATTAAGAATATTAAGTATCAAAAGTATCTGAAGTATCTTAAGAATATTAAGTATCAAAAGTATCAGAAGTATCCGAAGTATCCTGCATATTGTGCCCGACTGTGAGATGTGTCAAAGGAAACATTTAGGGAAAATATTTACTGTCCTTTCTTCGTTCTTTCTTTTTTTTAAATTTTGGCAAGGTCAATTCGGTCTGCTTCCCCTACGTGTCAACATACATCATAGGTCAGTTCGGCCTGCTACCCCTACGTGTCCACATACATCATAGGTCAGTTCGGCCTGCTACCCCTACGTGTCTACATACATTATAGGTCAGTTCGGCCTGCTACCCCTACGTGTCCACATACATCATAGGTCAGTTCGGTCTGCTACCCCTACGTGTCAACATACATCATAGGTCAGTTCGGTCTGCTACCCCTACGTGTCAACTTACATCATAGAGTATTTGGTATTTTACCCTCCCCTTCTTTCCCAAACTTTGTAAAACTGGTCTTCCAATAAAAAATCAATAGGTTTAGAACCGTTGATATAGATTCGCGCCCCCCCCCCCCAAATAGAGACAAAGAGCATATATTTACCGGATGTCGGAATTCTGTTGTTCTCGTTCTCCCAGCATGCAACGCGTGAGGAATGCGGCCCACGTGCCGCGGCTTGGGATCCAGTGTCAGGTCTAACCTCCAACACGTGTTGAGTCCAACATCTCACACACATCCATCCTAAGTGGATCTAACGGAACATACATGTTTTTTGGTCAGGAGTGAGCTACCTTTTGTGAGCTACCTTTTGTGAGCTACCTTTTGTGAGCTACCTTTTGTGAGCTACCTTTTGTGAGCTACCTTTTGTGAGCTACCTTTTGTGAGCTACCTTTTCGTTTTCATGATGTAGCCACAAGAGGGGTCGTGTATCCCGACGAGGACCCACACGTCTAAGGGGAGATAAGTAGCAGTAAGTCTTCGCATACGTGGGACGATTGTTTTGGTCTCATACATCCATTTTTTCTTTCAGTCCCCAAACTGAGATTTGGAGAAGTCCATAACGATTAAATCTTTCTCCACTCTCGCTCACCTAATGTGAACCAGTACAGCTTTGTCTTTTGATTTCTTTTCACCAACTAATTCGATGGAAGCCCCCCACGTGGTCTGGCTTTGGTGCAACACCACCAAGACGAAGAGAAAGGATGTGACATCTTGCCAAAAGCATCTCATTCGTCCCATCGCTGCCTAATTCGTTTTAGAGCCCATTTTTCTTAAGACCGGAGGACGTAATTAATTTAGAAATGCGACGTTCTTTGGTAGAGGGGAGGGGAAGCCACGGGAGTGCTGGAAGAGTAACCGTGGTAGTGGGTCTGAGATTAGTGGGTCTGATGTCACGATGGTGGGTCTGAGATTAGTGGGTCTGATATAGATATAAGGGTATGTGATTACAGTGTTTAATATCGCTATAGGGGTCTGTCATTATAGTGGTTGCTATCACGATAGTGGGACTAAGACTAGAGTGTTTGATATCCCGGCAGTGGGTCTGAGACTAGAGTTTTTGATCTCGCGGTAGTAGGCCTGAGACTAGACTGTTTGATATCTTGGTAGTCAGTCTGATAAGTTTGTAGGTCTGAGATTAGAGGGTTTGATATCGCTGTAGGAGTCTGAGACTAACTTACACACATATTCTGGCTAAGGTCTGAGATTACTCTCTTATGACCCCGTCTAGTACATAGGCTACAAGCTCCATCTGCTGAGCTGAGCCATACAACATTTTCCTCACGTAGGGTTCTCCAACCGCCCTGGCTTCCCCCGGGACATCTAGTGAGGGACATTCGGTTAACAGGTGCACTAGTGTCTCCGGGACCAGGCTGCAATGCCGGCAGGTAGGATCCCTGTTATCTAGCCGCCAGAAGTATGAGCCAATAGGGGCAGTGCAATGTGCGCATCTGCGTCAATAAACGCTGCTGTCTGCGGCCTAGCCCCCACCATGGGTCCTGTCTGCTAGGAGTGGGCAAATTTGAAAAGACGCCTCTGGCGGTCGTATTGTCTGCCCACTGCCTGTACCACTTCGTCCTGAAATGGTCTGCCAGCCAGTTCTTTATTCCCAAATAATTAATTGGCACTTTTGGCTGAGGCTGGGCAGCCCCGGTTTTCGCCAGAGTGTCCGCTTTCTCATTGCCACTGGCATTGGCGTGACCTGGGACCCATTGCACTGTCACCTTGCCTCCTATTTCACCGATTTGGCACACATCACCAATGATGACGTCAACTAGGTGAGTGGTGACTGATCTCTTTCCCAAGATCTCGAGAACAGGTATTGAGTCCAAGACGTACACGATCACATCTAGACCCGCTTCTCCTTCAATGTGTGGTACACGCTCTCTAGGGCCCTGTGTATAAGCCTCAAGCTCCGCATCAAAGTTGTGTGCTGCAGTCCCACAGGGCCCCAAGAGTTCTTTATTTGGTGCCCCCCCCCTTTTTCCTAGTTATAGCATGAGCAGCTCTTTTTCTCAGTTTCGCAGAGCCGCTCATGAACACTTTCACGGGTATTTTGGAGTACGTATCCATGGTCTCAAGGGGAGCCGTTCTCTGAACATGTTCAGGGCTGCGCTTCGTCCCTGTTGCATCGGCCAATGCCAAATGTATGGAGGGACGTGAGGGTTCTGCGTATGGCGGATTGATTGGGATCAGGGTCAGACGTTCTCTGGTTTGGGGCAGGTCGACTGTCCTCTCAAGCTACAAGACCCGGTGCATGAATGGGCCTGAGACTACAGGGTTTGATATGGCGGTAGTGGGTCTGATATCACGTTAGTGGGTCTGAGATTAGAGGGTTTGTAACAAGTAATATTGGATAGGTGAAGGTTTCTGTTACCAGTAATATTGGATAGGTGAAGGTTTCTGTTACCGGTAATATTGGATAGGTGAAGGTTTCTGTTACCGGTAATATTGGATATAGGTGAAGGTTTCTGTTACCAGTAATATTGGATAGGTGAAGGTTTCTGTTACCGGTAATATTGGATAGGTGAAGGTTTCTGTTACCGGTAATATTGGATATAGGTGAAGGTTTCTGTTACCAGTAATATTGGATAGGTGAAGGTTTCTGTTACCGGTAATATTGGATAGGTGAAGGTTTCTGTTACCGGTAATATTGGATATAGGTGAAGGTTTCTGTTACCAGTAATATTGGGTAGGTGAAGGTTTCTGTTACCGGTAATATTGGATAGGTGAAGGTTTCCACGAACGCCCGGAAAGGCCTTATGAATAGCGTTCATATGGAACTTTATTGGCTCGGATGAACGGTTAAGGAAAAGGGATTAGATTTAACATGGGCGTTCCCGGTCCCACTTCACAGAGAGATATATCCCTGAAATAATCAACGACCCACATATCCACGACAACAACGGTGCATCGCACTCACCTCTCCCAACACTATCCTCACACAGCCTCAACAGAGCCTCAACACACCCTTAACTGTAAAAGTAATGATAGCACAATCCTAAAGTCTTACCACACGTTTCAGTTCAGTCGCACAGCCACAACACGCCCACTACACAGCCACAACACAAACACTACACCGCCAAAACACAGCCACTTCACTGTCACAACACTCCCACTTTTCAGCCACGACACAATCACAACACAACCACTAAACAGCTAGCGCTCCCAGCAACATATCCAATTCCACCCAGCACACCCAACAAACAGCACTGCCAGCCACAACACATCCACACAGCACGTCCACCCAGCACATCCACACAGCACGTCCACACAGCACGTCCACCCAGGACACCCACACAGCACATCCACACAGCACATCCACACAGCAGGTCCACCCAGGACACCCACAAAGCACAATCCACACTGAACATTCACACACCAAAGCCCCACTCTACAGCCCCTCGTTAAGTGACAGACGTCAACAATTAAGTGCGAGGTTTTCCACTCCAGTGTCCAGAACCGAATCAAGACCCGCCTCTGTCTCCTTCAGTCCACCCCATTTAACTCCCAAGGTCAGTCACGTGTCAAGGACAATCTACTCCCTCTAAGACACCAACAACTTACCCTTGAAAATGATCGATAGAGAAAATTAAAAACTGCCCCCCCCCCCCCCCCCCGCCTTTTCCACAATGGTTTAGCCTTCATGTATATTATTCTACTTCTACTCAGAATTTAATTTGTGTCACCAGTTTCTTTCTGATTTTCAATCATTCTAAGTCAAAAAGTTTGATTATTCAATCATTCTAAGTCATAAAGTTTAATTATTCAATCATTCTAAGTCAAAAAGTTTGATTATTCAATCATTCTAAGTCATAAAGTTTAGATTTTTAATCATTCTAAGTCATAAAGTTTAATTATTCAATCATTCTAAGTCAAAAAGTTTGATTATTCAATCATTCTAAGTCATAAAGTTTAATTATTCAATCATTCTAAGTCAAAAGTTTGATTATTCAATCATTCTAAGTCATAAAGTTTAGATTTTTAATCATTCTAAGACCCGTAGCACATTTCTCGCATCCTATTACCAACATCACATTACCAGCATCACATTACCAACAGCACATTACCCACATCACATTATCCATATCACATGTCATATCATTTTGAACCATACTCGTTTTGGGCATAGCACCATCACAACAAAACCTACTTTAAAATGAAAATGTGATCGCTATCACAACAAAACCTGCTTTACAATGAATGTGATCGCCATCACAACAAAACCTACTTTAAAATGAAAATGTGATCGCTATCCCAACAAAACCTGCTTTACAATGAATGTGATCGCCATCACAACAAAACCTACTTTAAAATGAATGTGATCGTCATCACAACAAAACCTACTTTAAAATGAACGTGATCGCCATCACAACAAAACCTACATTAAAATGAACGTGATCGTCATCACAACAAAACCTACTTTAAAATGAACGTGATCGCCATCACAACAAAACCTACTTTAAAATGAACGTGATCGCCATCACAACAAAACCTACATTAAAATGAAAGTGATCGCCATCACATCAAAACCTACTTTAAAATGAAAATGTGATCGCTATCACAACAAAACCTGCTTTACAATGAATGTGATCGCCATCACAACAAAACCTACTTTAAAATGAAAATGTGATCGCTATCCCAACAAAACCTGCTTTACAATGAATGTGATCGCCATCACAACAAAACCTACTTTAAAATGAATGTGATCGTCATCACAACAAAACCTACTTTAAAATGAACGTGATCGCCATCACAACAAAACCTACTTTAAAATGAACGTGATCGCCATCACAACAAAACCTACTTTAAAATGAAAATGTGATCGCCATCACAACAAAACCTACTTTAAAATGAACGTGATCGCCATCACAACAAAACCTACTTTAAAATGAACGTGATCGCCATCACAACAAAACCTACATTAAAATGAAAGTGATCGCCATCACATCAAAACCTACTTTAAAATGAACGTGATCGCCATCAAAACAAAACCTACTTTAAAATGAACGTGATCGCCATCACAACAAAACCTACATTAAAATGAACGTGATCGCCATCACAACAAAACCTACTTTAAAATGAATGTGATCGTCATCACAACAAAACCTACTTTAAAATGAACGTGATCGCCATCACAACAAAACCTACATTAAAATGAACGTGATCGTCATCACAACAAAACCTACTTTAAAATGAACGTGATCGCCATCACATCAAAACCTACATTAAAATGAACGTGATCGCCATCACAACAAAACCTACTTTAAAATGAACGTGATCGCCATCACAACAAAACCTACTTTAAAATGAACGTGATCGCCATCACAACAAAACCTACATTAAAATGAACGTGATCGCCATCACAACAAAACCTACTTTAAAATGAACGTGATTGCCATCACAACAAAACCTACTTTAAAATGAACGTGATCGCCATCACAACAAAACCTACATTAAAATGAACGTGATCGCCATCACATCAAAACCTACATTAAAATGAACGTGATCGCCATCACATCAAAACCTACTTTAAAATGAAAATGTGATCGCCATCACAACAAAACCTACTTTAAAATGAACGTGATCGCCATCACAACAAAACCTACTTTAAAATGAACGTGATCGCCATCACAACAAAACCTACATTAAAATGAACGTGATCGCCATCACATCAAAACCTACTTTAAAATGAACGTGATCGCCATCACAACAAAACCTACTTTAAAATGAAAATGTGATCGCCATCACAACAAAACCTACTTTAAAATGAACGTGATCGCCATCACATCAAAACCTACATTAAAATGAACGTGATCGCCATCACAACAAAACCTACTTTAAAATGAACGTGATTGCCATCACAACAAAACCTACTTTAAAATGAACGTGATCGCCATCACAACAAAACCTACATTAAAATGAACGTGATCGCCATCACATCAAAACCTACATTAAAATGAACGTGATCGCCATCACATCAAAACCTACTTTAAAATGAAAGTGTGATCGCCATCACAACAAAACCTACTTTAAAATGAACGTGATCGCCATCACAACAAAACCTGCTTTAAAATGAACGTGATCGCCATCACATCAAAACCTACATTAAAATGAACGTGATCGCCATCACAACAAAACCTACTTTAAAATGAAAATGTGATCGCTATCACAACAAAACCTACTTTAAAATGAACGTGATCGCCATCACAACAAAACCTACTTTAAAATGAAAATGTGATCGCTATCCCAACAAAACCTGCTTTACAATGAATGTGATCGCCATCACAACAAAACCTACTTTAAAATGAATGTGATCGTCATCACAACAAAACCTACTTTAAAATGAACGTGATCGCCATCACAACAAAACCTGCTTTAAAATGAATGTGATCGCCATCACAACAAAACCTGCTTTAAAATAAATGTGATCGCCATCACAACAAAACATGCTTTAAAATGAAAATGTGATCGCCATCACCGTTTATTTTTAGGCTCTGATAACAATTCACACTTTTGTAGCCACGTATGCTTGACCGTAACACCGTGTCCAGAAGGCGACTCTGGAAGGTGGCAAAAGTTCACAGGGATTCTTATGCTTGAACGCATGTCTTGTCCAGTAACTTAAGTAGATGGGAAGTTCACGCATCGCGGCCACCATTGTTTTATTGGCTCATTTCTGGTATTCTAATAATATGCTTGAACAACTTTGTTTTATTTTTTATGTCATGACTTATAGTATTATTGTTTGTTTGTTTTTTTGTTTGTTTGTTTTTTTGTTTGTTTGTTTGTTTGTTTTTTTGTTTGTTTTTTTTTTTGTTTTTTTGTTTTTTTTTGTTGTTTTTTTTTTTTGTTTTTTTTTTTGAAGGTGTGGACATTTTTTGAAAGAATTTTCACTTCGTGGTGTCCAGCGGTGTCACTCGGTTGGTGTCGCCCAGTGCGATAAACTCATGGTGTCACACCCACGCCACTCCCGACTTCGCCCATGGACCCCCCCCCCCCCCCTCCACGGGTCTGCCTGATCTGTCTAAGTGCACACTTAGTTCTGGCGGCATCTTGGCGTATGGTGTCACCCGGAGCAAAGTGATGTGACAAAGTGATATGGCAAAATGATATGACAAAGTGATGTGATGTGACAGAATGATATGGCAAAGTGATATGACAAAGTGATGTGATGTGACAAAGTGATATGACAAAGTGATATGGCAAAATGATATGGAAAAGGGATATGACAAAGTGATATGGCAAAGTGATATGGCAAAGTTATATGACAAAGTAATATGAAAAAGTGATATGGGAAAGTGATATGAGTGATATGGCAAAAAATACGACAAAGGGCTATTGTTACAGTTCAAATGATAATCAAAATTTGATATAAGCGCTACGTTGTATTCCCGATGCGGGTCCATGTGCTGGACTTGCAAACGGACGAGTCGATGACGCTAACAGCTAAACTGTGTTGTAATCATCCAGTGAGACACAGTGAGTCATTGGCGTGCCATCCGTTGTGACGGAATTATTCATGTGATAGCTAAAGGGTTTAGTGGCATAGAATAAATTAAGTGGATTCATGTGCATTGATGACTTGATTAGTTCTAACTAAAGGCAGAGTCATTTGTGTCGCAGCTTCTGGCCAATGTAGCAGCGTGTAGCCACTGTAGCAGCGTAGCCACTGTCGCAGCGCGTAGCCACTGTAGCACCGTGTAGCCACTGTAGCAGCGTGTAGCCACTGTCGCAGCGCGTAGCCACTGTAGCAGCGTGTAGCCACTGTAGCAGCGTGTAGACAATGTAGCAGCGCGTAGCCACTGTAGCAGCGCGTAGCCACCGTAGCAGCGCGTAGCCACTGTAGCAGCGCGTAGCCACACTGTAGCAGCGCGTAGCCACTGTAGCAGCGTGTAAACGCTAGCTGCAGCACCGGAATAAAAAAACCATGACTACGGAAACGAAAAAATAAAATTTCTTAGTGTTCTCGATTACGACTCCTCGTATTCGACTACTGTAATATAAAGGATTTGATTTCTATAATTCATGAGCGAATCTGTAAAATGAAGAAATGGATAAACAATTGAATGGATGTATTTGTTTTAAAATTTCGTTTCTGATTTGAAGACTGTTCTACAATTATTGACTTGCTCCAGAAACGTGCGCTGTATATACTCCCTAACCACGGCACACTGTTTACCCCCCCCCCACACACACACACACTACAGCGACACTCTATATACCGGCACCGTAGCACTGCATTGACGTATATTCTTGCAATCCATTAAATATTTTTATCCTTGAGCGATCTGTAGTCTTTTTTCATTGGCGGGGCCGGGGGGGGGGGAGGGGTTTACACCCCTTTGCTTTTAAAATACCATAGAACCCTAACCCAACCCCTAACCTCCCCCCCCCCAAATACCAGAGAGCAATGACGTCATTTCAGACACTAAATGTGATACGTCACTTCCTCTGCTGTCGTAACGCTTAAACATTCATTTTTTAAAAAAAAGGGGAGCTAAGCTTTGTTGACTATTAGATCCGATCTCCAGCTGTTGTTGCTGTCTTTGTTGTGGACGCCCCCCATTGTTTCTTTTGACTTTAAAGCCAGGTCGATGTAATGGATCAAGTTTGTCCTCGCGGGGGTCAAAGATTCTATTGAAAGACAAGTCTCAGATATAAGAAAAACAAGACAATGTAATCTCGCCTGAGATCATATTTATATAAAAGAATCAAATGAATCATTTTGAAACGGTCAAATATCTTTCATCTAAGGAGCTGACGCAGAAGCCTGGTCGAGATGGTGACGGCGTGGGAGGGAGTGAGTGGGTGGGTGGGGAAGAGAGAGGTTCCCAGCGCGTTCGTCTGTAAACGAGGATATTAAGTAAACAGATGGCCTTCACCTTTTCTGTCGGTGTTTAGTTTTATACATACGGAAGTTGTTGTTTTTTAAACTGATTTCTCTAATTATTCTAATGCAAGCGATTTCTTTTTAAAGTCCTCTATATTTAGCTTCGCCTTTGCTCGAGACTGGCTGACGTGCAAAATCTTCGAGCGACTAAGCGACCCACTTCCCGTCAAGCTATCGAGCTGAAACTTGCGAGGGTTGGTGCGAGGGGTGGTGCAAGGGTTGGTGCGAGGGTTGGTGCGAGGGGTGGTGCGAGGGGTGGTGGTGCGAGGGGTGGTGCGAGGTGTGGTGGTGCGAGGGGTGGTGGTGCGAGGGGTGGTGCGAGGGGTGGTGGTGCGAGGGTGGTTGTGCGAGGGGTGGTTGTGCGAGGGGTGGTTGTGCGAGGGGTGGTGCGAGGGGTGGTGCGAGGGGTGGTGCGAGGTGTGGTGCGAGGGGTGGTGCGAGGTGTGGTGCGAGGTGTGGTGCGAGGGGTGGTGGTGCGAGGGTGGTTGTGCGAGGGTGGTTGTGCGAGGGTGGTTGTACGAGGGGTGGTGGTGCGAGGGGTGGTTTGGGGGACTGGTGCGGTGCGAGGAGGTGCGGTGCGAGGGGTGGTGCGAGGGGTGGTGGTACGAGGGGTGGTGTTGCGAGGGGTGGTGGTACAAGGGTTGGTGCGAGGGGGTAGGTGCGAGGGGTGGTTTGGGGGACTGGTGCGGGGCTGGTGCGAGGAGGTGTGGTGCAAGGGGTGGTGCGAGGTGTGGTGTGAGGGAAGGTGCAAGGTGTGGTGGGAGGGGCGGTTGTGCGAGGGGTGGTGCGAGGGGGTGTGAGGTGTGGTGCGAGGGGTGGTGCGAGGGGTGGTTTGGGGGACTGGTGCAGGGGTGGTGCGAGGAGGTGCGGTGCGGGGGGTGGTGGGAGGGAAGGTGCAAGGTGTGGTGGGAGGGGCGGTGGTGCGAGGGGTGGTGCGAGGGGTGGTGCGAGGGGGTGTGAGGTGTGGTGCGAGGTGTGGTGCAAGGGGTGGTGCGAGGGGTGGTGCGAGGGGTGGTGCGAGGGGTGGTGCGAGGGGTGGTGGGAGGGTTGGTGGTTGGGGTGCGAGGGGTGGTGCGAGGAGTGGGTTTTGGTTTGTAATAGATATGGTCCTTTTGTAATGCCATTGGTTTTATTCCCATAAATACTTTTTTAATGATGGGAACTGTGATAAAGTTGAGATCTAGAGTTAGAATCTCGGGACTAAATACATTTGTATACTTCCTATAACTAATCGGTCGGAGCAATTTCTTCTTTGAAACCGGAAGTAATTGGGTGGAGTGGATGTCAACACAAACGATGAGAAGTCGCAGTTTCTGTTTGCCTTTGTTGTTGATGTAGTAGCTGTCCACTGGCCTAAGAGATGGTTGCTGGCAGTGGCGTAGCGAGCTTAACTCGCGCCCGGGGCACAATACCTTTTTAGCGCCCCCAATACCTTTTTAGCGCCCCCCTTTCCCAAAACCATACAATAGTATAGTAAAATATACCATTTAGCGCCCCTTTGTGAGTAGCGCCCGGGGCATGATGCTTCCCCTTGCCCCCCCCCCTCACTACTCCACTGGTTGCTGGGCGTCCGAGCATTCTAAAATGAGTGAATCCCAAGCTGGTGGGATGAAAGTTCCATCCCCATCAAAACGTCTAGACAGGCAAAAACACACCACCAGCATCCCGGGTGTATGGGACTCGTGAACCTTGAACGGCAACTCAGTTGTGAGAAGGAACACTCTGAAATCAAACCCGGAGACGGAGTCCCGTGGGCGGTATGACATGGACACAATGAAAATCCGCACAGATGCTGTGACGGGAACTGCATAAAGAGTAGAATGAGACGCGCACACCCACACACGCACACACAGGCACTGCTGGTCATCTACTCCATCCTGGTCTACTTTCAGTCGTCTCGACTCACCCGGAGAGGATGTCACTAGAGTCCACACCACCCCCGTCTGTTTAAAAATGCATGTTCACACAGAGGGGTTAAATTCTGCCCAATGTGTTGCTTCATTGAAATCATTGTCTGCTCCACTCTTCTGATGTTGTGCAGTTAATCATCTGGTTCTATATTGTTTTAAGTTTACCTCCCCCCCCCCCCAACCTTTTTTAATATGTAAACGTGTGTCTATATTTTACCCCTTTTAATTTTTTTTGGGAAGGCTCTATAGAATAAATAGTAACTCTGTAGTATAAATAGCAACTATGTAGTATAAATAGCAACTCTGTAGTATAAATAGCAACTCTGTAGTATAAATAGCAACTCTGTAGTATAAATAGCAACTCTGTAGTATAAATAGCAACTCTGTAGTATAAATAGCAACTCTAAAGTATAAATAGAAAGTGTTAATTACTCTGACATAACTTACTATGCATGCCTAATTCTCATATGCCCTTACCATAGGTTTGTATGTATGTTCATAGTGTCATAACGTATGTTCATAGTGTCTTACTGTTGTGAACTAGAGTTAGTTAGTTTTGATATGAAAGTTGTTTATGCATGGTGAGAGTTTGTATGAGAACCACTGTTGTTGGAGTGAACACTTTTTAGCCCATTAGTTGTTATGAATTATATTGGCTGTATGGTGATTGGATGACAGGGAAATGTTACTAAACAAGTGAGTGGGTATAAAAGGACAGTGTGTTGGTTAGTCGAGAGAGAGAGACCGGGAGATTTGTATGGGAAGACAAAAGTTTTGGCAGTTAGAGATTTAGGGATCGTGAGAGAGGAACACCTGTGTCAGTCAGAGTTTAGTTTTCACACCTGTGTAATAAGGATTTAAGGTGATGTATTAATGACTCTTGGTAGAACCACAATTTGTGTATACTGAATAAACTGACATATGAAACTCGAGGTATTATTGTGTCATTGTGTGGACCTCATTGGAATCATAGTGACCCTAGACAACGAGAGTAGGCCGTAGAGTATGAAGGCCGTAACATTTGGAGGCCGCAATGAAATTAGGCCGTAACACTTACCATTAGTTTGTAAGTATGTTCATAGTGTCTACCTTAGGTTTGTATGTATGTTCATAGTGTCTACCTTAGGTTTGTATGTATGTTCATAGTGTCTACCTTAGGTTTGTATTATGTTCATAGTGTCATAACGTATGTTCATAGTGTCTTACCATTGGTTTGTTAGTATGTTCATAGTGTCTTACCATTGGTTTGTATGTAAGTTCATAGTGTCTTATACCATTGGTTTGTTTGTATGTTCATAGTGTCTTACCATAGGTTTGTATGATCATAATGTCTTACCATAGGTTTGTATGTTCATAATGTTTTACCATAGGTTTGTATGTGTGTTTATAGTGTCTTACCATACGTTTGTATGTGCATACGGTCTTGCCATTGGTTTGTATGGGAAACACTTGGGGTTAGTTTCATAATACGATTGTTGCTGACCTCTTGACCATCTCGGGTGCACGTTTGATCAGAAGTAGCTAGCGATGTTTAATAGCGTGACGTCTGAAGTAGCTAGCGATGTTTAATAGCGTGACGTCCGAAGTAGTTAGCGATGTTTAATAGCGTGACGTGATGGTGTCGTCATTCAAGCTGTCTCCGAAACTTCAGCACACCAGGGGGGGGCCGAAAACTTGAGAATCACCGCGTCAGAGGTGTCGACAAAAAAATTAATTTAAAAGCGTACCCGACATGAAAAAGAATAATTTATTCAACGTCAAAAATGTAAAAATTTATATCTGTAGTTTGTTCTTTGGGCGTTCACAGGAAACACTCTTCGTGGACCGATGTCACCAAACAATATGTTATTGAATTATTCAGAACAATCAATACCAGCGCGAGGGAGAAAACTCTAACGATCTTATGAAAACGAGGCTGAAGTTCTTTCTTTTGCGTCTATGAACGTAAGTTCATTAAAAAAATATGTATTTTATACTCGCCTTTCCGGTTCTTTCCATCCACTTCGGGGAACACGGTAAGTAGACGGGCCGTAAATTAAACCTGGCGCATCGATTGTGTTTGCCGCATTGGCCGCCGCATGACAATTTTCATTGTCTTTCCTACCATTAACAGAGGGCGAGTGGCCATCAAATCCACGGACGCCAGTGGTGCGGATAACACCACCGCACGTGGACGAGACGGTCAGGAGAGGGCCCAATTAGGCTCCGGGTCGATCTGGACCGCAACGTGGAAATGGCGCGCAGCAGCTGCTGGGGTCTGTGTTAAAAAATGCGAATTTTTTTTTTTTGGGGGGGGGGACTATTTGCAGTAATGCTTGACTGTCAGGATCGTGTTTCGGCCTTACACGGCCGATCATTTTTAAATCGTCATAGTCGCGTTCAATAAACGGCATTGCATCACGTATTGGATTTAAGTCATTTACTCTAATCAAAGATACTACAATTCAACCCACGTTTCCCTTTCACTGTTACCAACGATCCATCGTATCCCAAGGCGGTGTATTGTGTTTCTGTTTTCGACTCAACATCACTTGCATGTGTTGTTCAGAGGCGGTCTGCAGATTGAGTCTATGACGAAAATTGTTTTTCTGATGAATTCTTTTATACATTTATGTAATCTATTATACATTTACATATTATAATTTGATAAAGTTTTGAATACCGTATTACAAATGTTTTTGTTTTTTTTAAAATTCGAATGTTATTTCTGTAGGGTAAGCGACTTAATTATGATTCGCGAACTACCAATGGCTCTGTGACAAACCAGTGGACCTGGGACCATCGATGTTCGTGGACCACAAATGCCCTCCGTGGACCACCAATTCCCCCGTGCAGGGCCGGCCTTAGGCCACTGCAACCTATGCGACCGCAATGGGCCCCGCACTTTCATAGGCCCCGAGTTTATTTTCTAATACAAAATCTTAATTTTCACTTATTATCCTTATCCTCTACCCAGAATGGGCCCCGCGCTGTCCGTTTCGCATAGGGCCCCGCAATTGTGAGGGTCGGCCCTGCCCCCGTGGACCACAAATGCCCCCGTGGACCAAAAATGCCCCCGTGGACCAAAAATGCCCCCGTGGACCAAAAATGCCCCCGTGGACCAAAATTGCCCCCGTGGACCACAAATGCCCCCGTGGACCACTATCGCCCCTGGAACCAAAATGTTCCTGCGACCAACAATGCCCTTGGGGCCACCTATGCCCCTGGAAGATAAATGCCCAGAGATCCACAATAGCCCCGGGTTTCAAAAATGCCCTGGAGTTCATAATTTTGTTCTCCCCCGGGGGTATAAAAGGGGGGGGGGCATTTATTATCTAAGTGTTTCTATTGCGAAACCACAACGAATAATATTCCTGAAAGAGCTGCTAGTATTTCTTGTGCGGTTGTCTATGTTGATATAAGTAATGAGCGATAGAAAATAAACTGAATGTCTGACCTAGTAATGTCTGGTATTTTTGTCTGAAGTTTCTCGTTTCAACATCGAGATGTCAAACAGCCCCCCCCCATAACCCCCACCTCCTTGGCATGTAATGTTGGTTGTTCGCCCATATATCAGTCAAGTAGGTGAGGATGAGTTTTCTCGTAATAAGACCCCATACGTCACATCTCAAGTCTAGACAACAACGTCCCATATCAAGTCTAGACAACAACGTCTCATAACAAGCCGAGGCTTAACTTCGCCACTACTCATGTTGAGACAACTTCGTCACATCTCAAGTCTAGACAACTACGTCACATATCAAGTTTAGACAATTATGTCACACCTCTAGTTTGGACAACTAAATCACATGTCAAGTCTAGACAATTACGTCACATATCAAGTCTAGACAACTACATCACATCTCAGGTCTAGAAAACTATGTCGCTACTCATGTCGAAACAACTACGTCACTAGCCATGTCGAAACAACTACGTCACTAGCCAGGTCGAGACAACTTGAACAGTGCTCATGCCGAGGCAAGTACGTCACTTCTCGTGTGGTACTCATCATAAATCTTTTTTTAACAGCTAGATAAAAATAGCGAGGCCTGCAGCTACGCTGACTGCAGCCACTTGTATCCTCGCAAGGACATTTCATCGCTCCGCATATTTCACTCAAACCAATGTCCTTCTAAAAGACAGGGTTATATAGCTGTGTCACAGTGTGTCCTTCTAATGAAAAAGTAATATAGATGTGTCACAACGTGTCCTTCTGAGGACAAGGATTTATAGCTGTGTCACAACGTGTCCTTCTGGGGACAAGGATTTATAGCTGTGTCACAACGTGTCCTTCTGGGGACAAGGATTTATAGCTGTGTCACAACGTGTCCTTCTGGGGACAAGGATTTATAGCTGTGTCACAACGTGTCCTTCTGGGGACAAGGATTTATAGCTGTGTCACAACGTGTCCTTCTGGGGACAAGGATTTATAGCTGTGTCACAACGTGTCCTTCTGGGGACAAGGATTTATAGCTGTGTCACAAAGTGTCCTTCTGTGGACAAGGTTACATCGATGTGTCACAACGTGTCCTTCCGATGACAAGGTTTTATAGCTGTGTCACAACGTGTCCTTCTGGGGACAAGGATTTATAGCTGTGTCACAACGTGTCCTTCTGGGGACAAGGATTTATAGCTGTGTCACAACGTGTCCTTCTGGGGACAAGGATTTATAGCTGTGTCACAACGTGTCCTTCTGGGGACAAGGATTTATAGCTGTGTCACAACGTGTCCTTCTGGGGACAAGGATTTATAGCTGTGTCACAACGTGTCCTTCTGGGGACAAGGATTTATAGCTGTGTCACAACGTGTCCTTCTGGGGACAAGGATTTATAGCTGTGTCACAACGTGTCCTTCTGGGGACAAGGATTTATAGCTGTGTCACAACGTGTCCTTCTGTGGACAAGGTTATATCGATGTGTCACAACGTGTCCTTCCGATGACAAGGTTTTATAGCTGTGTCGCAACGTGTCCTTCTGAGGACAACATTGTTTAGCTGTGTCGCAACGTGTCCTACTGAGGACAACATTGTTAAGATGTGTCACAACGTGTTCGAAGTCTGGCAAGAGCTATTGCAAAATAATCATTGGGCAATTATAACTCATTCCTATGAAAGGGTCAGCTGGCAGTTGAGCTTTCTTGATCTGCAAGATGTCCGCAAGACGATGTCCGCCATTTTGATGAGACCTGAGCAGACGTTGATAAAATGGAGAACGGGGGATAATCGGGTTTTAAGCTTTTTGGTCATTAAAATAGAAAAAAAGAAGAGATTTCTTTTCTCATTTCAGTCTGACCGTCTGATGGATTGAGCTAAAATTGGTTTCATTTCAGTCTGACCGTCTGATGGATTGAGCTAAAATTGGTTTCATTTCAGTCTGACCGTCTGATGGATTGAGCTAAAATTGGTTTCATATCAGTCTGATGGATTGAGCTAAAATTGGTTTCATTTCAGTCTGACCGTCTGATGGATTTAGCTAAAATTGGTTTCATTTCAGTCTGACAGTCTGATGGATTGAGCTAAAATTGGTTTCATTTCAGTCTGACCGTCTGATGGATTGAGATAAAATTGGTTGCATTTCAGTCTGACCGTCTGATGGATTGAGCTAAAATTGGTTTCATTTCAGTCTGACCGTCTGATGGATTGAGCTAAAATTGGTTTCATATCAGTCTGATGGATTGAGCTAAAATTGGTTTCATTTCAGTCTGACCGTCTGATGGATTTAGCTAAAATTGGTTTCATTTCAGTCTGACAGTCTGATGGATTGAGCTAAAATTGGTTTCATTTCAGTCTGACCGTCTGATGGATTGAGCTAAAATTGGTTTCATTTCAGTCTGACCGTCTGATGGATTGAGCTAAAATTGGTTTCATTTCAGTCTGACCGTCTGATGGATTGAGCTAAAATTGGTTTCATTTCAGTCTGACCGTCTGAAGGATTGAGCTAAAATTGGTTTCATTTCAGTCTGACCGTCTGATGGATTGAGCTAAAATTGGTTTCATGGGCCAGGTGATCATTACTCGTGTACTGTTTTTTGTTTTTGATTAGTAACGACACCCCCCACACCACACACCCCACCCATCCCCACACACACACTTTTTAATTTTAAATTATTTTTTTTTTAAATTGTCTTTGCATTTTTTATTTTTTGCTTAAACTTAATTTTTTTTATCATCTTCAGAAATTGTTTGGAAGTAATTGTTCTCTGTTTGTAAGTAATTGTTCTCTGTTTGTAAGTAATTGTTCTCTGTTTGTAAGTAATTGTTCTCTGTTTGGAAGTAATTGTTCTCTGTTTGTAAGTAATTGTTCTCTGTTTGTAAGTAATTGTTCTCTGTTTGTAAGTAATTGTTCTCTGTTTGTAAGTAATTGTTCTCTGTTTGGAGCTATGAAAATGCTTGGTAATAATTATTACTCTAATCTAATCAAGCAGAATTGGTAGTCTATGATGGGGCGTCCATGAGGGGTAGTCCATGATGGGTAGTCCATAATGGGCAGTCCATGATGGGTCGTCCATGATGGGTAGTCCATGATGGGTCGTCCATGATGGGTCGTCCATGATGGGTCGTCCATGATGGGTCGTCCATGATGGGTAGTCCATGATGGGTAGTCCATGATGGGTAGTCCATGATGGGTAGTCCATGATGGGTAGTCCATGATGGGTAGTCCATGATGGGTAGTCCATGATGGGTAGTCCGTGATGGGTCGTCCATGATGGGTCGTCCATGATGGGTAGTCCATGATGGGTAGTCCATGATGGGTAGTCCATGATGGGTAGTCCATGATGGGTCGTCCATGATGGGTAGTCCATGATGGGTAGTCCATGATGGGTCGTCCATGATGGGTAGTCCGTGATGGGTAGTCCATGATGGGTAGTCCGTGATGGGTAGTCCGTGATGGGTAGTCCGTGATGGGTAGTCCGTGGTGGGTAGTCCATGATGGGTAGTCCATGATGGGTAGTCCATGATGGGTAGTCCATGATGGGTCGTCCATGATGGGTAGTCCATGATGGGTCGTCCATGATGGGTAGTCCGTGATGGGTAGTCCATGATGGGTAGTCCATGATGGTTAGTCCGTGATGGGTAGTCCGTGATGGGTAGTCCGTGATGGGTAGTCCGTGGTGGGTAGTCCATGATGGGTAGTCCATGATGGGTAGTCCGTGATGGGTAGTCCATGATGGGTAGTCCATGATGGGTAGTCCGTGATGGGTAGTCCGTGATGGGTAGTCCGTGATGGGTAGTCCATGATGGGTAGTCCGTGATGGGTAGTCCATGATGCGCAGAGAAAATAACATATTTATTTATTTTTCTTGCGAATAAAAAAATTCAGTTATATTTTATCATAAGGCTTAGAGCCGCCTTCGGGCAGTGGTCACGTGATCTGCCTTGAGACCAAAGAGCGTGAATTTCTTGTTAAATTTCGTCAGCTATGGTTTAAAGAGTAATTGACGTTGAGATTGGACCCGCTAGTCAAGTAAGGCCTTTTGCTAGTCTGGTAAAGACACGGTCGGGTAAAGACACAAGATAGTCTAGTGAGGACATAATACTAGTCGAATTAGACCATTTTCTACGTTCGCTTTTTTTCTTCTCTATCATGACTTCCCATTATTTTTTCTTTCTTTTCTTTTAAGAAGATCTTGATGTGAGAGTAAGTTGACTATCATAGAAAAGTATGCGTTCACGCGTTAGAACTCCGCCCTTATCAACATGAGAAAAACTCCCTTATCAATATTGAGAAACCCTCCCTTATCAACATGAGAAAAACTCCCTTATCAATATTGAGAAACCCTCCCTTATCAACATGAGAACTTCGCCCTAATCAACATGAGAACTCCGCCGTTATCAAAATGAGAACCCTCCTTTATCAACATGAGAACCCTTCCGTTATCAACATGAGAACTCTGTCCTTATCAACATGAGAACACCTCCCTTATCAACATGAGAACACCTCCCTTATCAACATGATAACTCCGCCCTTATCAACATGAGAACACCTCCCTTATCAACATGAGAACTCCGCCCATATCAACACGAGAACACCTCCCTTATCAACATGAGAACTCCGCCCTTATCAACATGGGAACCCCTCCCGTATTAACATGTCAACGTTGAAATCTTGACCCTCTTTTGTTGTCTAGTCGCCCGGGAAACTGCCGAGTGAATAAATATTTACATTTAGTGTAACGTACGGCAGACGTCGGAATGATGCGATGTGGGGATGTGTGGCGTTTAAAACGATGTGGCTGATGAGGCTGAGTGGCCTCGAGACAAGAGAGGATGCCACTACGTCTTTTATCTCCACCACGAAGTTTAAATATCATAACATAGTGTTAGAGATTAGAGGTAAACAAGTAATGTTCTCAGCGCAATTACCGCTACGCAAGGAAATGTTTACTTTAAGAAACAAACCAACATTTTTTTCTGGATGTCAAGGGTTAAGATTTTTTTTTTATATTCCCAATCCCAGACAACAAAAATCAATTTTTATTCGATTCTTTTCCCCCCTAATTTCATCTTGCTTTTGAAATAACCATTTGCGTCTTCTGCCTCCGGCCTTCCAACCCCTAGTGCATGATACCCTCAAACAGTTACTCTTGTAACCAGTGAAATATCCTCATCAACACCAGGCACAGAGACATTGCAAATCCCACCGACATGCATAGGAGCCAGAATGATCAATAAATTGATCGTGGGCCCTTAATATATAGAAGAAGAAGATTGTGTTGTACTGCGTGAACTAAAGCGTCATTGGCCAGAATTTTCAAAATCGCCAAATGTGACGTCGGCCTCGCTAAGCCTTCAGGCGCTATTTGTCAACTCAGCTTGTTGATCTTTCTTACCTGACAGCCATCCTTCCACCACCCACCACATCATCCAGAGATGACTATGTACTTAATCTTTTAACAACAACAACATAATCATGATATGAATTAGTATAATGTTGTAGGCTCAAATCTTGAAAACAAAAGATTTAAAAATATATATGGACGAAAGCGTTTCATGTCATCCGGAAAACGTCACGGTCGAAGAGTTCCGCGGGACAAAAAGATTTCTCAGTTCCAAGGTGGGGCAGGTTTACGGTGGGGCAGGTTTAAGGTTGGTCAGCTTTAAGGTGGGTCAGGTTTAAGGTGGGTCAGGTTTAGGTTTGTTCAGGTTTAAGGTGGGCCAGGTTTAAGGTGGGTCAGGATAAAGATGAGTCAGGTTTAGGGTTGTTCAGGTTTATTGTGGGTCAGGTTTAGGGTTGTTCAGGTTTAAGGTGGGTCAGTTTTAAGGTGGGTCAGGTTTAAGTTTGGTCAGGCTTAAGGTTGGTCAGGTTCAGGGTTGTCAGGTTTAAGGTTGGTCAGGTTTAAGTTTGGGGGCATGTTGATGCATTTGAACTCCAGCCAAAGAAGGACGATTCTAACACAATGGTGTCAGACAAGAAATGGTGTCAGGCAAGAAATGGTGTCAGGCAAGAAATGGTGTAAGACAAGAAATGGTGTCAGGCAAGAAATTGTGTCAGTCAAGAAATGGTGTCTAGACAAGAAATGGTGTCAGACAAGAAATGGTGTCAGGCAAGAAATGGTGTCAGACAAGAAATGGTGTCAGACAAGAAATGGTGTCAGACAAGAAATGGTGTCAGACAAGAAATGGTGTCTAGACAAGAAATGGTGTCAGACAAGAAATGGTGTCAGGCCAGAAATGGTGTCAGGCAAGAAATGGTGTCAGGCAAGAAATGGTGTAAGGCAAGAAATGGTGTCAGGCAAGAAATGGTGTCAGACAAGAAATTGTGTCAGACAAGAAATGGTGTCAGACAAGAAATGGTGTCAGACAAGAAATGGTGTCAGACAATAAATGGTGTCAGACAAGAAATGGTGTAAGACAAGAAATGGTGTCAGACAAGAAATGGTGTCAGACAAGAAATGGTGTCAGACAAGATATGGTGTCAGGCAAGAAATGGTGTCAGACAAGAAATGGTGTCAGGCAAGAAATTGTGTCAGGCAAGAAATGGTGTCAGGCAAGAAATGGTGTCAGACAAGAAATGATGTCAGGCAAGAAATGGTGTCTAGACAAGAAATGGTGTCAGACAAGAAATGGTGTCAGGCAAGAAATGGTGTCAGGCAAGAAATGGTGTAAGACAAGAAATGGTGTCAGGCAAGAAATTGTGTCAGGCAAGAAATGGTGTCAGGCAAGAAATGGTGTCAGACAAGAAATGGTGTCAGGCAAGAAATGGTGTCAGACAAGAAATGGTGTCAGACAAGAAATGGTGTCAGACAAGAAATGGTGTCAGACAAGAAATGGTGTCTAGACAAGAAATGGTGTCAGACAAGAAATGGTGTCAGGCCAGAAATGGTGTCAGGCAAGAAATGGTGTCAGGCAAGAAATGGTGTAAGGCAAGAAATGGTGTCAGGCAAGAAATGGTGTCAGACAAGAAATTGTGTCAGACAAGAAATGGTGTCAGACAAGAAATGGTGTCAGACAAGAAATGGTGTCAGACAATAAATGGTGTCAGACAAGAAATGGTGTAAGACAAGAAATGGTGTCAGACAAGAAATGGTGTCAGACAAGAAATGGTGTCAGACAAGATATGGTGTCAGGCAAGAAATGGTGTCAGACAAGAAATGGTGTCAGACAAGAAATGGTGTCTAGACAAGAAATGGTGTCAGACAAGAAATGGTGTCAGACAAGATATGGTGTCAGGCAAGAAATGGTGTCAGACAAGAAATGGTGTCAGACAAGAAATGGTGTAAGACAAGAAATGGTGTCAGACAAGAAATGGTGTAAGACAAGAAATGGTGTCAGACAAGAAATGAATCTCTGAACAGCTTCTTTCTCATTCCATCACACTGACACATTCCTCACACTGTCACATTCCCTCACACTGTTAATTTCCCTCACTGCCACATTCCATCACACTGCCATATTCCCTCACACTGCCACATTCCCTCACACTTCCACATTCCCTCACACTGCCACATTCCATCACACTCCCACATTCCCTCACACTCCTACATTACCTCACACTCACCCCATTCCCTGACACCCCCCCCCCCCACTTTTTTAAGGCTACCCCCACACCTACATTTACCCCGGTGTTGTATTTTCTAAAACGTGAGTTCATTTAAGTTCCCCCATGTCGCCAATTCATTTGTCCAAACTCACAACCGACCAGGTCAAAGGTCACGCCTTGTGAGCAGCAACCATAACTCTTCTGGCTGATCGAATGTTGACATTCAGGAACACGTTGACCTCTCTATCACTCTACCTGGATAATCTGGGGCAGGTGTGTCCAGGTGGAACTGAAAGGAAGGTGAACGGTGGGCAGGTCCATGTGGGTCGGTCCATGTGGGCCTGTCCCTGTTGGCCGGTCCGTGTGGGTTGGTCCCTGTGGGTTGGTCCCTGTGGGCCAGTCCGCGTGGGTCCATCACTGTGGGCCGGTCCGTGTGGGTCGGTCCGTGTGGGTCGGTCCCTGTGGGTCGGTCCGTGTGGGTCGGTTCCTGGGGGCCGGTCCGTGTGGGTCGGTCCCTGTGAGTCGGTCCTTGCGGTTCGGTCAGTCTGTAAGTTACAGCGGGGAGACCGTATCGGTGGGTAGCACCAATGGATCCTCATCGTTTTGAAGGACTTACTATATCTCGCGATTTTTGTTTCAAACGACCCAAGACCAAGAAGCAACAGAGAGAGAGAGAGAGAGAGAGAGAGAGGGAGGGAGAAAGAGAGACATAGAGAAAGATAGAGAGAGATAGAGAGTGAGAGTGCGAGAGAGAGAGAAAGAGAAAGAAATTTGACATCACTCTGGTCTAATACGACCTTTCAGCACTTTTTTTTGGTCTGTTAAAGTGAGTTCCCCTGGCTGATGTGCATTGTGGGACATCCAATTTCGTTGTCACGTGGCGCCAGGTTTTCACCCATATTGGATTAACCTTAATGAACGAGCCCCCAACTTTTTTTTTATTCTCTGGTGTTGTTTAATAAGGGCGGGGGGAGGGGTGTCCGTGATTCGATGAAATAAAGGCAGGTCGATAATGTTACAGTGTCAGATATTGGGGCCACCGTGCTGCGATATCGGGTGTACGCATGTTACACAACAATAGTATCGATACCTCAATTATGTGGTTAATAGAAGTGCTTGGCTTAGCAAAATGGTATCGATACCTTATTGATGTGGCTACTAGAACTGCTTGGCTTAGCAATAATATCGATACCTTATTGATGTGGTTAATAGAACTGCTCGGCTAAGCAATGGTATCGATACCTTATTGATGTGGTTAATAGAACTGCTTGGCTAAGCATTGGTATCGATACCTTATTGATGTGGTTAATAGACCTGCTTGGCTCAACAATATTTGATACTTTCTGTTCTCCCTTTATTTCGAGGTGATTAATTTAAGTGTTCAAAAAAATATGAGGGACACGCTATAAATGAACGCACTTTAAATGAACGCATTGTAAATGAACGCACTGTAAATGAACGCACTGTAAATGAACGCACTGTAAATGAACGCATTGTAAATTGGATGCGTTGTAAACGGGGAAAGCAAATGAAATTATTGTTAAATTTCGCCAGGTTGAGATTCCCGCCAAAACACAATATAATTTTATTTTATTTTTTTGTCTCGTGCTCTTTAGCGTCCTTTTGGTTTTTTAAAACTTCCACCTCCCAATGAGGTAGCATGAAAAATGATATATGCATGTATCGTCTGCTCAGATAGTGTTTGTGTCTTTCAGTGAAAATCCCTTTGTAACAACTAACAGATCGGACCCTTTGAAGATTCGCACATATTCTGGGCTCAAATCAGCGATAGGTTTGAGTGAGTTTTTTTTTGGGGGGGGGGGGGGGGGGGACGACAAAAATTGGACCAAATATCGCAGGGATCGAATCGTCATAAAGTGTTATACGTCTGATAACATAATCGCTCGCAGACACGGCAGCCAGACGACCTGGGCCTTAACATATTGACAGAACTCGCCAGTTTTCAACAGCTCACTGCTCGGCCTCACAATCTCTAAACCGTTAGTGACGCTGTTGTGAGTGGCCAACCCATTCATTCACTTGATATGCCGCGGTTCTAAATCCCTCGTTAGGGGGACTCACCGTATCGATTTTTTTTTATTATCTTATCCATCAATGGCTGGAATTTAACAGGTAACCATTATCAAAGCTGTTGTAGAATGTAATGATTTTTTTACTTTTTCCTCACCTAATGGTACAACTCTATTTTCTCTTACGTGATAGCTGCCCCATCACGTCACCAATATATTTAGGCCTTTCAGGCGGATATTGCCTTCGGCTGGCATTAAAAAAACAAAAAGCGTGGTCTTTGACATTTGTAACTAGCGACTCCATGGCAATGAGATCAGGTAGAGGCGAAGTGGTGTAGCTGCTGTGTCTTGTTGGTTGCTGTGGACCACTAGCAGCATTTGCCAATAGCACGAGTGAAGATTTTGGATCGTGTGACTCAATAGTATTTCTTTTCGTTAGGGTTTCAACCAATGTCATCATGTTTCAGCGTTAGGGCCAACGTCATCATGTCAAAGTGTTAGGGCCAACGTCATCATGTCAAAGTGTTAGGGCCAACGTCATCATGTCAAAGTGTTAGGGCCAACGTCATCATCTTTCAGTGTTAGGGCCAACGTCATCATGTTTCAGTGTTAGGGCCAACGTCATCATGGTTCAATTTTATGGCCAAGGTCGTGTTCGGTGTTAGGGCCAAGGTCATCATGGCTCAGTGTTGTGGCCAAGGTCATCATGTTTATGATGTTTCAGTGTTAGGGCCAAGGTCATCATGGCTCAGTGTTATGGCCAAGGTCATCATGTTTATGATGTTTCAGTGTCAGGACCAAGGTCATCATGGTTCAGTGTTAGTGCCAAGGTCATCATGGTTCAGTGGTATGGCCAAGGCCATTATGGATCAGTGTTATGGCCAAGGTCGTGTTTCGGTGATAGGGCCAAGGTCATCATGGCTCAGTGTTATGGCCAAGGTCATCATGGTTCAGTGTTATAGCTACGGGCATTGTGTATTGATGTTATGGCCATTGATGGACTTAGTGCTTAAAGTTTTCTAGCAAAGGTCTTCATGTTCATGTTTTCTAGCAAAGGTCTTCATGTTTATGTTTTCTAGCAAAGGTCTTCGTGTTTATGTTTTCTAGCAAAGGTCTTCGTGTTTATGTTTTCTAGCAAAGGTCTTCATGTTTATGTTTTCTAGCAAAGGTCTTCATGTTTATGTTTTCTAGCAAAGGTCTTCATGTTTATGTTTTCTAGCAAAGGTCTTCGTGTTTATGTTTTCTAGCAAAGTTCTTAACTTGACATAGTTAGAACAACGGAGGTCTTTCATCCTGAAGTTGAGCTGAGTTGTTCAGGTCTGTGTTACACAGATAGCCATCGGGTTTTCAATGTTACATCTACTGCCATCATCTTTCAGAGTTACCCCCCCCCCCACGCCAGCCAATGTCCTCCGTTTACAGCTGGGGATTTGTATTTTAATGTTGCTGGTAAGAATGTCCGGTTTCAGTGTTTTAGCTAACTTCCCCCCCCCCCCTTTTAGACAATGTCTGAGTTTCCCGCCTGAAAGCTACGATCCTTAATTCAGTTTCGAGTTGCGACCCCCCCCCCCCCCCGCTACCCCCCGCCCCCCTTAGACAATGTCTGAGTTTCCCGCCTGAAAGCTACGATCCTTAATTCAGTTTCGAGTTGCGACCCCCCCCCCGCTACCCCCCGCCCCCCTTAGACAATGTCTGAGTTTCCCGCCTGAAAGCTACGATCCTTAATTCAGTTTCGAGTTGCGACCCCCCCCCGCTACCCCCCGCCCCCCTTAGACAATGTCTGAGTTTCCCGCCTGAAAGCTACGATCCTTAATTCAGTTTCGAGTTGCGACCCCCCCCCGCTACCCCCCGCCCCCCTTAGACAATGTCTGAGTTTCCCGCCTGAAAGCTACGATCCTTAATTCAGTTTCGAGTTGCGACCCCCCCCCCCCGCTACCCCCCGCCCCCCTTAGACAATGTCTGAGTTTCCCGCCTGAAAGCTACGATCCTTAATTCAGTTTCGAGTTGCGACCCCCCCCCCCCCCCCGCTACCCCCCGCCCCCCTTAGACAATGTCTGAGTTTCCCGCCTGAAAGCTACGATCCTTAATTCAGTTTCGAGTTGCGACCCCCCCCCCCCCCCCCCCCCGCTACCCCCTTCCCGCAATATCTGAAGTCTTAGTTGCGTACAAGATCGACTTTTTTTTTTAAGATGTGAATTTGTCTCACCTTCACTACTGCCGGACAACATAATGTTTTCAACGAGCATTCCTACTTCGGGGGCGAATTTCGATATCGCTTGTCCGAAAAACGAAAAAGGTTTACTTGCAAAAGCTTGGTCAACATTTTTCTCTCGTATAGTGTTGTCAAACTAAACGTTTAATATGGTAATCTGGATTAATGATTAAACATTTTAAGACCAAGTCCAGCTTTTGAATTGAACGTTAAGTTTTTTTTTTTTTAAAGGATATGCTTATCTTATATTTTTGAATTAGTCCGCCCCAAGTGTAAATGCCTCTGTTAATTCCCTTATCTAGTAGTGATTCTATTACATACCTCTTGATGTTCTCTTGCTGTCCTCTTGCTGTTCTCTTGCTGTCCTCTTGATGTCCTCTTGCCGTCCTCTTGATGTTCTCTTGCTGTCCTCTTGCCGTCCTCTTGATGTCCTCTTGCTATCCTCTTGCTGTCCTCTTGCTGTTCTCTTGCTGTTCTCTTGTTGTCCTATTGATGTCCTCTTGATGTCCTCTTGCCGTCCTCTTGATGTTCTCTTGCTGTCCTCTTTCCGTCCTCTTGATGTCCTCTTGCTGTCCTCTTGCTGTTCTCTTTCTGTTCTCTTGCTGTCCTATTGATGTCCTCTTGCTGTCCTCTTGCCGTCCTCTTTCCGTCCTCTTTCCGTCCTCTTGCTGTCCTCTTGCTGTCCTCTTGCTGTCCTCTCGGAGACTGCACTTTCTCTCCCTCCCCCCCTCTTAGTATCACTAAGCTTAGGCACTAGGCTTGAAGGAATGTGGTTATAAAGTTTATATAAAGGACATCAACGTGTCGGATAGCCCAGATTCCTGAAATGGTTCTACATGCTACACTAAGAACAATTATGTACATGGAGCTATTAATTTTAATAATTTTTATTGGTGGATTGTCTTTATAATTATGAGAAGTTAGTGTAATTAAATATAGACTTGTTAGACTTTTTGGACTTTTAAAACTTTTAAAGACTTTTTAGACTTTTTAAGACTTTTTAGACTTTTTTAAAGACCTTTTAGAAATTTGGGGACAAAAAACCCCAAAAATCAAACAAACGAAAAAAACATGATTTTTTACGCAAAGTCGACGACCGTTTCGCCGTTATGTATATAAGGTTGCAGTTGAAATATTTTCGGTGAAAAAATGAGCAGAGTTCAAGGACATCCAGAGCAAGTTTTTGCAAGTTAGCAATGTTTTATATTAGAAAAAAAATGGACCCCTGATCAAAGTGAAATGTATTCTTTCTTGCTGAATCGTTGGAATAATTGTGTTCTGCTGTTGGTCTTGTGTTCACGACTCCTTGGAAAGCCTTCCACTCCTACCTTGAAACCGCCACTTCCGCTTTAGAGTGGTCAATTTCCTGGCGGGCGACCAGTAGGGCAAGATAGTGATTGCACGCGACTGATCAGTGGTGTCTAAGCTCCATTATGTCTGCCATTATGGCGACGCGTCTCTCCATTTCTTGATGTGTCTTTCTGTATCTTATTTTTCTATTTCCGTTGCTGCCTGCGCATGACCAACTGCGCATGACTTGTGGCGTTTTTGTCTGTCTATCTCAGCGCTGTGCTGAGCAGGATAGGCTTGATGGACGACTGGTCTGCTGTGCATAACTTCAGTGTCATCTGGATAAATGTAGATATTAGTTTAAATAGTTGCGTACACAATAAGAGTTTATTGACATGGATAAGATCGATTTTTTTATCAGTAATTAAAATGCTCTTTTTTTTTCTTTTTACATTTTTGTTTGTCAATATATATATATATATACCTTTTTTGGCATGAGGGAATTTACTTATTTTCACATTTTGATCGCAAAAAGTAAAAAAAAAAAGAACACAAATCATAATGCAAAGAAATAAGCTCTCGTGAAGTGCTCAAGAAGCCTGTCATAGGCGTGACTCATTCATTTATCCAAAGAAAAAAACAAGGAAAAAAATGTTTTTTAAAAAAAAAGAAGGAAAAAAATAGAAAAAATATGAAGGGGGAAAACAACTATTTAAAATTTTTTTTTTTTTTTTAAAAACTCGACCAAAAATACCACAAAATAATTTTTAAAAAAAACGTGTACCACGAACACACACACAAAACACCACAAAACCCTTAAAATAAACGCATAAAAACACACCAAAAAAATCCAAGTCAGAACTGAAACAACCGTGACGTCATAGACCTGATTCAGGTGTTCGTGGCGGTTTTAGGGATATTTAAAGATGCCGTCCATTTCGGTGTTTCTGGTGCCGTCCAATTCTGTGTTTCTGGTGCCGTCCAATTCTGTGTTTCTGTTTCCGTCTAATTTATTTATATTTTTTGTGCCACGCGTGTTGTCTCCTCCCGAATGTTTAATGCCATGCTTGTTTTGCGTTGTTTCTATTCAACCAGCACTGCTGGGTGTGTGCTTATTGTCTCCCTTTCTTTTGTTTTGGACTACTGGTTGCGAGTGTGTTGCGTCCCTTGCTTTTTTAAAAATTCCCTTTGCAGTATCTGAGTGTGTTGTATCCCTTTAATTTTAAAAAACCTTTTTTTTTCACATGAAAAGATGTCAAAGCAACTATATTTTAGATCAGTTCTTACAAACGGGAACACACATCAAACCCCATTTTTTAAAAAAATACAAACTTCCATTAATGCTGTAACGAGATCAATGGCGGCGGCTTGGCCAGAGATTACGGTATTAAAAATGACGTCACGGGCACTTCCGGCTAAACAATTTTTTTTTTTAATGCCAGGTTTTTGAGATCGCGTTGACCAAACGTCTCGCATTTACCTTTGTCCATGTAACACATGGTCCACAAACCACACAGTGTTACGCCAACAGGGTGATCGATAGTTCGCAAAGCATTGTGTCACTCCAGCAGTCCTCATATACGTCTTTTCATCACACTAGAGACATCGTTACAAGAGATTGTTGGTTGTTTTACGCGTATGTTGGAATTTGTTCAGGTAGAAAGTGTGTTGAACAATTTTTTTTTCCTATGCTCGTGTGAATTTTTGTATTTAAGTTCATAGATGAATTTTCACACTTTGAATTGTGTGTGCGACGAGTGACGTCAGCTTGGGGGGGGGGGGGGGGTGCGTGGCTTAAATGTTTTTGTTTTGAGATGTGCCGATGAGGGGTGGGGGTGTGTTACGGAGGCAGGTTATGACGGCACCTGAATGGCACCTGTTGCGTTGTAGATGTGCTATAACAAACAATATAACACGCGTGCTATACTTACAGTCTAACACATGCGCTATAAGAGTCTAATACACTTGCTATAACTAACAGTGTAAAACATACGCTATTGTATAACTAACAGCCCAACACATATGTTTTTAATAATTTTTCCTTCACATTAGCGGTCGATGCTACACTTGGAAAATTATGGCTTTTTCTCGGTTATGTTTTCCCCCATAGGCTGTTTAGCTGTATCACTTGTGCTTAATGCTTCTGACAGGCTGTTTAGCTGTATCACCTGTGCCTAATGCTGCACGAACAGCTTTCCCAAGTTCGTCATTTCAAGGCGACGCTTGTTGTAACTTTGTTTTCACGTATGATACGTACGCCCCTGGCTCGCCAGACAATCTTTATGACATTAAGTTTATTTTCTTTGGAACATTTTTTTGTTTTGTTCCCCTTTTCAAAATCTCAGTACATACATTGACAAAATCTTAGTAAATACATTGACAAAATCTTAGAAAATACATTGACAAAATCTTAGTAAATACATTGACAAAATCTTAGTAAATACATTGAAAAAATCTTAGTAAATACATTGACAAAATCTCAGTAAATACATTGACAAAATCTCAGTAAATACATTGACAAAATCTCAGTAAATACATTGACAAAATCTCAGTAAATACATTGACAAAATCTCAGTAAATACATTGACAAAATCTCAGTAAATACATTGACAAAATCTCAGTAAATACATTGACAAAATCTCAGTAAATACATTGACAAAATCTCAGTAAATACATTGACAAAATCTCAGTAAATACATTGACAAATCTTAGTAAATACATTGACAAAATCTCAGTAAATACATTGACAAAATCTCAGTAAATACATTGACAAATCTTAGTAAATACATTGACAAAATCTCAGTAAATACATTGACAAAATCTCAGTAAATACATTGACAAATCTTAGTAAATACATTGACAAAATCTTACTACATATAGTGACAAAATCTCAGTACGTACAGTGACAAAATCTCAGTACATCCAGTTACAAAATCTCAATACATACAGTGACAAAATCTAACAACATACGTTGTCAAAATTGCTAAAGCCAGAATCCAGCTAATTTTGATTTGATTTTTAAAAAGAAACTGGGCCTAGCTAGCATTTCTGGACACAATAAATTTTTACTACAAATCTACAACTATAATTTTAGTACCGGCACTCTTTATTCTTTCACAGCCATCGGGATCTTCAAATAAGGGGTCGTTCGTAAATTACGTCACGCAAAAATGACATTTTAGACCCCTTCCCTGTCACGAAGTGTCACAAATTATTCTCCGCCCCCCTCCCCCATGTCACGTCACACCTAATAAAATCAAAACATACATAAAGTGTCACAAATTCTCGAGCACCCCCCCCCCTTTTTTTTTCCCCTGAGCGTGACGTAATTTGCGAACGACCCGCTAATACAAATGTTGCAACATATTAAAATTATCAATTATAAATGAGTTTCTCTGTTGTTATAGAGAGTTTAGCCTAAAATATGCTTCATTTGGGCATTAAAAGAAATACTGTACTAACAATACTTTTTTCGTTGCTGTTTATTTCCAGATATCACGTGATCTCACTGGTGATCTTTTAAACCTGTTTACCGACTCTGCCCAACGCTTCATTTTAATTTTAAAAAATCGCCTCGCTTTGGACTGATGAACTCATCAGCCGAGACGTAAATATAGACATGGCCTCGTTCTGGCAAAACGACTTGAAAAATTTAATTTGAGAGTTTTCTCGTTCAACATCGCTATGCAAATTTGTCGTAATCGTCTGCTAAGGTTTACCAGGCTGGACGTCGGCTTTTATGACGTCTGATCCGGATTCGATCTAAGTTTCTTTTTAACATCAGTTTTATACCCCGACCTATGACCTCAGCGGTAAAGGCCAGGTCGACAAAATGGAGATGCTGCTACTATCCCCCAGCGGGTCCAACAGCAACAACAATGGCGGCACGGACAACTTCGCGGAGGAGAACATCCTCGACACGGGCAGCACTGACAGGGGCCGCGTATTCTTGCAGGGGGACGTGGGTCCAGCGGGCTGCGACACCCCGGCCACGACCTGTAAGAGAAAGAGCAGCGAGGACATCCCCGGGTGTGTGAGCGGCCGACGAGATGACGATGGCTGCGGCGGCAGTGGCGGCAGCGATGACAACGGCGAGACAACGAAAAAATTCCTTCGCCTCGACACGTCGATCCTGGCGTCGACTCCGTCCCCCCAGCGAGAGCCCCCTGCCTACACCCCTGATGCCCCGTCGGGTCAGAGCGCCCCTGGTCCACACACTTGGCACACTGACGCTTCCGGTCGAGGGGGCATCCCTTCCATTTTCACGTCTGCCGATTCTGGCGGTGGAAGTGTAGGGGGCGGAAGCGCCCCTTCTGGGGGCGGCGACGCGGACCCGGAAGATGCTGAGCGGAGACTCATCATGGGTGCCTCGCGGAGACTCCTCGATGACGCGTTCACGATAAGGATTAAAAGGAAGAGCATGAATAACTCACTGCAGGTCAAGGTCTACAATTTCTTGGAAAGGCCGACGGGATGGAAGTGCTTCATCTACCATTTTACTGTGTGAGTACCGGTGTGTGTATGAGCTTATTGACTATGTGTGTGTTTGTTGACTGTGTGAGTACTAGTGTGTGTGTGTTTTTACTGTGTTAGTACCAGTGTGTGTGTTTTTTGACTGTGTTAGTACCAGTGTGTGTGTGTTGGTTGACTGTTTGAATTCTAGTGTGCAGAGGCGTAGCTAGAGTGTTTTGGGTCCGGGAACAAGATTCATTTTAAAGTGCCTCCTTTTCTTTTTTCAACTCTCAAACCCATTACTTACATCAATAAAATAGGATCAACGCACATTTTGGCGCCCTTAACTAGCTGGCGCCCGGGGACATCTGTCCCCCCTGCCCCCTTCGCTACGCCTGTGTGACTACCAGTGTGTGTGTTTGTTGACTGTGTGAGTAACAGTGAGTGTTTGTTGACTGTGTGAGTAACAGTGAGTGTTTGTTGACTGTGTGAGTAACAGTGAGTGTTTGTTGACTGTGTGAGTAGCAGTGAGTGTGATGGTTGACTGTGTGAGTACTAGTGTGTGTGTTTGTTGTTTGTGTCAGTACCAGTGAGTGTTTGTGGACTGTGTGAGTACCAGTAAGTGTTTGTTGACTTTCTGAACCATCTCTGTCTGAACTATAGTCTGTGTTTGTTGCTCATTTCTGTTTTACTTAAATATCTTAAACATGAACACATAAATTTTGACAGCTTTACTCCACTGTGCTACAAGAACATATGATCAAGAACATATGAACAACAACATATGAACAACAACATATGAATAACAATATATGAATATATCTTTCTCGTTTCGTTTTCTACATATTAAAACGGTTATGTTCATTTTTTTTTATTTTAAACATTTCAAAGTTCTTTATTATTTGTTATTATTTATTATTATTATTTATTATTACAAATTATTTATTATAAATTATTTTATAATTTTAATTATGTTTATTATTTTTATTATTTATAATTATTTATTATTATTTACTATTTGTTTATTATTAGTTATTATTATTTATTATTATTATTTATTAATATTATATATCATTTCTTTTTATTATTATAATTTATAATTTTATTTATTATTATTCTTCTTTATTACTTTAATTACTTATAATTTTTATTATAATTTATTTATTATTATTATTTTATTACTCTAATTACTTTTATTATTTTTATTACCTTTATTATTATTATATTTTTATTGTTGTCATTTATTATTAATTTTTATTTATTATTCATTATTTTTATTATTATTTATTACTATTATTTATTGTTAATATTTATTATTATTATTATTATTTATTATTCATTATTATAACGTGTAATTTATTATGTTTATTATTTTTATTATTTATTATTATTTATTATTAATTACTATTATTATTTGTTATTTTTTATTATTTATATTTATTATTATTATTATTAATATTTTTATTATTTTTATTATTTTTATTATTATGTATTATTATTTATTATTGTTATTTATTAGTATTTTATATTATTACTTTTTATTATTATAATTTAAATTTTGTATTTATTATTATTATTCATTATTATACTTTTTATTATTTGTTATTATTATTTATTATTATTATTATTATCTTTATTATTATTTATTATTATTATTTATTGTTGATATTTATTATTTTTATTTACAATCATTTTTTATTATTTTTATCATTATTGGTTATTTTTTATGTTTATTATTTTTATTTTGTTTATTTTTTATTATTTATAAATATTTTTATTATTTTTATTATATTATAATATTTTTATTAATTTTATTATTATTTATTTATATTTATTAATTATTCTTTATTATTTTTATTATTATTATTATTTATTATTAATTACTATTTTTTATTTATTGTAATTATTAGTTATTATTTTATTATTATTATCATTATTTATTAATATTATTTATATTTACCAGTTCATGAACAGAGGCTGCAGCGTAAGGACTAAGGATACAAGTTTAACAATAAAACATGGGTAATTTCAGGCAGGTTTTACCCACCATGTGTTGATTGAACGAGGGGGGGGGGGGATTACATACATGCGATGTGTGGGGGCAGGGCCGACCATAACAATTGCGGGGCCCTATGCGAAACGGACTGCGCGAGGCCCTTTCTGGGTAGTAATAAGGATAATAAGTGAACATTAAGATTTTGTATTAGAAAATAAATTCGGGGCGGGGCCTATGAAAGTTCGGGGCCCATTGCGGCCGCATAGGTTGCAATGGCCTAAGGCCGGCCCTGTGTGGGGGAATTACATACTAGGATGTGTGGGGAATTACATACAGGGAATTTGTGGGGAATTACATACAGGGGTGTGTGGGGAATTACATACAGGGAATGTGTGGGGAATTACATATAGGGATGTGTGGGGAAATTACATACAGGGATGTGTGGGGAAAATACATAGAAGGATGTGTGGGGAATTACATACAGGGAATGTGTGGGGAATTACATAAAGGGCATGTGAGTGGAATAACATAAATGGGATGTGTGGGGAATTACATAAAGCGAATGTGTGGGGAATTACATACATGGGATGTATGGGGAATTACAAACAAGGGGTGTATGGGGGAATTACATACATGGATGTGTGGGGAATTACATACATGGATGTGTGAGGAATTACATAAAGCGAATGTGTGGGGAATTACATACTTGGGATGTGTGGGGAATTACAAACAGGGGATATATGGGGGGGAAGTACATACAGGGGATGTATTGGGGAAGTACATACAGGGGTGTGTGGGCGACTACATACAGGGGATGTATGGGGGAAGTACATACAGAGGATATCTGGGGTGCCATTACATATAAGAGATGCGATGGGACATTACAGAGGATGTAATTACAGAGGTGGAATTACAGGTGGCATTTGAGGATTCGTAAAGTGGTATTAAATGGTATCGACGTAGCACTTCAGGGATTTAGGATGGCGTGCTCTAGGGATGCGACGAAAAAGGAATTTCAACACTTGTGAAAGAAAGGATTCGTTTAGAAATTGGGCAGTACGCTGACCTCCTGGTGTCTGTAAAAAAACGCAAACTTGAGTGGTATGGCCACGTTATCAGAAAACAAGGGCTCGCCAAAGAAATCATGCAGGGCACAACTGGAGGAGGGAGAAGAAGAGGAAGCCAGGGAAAAAGATGGGAACATAACATCAAAGAGTGGACGGGATTAAAACTAGGCGATGCTATGCGTAGTGCAGAAGACAGAGAGGAATGGAGAAGGATATTTTTCATGTCATCTGTGGCGCCCCAACGGTCCAAGGACTAAGGGGCATGATGATGATGAAATTTTCTGAAATTCGATTCATAATAAACGCCTGGACCCAATTGGGTGTAACTGCTGTAGCGGTTTGTGAATGCGGCAAACAGTTTTTTTATGAAAGCCTGCATTTTATGAGAATTTTTGTGTGTGCGAAATGCTCGTGACCAGAAAACGATGCCAGTGTCCCACCGACCCAGTTGATTGACCGGTTACCTCCCCTGGATCACCCGGGCTTATTTACAGTGTGCAGCGACCTCTACCCGGTTGTCAAGGGCCGCAAATCAAGTTAGCGTTTCATGCCATAATTCTCGTTACTCTCCAACGCAGCGTGCTTGTCCTGTCCCGAAATGTGATTACCTGGTAATGGGGCCCAAGGTAATTGTGTAAGGGAAAGGGACAGGGGGGGTCTTACAGGGGTTAATAACTTAATGCAAAATATATTGTGGTCAAGGGATCTGTCCGGACACGAGTTAGAGTGGGTGAGTGGAGGTGATGAGTGGAGGTGGTGAGTGGAGGGGGTGAGTGGAGGGGGTGAGTGGAGGGGATGAGTGGAGGGGGTGAGTGGAGGGGGTGAGTGGAGGGGTGAGTGGAGGGGGTGAGTGGAGGGGGTGAGTGGAGGGGGTGAGTGGAGGTGGTGAGTGGAGGTGGTGAGTGGAGGGGGTGAGTGGAGGGGGTGAGTGGAGGGGGTGAGTGGAGGGGGTGAGTGGAGGGGGTGAGTGGAGGGGGTGACTGGAGGGGGTGACTGGAGGGGGTGAGTGGAGGTGGTGAGTGGAGGGGGTGAGTGGAGGGGGTGAGTGGAGGGGGTGAGTGGAGGGGGTGAGTGGAGGGGGTGAGTGGAGGGGGGTGAGTGGAGGGGGGTGAGTGGAGGGGGGTGAGTGGAGGGGGGTGAGTGGAGGGGGTGAGTGGAGGGGGTGAGTGGAGGGGTTGAGTGGAGGGGTTGAGTGGAGGGGTTGAGTGGAGGGGTTGAGTGGAGGGGTTGAGTGGAGGGGTTGAGTGGAGGGGTTGAGTGGAGGGGTTGAGTGGAGGGGTTGAGTGGAGGGGTTGAGTGGAGGGGGTGAGTGGAGGGGGTGAGTGGAGGGGGTGAGTGGAGGGGGTGAGTGGAGGGGGTGACTGGAGGGGGTGACTGGAGGGGGTGACTGGAGGGGGTGACTGGAGGGGGTGACTGGAGGGGGTGACTGGAGGGGGTGACTGGAGGGGGTGACTGGAGGGGGTGACTGGAGGGGGTGACTGGAGGGGGTGACTGGAGGGGGTGACTGGAGGGGGTGACTGGAGGGGGTGACTGGAGGGGGTGACTGGAGGGGGTGACTGGAGGGGGTGACTGGAGGGGGTGACTGGAGGGGGTGACTGGAGGGGGTGACTGGAGGGGGTGACTGGAGGGGGTGACTGGAGGGGGTGACTGGAGGGGGTGACTGGAGGGGGTGACTGGAGGGGGTGACTGGAGGGGGTGACTGGAGGGGGTGACTGGAGGGGGTGACTGGAGGGGGTGACTGGAGGGGGTGACTGGAGGGGGTGACTGGAGGGGGTGACTGGAGGGGGTGACTGGAGGGGGTGACTGGAGGGGGTGACTGGAGGGGGTGACTGGAGGGGGTGACTGGAGGGGGTGACTGGAGGGGGTGACTGGAGGGGGTGACTGGAGGGGGTGACTGGAGGGGGTGACTGGAGGGGGTGAGTGGAGGGGGTGAGTGGAGGGGGTGAGTGGAGGGGGTGAGTGGAGGGGGTGAGTGGAGGGGGTAAGTGGAGGGGGTAAGTGGAGGGGTGAGTGGAGGTGGTCAGTATAGAGTGTCGTGAAAGAACGCGGCATTGAACAGCGGAGAATCTTCGGATGGCTTGGTGGATAAGCAGACAATGGATTAGAAGAGAAGCATGTAGTGGATTAAGGAGGAGCAGGAAGAGCGGATTAATGGAGGAGCAGAGGGTGGATTAGAGGAGGAGTGATCTGTGTATTATTGGAGGAGTGGGGCTTGAATTAGTGCAGGAGTGTGTGGGGAATAGTGGAGGACTGGGGTTCGGATTAGTGGAGGTATGGGGCATGAGTTAGTCAAGGAGTGGGGCATGTATCAGCTGTTGGGTGGGTGTGTATTGGTATAACAATACAACAATACAACAATACAACAATACAACAATACAACAATACAACAATACAACAATACAACAATACATGTATATTTGACAATATACTCAAATGACTAGATAAATATAAATAACAGCATACCTATAAATAAATAAAGATAGATATACACGTTGATTTGCCATATGACTGTTACCCTGGATGGCGAGACGGAATTGGACATTAAATCTCCTCAAACCTGGGACACCTGAGTACCTTGTCATCCAGCTGTCATCCAGATGTTATCCAGATGTCACCCAGATGTCATCCAGCTATCGTCTAGATGTCATCTAGTTGTCATCCAGATGTCATCCAGATGTCATCCAGATGTCATCCAGATGTTATCCAGATGTCACCCAGATGTCATCCAGCTATCGTCTAGATGTCATCCAGATGTCATCCAGATGTCATCCAGATGTCATCCAGATGTCATCCAGATGTTATCCAGATGTCACCCAGATGTCATCCAGCTATCGTCTAGATGTCATCTAGTTGTCATCCAGATGTCACCCAGCTGCCATCCAGCTGTCATCCAGCTATAAACTATTGGGTCTCCAGCTTGCGATTGTGGGAAATAAAATTTGACGACGATTGACATATGCACGAAGCACAGATGCACGAAGCACAGATGCACGAAGCACAGATGCACGAAGCACAGATGCACGAAGCACAGATGCACAAAGCACAGATGCACGCAGCACAGATGCACGAAGCACAGATGCACGAAGCACAGATGCACGAAGCACAGATGCACAAAGCACAGATGCACAAAGCACAGATGCACGAAGCACAGATGCACAAAGCACAGATGCACAAAGCACAGATGCACGAAGCACAGATGCACGAAGCACAGATGCACGAAGCACAGATGCACGAAGCACAGATGCACGCAGCACAGATGCACGAAGCACAGATGCACGAAGCACAGATGCACGAAGCACAGATGCACAAAGCACAGATGCACAAAGCACAGATGCACGAAGCACAGATGCACGAAGCACAGATGCACGAAGCACAGATGCACGAAGCACAGATGCACAAAGCACAGATGCACTAGGCACAGATGCACGAAGCACATATGCACCCAGCACAGATGCACCCAGCACAGATGCACCCAGCACAGATGCACGAAGAACAAACATTCAGAAAGGACAAAGTGGAGGGGTGGGGGAAAGCGGATTTTCCCCATTCTAAACATGACTGTCCTCAAGAAATAATTTGGGCTTATTCCTTAATCCTTGTCCACGTCCGTTTCAACTCTGACCAGAAAGAAATGAAACTGTTTTTAACACTAACACTATTTCCAATTGTAAAGTGGTGACAATACATTCCCATCAAACTAATGTGTGTTTTTTTTCTTGACCTTAAATCTAAGAGAATAGTGTCATTCTTAGTCCGATTTCGAGTTTTTAAAGTGTCATTTTATCCCGTGTAACTTCAAAAGTCTTTGTTGGTAACCTCAAGCTATGCACGTCATCCGTTTAAAGACTTTACTTTTGATAGTAAGGACTTCTAAGCCTGTTACAATAGATAGTAGGGCTTTCTAAGACTCCACCGTACAATATATAAGAAGACTATCGTTCTTATGGGCGTGAACTCGATTGATTGTTATTTACTTAACTCAGAGGCGTAGCTTAAGGGGGGCAGAGGGCGGGGACAGATTTCCTGGTTGCCAGACTTGTTAGGGGCGCCAAAATGGTCTTTGATATTATTGTATTGATGAAAACAATGGGTTTGAGAGTGGACAAAAAGAAATTGAGACGCTTTAAAATGAATCTTTTCCCCGGGCGCCAAACACTCTAGCTACGCCTCTGCTTTAACTATAATGTCAAGAAATTAAAGTCTCAGTATGATGGTAAGGACATGTCATGAACTTATATTTGATTTGATCATCTCTGTTTTTCCAATGGTCTTTATTATTTTTTTGGTAAAGGGCTGGTTTGATCTCGTTTTGATGAAATAGTTATTCAAATATATGCAAATTGTTTGAAACAGTCGCTAGGATTAAAACGACAGAGAGGGAGAGAAAACTATTTTTAAAATATTAAAATTGTTTACTTATCTGACATACATTTTTAAAACTGCCTTTGTTTTTCTTTAACAGTTTTACCCACGGCGCGTGACTGATGCTACAATTGTATACGTGGCTGATGCTACAATTGTATACGTGGCTGATGCTACAATTGTATACACCAGGGGCGAATCGCTTTAAAAAAACTTCTAGGTCGCGTCTCACCATTTTTTGAATACTCTTGTGTCTCCCTGGACCAATCTCCTTGTGTCTCCCTGAACGAATCTCATTGTGTCTCCCTGGCTGAATCTCATTGTTTCCCCCTGGCCCACTCTGATTGTGTCTCCTTGGCCCTAACTCGTTGTGTCTCACTACCTCAAACTTTATGTATATCCCTGGCCCAATCTCCACGTGTCTCCGTGGCTAAGTCTCCTTTTGTGTCAATGGCGCAATCTATGTGTCTCTTTGAATCAATCTCCCTGTGTCCCCCCTGCATAAGTTTCCCCTATGTGTCCATCGCTCAGTCTCCCTGTGTCTCCCTGGCCCAGTCTCTGAGATGAGAACCTAGTCCTCTAAAAAAAATATAAGTCTTTGCGTGAACCAGTCGTAATTGTGTGGACGACTGCGACGCTTCCGGCAATTTCGAACGAGGCTAATGGAGTCCTTAATGTTGCTGTTGGACACCCAAGGAAAATTGCGTGGAAGTTCCAACGTAAAATAAAATAAAATTTACCCATACAAAAATCATTCCCATAACAAGATAGACGACTCAAACGTATATGTATGTGACTTATTCCGAACAAGGGCGTAGCTGGCCTAGAGTGGGGGGTGTTCCGTGGTTCTCTGTCTTTAGATACCAACTTATCACAAAACTCTTGGCGATTTCAATACGAAAACTTTAAAGTCTCACCCCCACCCCAACCAACCCCCACCCCCCACCCAATCAATAATAGAAATGTTTCCACCTCTTGTTTAGACCCGTTCAAAGGGTGACAACCTAAAAATGGCTAATTCATCATTCCTCCAATCTCATCGATTGTTTTTGTTTTTGCCACACTTTCAGACACTTAATGATGTGTGTGAAGGTCTGTTCGCTGCGGTTGATGAGAATATCGCATGATCACGGAGAGTGTGTCCACAGCCATATTCCAAAAAAAGTTATCTTAAAAATTAAAAAAATAAAGAAAAGGGAAAAATATGACAAAAGACAACAACTCGTTTTTCATCGTCTAGCAATGCAAGAATACACGCGCACTTTTCTGCGCATTCCTTCATTTGTAGCTCGAGCCAAATCGCGAGGCGGTCGTTGAGTCGCGTGAGATTGTCCGAGACCTCGGGAGGGCGGTTCATAACGAGGAAATGAGTTGAAATTTGATGCCATTAAATCTGTCATGACGTTATCAACGGAATCCAGCGTCTGCTACGGGAAGAGATCTCGTGACCAAACTCTGCCTGAATATGGACATGTGTGTGAGGCAACAAGACAGTCTGGCCGGATCTTTCCCCCGGTGTTCGTTCTTTAGCTCGTGGAAACGAATTGCAGCTATAAGTTTAATGTGTTTGGTCACATTTCTTGCACAGTCAACCTTAGTTACCTTCCACTCGGTCCTAACGAATGCTTTTCTTCTCCGTGCTTGGATTCCCAGCTGCAGTAGATCTTTTACCACATTATCCGTCCATCTAAGCCTAGGTCTGCTTTTGAGCCGTTTTCCTCTGGGGTTTTGGTGATGCACCCTCTTCCCTCCTCTGTCATTTGGCCTTCTCTCTAAGTGTCCAGCCCAGCGTAGCCTGACCTTTTTTTAAAAAAATTTCTGCTACTATCCTGGGATCCTGATATAGACTGTACAATTCCTGGTTTGTTCGTATTCTCCATCCATTTTCATCCTTGGTTGATCCATATATTTTCCGGAGAACATTTCTCTCCCATGTGTTTAATAGGGTTTCTGTCGTTTTTTTCAGGGTCCACTTTTCACTAGCGTATGTTACAACTGGTCTGATTACAGTTGTATAAATCGATTTTCTTTCTTTTCCTTGTAATGTTTTTACTTTTGAGTATATTCTGACAACTGAAATATGCCCTGTTTCCGTCTGATATTCTTTCTTTTATTTCTGCCAGTAATTCATGTCTTTGTTTTAATAAAGATCCCAGGTATTTGAATTGACTTACTTTTTTCGAAAGTCTGGTTTCTAATTTTAATGGTTTCATCTGTCTGTTCTTCTCTTAACATCCTTGAATCTCCGTGAATATTTGCACATACTGAATTCGTGGCATGAATGGCCTCAGCAAATGTGAACGAATTATTATCCACGAGCCAAGATCAGATCCCAGTGCATATATATTTATATTTAAGTACTATCGGAGAAACAGGAATTGTATTGTCGTACCGTTGTACAATGAAATGTGGAATAAAATTGAAGTATAAAGTGTGTGGGTTTTTTCCCCTCGAAAGACAAGAAGGCGAAAGACAATGCAAAGTTTGAAGAGAGAAGAGAGGAATTGAAACTTGAGAAAATCATGGGTTGTGAGAACAGCGGGTAATCATTTGAAAACAAGGATACATTCAGAGAGAGAGAGAAAGAGTGAGCGCCGGGAGAGAGAGAAAGAGAGAGGGAGAGAGAGAGAGGGAAAGAGAGAGCACGGAGGAGAGTGAGAAAGAGAGAGCGCGGGAAAGAAGAGGAAAGGGAGAGCGCCGGAGAGAGAGAGAGAGAGAGAGGGAGAGAGAAGAAGAAGAGAAAGAAAGAACGAATTGATCCACGTGTTAATCATTTCTAATACAGTCCCTACTTCGACATTAGAAAGCTTTAAATAGATCTGAATAGGAAGTACAACCTCATGCCATGCTTAGCGCGAGCTGAACTGAATGAAATGATGCGTGGGCGTGGGAACTCAACATTTTTAGGCTTTCATTTTGGATAGTTTCTCTGCGGAAGTTGATACATTTTTAAAAAAAATCCTTTCTATTAAATTCGCATTTTGTTCGTGTTCTTCGGGCCGGGTGGCTAAATCTTCGGACGGCTAATTGACCCACTTCCTGTCAAATTAGCGAGCCGAAACTTGGCACGGACGCGTTGCCGAGGACAGCGCAATGCGCTAAATGAAATTCTTTCTTTTTAAAAAATATCGCAAAAGCGTTTGGTGCGCAATATTTTCTTTTGTTTTTCTGAAATAGTTGGTGAAATAAATCTGCGGTGTAAAAGCGTGTGGGTCATTTTTAGGGGTTGTATAATTAAATCTGAATATGGGGGCCAGAGGGGTCCGTTTGATATGAAATCAATTCAGCCGTGGTTTTGTTTTGTTTTTAAATGATGAATATTTCTTGATTTTAAAAAAAAATTTAAACACCTCCACATTAATTGTGTGTTGTTTTTTTTAACGTGTTTGTGTTCGTTAAGAGAACTGGGAAGATGGCACCAACATTTTTGGGCCCAAGTTATATAGTCTTCGAAATGAATGCCGTGAGCATAATGTAATCTAGACAAGTGGTCAGGCATATCAAATACAGCATGGGGAGGGGGTGAATAAAATGTTACATGCCTCGTGATAATTCTAACAGCTTCCCTCCCCCCCACACCACCCGAGCCCCATACCCGAGGTTGCCCTCCAAACTTATTTTTACATTACAAATCGACTAAACCGACTTTTTATGCATTGTTACAGAAATTCAATCTATTCCCATATATATATATCTGTTTGTACTAAATGTAATCTCAGTTCGAACAGGTTAATCATGGGTCTCATCTGTCTATTCCCACGCAAGTTTATGATAGTTCTCATCTGTCTATTCCCACACAGGTTCATGATAGTTCTCATCTGTATATTCACACACAGGTTCATGATGGTTCTCATCTGTCTATTCCCACACAGATTCATGATGGTTCTCATCTGTCTGTTCCCACAGGTTCATGACGATTCTCATATGTCTATTCCCACAGGTTCATGACGATTCTCATATGTCTATTCCCACACATGTTCATGGTAGATCTCATCTGTCTATTCCGTCACATGTTCATGATCGGTCTTATCGGTCTATTCCCACGTAGGTTCATGATAGTTCCAGTCTGTCTATTCCCATACATGTTTATGATCGTTCTCATCTGTCTATTCCCACGCAGGTTCATGATAGTTCTCATCAGTCTATTCCCACACAGGATCATGATGGTTCTCATCTGTATCATCTATTCCCACACAGGTTTATGATAGTTCTCATCTGTCTATTCCCACACATGTTCATGATGGTCCTCATCTGTCTATTCCCAAACAGGTTCATCATGGTTCCCATCTGTCTATTACCACACAGGTTCGTGATGGTTCTCATCTGTCTATTCCCACACAGGTTCATGATGGTTCTCATCTGTCTCATCTTCAGTGTCTTGTCCACCATTGAGCAGTATACAAACTTCGCCAATCAAACCTTGTTCTGGATGGTGAGTACGTTATGGGTCTAACTTACTAAAGACAATTAGTGCAGTTGAATCAGTTGCTACCTCTCCGAGTAAAAGAAGAAAACCTTGTGAGAGAGAAAAATGAGTGGGCGGTCTTTGAAACGGGGCCTTAAGAAATCCCCCCCAAATGTTGGTTATGAGAGACCGTATCATAACCATCGCTGACAAGACGAGCCCTACTACTGTTAAGAGGGTGGGAAAAAAAAAACTTTCCCAAGCGGGGAATCGAACCCCGGCCGTCGCGGTGAGAGCGCGAAATCCTAACCACTAGACCACTTGGGATTATGAATTCTATCGCTCAACACCAGACAAAACTAATCAATTAGCGCACGTAAACCACAGGTGGATGAAAAAACCCTCTACTTGCTTTGTATATAATCAGAGGTATCGCATGGGCGTAAACCTGCATCACCTGCGACTGCAGTGGGGGATCATGGGCGGAAAAAAGGGTGAGGGGGGGGGGTGTGGTTATCAGATCGTCAAGGGGCCGGAAGTTGTGACTATTTGATATGTGACCAAATACAAATATAAAGATGTTATTTTAAATTGCATTAAATTGTTAAAAAGTTTTTATTAAACCGAAATAGTGGCATTGGATCTCCAAATGTCACGTGACGGATTTAGACCCAATGAGTTGAATTACTCTGTTGTTTTTTTAATCAGCGGCTTATTATTTTCTAAATACATATGTCATGTGTAATGTGTCGTATGTCATGTGTCATAATATGTAGCCAATACAGGGCCGTGCGAAAGGGGTGGGGGCGATAGGGAACTCGCCCCGGGTGCCAACATTAGCGGCGCCGAAATATTCCTTAAAATAGGTCGCTATAATCAATTAAACGATAAATTACATTTACTTCATTTAGGCTAAGGGCGCCAAAACCGTCGTTTTACTGCCCCGCCCCGGGTGGCCCTTTTTTTACATATTGAGTAGCAGCATTTTCCGGCTCCACCCCAGGCGCCGTTTGTCATCTGCTTGAGCCCCGAGCCTATATTACATATTCTAATTTTAGTTTATTTCTTTTTGCAGTTTGCTCCCTATGACCATAGGAGCCAGAATGTTCAATACATTGATCACGTGCCCTCAAAATATAGAAGATATGTAATCTATTTATGTCTCATATTAATTGCATGACGTTTTTGTTCCGGTGGGTGACGTCAGGTGCAGCTGTATTATTATTTTTTTTTTGATGACGTATCTTCTTTGTTGTAGGAAATTGTCCTGGTCGTGTTCTTCGGCATGGAGTACGTCATACGGCTGTGGTCGGCCGGCTGTCGCAGCAAGTACATGGGCTTCCGGGGGCGCTTCCGGTTTGCCCGGAAACCCATCTCTATCATAGGTGAGTCTCTGTTCCGGTTTGCCCGGAAACCCATCTCTATCATAGGTGAGTCTCTGTTCCGGTTTGCCCGGAAACCCATCTCTATCATAGGTGAGTCTCTGTTCCGGTTTGCCCGGAAACCCATCTCTATCATAGGTGAGTCTCTGTGTCATGGTACATGGGCATCCGAGCGCGCATTCGGTTTGCCCTGGAAAAAAAACAACCTCTATCATAGGTGAGTCTCTCCGGCATAGGTGAGCACAACAAATGGGGTTTTCTGTCACTGTCTTCTAGGGTAATCATTCAGACGCAGTAATCATTTGGGTATAGAGGCGTAGCGAGGGGGGCCAGGGGGGACAGTTGTCCCCGGGCGCCAGCGAGTTAAGGGTGCCAAAATGTGCTTTAATATATTATTTTATTGATGAAGATAATGGGTTTGAGTATTGAAAAAAGAAAAGGGGGGGGGGCGCTTTAAAATGAATCTGGTCCCCGGGCGCCAAACACCCTCGCTACGCCCCTGATTTGACATGTGCCCGGCGGCACTTTCCCGTAGGATAAAATTATGGTTTGTTTCGGTCCTACACTTCTGTAGCCTGCTGACAGAGGCCTCGGTATTGATAGTGTTGATCGGGTTGATAGTGTTGATAGTGGTAATAGTGTTGATTGTCTTGATTGACTACGGGCTTCCATTACAATTAGGAGGAACGTTGGCATCGCTGTGTCCAAATATATTTTTTTTTTCAGTTTCATTTTGCGTGCGCATCACGTGACGCACTACACACACATAATCGTGCGGTCCTATTGTGTCAATCATGAACGCATTCACATTCATTCATTGTATTACTCTAATTGTAGAACTATGTAGGAATATTTAGTTCCACTATAACAATGGACTACGATTTATTGATTGTTTTGTCACGTGATACGTGTAAAAACAAGTACTACTTCCGGTAGGCTGTCTGCAACACACTAGTCGCTCACAAATTTTTCTTCAAACAACTTTCTTCCTTTAATCATAACTGAATTATAATTATTGTCACATTTATGAATGTCATTTAAAAAAAAACACGTGTATTCAAGAATATTTTGAAAAGTAAAATTTTAATTAACACTGGGGGAGCGCTGATGGAGACAAACCTTTTGCTTTAGAATTAATGATAATGGCAATGGCTGATCAGCTGTTTATCTGTTGTTATGTGTTGTTATGTGTAGCAGAAAGCCTACTAATGGCTGGAACGTATCACGTGACAAAACAAGGAAGTGACTCCTCGTAGTCCATTCAACGAAACACCAACGCCATTTTGGGCTGCTTGGGGGGGGGGGGGTCCAAAAAAAAACTTCAGCCCCCCCCCCCCACAAAACATTAATAAAATCAACCCTTGGATGGTTACCCCCCCCCCCTTTTTCATAGGTATGCTACCACACATTTTTTGCACGCCCCTGAACTATTTAAAATTCTTACGGCCCCCCCCCCCCCACTTACTACGCGGATTACCACATTCCGTATATACATAAAGAATGTGGTAATTTTCAATCTTAAATGAAAAGCCATACCAAAAGAATATAGTAGGTTAGGGAGATTCGATCACATTAGCTCATTTAAACATATATATATGTGTGTATGTATTTATATACATATAAGGGAGCTGGGTGGTCGAGTGGCGTAAAACATCACCAGCACCCCGGGTGGATGGGACTCGTTAACATTGGACGGCAACTCACAATGAAACATTCCGCCAACTCCTGCGACGCCCCTGGTGCCAAGCTGTATCATCCACATGATGTTCCCCTGGGGTTATCCAGCGGCGTGGAGAGATGCGATTTGCTGTTGTGAACCAGCTTTATAATCCTTGTGGATTTCGTCCTTGCGAATTCCATTCCATCGTCAACTTGTGACGGACTTATGCCAGCTTTATATACTTATATATAAATATATTTGCCATTTGCCCAATAGACTGTTCGGAGGGTGGATTGCTTGCCCTGAATGCCATTGTTGTCAGTAGGGATAAATCGGGACAGACTGAGCTCGTGAATAATTGGAATCGGCCTTTTTTTCGCAGTGTTTGCGCAGCACCGGAAGGGAGAAAGGAAAAAAACAAAAGTACACACCGTTTTGTAACAAAGCTGTTGATTGCTTGTTTTGCTGATTGGAGGCCGAAACGATGCAGTATCGATGTGGTCATTACTGTGATCGAGGAAACAAATAATGTATAGACACGTGGATAACAACAACAAAAAGTTACTGTTTTTTATCCGAATTATCCACGACGCCAAGGTATTATGGAAAGGGATTGTGTAATTACATTATCAGGGGCGTAGTTAGGGCTAGTGCCGCCCTGTGGGACCGAGAATTGTTTCACGACAATAAAGCTCTGCAGTTTGTTGAAAATGCCGCCCCTCTTTATAACAAAGGTGGCGCCTTGTGTGGATTTCCCCCCCCCCCCCCTGCACCCCCTTCCACCTGCTTCTGATTTGATTAGAGTGGCGCCTTAGTGAACCCTCTAACAATACGACGCATGATACGCCTGCCGGGGTTACTGTACGCTGACGCTTTGGTGGGGATGGTTTGGGATTCGAACGGGTGCCTTACGGTTGAATTACGTGTTACAGGTGGGATTATGGGGTTAAGAAGTTAAATAGCTTCGTTGTCTAGGGGTTGTACAATAGTCCTTGTGGTTCATTATTGAGAAACACGCGTGTCTTCTTTCATCCGCTTGCTCTCCGCCACTTCCAAAACCATAACAACAACAAAAGACGTCATCTCATATACCCAGGTACGTTACAAGTACGAAGCACACGGCAAAAGCTACACAGATACTCTCCACACCAAAATACGCCGCCAAAAAATACGAAGAAGTCATTGAAGTTATGAATTATGAATGCATTTTATAATTTATAAATGACTTTTCTTTTATCAATACATATAATTCTTTGGGTATACATGAAAGAACGTATGGTGTAATGGTGAGTTCAAGAGCGAGTTAGAAGAATTCCCGATAACTTAAATGAGAATCTTAAAAGTACCGCAGATGCGTTTGGTGCGTAATATTATCTTTTGTTTTGAGGACACGGTCTCAATTAAAATGTGATGTACTAAATCTGCGGTGCAAAAGGGAGGGGGCATTATAATAGTATAAGAGCTCAGGGGCGTACCCAGGAAGGGGAGGGGTGTTGTATCATTAACTGAGATTTGCTTAACGTCGTGTTAATTGAGTTCCTGCTCTGTCGAGCAACTTTAGTAGATCGGAAGCTCAGGCATCGCCGCCGCCCATGTTTGACGGACCATCACACATTGTGATCAAATGGTCGTGTGTCCGACCCTGGACAATCTTTGCTACATTCCTTTCAGGGCCCTAGACCAGGAACCAGCACAGGGTATAAGTATGAAATCATCTGCTAAGCTGGTCAAATACTGTGTATAGCTTAGAGTTCAAACATATAGATATGAGAGAGAGAGAGAGAGACAGAGAGAGATTGACAGAGAGAGAGACAGAGAGAAAGAGAGAGAGAGAGAAAGAGAGAGAGAGAGACAGAGAGAGAGACAGACAGACAGACAGAGAGAGAGAGACAGAGAGAGACAGACAGACAGACAGACAGACAGAGAGACAGAGAGAGAGACAGGCAAACAGACAGAGAGACAGAGAGAGAGGGAGAGAGACAGCGAGAGAGACAGAGAGAGAGACAGAGAGAAAGAGAGAGAGAGAGAGAAAGAGAGAGAGAGACAGAGAGAGAGAGAGACAGACAGACAGACAGACAGAGAGAGAGACAGGCAAACAGACAGAGAGACAGAGAGAGAGAGAGACAGAGAGACAGAGAGAGAGACAGAGAGAAAGAGAGAGAGAGAGAGAAAGAGAGAGAGAGAGACAGAGAGAGAGACAGACAGACAGACAGACAGAGAGAGACAGACAGAGACAGACAGAGACAGACAGACAGACAGACAGAGAGAGAGACAGGCAAACAGACAGAGAGACAGAGAGAGAGAGAGAGACAGACAGAGAGACAGAGAGAGAGAGAGAGAGAGAGAGAGACAGACAGACAGACAGACAGAAAGAGACAGAGAGAGAGTGAGAGAGAGAGACAGAGAGAGAGTTAGAGTTAGAGAGTTAGGGTTATTTTTAGAGTTAGAGAGTTAGGGTTGTGAACCACGGAAGACAAACGACTCGTGCAAGTTGTACACGGGGAGTGAGGTATAGCTGGGGTTAGCGGCGCCCTTGTGGCGTCAGGATTTCCCCCCCCCCACCCCCGGTCACGAAATAAACTCATCAGTTGGCAGAAAGTGCCGCCCCTCAATAAAAAAAAATAGCACCCCCATCCCACTTTTTGCACCACTCTTCCTACGCCACTGTCAGTCACGGTAATACATGTCACTCTGCGATGTCATCGTTATATGACATTTCAACTGCACCTTGGCATCTATGTTTATGAAGTATAGTTTCTCATCTATAGGTTTGATGAATTTATTTTTTCGTCTGTCAGTCGAATCGATCTCTTAAAAGCTATCAAACTTTTCCCCAACCATGTTTACATTGCAAGATATCACTTTGCTTAGTCATTTATTAATGATTGTTCAATCTACGTCAGCCATTCTCAACCAGTGGTTCGCGATCCCTTTCATATAGGTTGGGGGGGGGGGGGGTCGAACGAGTGTTACAGAGGGATCGCCTAAGACCATCGGAAAAAACATGTTTATAAAATTGCAACGGAAATAATTTTATGGTTATGGGGGGTCACCACAGCATGAGGAATTGTATTAAAGGGTCGCGGCATTATGAAGGTTAAGAACCACTGATCTTTATATATAGTTTCATCCGTGTTTACAAAACAGGTCCTATTATATCGAATGGATCATTCTACCTTCACATCCACCTCTTTTCCAGATTTCACAGTGGTCGTTGCCTCTATCGTGGTGCTGTCCGTTGGGTCGAATGGTCAAGTCTTTGCTACGTCAGCGATCAGGTGGGTCACTTGATCTGCATCTGTTTAGATATTTGATCCAGGTGGGTCACTTGAGCTGCATCTGTTTAGATATTTGATCCAGGTGGGTCACTTGAGCTGCATCTGTTTAGATATTTGATCCAGGTGGGTCACTTGAGCTGCATCTGTTTAGATATTTGATCCAGTTGGGTCACTTGAGCCACATCTAGTATAGGGGCGTAACTGAGTGCGGATGGGGAATGGCACCTGGGGGACGATTATGCTGTCTATGCTTAACGTTATACACAAAATATGTGTTGGGGTTGGGGGGGAGGCGTACATCTGATGGCATTTATTGAAGTCAAACCAAGGAATAGGTTAACTTTAGTTTTAGTTTTTAAATACTATCATTTTGAGAAGGTGTCTTTAGGCGGCATGATACTACTAACATTTTGAGAAGGTGTCTTGAGCAGGCATGATACTACTTACATTTTGAGAAGGTGTCTTGATGTGGCATGATACTACTAACATTTTGAGAAGGTGTCGTGAGCAGGCATGATACTACTTACATTTTGAGAAGGTGTCTTGAGGTGGCATGATACTACTAACATTTTGAGAAGGTGTCTTGAGCAGGCATGATACTACTTACATTTTGAGAAGGTGTCTTGAGGAGCCATGATACTACTTGTCGAAAATTCTATTCTTATCTATATATTTCTGGTCCCCAAAATGTCGAACCACGAATAATTACTTTCAGAACAGGGGATATATATATAGATAAAGGTCCCTAGCGATACGTTGATTAGTATTACTATGACTCTGTCTAGGGAATGATTACTACAATCAACAGTTATAACAATACGTTACTATTACTTAAAAACACCAGTGGTTCAGCCACAAATAATTATTTTAATTAGTAAAATACTAACTACATATAGAAACATACAAATAGTAATACTTAATGTCGATACAAAATACAAGGCTATACTAATAACTCGATATTATGTTGCTGGACGTTCGGTGGAACTTTCGTCTCGGCTTGCCCTCTCTTGCCTGCTTCGTCTGCTATACACACTGCCAGACTCTTACAGCATACAACAAAGCCACTGGTCACTCAGCTGTGCAGGGGGGGGAGGAACTGCTCGCCACGCTCTGCTACCTCTACAACACTTCTGTTTGGGTCGTCTGCTGACCTTATCTCTCTAGTGCGTTACTCGCTCGTTATTATCTTCCTTGTGCAATTACTGCGTCAGGGTTAAACTGTTAACCGCTGACGTCTTATACAGTACTGAGTTCTAGTCTACTGAGCTCTGCTATGGCATATGCTTCTATAGCCCTGAGCCTAATCTCATTCAACTGACTGAACTGAGCTAACGTACTAACTGTATTAACTTACTAAACTAACTACTTCAACGGTACTACTAACTGGCTACTAACTACTAACTAACTGGCTGTAAAGAGAATAATAGATACAACATAAGCTACAACTAAGAATTACAGTCTTATCACAATATTACTAATCATACATATAACGTAGTATTCTAACAATGACTTGATAACTAACTATAATCCTAACATATCCTCTAACAAAAAGCTAACATTACAAACATGTGAACTAACAACAATAATAATGTTACAAACCCTACGACACTTGACTGGACACACTCCAGAAAGCAAATAGTCATAAGCCAGGCTCAGACTTGTCTGTCAATTACACTACCGTAATTACAGGGACGAGAGAGAGCGACTAACTGACTTACAACTCTATATATACTCGAATTGAACTAACGCTGACCTAAGTCCAGTTACGGTGACCTCTGGGTCATACATATGATTAATATATTATATGCTAATTTTTCGCCTGGTCAACCAATGGTTCACCAGCTGACCCTAGGTCACACGCTTGGTCACACGCTGACCATTTTTCTGGTTGACCGGGACTTCCATTGTTTCTGACTATGAGTCATTATTATCATCAGTACTGGCCTAATTGAGTCGATCACGTGACAAGCGACTGACAAGTGACCGGTAGGTTGTGTGAGCCAGCGGGTCTCACACAAGTGAGGACCAGCGGGTCTCAACACTACTAACATTTTGAGAAGGTGTCTTGAGGAGCCATGATACTACTTACATTTTGAGAAGGTGTCTTGAATTGGCATGCTACTACTAACATTTTTAGAAGGTGTCTTGAGCAGGCATGATACTACTAACATTTTGAGACGGTGTCCTGAGAAGGCATGATACAACTTATATCATGATAACTCGGACCTAGTATCCAATTCAAATATCAATAATTTAGAGATATACAATCCATTTTTTTTTTACATAAACTTTGCTTAAATTCTGTGTGTCCATAAATATAAAAAAAACCGGACAAGAGTTACAGATCAGTTACACATGTAATTGAAATCAGAATATCATATGTAATCTCTTCATATCAGAATATCATATGTAATCTCTTCATATCTCAAACATTTGGCCAAACCCCCCCCCCACCTTTTTTTTCCCCCTTGCAAATAGCCCAGTATTTTAAATGTTCTTCGATAGCTTGGGTGAATTCAATCTTTAATATTCTACGATTTAGGAGACGCACTTCAGACTATGTGAATTAATAGTGTACGAGTCTAGTTTTTTAGTCTTTTTTGACTAGTCTATTTGTTAGTCTATTTGTTAGTCTATTTGTTAGTCTATTTGTTGGTCTATTTGTTAGTCTATTTGTTAGTCTATTTGTTAGTCTATTTGTTAGTCTATTTGTTAGTCTATTTGTTAGTCTATTTGTTAGTCTATTTGTTAGTCTATTTGTTAGTCTATTTGTTAGTCTATTTGTTAGTCTATTTGTTAGTCTATTTGTTAGTCTATTTGTTGGTCTATTTGTTGGTCTATTTGTTGGTCTATTTGTTGGTCTATTCGTTAGTCTATTCGTTAGTCTATTCGTTAGTCTATTTGTTAGTCTATTTGTTAGTCTATTTGTTAGTATTGGTGCTATCCGCAATAGAAAGCACCCTCCGTGAGTTAACTGAGCCGAATTTTAAGCCTCTAAAATTCAAATGCTTTTGTAGCGCGCTTTACCACAGCGAAAAAAAAAGTGTTTTAGCCCCCCCCCCCCCCCCCCAAAAAAAAACGCACATTAGGGAAACTTGACTATTCACGAGTGTAAACCCCTCCAGCCCCCCCCCCCCCAACACACACACCACCACTATATTAAAATGACAAAGGCTCTCATAATGTATTGCGGGCCGCTGGCATCCCCCGACAATTATTGCCACTGCTCAGTACCGCTATCTCTGATCACCCGTTCAATTATTTAACCCTGTGTCCGACCACGACATGGCGGAGATTAATGACGCGGAGGAAAAAAAAAGTGGGGGGGGGGGGCGTCTACCTCATGCGACACCGGGGGCGTCATTTTATCCCCAAGGTTACCACGATGTTAGTGGGGGAGGGGGCGTGCCACTTGATTCACGCATGCGCACAGATTAGATGGCGTTTTTCTTAGCTTGTAATAGAAAAAAAAACGCAGAAGAACAAAAGTTGTGAACGAGAGTACAGGGATTAGTGGGCCGGGAGGGGGGCGACAGTAATATAGAACACAATGAAATGACGCCATTGTTTATTCCATCAAACCATTCATTGAACCAAAAAGTGAATTGTAAACAAGCCATACTAATTTTCCTATTTTGTGGGGAGGAGGGGGGCATCTACTTTGCTTTTGTTAGCTGAGAACTTCACGCACGTGAAACATGAAATACGAAAGATGATAAAGACTAGAGAAGCAAGAAAAGTGGGGTGGGAGCAGGGGCGTCATTTCATTTTTTTCATTTGGGGGATGGGGGGGGGGGGGCAATACCAAAACTTGGTTGGCTTGTTCAGTTATGTATTACTGGATGCGCCCCAGTACATAGCAATTAAAAAAAACACACCTGCAAATTCGAGGGGGGGGGGGGTGCAAATGCCCCACCCTGCCCAACCCAAATGAAGTTTCTGGGTGCGATTTGTTAGAATATTATAAATCATGGGTTCTCAAACTTTAATTTTTTAAAACAACATTAAAATAATCAGCTAGACATTGAACATTTGAAATGGATACATGCCATTCATGAGTTACCTATGTTTGCAGCATGTAACAATCTAATGTCCTACAGTTTGAGACGCGCTGTCCCATCACTTTCAGATTGTATGTTTATGAATGTCGTACAGGTATCTTCTTGTAAAGCCGTTTTCTCACGCCCCACCCCCCGATCCCCCTTTTTGCCCTTTCAAAGGGGTGTCCGATTTTTGCAGATTCTCCGCATGCTGCACGTGGACCGACAGGGCGGCACCTGGAGGCTGTTGGGGTCAGTGGTGTACATACATCGACAGGTGAGTGACCTTTGGGATCAGTGGTGTACATACATCGACATGTGAGTGACCCTTGGGGTCAGTGGTGTACATACATCGACATGTGATTGACCTTGGGGTCAGTGGTGTACATACATCGACAGGTAAGTGAATTTTGGGGCAGTGGTGTACATACATCGACAGGTGAGTGACCTTTGGGGTCAGTGGTGTACATACATCGACAGGTAAGTGACTTTTGGGGGCCAGTGGTGTACATACATCGACATGTTAGTGACTTTAGGGGTCAGTGGTGTTCATACATCGACAGGTGAGTGACCTTTAGGGGTCAGTGCTGTACATACATCGACAAGTAGTGACCTCGCTCCTCACATTTTAAAAAAAAAGTGTGTTTAACTGGACACTTTCAATTTATAGGAGGGGGAAAAAGATAAGAAACACGATACTTTTTACCACGACCTGGTTGGTAAAATTTTTGGGTAGAAAAAAAAATGTAAATATTAGAAAACACATTTTAACCCTTCAATTTATACATTTTTTGGGGTTTCTATTTCTCTTGGTCCCCAGGAGCTGATCACAACTTTGTACATAGGTTTCCTGGGGCTGATTTTCTCATCGTACTTCGTCTACCTCGCCGAGAAGGATTCTGGGGAAGACTTCACGAGCTACGCCGACGCTCTCTGGTGGGGTGTGGTGAGTCCTTCACTTAAAGCTCACCTACGCACTTATGCAGTGGCGTAGTGAGGGGGGTAAGGGGGGGCATCATGCCCCGGGCGCTACTCACAAAGGGGCGCCAAATGGTATATTTCACTATAATATTGTATGGTTTTCGAATAGGGTAGGGGGGCGCTAAAAAGGTATTGTGCCCCGGGCGCGAGTTAAGCTCGCTACGCCACTGCACTTATGTAGCTATTTTTTGGATATTTTATTATCTGAGATGTTGGAATAATGTCTTTGTTTTATTTATCTTCCAAAACCGGTCTCGAAACCACCAATATCCTCGCATGACTATCACGTGCCGTGCAAGGGTATGACAAAAGTAATGACGTCATTACAAATAATAATTTTTAACTGTGTTCTTTTTTAAAGATTTTCTCTGGAAAATCTGAAATATTTGGTTATGTCAAAAATGCAGCTCTTGCATTTAATGGACCAAAAAAAAGAAGAGGCTGGCTCCCACAGCGCGGTGTCAAAATTGCACAAACGCGCTAGAGGGTGGGGGGGGGGGAGGGCTGTTTTCTAGATTATCTGGACCTGGTACTCTGTCCATGGGGTCGAAATAATTGTATTCCTGATACTGATACGGTGTTTGTGTGTTCTAGAAATAGAAATCGGCTCACTCTGAAAAGGCTGATTTTTTTAAAAACGTTTTTGTGTTTGGGGGGTGGGGGTGGAGGGGTGGCCAAGGGAAATATACGGAGGGGGGATGTGTAGGTGCGAGTGGATATGCCATAGTAGATTACATTCAATATGGGCAATAATTAATGTATATTATATTATTTTAAATTTTGAAAAGTGAGTATTTTGAGTGGGCCACGTATTCAGCTGCCATCCCACCTCCATCATATCTCCATCCTACCCCTACCACAGACACACAAGAGTGAATCGGCTACTTCATTTAGAATGTAAATAGTTAATCGGTCAAACGATGCATTTAGCCAGTGGTAGAAACATTCAAAAGTACAGAATGAAAATTCCCCTGGCGCCAAGTTTGCATGTCATGTTAGGGGGTCCATATTTGCAACCCCACCCACACAAAAATCAAATTTTTCAAAATGTTTTTTTGGTGGACGGGTGGTGGGGCGATTAAAAGCTTGACACGCCCCGGGCGGCACAAACAATAGCTACTCCACTGTTCCTGAGTTGTTTTTTTTTACTTTTAGGTCATATTACTTTACTATTGACAACTACATATGATGTTTTATTTGTTTTTTAAAACTATAAACCGGTAGTGTTGTAATGCGTCTTCCCGAGTAACCATCTTCCTTTACCTCAGTGGTCCTCAACCTTTCAAAGGCCGCATCCCTTTAATACAGTTCCTATGTTGTGGCGACCCCCAGCCAGAAAATTATAATCGTTGCTACTTCATAACTGTGGAGAATATGTGCTTTTCCATGGTCTTAGGCGACCCCTTGCGAAAGTGTCGTTCGACGCCCCGCGCAAGGGGTCGCGACCCACAGGCTGAGAACCGCTGCTTTACCTCCTGACTTTTCTGTGTCCACAGATCACGGTTACGACCATTGGCTACGGCGACACCGTCCCGAAGACTTGGATGGGCCGGATTGTGGCCTCGTGCTTCTCCGTGTTCGCCATTTCTTTCTTTGCATTGCCAGCGGTGAGCGGTGTGCTTCTAGGGCGTTGGTGATAGGTGCATTTCAGATGGCTGTCTGAATTGGCGGTGTGTGCATTTCTGACGGCTGTCTGAATTGGCGGTGTGTGAATTTCAGACGGCTGTCTGAATTGGCGGTGTGTGAATTTCAGATGGCTGTCTGAATTGGCGGTGTGTGCATTTCAGATGGATGTCTGAATTGGCGGTGTGTGAATTTCAGATGGATGTCTGAATTGGCGGTGTGTGCATTTCAGATGGCTGTCTGAATTGGCGGTGTGTACATTTCAGATGGCTGTCTGAATTGGCGGTGTGTACATTTCAGATGGCAGTCTGAATTGGGTGTGTGAATTTCAGATGGCTGTCTGAATTGGCGGTGTGTGCATTTCAGATGGCTGTCTGAATTGGAGGTGTGTGAATTTCAGATGGATGTCTGAATTGGCGGTGTGTGCATTTCAGATGGTTGTCTGAATAGGTGGTATGTGCATTTCAGATGGATGTCTGAACATTAGGTTAATTTTTGCGTAAGATTATTAGATCCCATTATGGGGTCGTTTTTGGTGCGGTACAGCGGTGCCATTCTCCTGGGACAGTCAATGTCATGGACAATTTGAAGAGCCTAGCGCTGAAAGTCTCATTTTGGTCCAACTCATTTTAAACTGTGACCTTTTATTATCAGGTTCAATTCAAGTGCACTGCATATTCAAGTGCACTGCATAAACGTAGACATATTTAAATGTGCCTAAACGTCTTAATGAAACAAGAAAAACTATGAAATTGATCACCTTTTATAATAATAATAATAATTAAGTTCATTTGAAAAATCACGTTTCATCCCCAAAGGCTCGAGAAGACTATTTGAACTTGATTATCTCCAAGTGTGTCTTTTGTGACTGTGGTAATTTGAACACTAAGTTGACATCAGAGTGGGATTCAATTATGGTCATTACATTACATTCACTTTTTTCCCTTTCACAATTAAAATTGTGATTAAAAAGAGGGAAATGTTTTTTTACTAGTGATCCCGGTACTTTGTTACTGGGTACCGTGATCCGGGTACTTTGTTACTCGGTACCGTGATCCGGGTACCTTGTTACCGGGTACTCTGATACCGGTGTAGAGAAAGATTTCTTTGAAAATGTAATAATCTTTGATCCAACTTTTACACAAGCTTTAAAATAATGAATAGTATTATGTATTATAATCACTATATCCCCAGGGGATCCTGGGTTCAGGGTTCGCTTTAAAAGTCCAGCAAAAACAACGACAGAAGCATTTCAACAGACAGATCCCTACAGCTGCTTCTCTAATCCAAGTAAGGAACGCTACCATATTTTACCGTACTTACTATATTAAATCCTTATCATCAACTGCTGTACCTCAATGTTACCGTAATTGCCATATTCAAATTGTTTTCATCAAATGTGGGACCTCATGTTACCGTACTTACTATATTGAAATTCATCAGCTGATGTACCGCACCAAATGTTACCGTACTTACTACAACTACAATAAATGCTATTCATCAACTGCTTCATTGCTTAAATACAATTACAACACAAATTTTTCATGTCTAAGCTCACATTCAAAAAATTTTCTAAAAAATTAACATCTTGCGCTGCCAACTGATATATTTGGCTTATGTCAAGTACTATATTTTAACAGTGGTCATCTGGCTTCTTTGTTTGCGCGTTTGTTCATTATAGGCTTAACTGCATCAGGGGTTCTTAATCTTTTTTTGTAGGGCTACCCCTCATGATTTTAATAAAAATGTCCAGCAACCCCATCTCAAGGTTCAAAACATAGTTCACACATCACATACTTCCCATATCACATGCTTCCCATATCACATACTTCCCACGTCACATACTTCCCATATCACATGCTTCCCATATCACATGCTTCCCACGTCACATGCTTCCCATGTCACATGCTTCCCATACCACATGCTTCCCATATCACATACTTCCCACATCACATACTTCCCATGTCACATAGTTCCCACGTCACATACTTCCCACATCACATGCTTCCCATATCACATACTTCCCATATCACATAGTTCCCATGTCACATACTTCCCATATCACATACTTCCCATGTCCCATAGGTCACACATCACATACTTCCCATATCAAATAGGTCACACATCACATACTTCCCATATCAAATATTTCACACATCACAATGATAAAGACTGCTAAAAATTCACACCAACTAAACCTGATTTGTCGGGTCTTCCAGCACCCCGACGCTGCATCCCCAGGTTGAGAACCTCTAGACTACATGCTTTAAGTCATTTCAGAAAGATAAAATTATCTCTTTACCTCAACTGATCAAAGCATATTGTTAGCATATGTACGGTAGTCAAAATACCTGTATCTAATCTTGTCTCTGTTCCACCACTGATCCACCAAGTGCCTGTGGAGATGCCACGCAGCCGATCCCAGCTTCAACTCCACGGCCACATGGAAGATCCACATCCAGGAGAAGAACTACAAACTTTTTATGAATCATTCCTCGTCCACTTCAGCCCTATCCAGGTAATACATAGTAGCCGGTTCCATGACAAAACGACAAGTGACAAAGTGAAAAGGGACAAAACGACAAGTGACAAAATGACAAGGTGACAAAACGACAAGGCGACAAAACGACAAGGTGACAAAACGACAAAGTGACAAAACGACAAGGTGACAAAACGACAAGTCTTCAACGCCTCCACCGTCTTTAATGCCTTACATTGGTGTTTCCCAACGTGGGTCCCACGCCCCACAGTGGGGCAATTTGAAAATGAGCTATCTAGAACTTGAAAACACAAACATCTCACTAACTTTAAACAAAAAAATTGTTACGAATAATTAAAATAATATAGAAAAATATTTCATTAAAATTATTTCATACTTGAATGTCAGTTCTCCATATATGTTTTGAAAATTTACTTGCTATGTTTCCTCACCAATTTCCTAGTGATTTCTTCCTAAAACCTATCATTAAAGCTTCTTGACTGAACAGCCGTATTTTTGAATATTAAAAATTATGTATATGTTACATGGCGGCAAAGAATTTTAGAAAAGCTTAGGTGGGGCATGGCACAAAAAAGGTTGGGATACACTGGCTTCGGTGGGGCATGGCACAAAAAAGGTTGGGAAACACTGGCTTAGATGGGGCATGGCACGTAAAAGTTGGGAAACACTGGCTTAGGTGGGGCATGGCACGTAAAAGTTGGGAAACACTGGCTTAGGTGAGGCATGGCACAAAAAAGGTTGGGAAACACTGGCTTAGGTGGGGCATGGCACACAAAGGTTGGGAAACACTGGCTTAGGTGGGGCATGGCACAAAAAAGGTTGGGAAACACTGGCTTAGGTGGGGCATGGCACAAAAAAGGTTGGGAAACACTGGCTTAGGTGGGGCATGTCACAAAAAAGGTTGGGAAACACTGGCTTAGGTGGGGCATGGCACAAAAAAGGTTGGGAACCACTGGCTTAGGTGGGGCATGGCACAAAAAAGGTTAGGCAACACTGGCTTAGTTGGGGCATGGCACAAAAAAGGTTGGGCAACACTGGCTTAGTTGGGGCATGGCACAAAAAAGGTTGGGCAACACTGGCTTAGTTGGGGCATGGCACAAAAAAGGTTGGGCAACACTGGCTTAGTTGGGGCATGGCACAAAAAAGGTTGGGCAACACTGGCTTAGTTGGGGCATGGCACAAAAAAGGTTGGGCAACACTGGCTTAGTTGGGGCATGGCACAAAAAAGGTTGGGCAACATTGGCTTAGTTGGGGCATGGCACAAAAAAGGTTGGGAAACACTGGCTTAGTTGGGGCATGGCACAAAAAAGGTTGGGAAACACTGGCTTAGGTGGGGCATGGCACACAAAGGTTGGGAACCACTGCCTTGCATACAATAAAGTATGGTCAACTTTTTTTTTATATTTAACATGCCTTATAGTTGGGGAAGCACGGTATTGGATTATCAGACTAACCCTAACCTCAAACCTTGTCATTTTGTCACCTTGTCGTTTTGTCACTTGTTTTGTCACCTTGTCGTTTTGTCACTTGTTTTGTCACCGTGTCGTTTTGTCACTTGTCGTTTTGTCTGGTTACCGTTGCAAACATGATAAACTCGTGCGGCGGTCTCACATCAAAGAGCTTTGATGTTCGCAGCGATGGGTTTGAAATATTGTTACTTTCTTAGTGGAGTCGTCGGCCTAATTCTGTGTTAGTCTTGATGAAAAATAACTTGAGTTTGACACATGTGCTCTAGAAGCTGGAGTTGGTGTTCAACAGTGAGTGCTGTGTTAGTGCAGTTTCCTGTACAGTGTAATTACATAGTAGTACACCTTTTGAGATCCTAATCTTATGCATAATAACAGACATACTTGAGATAATAATTAAAAACTTTAATTAATTACACATTTTATTTTGAATTACTGTAATTAGTAATTGTAATTAATTACTATCCATGTAATTGTCCTTTTTTAATTGCTCAGTAAATGTTTATTTTCAGAGTAAAAGTGAACATACTAAATAGCAGATCACATCCTTATGAATATAGTGTCATGGTATACAACATACTCATATAGTACTTTGACACTATATGACATACATTTTGTCTCCAAGTAATGAGCAGGCTGAGAATTATAATGTACACTATGTCATGCTTGCTCATACACACAGACAATCACTGAAAGTTTTAAGGGTTTGCTACAAAATATGATTGTGTATTCAAATATACAGTAAAATAATTTAATGAACTTCTCTGACTTTCCTGTATAACAATAAAATCCAAAAGATGGTTCCAAGTAATGTGCATGTTACTGCACTATAAAAGGAAATATGTCTTAGTAAAACAATGTTGATGTTTTAAGTTAATGAAACAAATTAACTAAAATTCCCAATATAAAAATGTTGTAAGTAAAAAATTTAATTGTAATTAAAGGTCAATAGTGGAGTAATTTGTAATGGTAATTAATTATACGTTTGAATGAAGTAATGTAAATTGTAAATAATTACAAATATAGGTCATGTAATTCTAATGGTAATTAATCACATTTTAATGTAATTATGCGCAAGTCTGATAACCGAATACCGTGTTTCTCCAACATTAAGGCATGTAAAAGACGGTGGATGAGTTGGCGTTGAAAACTTGTCGTTTTGTCACCTTGTCGTTTTGTCACCTTGTCGTTTTGTCACTCTGTCGTTTTGTCACTTGTCGTTTTGTCACTTTGTCGTTTTGTCACTTGTCGTTTTGTCTGGTTACCCATAGTAGCCCTATCCAGGTAATACATAGTAGTAGTAGCTTTCCACAGGTAATATATAGTAGCCCTATCCAGGTAATACATAGTAGTAGTAGCTCTCCACAGGTAATATATAGTAGCCCTGTCCAAGTAATACATAGTAGTAGTAGCTATACACAGGTAATATATAGTAGCCTTATCCAGGTAATACACAGTAGCCCTATCCAGGTAATACATAGTAACCCTATCCAGGATGCATTCCTTGGAGGGTTGCAGAATGTAAAATGTGTATAAAAGCAGCTCATACTCATAGATTTTAACACTTACTCCAATGTTATTTTTTCATGTTACTTTTTCCCATTTTTTTTTATCTTTAGGATTTTTTAAATTTTTAAATAATTTTTACATATTTTAAAAATTATATTATACAGGTACACAAGTATTTTTGTATAATTTTTATCTTTTTTTATCTTGTTTTATCTTTTTTTATCTTGTTTTATCTTTTTATTATTTTTTTAAATTTTTATACTGGGTAATTGCTATTTCAAAATTGTTTAAAGTGTATTATTATTATATACCGGTGCCGATATATAAACAATAATAATAATTTAGTTACAAAATACTGGTACATAAAATTCTTTACAATCTTGCCCTGTTAAAAATAAAATAACTTTACATAGTAATTGTACCGTTATTTAAAAATTGACGTTTTAGTGTCTGTTACAGGTAAAAATGAATTCAAAATTAATTTCAAAATTCATCCATTTGTCTCAAAGAATGGCCAGAAAAGCCAGCATGCTGAAGAAGAGAAGAAGCGTCCGCAGCTCCATGGGCAGCGGGCTGGAGAGACAAGAAAGTATGACGTCACTGACTGGACAAGACGTTAACAACCACAACCGTGTGCCAGGTGAAAACTCTGCCCTTTCATAAACAACCTACTGGTTCCATGCTCTTAACCCTTGGGACCAGATACTCTTTACTTTAACTAAAAAAATCTCAGAATGAAAATGTATTCTATACCAGTATCCAGCAACTCAAATAACTACAGCCACCGAAGGTGTCAACAACTGTGTGTGGATTTGATTATTTTTGTTTGGACTTAAATAGATATGCCCCCCCCCTCCCCCCAAAGTATGGTAACCGTAAACAAAGAACGGTAACTGTAAACAAAGAATTGTAACTGTAAACAAAGAACGGAAACTGTAAACAAAGAACGGAGACTGTAAATGTAAACAAAGAACGGTAACTGTAATAAAAAAAATGGTGACTGTAAACAACGAATGGGAATACGAAGCTAGTACCGGTACAAACAGACACGGCTCAAAGTGGAAATTCGTATTCTAATTCTAAACATGTCATTTGATACATGTACCGTACTACAGTTTCAATTTGCACTTTGAAAATCAATTAACTTTTCATGTATTTCCTGGCTACTTCTAAAGGTATATTACTTAAGTTGTGTAGGGTAACCAATTAATATACATTTAAGTGGCCATCCATAAATTACATTAGCAAAAAAAAAAAAGAATATTTTCATACTTGCTTTCATGCTTAGGTTGTTTGAGATAGCCAAACATTAATGGATTGTTTGTTATTTTTAACTTTAAAAATTTCACTCAATGTATAATGCTGCGCTAGCCCGTGTCATTTTTTTCATCCCTCTTTCATAAGGTACACCTTCCAAAAATTCTACAGGGAAAACATCTCTTGAAATGGGGGATGAGGATGACTATGATGATGTTATATATAAACCAGAGCAGTAAGTTGGAAAAATTATTTATATAAACCAGAGCAGTAAGTTGGAAAATGTATTTATATAAATCAGAGCACTAAGTTGAGAAATGTATTTATATAAATATAAACCAGAGCAGTAAGTTGGGAACTTATTTTATTGAAACCTGGCCTGAATGCATAAAATCGTGTACGGTAAGGAGAAGATTTTCATAAAGTAGAACAATAAAATTAAGGGTAGTGTTGTTAGTGGGGAGTTTTTCCCCAAGACTTAAAGCAAAAGTTAAAAATAGAATTTAGGAAAAAAATGTATAGCGTAAAGACAAAGATTCACAGGAAAACACTACAAAGTAGCCATTTGAAAGTAGCCATTTGAAGTAAAAGTAACGACTCTAAAGCTACACATATTTTTTTATATATTTTTTTTTTGATACCGGTATCAAATTTCTGACAGAATATCCTGTATCTTATCCACAGATTGACAGACGGTCACAAGGCAATGATACGGGTGATAAGAAGAATCAAATTCTTTGTAGCAAGACGAAAATTTCAGGTGGGACAACAATATTTAAATAGCAATGAGATAAACAGTTTAACAGATTAATAGTTACAACTTGTAAAATCATGACAACTATTTACATCACACTATATTAAAAATAGGAAATGAATTATTTATGAATTTTAGCAAAACAAACAACATTTTAGTGTCTTTTTTTTTTAAAGATTACAAATTGTTTTAATGTGAATAGCGATTGACATTTTACAGTGATGCTCAGATCTTTCAAGTTTTCGTACAAAAGTTTAAAATAACTGACAGTTGCCGACCAACTGAACAAATATATAAATAATGTAAGCATCACTAATACTAATACCGGTACTAATAATACATTTAAATATAAATGCAACATTTCCAAAATAATTATTCAATGAAATTGTAGCTGACCTCATTTTATTAAACATTTCCAAGAAATAAGCAACATCAACTTCATCAACAACATCAACAACAACATCATCATTATCAACATCATCATCAACATCATTATCAACAATTCAAATCTCAATGATCAGTCAAAAAATGGAAATAATTTGACTACCTCACAATCTAGCTAAAGGTATACCTCACAATCTAGCTAAAGGTATACCGGTATCAGGAATGTATTTTCAAGTGGTATGATTCTTTTATTAAAAATTTTGCACTACCAATTTTTGGGGGAATCTAAATGTCACAGTCACAGTGCGACATTGGTGTAGACTTAGCGGGACAAAATCACAAGGCCTGGGATTTTTCTCTGTAGGATAAGCTGGTTCCCTACACAGCTAATCACCTCTTCCCCCACGCACCTGGTTAACCCGATACGCACTACCACACTATGAAGTATAGACAAAAGATTTTATATTAAAATTTTTGAACTTTTTTTTTTAAGATCAACCTCTTTATTAATTAATGAAAGTAATAAAACTACTACTATACTAATGTACCGGTATAATAAATATTTCTTCAGCAAGCGCGTAAACCTTACGATGTAAGGGACGTGATCGAGCAGTACTCCCAGGGGCACCTCAACATGATGGTTAGGATTAAAGAGCTGCAAAGGCGGTAAGTGAAAATACAGAGTTGCAAAGGCAGTAAGGGAACATTTGACTTGTCCTCCAGCAAATGTTCAGTGAATTGATGGACACACCCTAGGTCGCTCACACATATCCTCATTCTGAATGTATGGAGGGGTGTTTATGAGGATTAACAAGTGGAAATTCTGATTAGTCTGAATAAGCAATAACAAGCTTTGGTGTAAAGACAAGTTTTCATTGTTTGTAAAATAGTTTCAAGTAAACAATAATATTGTGTCACCTCTGCTTCAATCAGTAGCCAACACTATTGTGGATCATGAGTGTCCTAAGATTGGAGAAAAGGTGACTTGTCCAGGGTGATAGTGGGGATACTGCTTAGGTTTGGGGTAAGATGGTATATGGTATGGAGCAAACTGTCCTTAATCATCAAATAATATCATCACAAATCAATTGCCAGCAATGGTGTTGGTAACAGCAGAGCTGAATTATCCTTTTGAGAAAAAAGGGAATGCCAGAGTGGTGTTTTGTACTGGTAACAAAACGAACATTGACACACTTCAAAAATAAAATAATAAAATAGTAACACTTCATATTAAGTAACACAGAAGCACCTCAAAAATAAACAACATAGATTACCTTAACTGAAATAATTTTACAACAAGCCATTGCTTTGTTTAAGTTTTTTTAAGACAATTAAAAAATGTATTTGACAATTCCAATCATTTCACTCCCTGATAAAAGTTCACTGAGAAAATTATTTGAACAATTGTTTTCTTGCAATAAAGCGTAAGCAATGACACCAGGCCCTCATGCTCATTAGCACTGCATGGATGTGGGCCAGGCCCTCATGCTCATTAGCACTGCATGGATGTGGGCCAGGCCCTCATGCTCATTAGCACTGCATGGATGTGGGCCAGGCCCTCATGCTCATTAGCACTGCATGGATGTGGGCCAGGCCCTCATGCTCATTAGCACTGCATGGATGTGGGCCAGGCCCTCATGCTCATTAGCACTGCATGGATGTGGGCCAGGCCCTCATGCTCATTAGCACTGCATGGATGTGGGCCAGGCCCTCATGCTCATTAGCACTGCATGGATGTGGGCCAGGCCCTCATGCTCATTAGCACTGCATGGATGTGGGCCAAATTTGCAATATGTGACATTGCAAACATCACAATAATTGAATTAGGCAATTATTTGTATTTTTCAAAGTGAACTGGACAAGTGGTCCTCTGATTATCAATTGAATTATGCATTGGAAATTTAAAATACCAACAATATTATGAAAACTGAAATGATCAACTCTGATAACTCTGTGGATCAATCGGTGCCTGAAATCCTAGAAACCTAAACCCACTCTCGATTAATGGCCTCTTAAGAATAAACATTTTTTTTTTAAATCAAGGCAAAAATTCTTAGGGTTAGTAATTTCAAAACCAGTGTGTGTGTGTGTGTGTGAATACATAACTGCATCATTCGGATTATCAGCGCCTCTTCTCTTGTACCGAACATTAATTCCTAATTGCTTAAATTTGTTAAATATTCAACAACTTGCTTGAAACTATAACTGTAATACCACCTGACTGAGAATAGTAGACACTTGATGAAGGGCTCCAGACATCTGCATTGCTTTTAAAGTATGACCCACATCTGGACTAACCCTTGACAGGATCTGCAAAATGCCAACAGCCTTTTCATTCAGTTTTGCTTGAGCACAAGTTTTTTTGCCGTCTTGATAAGATGAGCTGTTTATGTCGATAAGGAGTTTACAAATCCCTAAAAGGATGCGTTGGTTGTAATGGGCTATCCTTGGCCAAGATATGGAGATGACACTATGTAGGAGCCCCATGGCACCAATACGTGCTGCCTCCTCTACACCATCCTCAATTTCTATATACTGTTCCCATATCTGTATGAGTTTATGCAAATGTCGCATGCTGCTGGCCCCAATCTGCAGTAACAAAGTTGTTAGATGGTCTATATAAAGTCTACGGATGATGAGTAGATTTTCTCCTTGGGTGTCTCTTAAAAGAGTTTCAAGAATAGAATGATGACCATTTAAATTTGGTGATCTTTCCATAATTTTCAAAATGCGAAACAAACAAGGAAACAATATTGAAATAACATCAGATTCCTTTGTATACATCTGACGTTTCAAGGCTTCATAAATGACTTCTGTGCGATTGAACCAACGCATTTCCTCAGCAGTTGCATTTTCTGTAAGGTTTAATAAGCATCTGATTCCTTTAATTTTATTAGCAGGTTGATGATCATCAAGAAAATTTAGAGATGAAGCCATGACTTGATCAATATGGTCACTAAAGTTATTAAAGAAATTTAGAGATGTGACCCAACAAAATGCCTCAGAAAATAAAGGGTCCATCAGCCACTGTCCGTTCGATAAACGCTGTTTGCATTCCAAGAGAAATGCGGCAAGAAAAGTGATTTTTCCACAATTTATTTCACCTGATGAAGTTTTAAAGTATGCTTTTCTTAGTAACAAATCATGAGGGGACTCGCAATTTATATTTGTCAGAAGTCTTTGAAGTAACTGATAACACTTGCTATAATTTTCCACTGTTGACCATAAGCAATTGTTTCCATACACTGCTATTAATGTGATGATTTTTAAAATTATTGTGTTCCAGTGTCTAGATACATCTACATTATTCTGCTTCGTATTAGTATTTGTGCCTTGACAATCAGAAATAGTTGTGTGAATCAGTAAGAAAATTCCTTTATCCAAAAGAGCGATAAAGAAGGTTAACATACACTCTGATAATTCAGGATACCATTTAAAATCATCTCTTTCGAATGAAAAATAGTCTCGGTTTTTGAACGGTGGAGCAATTGGAATATCAAGAAAGCTTTCCAATCTCTCCAAAAACTCTGCAATGTTAGTGTTCAGGTCTACATTGGTTATTTCACTGTTAAGAACTAAAAATGTGCATTTCTTGAGTAAATCTATTTTCCTAGAATTACAAGTACATTGGCGGCATTCATTCATTTCCAATAGTAAATGCGAAACACTACTGACTTTAGAATTATCACAATCTTTGTTGTGTGCTCCCATGTTTAGTTCTGAGTTAGTCGCCATTTTGACTCAAATTGACAAGAATGAGCAAGAGTGGTTTCCCATGAATCCGGTGTAATATTAGCAATTATCGATTTTTATTTTTCTATTGTATTAGTACAATTCGGATCAATGAGAACGGTGTTCTGCAAAAGTGAAAATATGAACATTTCAAAATAAAATTTAGCAACATTCCGATTAATAAATAATCCAATTACTGAATTATTCATGGATTCAAGTAGAAACGTTTCTTCGCACATCACCAACATGTTAATGCAGACTTTATTATTTAAAAGAACTTTCTCCCTTTTTATCTTTAATATATATTTTATAAGTACTCAGCTTTCCCCCCAAATCATTAAAGCCATGTATACCACATTTAGCTCCTGCTACTTTGCAAGCAAACTTAATCGATGTTTCAAGATTTTTGCCTTGAGATAACGCATGTATGGTAGCAGCATTGAAAGTGTCACCAGCACCACAAGTGTCCACAACAGCAGGTGGTTTAAATGCAGGGGATGTGATAACACCTGTCTCACTCGAGATTGCTGCTGCGCCCTCATCACCCCAAGCACAAATTAGAATGGCCCCCTTCTTAAGCCTTGGGAAGTATCCACACACAGCCTCTGTCATTGATGTAAAGCCATCGTTTTTGGCAAAGTCTTTGCTAACAAACATTACATCTGGAAGCCCCCACATATCATACATTTCCAGACCGGCCGAAAATCGAAGCTTCTCCGCTTCTAAAGATGAGATGATTGGTTTAAAAGAATCATCACACACTTTCTTTTCTGCATTGTATTCTATTAAATATCTCAACATTTTTGCAATCTCACAAGCGTTGTCTCTCCCTTCAAAGTGGACCCATCCATACATATTTGAATCTAAATCAATTTTCTGTTTGAAGTCTTCGAGTGTTAATTCCGGGAGATTTTTGTTTGTGTGGAGAACTGTACGAGTATGGGACTCTTGACTGATAATCACAACAGAAATTGGACATGAAGTATTCTCTTTAATAACAGAATTGTGGAAATTAATATTGCTCTCCTGAAAATCCCGCTGAATGAAGGACAATTCTCGATCATCGGATAAGGTACCGAAAAATTCAGCACGGCCACCAAGGATTGACAATACCGTTGCAGAGTTTGAAGCATTACCGCCTCGCTGCCAGTAACTATCCAGACATCTATGCCCTAGATCCTCAGCGGGATATCTGGGTAAGACTTGAAATAGATCTACGCATACCAGACCAACAAATACAACTCGGCGATTTTGATCAATTAACAAGTTTGTCATTGTTGCGAAATTCGCTGAAAACGAGAGAGAACAAAAAAATGTTTATGCAAAATAACAACGGTGAAAGTAATAAAACGTTACCGGGTCTTAAAATTAAAACAATAAACTAGTATAAATTATTGAGCAAAAAATAAACATGTCGTTTGAAAATAAATTATTGTTTACCAGTCATTAAATGCGTCGCACAAATGCGAATTTGATAAATATGTCTACCGAACACTTAAATTAAAAGAATCAATAAAATTTAAAATGAATTATGAAGCAAACCAGTATGTTTAACGGTTGGGAGTCAAAGGTCATCGGTGTTGGTTTTAATTTTTGTACCACTTTAATTTTTTTAATTACTTTTTTAAAATTTCACTTACCTTCCAACTCTTATTTTCATTTCAAGAAAGTCTCTGCTTATTGTTTTTATTAAAATTAAGGGTTAATATCATTTAATATCCAATAAATTATAGTTCTCCTAACACGCAATACCACAACTTCAACTAGTTTTAACCGTTTTTTTTATTTGCTGGTTGCAAATATTTTAAATTATAATTCATTATTAAATTTAATAATAAATATCTTTACTGTCTTTACTTTTGAAAAATAGTAAACTAAATTGGGCTATTAAAAAAGGGCGTATCCTAGTAATTTGTAGTAGTAAAGTACAATAGTTTAACCATTCCTAACTGTCATTTTTTATCCCATCATCATCAAATTCAAATTAATTACGGTACCAAAATTGTAGCAAAACTGAACTTTATATATATATATTATATGTATATATATATATTTATATTGACCTTGGCCCCAGCTTGAAAATTAATTCTGTTCGTCAATTTTTAGCAGCGATCGAATGACAATGTCACTGTCACTTGGCGTTTATTGCAATACTCATATACTTGAATTTATATTGCTCCTATTGTCGTATTGAGGAATAGCGTTTCCGCACAAATGCAGAGGTTTCTTTAGGGGAAGTGAGGCTGTAAATATTTTAGCGAATGCTTGGTAAGCCTCTGCCCTTGGTTGCACTTACTAAATACGCCACTATATAGCCAAGTCTCCCTTGCGTTTTCAGAAACTTTAAAAAAAAATTATAACTAAAAGAATGAAGGAGCATTTTTATGTTCTAATTTATTAAGTGCCATAATATTAATAAATATACTGGCATAGGCTTATTAATTTAATCTTAATGGCATGGCTCACATACAAAATAAAATAAAATAAATCAACATAATGAGTTTCCAGAGGGGAGAGCAACCACTCTTTTTTTTTTCTTCATTTTTAAATAATTATTTCTTAACATAATTTTTTTTTAATGCTATGTCCATGTTAGAAATCAATGAACAAATTGTATATTAAATGTAACATGGCCTACACATTTAGTCCTTAATTCATTTAGTTGCTTCTTAACAATATCTAAAATGAAAAGAAATCCTGACAGATAAAAGATTGTAGGCCTAAAGAGAAGACATATCTGCAATAAAATGAGCCAAGATAATAAATAATTCAATTTCAGAAAAGTTTATAAAAGTGTTTTAAATAATGTTTTGGGATATGAATTATTCAGTTAATATGAAGTAACATCATCAAATTTTTTTAAAAACTACAAATTGGCTTATTAGACTATAGAAAGAAATTCTCTATTCACAGGCTGGATCAGACAATAGGAAAACCAGCCTACTATGGAAATATGAGAGACAAGGAAAGGCTAACACTCTGTGCTCGAATAGGTAGAATTGAAACACAGGTATATTATATATAAATTTCATGGCTGAGAATAACTAAATTTAGAAGCAACTTTAAATTTAACATTTTTGAAAGTTTCAAATAACTCTCCATGTAGTGCCCCTTTGAAAAATTAATTTACTTGTCATATTGAGAAATGTGGGCTGTGGGGGGCCCTCGGATATTTAAGAACCCCAAAAGTTAGTATGGTGAATAAATATTAATATTTAAGAGAGAATATTTTGAATTGCATTGAATAGGTAAGTCAAGAAAATTGTCAGGGGGCCTCCAAAAGTCATGTTATGGTTCTGGTGTAGCCTACTCTGCTCTGAAATGAGTTTCAACTTACTTAGTCAAGGGGCTTGTAGAGCTTAGATCTTAGCGGAACCATCACATACCTTTTTGAGGCCCCCTGCTGCTTTTGGCAATTAAATATCCAATGCCCGATACAGACTGCATTTCTCAACATGACAAGTAAATTATTTATGAGGCAGTACATGGAGAGTTGTTTGGTTGCAAGGACCCATGACAAACCTCTGGGCCTAACTTAGGTCATAATTTAGAAAATCCACTCCTGCAACTTTTCTATTAGCAAAACTTGAAGGCCTTGTCTATCCTGTTGTCTATAGCTGATTCTCCAAGGAATTTGTTCAGATAATATCATCCAATCAACTATCATCCAATCAACAATTCTTTTTCCAGATCAACAAAATGGATTTAAAGCTGGATCAGACCATTGTTCTTCTCAATATTCTAGTCCGCCAACAGCAACATCAGCGTCACAACTCCAGCCATCACTCATCGCCAGACTCCAATCAAAACTCCTAGCATTCTCATGTTGTTTATTACTCATAATGTCTAATATTTTATGTGTCAAATATTTGAGCTGCTGTTTCATAAAACCAAATTTAAATTTTCCTCTAGCGTTAAGATAATTGATATTTTCCCATCTGTTCTTGATTTAGTGATTTTATAGTTTTAAACTAAATTTTAAAAAAATTTATTTTAAAATATTGTATTGAAAATTTGATTAAACGACCATCAGATCAGAAACTTTAAATATTCTTTACACATGATTGTTATGAGCAATATAGATATGTTTATATGTAATGCAACGACTTATGCTGAATGATTGAAATAATAAATAATATAGTTGGAAAATTTTCAAAATAATTCAAATTGGCTAGCTGAAAGATTATGACACAGTAGTATTGTGGCTTACAATTTAAATGATTTAGACATATAGGGCCTACAGTACATTATTATCAAAAAAAAATTTTTTAAATCATTTCTAGAGTAAATATTGTAATTATTCCAAAAGTTTAAAAAATATTTTGTTGACCTCTTATGAGCTAACCGTAACCCTTAGTCATTTTTTTCCTATATTATAAATAGTTGGGGTTATTTTTTTCAATGAATAAATAAAAATTAACTGTGCCTCACACTTTTTCTCTACTCCTTCAAATTAAACACTTATTACATGTATTTGACTTTAATGGGTTTTGTGGTTTAGTTTGTTACAATAGCTTGTAATTGATAAGCACTTTTAAAAAAAATTAAAACATTTTCAATATTCAATTTTTTTGACGTATGTATGAGTATGATCAAGGTTTAATAATTTGATCAATTATAGACCTGTTTTCCTGTGGCCATAATTTCTCATCATTTTGAGGGAAACCAAGCCTATAGCTGGCTGGGAATCATATTGTATACAGGTTCTGGATTTTATTTATTAGATAAATTGATTTTTTTTAAAACAATTTTTTTAGTAACATTATAATAATATATGCTACTTAGTAGCTCACTAATTTAAATATTGTAGAAATAAGTTATTTATTGGTTTTAACTTATAAAAAAATTAGCATCATGGGCCACATACTGAATAAATTAATGCACTTCAGTCACGAGCACCTCATTTAACTTTAATTCTTCCTTTAAAATAATTTGAGCAAATTGTGTCAGTGTCAATAACTTTGAAGGTTTAGATCTAGATCTAGTTATTAAAAAAAGATATTTTCAATAAACTGTTGTTTTTTTTGTTGGTATCTCTTACTCTAAGAGGTGTTGAAAGGTTATACAGTAAATGTTAAATTACTCGGCTTGAGCTAAAAATGGGAAGTTTTTGTGTTAACGATTCCCGCGACAACCACTATATAGAATTTATTGTTTTTTCAAATGATTATATTTTTTCCTGCTCTATATTGTATATATAATAAATACAATGGACATTTGGAGAGTATGTTTTCTAAATAACTTACTGCTAGTATTTTTAACTGCTCTGTGATATTTGAGTAATTTTTACAATAGATCTTTTACTTATTTAAAATGAGTGAATATGTACTATGAAGAATGCTGGGTTTTTTATTAGGCAGAACATAGTCAAGTTAGTGATCTCATATAATTTAGCATGTTGCAATGTAAAATTTAATTCTGAATTCATCTATCATATGTATAGCTCATCCCTTGAATAAGTTCATATTGCATGACTGCTTTTTGAAGAAAAAAATACTTTTGTTAACAAACCATTGCCACCATAAAGCTACTATGAACTTTCTAATTTTTACTAATACTAGAAATATGTTACGTACAGATATGATTTATCATTTCTTTTCCTATTTTCAAGGTCCTCCTGATACAAAAATTCTCTGTTACTTCAAGTACTATATTATCATGCCCATGTTGTTCAATTTATTTCCATCTATCAAGCAGCTTTGTAACTGTAATACAAACTGTTTGATAACTATTTATTTATTAGTCGCTACCTCCCTGTCCCACATTTTTCAATAAAAGTGGTAGAAATCTCTTGTCATTTTTTTAAAGTAGATGATATGATTGTCTTATTTTCCACTCAACATTGTTGATATATTTCTTGTTGAATGTTAACTGTTTTTAAATCTACTCATTATTTATCACAAGATCCACGTCTATTGATAAACTAACTCATTTAAAATATAACTTTGAAGAACATTTAAAAAATCTTTTTTGCTTGGCCATTGTCCATCAATGCCATTATATGTTATAGATTATAAAAGGATTATTTTTAAATAAAAGAATTCAAAATATAAATCCATAGAAAAATGTTAATATTTTTTAAAAAGAAAATAACTAGCAGCCATTTGCAAAGTGAGCTATAGGAAAAAATGGTTTCACTCTGCTAACCTTTTGTTGATGGTCACAAATTAGTATCACTTGTGGGCTCTAGGAAATCAAATCAATTTTTTTTGTTAATTTGAAACATATGGAGGCCTATGGCTATATTGAAGAATATGTGTAACACAAAATTTCCTTTAGCAGTGTTAAACACATGGATTCTTGATTTTATGGTCTGTACTGCAACTATAATAAGCCTTTATATCTTAAGTTTATGTAATGACAATGTTTTAAACAACTTTGTTTCTCTGTTTCCCTCATTCCAGGTAATGTAAGGACCCAGATATGATAAATGAGTACATTTTTAAACAGATGGATTATTTATGAATTCCTCCTGATGTTGCTCGCTAAAAGGTTGTGATATTTAATATTTACTCCACTGGTCTTTGTTCACATGGATCATAGTTTAACTTATAAATCATAAGTAAATAAATAATTCAGACATTTTAATCGCTTGCGAATTTATTATTTTTTTTGGCCAAAAATTTCGTATATTATCTTGAATATTAAATGATCTCGATAAATGCACGCTGTTTAAGATTGTTAGGCTACTGGGAAAAATGAAAAATGCAATTTTCCAGATCACTTTAATTATAACAAACTATATGTATTCTCTATAAATTGTATTGAATTTTGAATCTTCCTGGATGCATAAATATTTTTTTTTTAAATTGTTCAATTTCAAATGCCTTCATAAACATCTTTAAACTCCATTCAATTGGTCTTTTAGGAAAATTTAATCACTTATTCTTTTTTTTTGTATGGCAATTACTTTTGCAATTAATAATAATTTATATTATTGTGACAGTAATCTGAAGCACTGAAAACTTATTTCAGTAAAGGTTTTAATATTAATTTCTTTGGATCTTAGAAATGAAACAATTTGCAGATATGTGAAAGAATGTTTTAAATTTTGTAATATTTTGTCTTCATTCTTTGTGCTGCACCCGCAAAGGGAAAGACAGTGATAGAGTCCTAAGAATACATGAAGGAGGTCAGAGGTGCAGGGAAAGGCAAGGAGAAATATTTGAGATGGATCAATTAGAGCGATCCTTGATCCTCTACGCCGCAATTAGGGCACTACTGGATGATCATGATGCCCTACGCCTTACTTAGCGTGCTACTGGATGATAATGATGCCTTGTGCCAAACGTAGGAGCTGCTGGACAATAATGAGGCTCTATGCCGCACTAAGAATGCTACTGGATGATAACAACAATTACCTGCTTTGCTAATGGAAGATATTTTTTAATGATTTGTTTTAGTTCTTTTCTTTTATGACATCAAATTTACATTCGTTAAATATTCAGATTCATCAATTGAAATTTAAAATGCTTTTGTAATTTTGAATGAGTTTCTGTTTTCATTGAAATTAAAAAAATATGGAGAATCTTATAACTGAGTTTAATTTATTCATCAATAACATTTTTAACATCATCTATCATATCAAATTTTTACTCTTTTATTTACTTTTGTGTTTCCCTAGACACCAAAAAATAATATAATTATTGTTCATGCCAAGTTTTGAAAATAAATAAGTACAGCAGAAGTATGTTGAACAGCAAAAGTGTGTTACTTTTTTTTGTCTGCCAGATTTTTCCCCATTTGTTATTTTATTATTAATTAAATTCCAAGGCAGAGCTTGATTAAACCTTTTGAATATTAATTTATTAGTTGTTAAAAAGAAACTAGCAATATTTATAGATAAAGCTTTTAAATTTTTTTTTTATTTTCCACACATAAAAGATCATGCGTTGTTGCATGATGGGTGGGTCCTAATTATTCTCTACTAATCGTCAGGTTATGTAGAATTGAAACCCCATGGCAGACTCCATGAAATAAAAATTAAAAGTCATTGGAGGTATGCAGGATATTATTTTGTCTTATATAAAATGGGCTAAGACACAATCAAAGACATTTAGAGAAACAGAAAGGCCATCATATCTTCAGAAAGGATTATTTCATAACACTTGTATATAGAAAACGCACAAGCAAACGTGTGCTGAATTACTTAAATATTTTTTAATTCCTATTTTAATTTTTGCACATTTTTGTTTGTTAATTTAACCAATATAATCTCGATTTGAACAGCAATTCATAGTGAATATGTAGACAACAAATTTAAGCTTAAATTTAAGGTATTTTTTAGTGGAGATATTTAGTTTGATATAAAATTAAAATAAAAATGAAGTAGGCCTATCATTTTTATTAAAATGCTTCAAATAGTTACCGTTTTAATCTTTAAAAATTAGAAAAGAACTAATTTTGATAATTTATCTTTTTTTTATTTATAATTAATTATTTATTTTCTTAATTTTAAAAACCTCTCAGAATATTTTTTAAAACTAAAAATTAAACATAGTAAAGTGGCTTCCCATTATACTTATTTATACAAGAAAAATCAGTGCTAGGGAAAATATTAGCAAAAATTCTTTTTTTAAAGTAATTTGTAGGATGGAATTTTGTTACAAAGAATGATGGTTCCTATCAAATAGATTTGATTCCTTAAAAAAAAAAATAACATTATAGTAATTCAGGTATTAGTAAATGGAGTAAAAAAATAATGCTACGATTTATTAGAAAATATAAGCGCCAAATCACAGTTGACACTCAATATTCGTCAGTAATCCGTTCCGAAAGAAAGGGCGAATATCAAAAATGAAATATATCAAAAATGAAGTATAGCAAAAGGCTGCACCTATTTGTACACGGGTACCAGAATTGAGAGGTTGGGATTAAAAAACGATTATAAATATTATTGTTGGGTTTGTAAGACCAAATGAGGTATCAAATGAAAGATAATTGAATGTACTATACGTTTATAAACTTAATTCTTCATTTTAACTAAAATAAACTTAATATTATTATTTCTAATTTATACAAAATTCCATAAAATTGTAATTAATTGTTTTTGGGTGTTCTGGGACACCTAGCAGAGACAGCGAATGTTAGTCACATGTGGCTTGAGTGAGAAGGAAGGCCAGGAAGCATCTGCTGTGACCAATATCATTATCAGCATGATAGAGCGGGGTTCTATGTGACATGCCGTCACACTAGGTATAAGTGCATCATGGATCACAACAAGGTGATTGATTGGGATAAGTCCATCATAAGTGCCTCATGGATCACAACAAGATGCTTGTTACGGCTGAGTGCATCATGGATCACAAGATGATTGTTGGAATGAGTGCACCATAGCTTTATTTCTTATTTTTATATTTACGAGTTTGTAGCTTTTTTAAAAAAAGAAATAATATGTCTTCATGCTGTTCTGGAACCAGACATTTTTAATAATAATTTTTTTATTGTATTATTTTTTGGCTACTTTTATAGATGAGTCCCTTTGTTTATTGTTTTAACATTTACCACCTATGGTGTTAATGTGCCTTAGTGGTTTTTTAAGGGGGGGGGGGTCTCGAAGGTAAATTTCTAGTTATAATGTTATGCCGTATTTCTGTACACTAGAGTAGACCACAGTATATTTATGGCAGCACAAAAAATAAAGTATTTATATAGTCATTCAAATGTATTTACGATGCTTTCCTGTGTGAAAAATCGTTTTTACAAAGAATAGGCAAGCAATATTTGTGTCTGGGAATGGATTAAACCAATTTTTAGTTAATTCGTATTTCAAACACTCATTTGATAGTCGATTAAATTTTAAAAAATAATAATTTTGTAAATTTCTTTAATTAAAAAGGCTTTCATTTTTAAAATAATATTTTTTGTAATTATTTTAAATTTATTTTAATTAATTTTTTTTAAATTAAAAAAAAGTAATATTTATTTTATTTAATTAGACTATTCTATTTAAACAAAATAATTAATTTAAAACATTGTAGTTTTTTTTTTTAATTGTTTATATTTATTTTTTTTTAAATAGATCTAATTATTCTATTTTATTTTCAACTTTAAAAAAAACAATTAATTTTTTTCATTTTTTAATTATAATTTTTTTTAAAAATATTTTTTATTTTTTTTTTATATTCGTCTTTTTTAATTTTTTTTTTTTTAAATGCATCCATTTAGATATTTGTCCTTTTTGAAATCCACCCTTTTTTTATATTCATACTAATCATACTTAATTTAAAATTTCTTTAATTAAAAAGGCTTTCTCTCAAAGACGAGTTAAAATACATTACGGAAATATCGGTAATCTATATTTTTTTAAAACTATTTTTCAACACAATAAAGATGCTGTCTTGAAGCACGGTGGTGGTCTTTAATTCTTCGTTTTAATTAATTTGTCCCGTTAAGTCAATTGAAATCAATTGGCACCCTACCTGCATAGGCTATGTACTAAATTTACAGACCAACAATATGGCTGCTATTTTATTTAATAAACGTTTGGTTAAATTTAAATCACCCCGTAAGCCGTAGAGAAATTTGGAAAAAAAAGACAATAAAATCATGACGGTATTACGGTATTAGTGAATTAGTGATTTATTTATTTATTTATAAATAGAAAGCAAACGGGAAAATTTTGATTACAAATGGTAAACGAGAAAATTTTAATTTTTAAATTGTATATTTTTAGCTAGAAAATATCACACAACGTTATCGAGATAATAATGGCAGGCACTTTGCGGTAGTTTCCACCTGCTCTGGCGAAAACTCATCACAAATAAAAATAAGTATTACAAAAAGAAGAATCTATTAATGATGTTTACGTTTCTAACATCATTAAATGTTTATTTAAGAGTTACTTTAGTGTTATATATTATACGCCCACCCTACCAATTTCCTTGACCTTCAACTACAATTTTTTGCCCTTAAACATGACCTTAATTTACCAAATCTAAATTATCAATAATTAAATCATTATTGTCACTAAAGTAGTTCATTGACGGATGATTTCTACGCTAGAGAACTACTTTTGAAGTCATGTGTTTTTAAATTGTTAAATGTTGCACCTACCCTACCACTTTTCGTGCCCTTGAACTAAAGTTTATTTCTTCTAAAAATTGTGAAAACTTAATCTTAAATTTACAACAGAACCTTTATATACCATTTTAAAACACATTTTATAAAGGGGGGAGGTACACCCAGCTTAACTCGCGCCCGGGGCACAATACCTTTTTAGCGCCCCCCAATACCTTTTTAGCGCCCCCCAATACCTTTTTAGCGCTTCCCTATTCGAAAACCATACAATATTATAGTAAAATATACCATTTGGCGCCCCTTTGTGAGTAGCGCCCGGGGCATGATGCCCCCCTTCCCCCCCTCACTACGCCACTGCCCCCAACGTGGGTTGTCTTTAAGTATTATCTTACATGTCAACATGATGCTTCCATACTGTCCCTTTTTGGCATTCGGTACGATGCAGACCATGATTCGTACGCTAGAGAACTACTTTTGAAGTCATGTGTTTGTATAGTGTTAAAGGTTGCGCCTACCCTACCACTTTTCGTGCCCCTAAACTAAAGTTTATTTCTTCTAAAAATTGTGAAAACTTAATCTTAAATTTACAACAGAACCTTTATATACCATTTTAAAACATTTTATAAAGGGGGAGGTACACCCAGAACATAGGTCGACTACTAAAAAATTCACCAAAAATAAACTATTGAAGTTACAAGTGTCAAATTTGCACTGAAACTAGAGGAATAGTCATTCTACCATAATAACACAAAAAATAACCATTAAAAAGTAATACATGATAGTTTGCTTATATTGGAAAAAAAAAAAAGAAAAATGGGATGTTGAAAATTGGCAAGTCAGACTAAAAAAATTAGATAGAATGTTTTAAGCTCAAATTTATTATACTTTTTTTTAACCATATAGAAATATGGATTAGCTATGGCATGAACTAAGAAAAATGTGAGAAATTGAATACTTTTGATATCACAGGATCCCAAAGTAACCTAATTTTGAAATTTTAAAATCAAATTTTAATAAATTGTAAAATGTGTAATTATTAATATATTGCAATATGCTTTGTTGCTGCCATAGACAATTATATTATATAGCATCATGCAAAATTTCAAACAAATTGGTTGACATTTAAAAAAGTTATCATTTTTTATGTGAACTAAATGTCGAAATTTTGTGAATGAACACGCATTAATTTTGTTCATAAAGTAAATGAATTCTTTAATTTTAATGACCCCCTGAAAGATAAGGATATCATTTAGCTTCAACTTTTGACTCTTCTAACCCTAATTTAAGCCTTCTTCTGGTTCTTTTAGCTTCTAAGGACTTAGTTTTTTTGTTTTTGTGCTTTCGATCCACATAGCGCCCATCGTAATAAAATAATTGAAAGTAAACAGACCAAGGGAAAGCTGTAAAAATCTTAGAGGAGCCTCCTATTTTTTGGATCCATCATTTAAAAGAAGGCTTGCTAATGCAACATCAATGTTGACAGCTCTTAAACCATTATATTTGTTCTTAGGGCACATTTTCAATATAGTACTATTCATCGATTCGTTCGTATTTTGATTATAACTATCTAGATATTTACTAAATATACTTGGATGTGAAAGGTATATAAAATTGGCCTAATTAAATTCATTGCTGACTACTGATACTGATTCACTTTTATTATAAACATTTAAAATTAATCTTCACTTTAATCTCAATGAGAATCATTTACTCCATAGATGTCTTTCAATTTAATTTCTGCCCTGTTCTGGGTGGGCGTGGCATATGGTGTTTCAAGAACACTACACTTGGGTATTTTAATTTTAGTCAAGCCAAGCGTAATTCATTTTGAACGATTGAATCAATTCAGATTGTTTTGATTATTTTATTTCCATTTGAAATCTCCACATTGGGTCCAATATTAGGCTTAATATATCTATTTTTATGAAACATTCCTTTCTTTGAATATTTGCTATCACTAGGCATTGTATAAACAAATTATAAACAAATATTAAGACAATTATAATGTTCCCAAAATTGTTTTGTTTATTTCTATGGAAGCTGCCATATTTAAAAGGACTGATCATTGTATTAAACAATTTTTGGGGAGGTCATCATTGTTTTAAAATAATTAATTCAGAAAAAGTATAATGATTTTTATATTTTTGGGGTAATTTCTGATACTACCCCTTCTAATAAAAAAATTCATAGCTCAAGAACTATTCAACATAAATTAAAAATAATTACACATAATTGTGCAGAATTGAATACACTTTAATTTGATATCAATGATTATTGCTAAATCGAAAATTAGCCGTTTTCCATTTTTCTCGGTGTACCTCTCCCCTTAACGCAATTTGATATACTGATATCTTCATTAAATTTAAACAAACTTTTGCCTTTGATTTCTACTATATTATCGGAAAATCGTGAAACAAAGAATTCTTGTTTCTAAAGAAAAATCTCTTAACCGTTTTCACGTCTGTAACAGCCATGAGTGTATTTTTAACTTAAATATTAAAAATCTCATAACAATATACTGTAGCCGGGTGGTTACAGGTTAAATTAAACAAACAAATGAAGGTCATGAGAACTATAGCGTTTACTTGTAGACGAACAATCTGTAGAACATTTCACACACAATATCATCCAGTGTCCACACTTCGTAACACAGCTCAACACGTACAAGGTCCCCGGGTTCAAATTTCCCCTGGCTTATGTAGTGGCAATGATGTCCACTTCATGAGCTGTTTTACCAGTTCCCCGTGGGACAGGCATACCCAGCTCAGTGGTGGGACAGGCATACCCAGCTCAGTGGTGGGACAGACACACCCAGCTCAGTGGTGGGACAGACCCACCCATCTCAGTGACCCTGGGCACGCCTGGCAGAAAACCTCGTGTGCCACTAGAGCGTGTTTTCTTTGCCCCATAGGTGGCACCCTGCAACATAGGTGGCACCCTGCAACATAGGTGGCACCCTGCAACATAGGTGGCACCCTGCAACATAGATGGCACCCTGCAACATAGGTGGCACCCTGCAACATAGGTGGCACCCATCCACATCTATAAAATTATACATAGATCACGTTAGATCCCGTTACAAAAAAGTGACACATTGCCGTTTGACCCGGCGTTTGCGGTAGAACTTCCGAGACTTATCCAACTTTAAAACGATATATCTGTCAAACTGTATAGAGAATTCCTTGCCCATTTTGAATGTTCAATGCTATTTTAAAGACATTTGCATTCAAGCTTAAAACGTGGTTAACTTAGTACCCCCAACCAGTGGCGTAGCGAGCTTAACTCGCGCCCGGGGCACAATACCTTTTTAGCGCCCCCTATACCTTTTTAGCGCCCCCCTATTCAAAAACCATACAATATTATAGTATAATATACCATTTGGCGCCCCTTTGTGAGTAGCGCCGGGGCATGATGCCCCCCTTCCCCCCCTCACTACGCCACTGCCCCCAACGTGGGTTGTCTTTAAGTATTATCTTACATGTCAACATGATGCTTCCATACTGTCCCTTTTTGGCATTCGGTACGATGCAGAACATGATTCGTACGCTAGAGAACTACTTTTGAAGTCATGTGTTTGTATAGTGATAAAGGTTGCGCCTACCCTACCACTTTTCGTGCCCCTAAACTAAAGTTTATTTCTTCTAAAAATTGTGAAAACGTAATCTTAAATTTACAACAGAACCTCTTTATACCATTTAAACACATTTTATATTAACGCAATTTGATATACTGACAGAGGCGTAGCTAGAGTGTTTGGCGCCCGGGGACAAGATTCGCGCCAGGGGACAAGATTCACTTTAAAGCGCCCTCTTTTCCTTTTTTCAACTCTCAAACCCATTATTTTCGTCAATAAAATAATATCAAAGTACATTTTGGCGCCCCTAACTAGCTGGCGCCCGGGTACATCTGTACCCCCTGCCCCCCCTACGATACGCCTCTGTAAAGTGATATCCTCATTAAAAATTTAAACAAACCGTTGCGTTTGATTTCTACTATATTATCGGAAAATCGTAAATCAAAGAATTCTTGTATTTGTAAAAAGAGAATGTAAAATCTCTTTTTCACAACTATAATATCATTGGATTTAAAGCTATTTTCATCCACGTAAAAATGTACACACCTTACTTCGTACCCCCGATATATATGTAGGCCTGCCTAATTTAATTAAAAGGTTAATTATTTATCAAATTCGTTCCTTTATTCTGAGGCGTATCTTTTGCTGCCTGGGAAAAAAATGAAAATAAATAAAAATTAATAAAATCATCCACGGGATTGTACACTGTACGCAAACACACATTGTTTGCACTTCATATGTATTGTTCTTATTTAGATTAGTGATTAGTGAATGCTATTTGGCTTTGGAGCTTCGCTGCACTGATTGACTTAAACGGCATTTTCTTATTAAAAGTATATTTAAAAGGTTAAGTTTTTATTGCGTTATAAATTTAATAAAAGTATATTTTAGGCATGAATAAAAAACAAAAAACTTAATAAATATTAAAAATACAAAGCTAAATTTGTTTGTGGTTTATTAACAATTTAAAAAGCAATCAATTATATTTATTAATTTTACTATTAAAGAAGTGGAAAATACATTATCTGTTTTGTCACGCGTGGTTATTAAATAAAATAACGTAGAGCTTTAGCTAAAATAGTCGATTCGCGCTATGACGTCATTTGCATGGTTATTCAGAATTTGTAAATTTATAACAATAATACTTTAAAAATTTACTTTAAAAAAGCGGATATATAATTTTTTTTTCCTTATATAAATTTATTCGATTACCATAAAGTAATAGAACATAATTATCATTGTTTTTTGTTTTTTTTATCCCAACGTATTTAAATCGCCTCGTTTCTTTGGCGTTATGGTCAGCCTAGCTCATTCTTAGATATTTGGTGGCATTTTGTGCTAATTCAACCAATGTATTTCCGCTCGCCACGACAATGTGTGAACTCATCCCCACATTCACCATGATATTTCGCATTGTAGTGTTTACATTTTTGCAATTTGTGTGCACAAATGCGTTCGTGCATATTATTTGGGCCATCTTGTTTTTTCCAAGTCACAGCACATTCCTCGGAGCACTTCAGGCAAAAGAGGACAATCAACAGCAGAAGTACAACCTTCATTTTACCTGTCGCAAGCAAAAAATCAATAATTTAAGACCAATCACCCTAGCCCCAAAAAAAAATATTTCTAACGTTGAAAGTAATGTTTCGGTTAACCATATTTTTATGTTCACCTAATGTTTATGTTCACCCAATGTTTATGTTCACCTAATGTTTATGACCATCTAATGCTTATGTCCACCCAATGTTTATGTTCACCTAATGTTTATGTTCACCCAATATTTATATCCACCCAATGTTTATATCCACCCAATGTTTAAATCCACCAAATGTTTATATCCACCCAATGTTCATGTTCACCTAAGGATTCGTCAAGCCAGTGGGCAGTACGATGGCCTCCTCGTATCTGTGATAGAGAGATTCACCTGACCAGTGTAATAGAGAGATTCACCTGGCCAGTGTAATAGAGAGACTCACCTGGCCAGTGTTATAGAGAGATTCACCTGGCCAGTGTGTTAGAGAGATTCACCTGGCCAGTGTAATAGAGAGACTCACCTAGCCAGTGTTATAGAGAGATTCACCTGGCCAGTTTGATAGAGAGATTCACCTGGCCAGTGTGATAGAGAGACTCATCTGGCCAGTGTAATAGAGAGACTCACCTGGCCAGTGTAATAGAGAGACTCACCTGGCCAGTGTAATAGAGAGACTCACCTGGCCAGTGTAATAGAGATACTCACCTGGCCAGAGTTAGACACACTTCTTTTTTTTTTTAAAGACCAGGCTGCTAATGGTTGAAGCAACTTGTTTGTCATGTTTCTGATGAACTACAAATTTCGACCCATCTGGGTCTAAAATTATAGGTCTAAAAAGTATGTATCCTGCAGCTCTTAAGATCCGAACTTACCTGTACATTACATTTGTACCGGTACAATACACTGATCTGCAAAGTGGGACACAGCAACATCACTTCCGCCACAAAGCAACTCAAAAAATCTTTCATTGAATTGAATGGTGTGTTCAATTGCTGTGCACCTGTTGTCTTGCTGTCAAAGTTGGAAAATTGTATTTGTAAGCGAGCTGCTTTTATTTATAATGTTCCACTGACAAGTCCATATTTATACATGATTTATATTCGACAATAAATTTTCGTAAAAATTAAAATTAAATTAAAATGCCAACTGACATATGCCGGGTAAAATAATAATGTCTTAACCTTTACAAGATGTGCCGCACTTTTCTACACGATTTCACCCTACTCCAGGGGGGTGGTGGGGGTGTGGTGGTTGAGGGGGTGGCGGTGTGTGGTGGTGGTGGGGGTGTGGTGGGGTGTGTGGTGGTGGGGGTGTGGTGGTGGGGGTGTGGTGGTGGGGGTGTGGTGGTGGGGGGGTGTGATGGTGGGGGCAAATGTCCACTAGATAGATGTCTATCGCTAAGTCACAAAAAGTGCATGATCCATTCATACAGCTGTTCTCAACATGTTGGGGGTCGCACGACCCTTTTCCAGGGGTCGCCTAAGACCATCTGAAAACTCATATACTCTACAGTTATGAAGTACAAAACGAAAATAATTTTGTTGCTAGGGGTCGCCACAACATGAGGAACTGTGTTAAAGGGTCGCGGCATTAGGAAGGTTGAGAACCACTGCATTAATAGACAGATGTCCATCGTTGGTCACGAGAAGTGACGCGTCGCAATTCAGGTTTCATTCTCTTTAAAAAGGGATTTAAATGTTATAGAAAAATACTCTGAGAACACAGAATTCGGATCCCACTCCAAAGATGTGGGATTCATCCCCAGATGACATCAGGACGTTAGACGGGAAATTGTGTGCTGGCTTGGGGGGAGGGGGGGGAGGGCAGTGTCGAACCTAGTGGGGTGCAAAGGGGTGGTGTTGGTTTTTATATTTTACATTATTTTAATGATGTGTGTGTTCTAGGGGCGCATTTAAGCGAGTTCGCCCCAAGACGGCATTTAATCACGATACGTTACCCCACTGAGGGGTGGTGGGGAGGGGGAGGTATGACAATTGTATGAAAACATGGAACTGTGTATGCGTGTAGTATATGTTGGGGGAATTGATTAAATAAATGACACATCACAAAGTACCATGCGTCTAGAACAGTTCATTCAAAATAAAAAAAAAAAAAGACCATGGATTTCGTGAATTAAATACTCTTACAAGCCCAACAATAATATTTTACATAGGTTTTTAATCCCAACCTCTCACTTCTGGTACCCGGGTACGAATAGTCGCATCCTTTTCACATGCAACCCCAGTCCCCAAACACCCATCCCCTAAAATATAAAAAAAGGCAAAAACAATAAATTATAAAAAACACACCTACATTTTTTTTTTAAATCAACACCCCGAAACAAATAAAATGGCTTGTTTATATAAACATAAATACCATGATCTCTCTTTACTACTTCTGTGGAGAGAGATGAATATAAGAAATAATTATGGATTAACGTAGTCTAATCATAATGAAGGAGATACAATGGATGGGATTTCGATATCACATCTTCTCTCGAACACACATAATTTTATGTTGACCTTTCTCTTTATTTCCCTATCTTGTAACAGCAAACAGCTACGTTAATTGGGCACTTTTTAAAATTTATTTTAAAATGCACCTTACGTACACATTTTAAAACAACTGCTTTCATACTAGTCAAAAAATATATTTGTTTTTAGTGTTTCGCCATTCTTATTGGAATAGGATTAAATTATTAGGACTACAATTTTACTGAAGACCGAAGACTCGCCACATCATCAATCACCCAGTAGGGCCAAAACATAAATGTTTTCGGCTCAAAATAAATATTCTGCTATCTTTTACATTGTTCATTGGTTGGATTTAAACAATTCAACTTATAATGCTTTCCATCTAATACTATTTCTTTATAATTAACAAACTTCATCCAGTAAACTAAAGGTTTTCCCCACACTCTTCTTTGTTAAAAAATATTTAAGAACTTTCGTTTTGGGTCACGTGACCCAGGTATAATAAAGCACATTTCCTTTTCTCATCACGACTATAAAGACGAAGATGACTGCCCCGGCTGCCCCAGCAGTAATTCAAAGAGCTGTTGTTAAACAGGTACCAATGCCAGTTAAGATTTTGAGAGTTGTTAGCCTCAGTAATATATGTCGTATTATGTGTGTTTTTATGTAGGAAATGTCATTAGTTTGTTCCAGCAACTCTTCCATATTTCACTAATTTCAGTCTTCGATACCACCAACGTCTACGTCTTAGTTAGTTTAGTCTAGGTTACAGTAGTTACACACTAACTAATGATAATGACTGACTTAGATGATGGTTACTACGCTACACAACACAACTAGGCATTTTATCCCACAAAAAGATAGGCTTCTATGTTTGATATATTTGAACTTACACTACAATTCAATGGCACTGCCTGTTCCCAGAAACCAGTTCTAATTCTAAATACTGATTTTACTCAATTAATTTAATTACTCATTTCTGTCATTGACAATAAATGTCTGCCAAGACATAACAAATATTTGTTTTAGGCTAATTCAGATAGATCGTACCTCATCATTAGGTTTAGGAATAGATTTAGGGTTCAGGTTAGGTTTAGGGATAGATTTAGGGTTCAGGTTACATTAGGTACTTTGACATAAATTTTAAATATTGTCATATTGAAATAAATGATGCACCATTTTAAAGGGCTAGCTATAAGGTTTACAAAAACACCAATTTCATCTTTCTATCTTTTATAGAAGTGGAGTTATGATTTTTTTGGTGATTTTTAAACCCTCCTTATTTATCTTTGTATTTAACTAAAAAAACGTGTGACCCACTTTCCAAATTTCTGCCTTATTTTGCTCAAAACTTCTTTATTTTAAGAGATAATGCTACCAGATTTTCAGGACACATTATCAATGCAATATACAACACAATAAACATCAAAACTTTTATATAGCATCAAGACTATTATTTTTTTTAAATATTTATATGAGGGTATGTTAAGAAAAACAAACAGTAAAAAGGAAAAATTAATATTTGTAAAGGAAAAAAAAACAACATATTATTATTAATGTTAATTGTATTTTAATGAATTATATGCTTAAGTTAAATTTTAAATCAATTCTTATATTTTAGAAAGTTTAGTAGAAGTCTTTTTTGTTGAATGTATAAGATTATAAATAAAAACTACGGTAAATATCACCAATAAGACTAATACCAGTACTGGGATATGTGAGATTTAATTTTAAAAGGTAATGGGGATGTTCTGTCTATCATTTTCTATTTAGACTGCTCTTCAAACTGCTTGATCTTTTTTATAAATCTACAATCTCTCTATACTTTTTCCAAACATGCCTCCTTGTCGATGGAAATTAACATTTTCTCTTGTGTCTGAATGAAACCTAGAAATAACATCTAATCATATTCATATCCTGAACAGACACAATTTCTTACTGCTTTTTAATATTATTCAAGTTTTTTGTTTAATAACTATTAATTTCTTTTACTTTTATATTATTAGAAATAATAAATAGTAGCCTATGCCTTTTGCCTGCTTTACACTTTAATAAAAAAATAATTACTATGATGATGTTATTTATTTTAAATTATAATTAAATGCCTTATTAATATTTTTAAAATACTAACTTCAATACTATTATGCCTGTAAATGTAAATGCAGTTGTAATAATGAAATAGTTTTAGTATTATTAGTAATATTTGTACCAGTCCAGTGACAGTAATTAGTATTATTAAATTATTTATTATTTGGATTAGACTTATTAGTTAAATGTCACTAACTAGAGAATACCAATTATTATTAAAATTATTAAACTATTATTGATTCAATAAAGAAGATCCGATAAAACATTACGCCATTCATTCATAACATTTCTTAACTTTGATATTATACATATTATTATTATTATTAGTTAGTTATTATTAGTGTATAATATTAATATTAATGTAAATCAAGGGACAAAACTGGTCCGAAATTCAACAGACTACACAAAACAAAATTTTTAAAAATTCTTTAATTTACTGGGTTGCATTCATTTCTAATAATATTGTAAAAATGTATCCAACTAATTAACTGATAAGTGTTCCACGGAATTTTGAAGATTAACAATAACAGTCATCTTTTTTATATCTTCATATTTATATATTAATGACGAAGCCATTTCCGACAACCCAATTTTTTTAATTGAGGGGGGATAACTAATGAAATACTCAAATTTCAAAAATTCGATGGTGCATAACTTTTTTCAGCGTTTGCTAATATTAATGAAATAAAGTTATTCCTCTTTGTGAAAAAATCAAGCTCTGGCGGGGTAAAGCGCTATGCGGCGCGAGCTTGCATTAAAAAGTTATAATAATAAATACATATCGATCCATAAAAATAAATCCGTTGCCACTTACAAAATACACAATGCTGCAAAAATGATACCTCCGTGTTTGGAAAAAATATGTGCTCTACGTCACTGATGACTAAATAGTTTATTATTAGAAAACTGTGACGTAAAACACAAAAAAACGAGATAACCACTGAGACGAATGTTAAAATGGCCGTACACGTTTTGCGTTATTTTTCCATATGCGCAGACCGCATGCGCGTGAGACCTTCGACGTACCTAGTTACATTTAGGGATAGATTTTTAGTGTTCAGGTTCGGTGTAGGGATAAATTTAGGGTTCAGGCAACCAAGAATGGCCATGGTAAAAAAAAACGCGGTACGATCTATCCGAATTTACCTTGTTATAATATTAAACATTATCAATACTGACAATATTAGCCTACACCCAAGGTCCTATACATTTTTACTTCTCACTAACACTGTCACTAAGAGTAAGAAATTAAATACAACGTTAAATTCTCTGGTGGGCCTAAACTTATTAACCTGTATCACTCAACTGTGTCAGAGTCAGTGTGTGCTGAGCTGGGCACTGGTATCAGTTAGGTATAGTGCTAAACCAAAAGGCATAAGCCTATCTATATTAAATAAATTTATAAATTCAGTTTTATATAGGCCTAGAGTAGGTACTTTGGTAAAAAAATTGTAAAAATAAACCAATGGCATAGTTGAATAGAGCTAATTTTTTACAGAATTATAACACCAAAATCATATTTTTAGCTGCTGTAGTCTGTAGTTTTAAAGTTGTGAATTTTTAAAGTAGGTCTTCGTTTGTCCTTTTTAAAATGGACCGCATCGCCACATTCTGTGACCCGATTCCGCTGTTCGCGTCACGAGCTAAATAACTCTCGTTTTAATAATTTTATACGACTTTTATTTACAGAACTAATGCTGTATTAAAAATAATGTTATACAATTATATAGAAATTATAATTTATCTAACTATGCACTAAGTATATCAGTAAATTTAATATAATGTATTAATATAAGGGTTTTCTGTTTACCAAATCTACGATCTACGGTGTCCATTATACCGGTATATGCTATATAATCTATATAAGGCAATGCATCCCCTTATTACTAAAATACTTTTCGGGAACTACTTATTTTGAACTTTCAACTTTGACGCATGATTAATTAATTAAAGCTTTCCCTGACCTAGTTTAATAGTTTATGCACACTGCAACCTTTTATGAATGAGATAGTAGTACGGTATAGCCATTATGCAAGTGACTGTGAATGGCTGCCCATGCGCATGGCCATGACATTTTGTACACAGCAAATGATAATCCATAATAATATGGACTCTACTGGATTTTTTAACCTCAAATTAAAGTATTATAATTTCAATAGCATGTAAGTTCACAATTTATCAAATATTTTGATGTAAATAGTAGTAATAATTAAATATTTCCCAAGTATCAGCATCTTCCTACATTAAAAAGGGGGCGTGGCCCACACCATGTCGAACTTAGGCTGAGCGACCTTATGTTATTGCAGGTTACTTGGACAACCTTAGCGAACGTTGGACACGACCTACATCAATGAGAATTGGCACACACGTACATCAATATCTAATGTATTTGGGAATTTAATATGAAAGACATGATCTTTAAATTTCTATAAAAAATTTTGAGGGAAAGGCGCCTTATATTGACATACGATTTTCCTCACTTAAAGTTGATATAAAAACAAAAAAACTAAATGGAAATGTAGCTTAACATTTCTCCTAATGTGAATGGGCGGAGTCAAACCTTAATTATGGGCCAAAAGGACTCCTGATTTATTCTAATTACATGCACATTAAAAAATTAAAAACTCGGATTCCATTGCGCCGACTCCCATTTCCGATACAAATTTTCTATGACTGTCCCTTGCTTCGGCGAAGTACCTACCTAGAGTAGCTTAATTATTTTATTCTGGTTTAACATAATTTAAATGAATAAAACCAAGGGCATGACCTGAGGGAGCTAATATTAATAAAATTAATTTTACATCATTTCAACTAATAAAACGAAAAGAAAACCAGTCATTCTTGGATTAATTGTTCTCAGCTGAATTTAAACTTTTGACCGCACACTTAAAATAAAATGGACCCTCCCTGCACTTACAGATTTTGTATATGTTTCACTATTCCTTAATCTGGCTTAATTAAAATTTAACTCATATTGTCATAATCTTGTACATCAATTTTATATCAGTTGTTAATAATTCATTATTATAAATAGGTCTTGTCAGGTGACACTGTTGTGTTACGTGGTCAGCCAAAGGGTGGACCCCCACCAGAAAGAACTGTTTGCCTCTCAAATATTACAGCACCAAAATTAGCAAGAAGAGCAAATCCAAATGTTGATACTTCCGTTGAAACAAAAGATGAAGTAAGCACAATTTATTTTTAAAATTATTATTTTTTCATATGAATATAAATGTAGCAGAATGAAATGACCTGTATATTATATTTTCATTATAATTCTAATTTTAAGACACTTTTTTCTTCTCCAGCCTTGGGCTTGGGAAGCTCGTGAGTACTTGCGGAAAAAATTAGTTGGCAAAGAAGTTGTATTTACTGTTGAATACAAAGTTCCAGGAACTGGTAGAGAATATGGAATCATTTATCTTGGCAAAGGTACTGTTGTTCACTTTGCTTTTAAAAATTTTCAATTTGTACTTTTAAAATTGAAAAAATTCAATGAATTTGAGCCAATTCTAAAATGTTCTTTCAGCCATTTTCATGATAGTTTTTTTTTTTTTTTTAAATGTTTCAAATTTTAGATACATCTGGAGAGAATATTACTGAATCCCTAATTGCAGAAGGTCTAGTTGATGTCAGGAAGACAGGTCTTAAAAGTGATGAGTAAGTCTTTAACTCAAAAATATCGTATGGCTGGGGAATAAATATTTGTCAAAGGCCTGCTTTCTAAGGGCTGTGGGCTTTACTCACTAGACCTCCCTTGGGCTTGACACTCTTTCACCAAACAATCCTTTAATGGAAATGTGTTCCAATCCTTTATGCTTTGCTACTGATAAGTTATCACAAGAAAAATGTGTAAAGTACAGGTAAAGTCCTTTCATTTGGGCTCCTTATGAAATTTATAACATTGCTCTTGATCACATAAAATATGCAGACAGCCTAAATTTGAAATCACTTCACCAAATGCTTATTAAAATTTGTATTTACTCTGGTTTTTGCAATAAAATAAGTTCTTTTAATTAATTATGCGTTTACAAACAACATAATTTTTTATTCCATTTGTTGTCTTGTGATTGATATAGTTGTCAATTTTTTAAGATAAAAAGTCTTAGTATAAATAATCTATCTAACCCCAAGATAAGTGAGGGTGAATAAGTGGAGAGTGAGAGTGAATAAGTGGAGAGTGAATAAGTGGAGACTAAAATTTGTGCATGTAGTCTCATAGATATCTAGTAGATTTCCTCTTTTGATTCTTGTGCTGTTGTGAGAGCTTCTCCTGTAATTTGTAGCACAAGTTGGATTTATGCCTTTTTATGTCTTCCAAATATCTGCTTTTTATCAATGGAAAGCTGCTAACTACTTTGGGATTTTTTTTCCCCAAAGTCCAAACCAACAGAGACTGGCTCAGCTTGAAGATACCGCAAGAGCAGCAGGCAAAGGAAAACATGCTGAAGGAGAGGCCAGCAAGCATGTTCGTGACATCAAGTGGACCATCGATAACCCACGCCACTTTGTGGACTCGCATCACAATAAGCCAATAGATGGTGAGCTTACATTCGTTTATAATGATGTGCCAAGTTTAAAAAAAAACTAAATTATGTATGTACGTGCTCGGCCAACAATTTTTTCTTATTCTTATCATTGTGCTTTATTTGTTGACAGCTGTCATTGAGCATGTGAGAGATGGCTGTACGGTGAGGGCGTTTTTGTTGCCAAGCTTTGAATACGTCACTGTTATGCTTGCAGGCATCAAGGTATGGCAACCTTTTAGGAACTTATTAGTCAATTTATTGTTTAGACAAAAATAATAATAATAAAAAGTTATGAAAGTCATGTGTTATCACTGAAAGTTACACCCTTAATTCCAGTCACTGACAGTTAAAGTTACACCCTTAATACCAGTCACTGACAATTAGACTGATAATTTGCTAATCTAATGTTATTCATTTCTGTTTTTTTTGCCGTACTGTCACATAATATCTATCTGTTTTGGAAGTGTCAAAATAAGTAGATCTGCCGGTAATTACTTTTTTTCTGTTTGACACATTTAGTTGGGATTAATTTTTTTTAAAAATAATATATTTATGGCTAAGTAGTACGAGTATAGATAATCAACCATTAAGGTGGTCCACGGGTGAAAAAATCGATACTTTGGTTATTTTTTTCCAAAATGAGATTACGTTTTTTTCTGCTAGATTAACCTCTTATGAATACTTTTCTGTTAAGGGTTTTTAAAAATATATATTTTAAAGATCTTAAATAAGTATTTAAAAGTGGTATGGTAAGACTACATTTTCAGGAAAATTAAACTTGGGAAGCCAAAGTTTGTCTTTTTAGTCCTTAGTTACAGGTAGCTCGGAACAGCGCTACATACACATATTTGGTATCGATCGAAAGAGAAATGCAGCGGCAACGCGGTGGTTCCGTGATATAAAATAGCAAAAAATTAACAGCGAAGCTATTCCGTACTTTATAAACGTATTTTAAGCTTTATGATTGGTCGAGGCATTGACCCCTTGACCTTTCCTTTTCTTACAAGGCTCATTGGTCAAATATTTTTAAATTTGACTTGGATTGAACATTTCCATTTCTACTTCCGCTTTCTGTCTGAAATTATGATGTTATTTTTCAATGAACCTATTATGGCTAATTTTAATCGATGGACTCGAAATCGACACAAGAAATCAAATATTAAGCATTTTTGTGGATTTACGCAGCCTACCATATTGTTGGTAAGTTGATTTAAGCATTTTTATAATTAATGAATGATTACACGAATTATTTAACATTATTTTTATTTTTTATATAAATATCGCAGTAATGCCATGCTGTTCTAGCTCTAGTCCTAGCAAACGAAACGTAGTCCACTGCACGTGCCCACAGTTAAATATATTGTTTTAAAAATTAATCTTAAAATATAGCATCTCTGGACTATGGACTTTTAGTTTCCTCTGCCTAAATATTTTTAAAATTAATTTTATTTATGATATGGCTATCGTTCGTAAGTTTACAAATTATTTTGAATTTCATTGAAATTGTCTTAAAAATTCTAGGATTTTATTCTATCAATTATTATAGGCATACTATTTTTTATCATCTCTAGATTATCTGTTGGCGTCTCATTGAACCTAAAGAATAAAGGATCATAACACCCAAGAGCAGTCAAGTTACAAAGGATAATCAATGATTTTCTTCGTCCCTTCGAGGATTCCATTTTCCTCTCGAAGAGTAATGCCTGCCTTTCCTGAACATGCTCTCATGATAGATTCAAATTCTATTCAATGAGCCCCTTATTTTCAAAGAGCTACTTCACACACATCACAACACATCTGTTGTATGTGAACATTTGAACATGCATTCAATTTCTACGGGTATCACTGCCTGTGTTGATATCATTACAACATTGAGCTTCGGTTATACAACTCAGACCTGCAGTGGGTTACATGATCAGTATTACTATTGGACTTTACAAACAAAAGAACATTGGCTATAGGATAAGAATACAGCCAAGCTAGTATCAAAAGACTTGCAATATGGCCATGGTCTATTTATCAATAACCATAATGATGTCAGCCCAGATGCGTTCGGCTACAACAAATCTAATACAAAGTTTCTGACTGCCATTCTTTGTCGATGAGAACTGAAACATAATGCCATGTCTGCAGTCTAATCAAGAATCCTGAAGTACCCTACACCCTAAAGAAGTTTATGACTATGAGAGGATGAATACAGAATGGATACTTTGCCTTCTATGCATAATGAACTAATAATTTATTTAAAAAATTGTTTTTAGCATCTATGGTATGGGTTGTGAATATGTAATATAAAATTTCCAATGTTTATTTCTACAGCATTTTATAAAATACTTTTTAATCTTTTATAAGGCACATCTAATTATTTCATTCATCAACAGGTAAATTTACAGCCTATATATTATAAGTGACCATTTGAATAAGCTGTTTCATATTATTTTAGTTTGCGTTTTCCATTTTTTTAAAGGACGTCGGATGAAATGGGGTCAAAAGTATTAGAGCTACATGATTCAAACTTTACATGCTTATTTCCATTGATTCTATCTACATAAAGACATGAGGCTTTTAAAAAAAACTTCCAGGTTTTTTTTTCAAGCTTTTTTAAAAAATAGTTTGATTATTTTTTTATTTTTTTTTACCGAGGTTGCATTTGCTATCATTGAGGATAATTTTCTACAATTTGTATCTGTTTTTTTAAATCTTTTAGTATGAATAGTACACGTATGTAGCCAATGCAACCTTTAAATTGTTTAGATGGCCTGTGATTTTTTTATGAACATATAACAACACTTTTTTGTTATTTCTACTTAGATTTTCCATTTATTTCTGACGTCAGATGTATCTTGAGGAAAAGTATTATTACCACATGCTTCAAAATTTGCATTGTTGTTTCTATTGATATTCTCTACATAATGATTGCTGTTTTGTTATTACATGTCTCATAAAAAAAAAATCAGAATTTGTTATGAGTTTTTAATTTTTATTAGGCTCGGCGCTGGCGGGATGTTGGCAAAATGCATTCATTTATATTCTATTTTTATATCTATCTTCTTAATTTTTTTTTTTATTTAGGAATGGTATGGGCTAATGATGTATGCATCCAATATTGTTCAACTAACCTTAACTTTTTTTAATAAGGAATTTTCAGTGTCATTTTCAGCTTTTGCCAACTTAGCATTTTCAATTTTTTTCTGACGTCAGATCAATCAGGAGGAATAGTATTTGAAGTACATAATTGAAACTTTGCATGCTTATTTATATTGACATTCTTTACTTAATGATGGATGGTTTTTAAACAAATGTATCATAGGAACATTTTTCAGAATTTTTTATTTGTGTATTTTATTTATTAGGCTCGTGGGGTGGCGTTTGAAAAAGTGTGATAATTTTTTTTCTATCTTTTTTGTCTATGTTTTCAAATTGTTTATTAATTCATGAATGGTATATGTACATGGTGTATGCATCCAATATTGTTCATGCAGTCTGTAATTTTTTTTAAAAACATTTTTATACTTCTTTTTCATTTTTCTCAATTTTGCGTTTCATGATTTTTTAGGAACGCCAAATGATTCAGGAGGAAAAGTATTCTAGCTACAGGCTTCAAACTTTGCATGCTTCTTTTCATTGATATTCTTTACAAATTACAAAAGGCTTTTTTATATATATCCAACTAGAAAATTTTTGTAACATTTTTACATTTGCTACCTCTAAAAATTTCTCGCATATATAGGTGACCCCACATACATGCCATTTGTAACACTTCCAATAACTGCAGTGTAAAAAGCTTATTTAAACTTTTTATCAATGTCTTTCTTAATGTGTATGCAAAGTTTCATTATGATATTGCAATACAAATTTTTTTTTAATCATTTTGCGTAACTGTCAAAATTGGTTTTAAAAAATCAATTTTTTGCAATGAAAGTCAAAAAAATTTTTTTTAAAATAATCTTCAGTGGTTTTTTGTCTGTCTGTTTGTGTATGTTTTGTATGTACTATTTTTTTTTTTTCTAACTTAAGAAACATAGAAAAAATATTTTTGACCCATGGACCACCTTAAGTAGATGTTTCATATATTTTAAAAATTTACTGTAAATAAGAAAAAAAAGTTATATTTTAAACAAAAGTAATAAATCCATATTTTTAAATACTTTGAGTATGTTGATTTGGGAGTCAGCATGCATGGGCTCGAATGTTTTAACACAGTCTTATTAATTCAATATAATGTCTTCTCCCAGTGTCCAATGAATAAGCAGGATACAGATGGGAAGCAAGTCCCTGAACCCTTTATGGAAGAAGCCAAATACTTTACAGAGTCGCGGCTGCTTCAAAAAGACGTCAAAATCATCTTGGAAGGGGTCTCAAATCAAAATCTGCTTGGTACAGTTCTTCATCCAGTAAGTTCAGAGTGTTGTCTTGATGCGTTTGAAAATAGGCACGCATTGCTAACTTTTGTGCTGGCAGCCACTGCTAACTTTTGTGTAGGCAGCCACTGCTAACTTTTGTGTAGGCAGCCACTGCTAACTTTTGTGCTGGCAGCCACTGCTAACTTTTGTGTAGGCAGCCACTGCTAACCATTGTGTAGACAACCACTGCTAACTATTGTGTAGGAAACCACAGCTAACTATTGTGTAGACAGCCACTGCTAACTATTGTGTAGGCAACCACTGCTAACTATTGTGTAGACAGCCACTGCTAACTATTGTGTAGACAACCACTGCTAACTATTGTGTAGGAAACCACAGCTAACTATTGTGTAGGCAGCCACTGCTAACTATTGTGTAGACAACCATTGCTAACTATTGTGTAGGAAACCACAGCTAACTATTGTGTAGGCAGCCACTGCTAACTATTGTGTAGACAACCATTGCTAACTATTGTGTAGGCAGCCATTGCTAACTATTGTGTAGACAACCATTGCTAACTATTGTGTAGGAAACCACAGCTAACTATTGTGTAGGCAGCCACTGCTAACTATTGTGTAGACAACCATTGCTAACTATTGTGTAGGAAACCACAGCTAACTATTGTGTAGGCAGCCAATGCTAACTATTGTGTAGGCAGCCATTGCTAACTATTGTGTAGGAAACCACAGCTAACTATTGTGTAGACAACCATTGCTAACTATTGTGTAGGAAACCACAGCTAACTATTGTGTAGGAAACCACAGCTAACTATTGTGTAGGCAGCCACTGCTAACTATTGTGTAGACAACCATTGCTAACTATTGTGTAGGAAACCACAGCTAACTATTGTGTAGACAACCATTGCTAACTATTGTGTAGGAAACCACAGCTAACTATTGTGTAGGCAGCCACTGCTAACTATTGTGTAGGCAACCATTGCTAACTATTGTGTAGGAAACCACAGCTAACTATTGTGTAGGCAGCCACTGCTAACTATTGTGTAGGCAACCATTGCTAACTATTGTGTAGGAAACCACAGCTAACTATTGTGTAGGCAGCCACTGCTAACTATTGTGTAGACAACCATTGCTAACTATTGTGTAGGAAACCACAGCTAACTATTGTGTAGGCAGCCAATGCTAACTTTTGTGCTGGCAGCCACTGCTAACTTTTGTGTAGGCAGCCACTGCTAACTTTTGTGTAGGCAGCCACTGCTAACTTTTGTGCTGGCAGCCACTGCTAACTTTTGTGTAGGCAGCCACTGCTAACTTTTGTGTAGGCAGCCACTGCTAACTTTTGTGCTGGCAGCCACTGCTAACTTTTGTGTAGGCAGCCACTGCTAACCATTGTGTAGACAACCACTGCTATTGTGTAGGCAGCCACTGCTAACTATTGTGTAGGCAGCCACTGCTAACTATTGTGTAGACAACCATTGCTAACTATTGTGTAGGCAGCCACTGCTAACTATTGTGTAGGCAGCCATTGCTAACTATTGTGTAGGAAACCACAGCTAACTATTGTGTAGGCAGCCACTGCTAACTATTGTGTAGGCAGCCACTGCTAACTATTGTGTAGGAAACCACAGCTAACTATTGTGTAGGAAACCACAGCTAACTATTGTGTAGGAAACCACAGCTAACTATTGTGTAGGAAACCACAGCTAACTATTGTGTAGGCAGCCATTGCTAACTATTGTGTAGACAACCATTGCTAACTATTGTGTAGGCAGCCACTGCTAACTATTGTGTAGGCAGCCACTGCTAACTATTGTGTAGGCAGCCACTGCTAACTATTGTGTAGGAAACCACAGCTAACTATTGTGTAGGCAGCCATTGCTAACTATTGTGTAGACAACCATTGCTAACTATTGTGTAGGAAACCACAGCTAACTATTGTGTAGGCAGCCACTGCTAACTATTGTGTAGGCAGCCATTGCTAACTATTGTGTAGGAAACCACAGCTAACTATTGTGTAGGCAGCCACTGCTAACTATTGTGTAGGCAGCCATTGCTAACTATTGTGTAGGAAACCACAGCTAACTATTGTGTAGGCAGCCACTGCTAACTATTGTGTAGGAAACCACAGCTAACTATTGTGTAGGCAGCCACTGCTAACTATTGTGTAGGCAGCCACAGCTAACTATTGTGTAGGCAGCCACTGCTAACTATTGTGTAGGAAACCACAGCTAACTATTGTGTAGGAAACCACAGCTAACTATTGTGTAGGAAACCACAGCTAACTATTGTGTAGGCAGCCACTGCTAACTATTGTGTAGGAAACCACAGCTAACTATTGTGTAGGAAACCACAGCTAACTATTGTGTAGGAAACCACAGCTAACTATTGTGTAGGCAGCCACTGCTAACTATTGTGTAGGAAACCACAGCTAACTATTGTGTAGGAAACCACAGCTAACTATTGTGTAGGCAGCCACTGCTAACTATTGTGTAGGCAGCCATTGCTAACTATTGTGTAGGCAGCCACTGCTAACTATTGTGTAGGCAGCCACAGCTAACTATTGTGTAGGCAGCCACTGCTAACTATTGTGTAGGCAGCCACAGCTAACTATTGTGTAGGCAGCCACTGCTAACTATTGTGTAGGCAGCCACTGCTAACTATTGTGTAGGCAGCCACAGCTAACTATTGTGTAGGCAGCCACAGCTAACTATTGTGTAGGCAGCCACTGCTAACTATTGTGTAGGCAGCCACTGCTAACTATTGTGTAGGCAGCCACTGCTAACTATTGTGTAGGCAGCCATTGCTAACTATTGTGTAGGAAACCACAGCTAACTATTGTGTAGGCAGCCACTGCTAACTATTGTGTAGGAAACCACAGCTAACTATTGTGTAGGCAGCCACTGCTAACTATTGTGTAGGCAGCCACAGCTAACTATTGTGTAGGCAGCCACTGCTAACTATTGTGTAGGAAACCACAGCTAACTATTGTGTAGGAAACCACAGCTAACTATTGTGTAGGAAACCACAGCTAACTATTGTGTAGGCAGCCACTGCTAACTATTGTGTAGACAACCATTGCTAACTATTGTGTAGGCAGCCACTGCTAACTATTGTGTAGGCAGCCACTGCTAACTATTGTGTAGGCAGCCACTGCTAACTATTGTGTAGGCAGCCAATGCTAACTATTGTGTAGGCAGCCACTGCTAACTATTGTGTAGGCAGCCAATGCTAACTATTGTGTAGGAAGCCAATGCTAACTATTGTGTAGGCAGCCACTGCTAACTATTGTGTAGGAAACCACAGCTAACTATTGTGTAGGAAACCACAGCTAACTATTGTGTAGGCAGCCACTGCTAACTATTGTGTAGGAAACCACAGCTAACTATTGTGTAGGCAGCCACTGCTAACTATTGTGTAGGAAACCACAGCTAACTATTGTGTAGGAAACCACAGCTAACTATTGTGTAGGCAGCCACTGCTAACTTTTGTGTAGGAAACCACAGCTAACTATTGTGTAGGCAGCCACTGCTAACTATTGTGTAGGAAACCACAGCTAACTATTGTGTAGGCAGCCACTGCTAACTATTGTGTAGGAAACCACAGCTAACTATTGTGTAGGAAACCACTGCTAACTATTGTGTAGGAAACCACAGCTAACTATTGTGTAGGAAACCACAGCTAACTATTGTGTAGGAAACCACAGCTAACTATTGTGTAGGAAACCACAGCTAACTATTGTGTAGGCAGCCACTGCTAACTATTGTGTAGGAAACCACAGCTAACTATTGTGTAGGAAACCACAGCTAACTATTGTGTAGGCAGCCACTGCTAACTATTGTGTAGGCAGCCACTGCTAACTATTGTGTAGGCAGCCAATGCTAACTATTGTGTAGGCAGCCACTGCTAACTATTGTGTAGGCAGCCAATGCTAACTATTGTGTAGGCAGCCAATGCTAACTATTGTGTAGGCAGCCACTGCTAACTATTGTGTAGGCAGCCACTGCTAACTATTGTGTAGGCAGCCACTGCTAACTATTGTGTAGGCAGCCAATGCTAACTATTGTGTAGGCAGCCACTGCTAACTATTGTGTAGGCAGCCACTGCTAACTATTGTGTAGGCAGCCAATGCTAACTATTGTGTAGGAAACCACAGCTAACTATTGTGTAGGCAGCCACTGCTAACTATTGTGTAGGCAACCATTGCTAACTATTGTGTAGGAAACCACAGCTAACTATTGTGTAGGCAGCCACTGCTAACTATTGTGTAGGCAACCATTGCTAACTATTGTGTAGGAAACCACAGCTAACTATTGTGTAGGCAGCCATTGCTAACTATTGTGTAGGCAGCCAATGCTAACTATTGTGTAGGCAGCCACTGCTAACTATTGTGTAGGCAACCATTGCTAACTATTGTGTAGGAAACCACAGCTAACTATTGTGTAGGCAGCCAATGCTAACTATTGTGTAGGCAGCCAATGCTAACTATTGTGTAGGCAGCCACTGCTAACTATTGTGTAGGCAGCCAATGCTAACTATTGTGTAGGAAACCACAGCTAACTATTGTGTAGGCAGCCAATGCTAACTATTGTGTAGGCAGCCACTGCTAACTATTGTGTAGGCAACCATTGCTAACTATTGTGTAGGAAACCACAGCTAACTATTGTGTAGGCAGCCAATGCTAACTATTGTGTAGGCAGCCACTGCTAACTATTGTGTAGGCAGCCACTGCTAACTATTGTGTAGGCAGCCAATGCTAACTATTGTGTAGGAAACCACAGCTAACTATTGTGTAGGCAGCCACAGCTAACTATTGTGTAGGCAGCCAATGCTAACTATTGTGTAGGAAACCACAGCTAACTATTGTGTAGGCAGCCACAGCTAACTATTGTGTAGGCAGCCACAGCTAACTATTGTGTAGGCAGCCAATGCTAACTATTGTGTAGGAAACCACTGCTAACTATTGTGTAGGCAGCCACAGCTAACTATTGTGTAGGCAGCCAATGCTAACTATTGTGTAGGAAACCACAGCTAACTATTGTGTAGGCAGCCAATGCTAACTATTGTGTAGGCAGCCACTGCTAACTATTGTGTAGGCAACCATTGCTAACTATTGTGTAGGAAACCACAGCTAACTATTGTGTAGGCAGCCAATGCTAACTATTGTGTAGGCAGCCACTGCTAACTATTGTGTAGGCAGCCACTGCTAACTATTGTGTAGGCAGCCAATGCTAACTATTGTGTAGGCAGCCAATGCTAACTATTGTGTAGGCAGCCACTGCTAACTATTGTGTAGGCAGCCAATGCTAACTATTGTGTAGGCAGCCAATGCTAACTATTGTGTAGGCAGCCACTGCTAACTATTGTGTAGGAAACCACAGCTAACTATTGTGTAGGCAGCCAATGCTAACTATTGTGTAGGCAGCCAATGCTAACTATTGTGTAGGCAGCCACTGCTAACTATTGTGTAGGCAGCCAATGCTAACTATTGTGTAGGCAGCCACTGCTAACTATTGTGTAGGCAGCCAATGCTAACTATTGTGTAGGAAACCACAGCTAACTATTGTGTAGGCAGCCACTGCTAACTATTGTGTAGGCAGCCAATGCTAACTATTGTGTAGGCAGCCACTGCTAACTATTGTGTAGGCAGCCACTGCTAACTATTGTGTAGGCAGCCAATGCTAACTATTGTGTAGGAAACCACAGCTAACTATTGTGTAGGCAGCCACTGCTAACTATTGTGTAGGCAACCATTGCTAACTATTGTGTAGGAAACCACAGCTAACTATTGTGTAGGCAGCCACTGCTAACTATTGTGTAGGCAACCATTGCTAACTATTGTGTAGGAAACCACAGCTAACTATTGTGTAGGAAACCACAGCTAACTATTGTGTAGGAAACCACAGCTAACTATTGTGTAGGAAACCACAGCTAACTATTGTGTAGGCAGCCAATGCTAACTATTGTGTAGGCAGCCACTGCTAACTATTGTGTAGGCAACCATTGCTAACTATTGTGTAGGAAACCACAGCTAACTATTGTGTAGGCAGCCAATGCTAACTATTGTGTAGGAAACCACAGCTAACTATTGTGTAGGCAGCCACAGCTAACTATTGTGTAGGCAGCCACTGCTAACTATTGTGTAGGCAGCCACTGCTAACTATTGTGTAGGCAGCCACTGCTAACTATTGTGTAGGCAGCCACTGCTAACTATTGTGTAGGCAGCCACTGCTAACTATTGTGTAGGCAGCCACTGCTAACTATTGTGTAGGCAGCCAATGCTAACTATTGTGTAGGCAGCCAATGCTAACTATTGTGTAGGCAGCCACTGCTAACTATTGTGTAGGCAGCCAATGCTAACTATTGTGTAGGCAGCCAATGCTAACTATTGTGTAGGCAGCCACTGCTAACTATTGTGTAGGAAACCACAGCTAACTATTGTGTAGGAAACCACAGCTAACTATTGTGTAGGCAGCCACTGCTAACTATTGTGTAGGCAACCATTGCTAACTATTGTGTAGGAAACCACAGCTAACTATTGTGTAGGAAACCACAGCTAACTATTGTGTAGGCAGCCACAGCTAACTATTGTGTAGGCAGCCACTGCTAACTATTGTGTAGGCAGCCAATGCTAACTATTGTGTAGGCAGCCAATGCTAACTATTGTGTAGGCAGCCACTGCTAACTATTGTGTAGGCAGCCACTGCTAACTATTGTGTAGGCAGCCACTGCTAACTATTGTGTAGGCAGCCACTGCTAACTATTGTGTAGGAAACCACAGCTAACTATTGTGTAGGCAGCCACAGCTAACTATTGTGTAGGCAGCCAATGCTAACTATTGTGTAGGCAGCCACTGCTAACTATTGTGTAGGCAGCCACTGCTAACTATTGTGTAGGAAACCACAGCTAACTATTGTGTAGGCAGCCACTGCTAACTATTGTGTAGGCAGCCACTGCTAACTATTGTGTAGGCAGCCAATGCTAACTATTGTGTAGGCAGCCAATGCTAACTATTGTGTAGGCAGCCACTGCTAACTATTGTGTAGGCAGCCACTGCTAACTATTGTGTAGGCAGCCACTGCTAACTATTGTGTAGGCAGCCACTGCTAACTATTGTGTAGGCAGCCAATGCTAACTATTGTGTAGGCAGCCACTGCTAACTATTGTGTAGGCAGCCACTGCTAACTATTGTGTAGGCAGCCACTGCTAACTATTGTGTAGGCAGCCACTGCTAACTATTGTGTAGGAAACCACAGCTAACTATTGTGTAGGCAGCCACAGCTAACTATTGTGTAGGCAGCCAATGCTAACTATTGTGTAGGCAGCCACTGCTAACTATTGTGTAGGCAGCCACTGCTAACTATTGTGTAGGAAACCACAGCTAACTATTGTGTAGGCAGCCACTGCTAACTATTGTGTAGGCAGCCACTGCTAACTATTGTGTAGGAAACCACAGCTAACTATTGTGTAGGCAGCCACAGCTAACTATTGTGTAGGCAGCCACTGCTAACTATTGTGTAGGCAGCCACAGCTAACTATTGTGTAGGCAGCCACAGCTAACTATTGTGTAGGCAGCCACTGCTAACTATTGTGTAGGCAGCCACTGCTAACTATTGTGTAGGAAACCACAGCTAACTATTGTGTAGGCAGCCACTGCTAACTATTGTGTAGGAAACCACAGCTAACTATTGTGTAGGCAGCCACAGCTAACTATTGTGTAGGCAGCCACTGCTAACTATTGTGTAGGCAGCCACTGCTAACTATTGTGTAGGCAGCCACTGCTAACTATTGTGTAGGCAGCCACTGCTAACTATTGTATAGGCAGCCACTGCTAACTATTGTGTAGGCAGCCACTGCTAACTATTGTGTAGGCAGCCAATGCTAACTATTGTGTAGGCAGCCAATGCTAACTATTGTGTAGGCAGCCATTGCTAACTATTGTGTAGGCAGCCACTGCTAACTATTGTATAGGCAGCCACAGCTAACTATTGTGAGAAATGTCCAGAGCATACTTTAAAATGTCTCAGTAGCTATTAAAAAAAAGTATGTTAAAAATTTGCAAAAAATTTATCTGATAGTGCTTGCAATTTTTTTCAACTTATTATAATTTGTACAAATAGAAAGAATGACTCGATGAAGAAGTAAAAGATTTTTAAAAATACTCTAATGTACCAATTTCTCTTTTTTCTTATCTGAAAATGCTTGTACATTTATTTTTGCAGTAATATTGAATCTGATTTCAAAATATTTTTTTTTTGTAGAATGGAAATATCACAGAGTTTTTGTTGAAAGATGGTTTTGCTCGCTGTGTAGACTGGTCGATGGGAGTTGTTTCTCAGGGAGCTGAAAAACTTCGCGCTGCAGAAAAGTAGGTCAACCTCGTGTAGCACAAAAGTAGAAAGACTGTTAAGTAGATATGCTGTTTGTAGCACAAAAGTAGAAAGACTTAAGTAGATATGCTGTTTGTAGCACAAAAGTAGAAAGACTTAAGTAGATATGCTGTTTGTAGCACAAAAGTAGAAAGACTGTTAAGTAGATATGCTGTTTGTAGCACAAAAGTAGAAAGACTGTTAAGTAGATATGCTGTTTGTAGCACAAAAGTAGGTTACAGTGTGATAATATTAATGTTGATATATTTTAGTCGTATTATTTCTGTGTGAGACAATAAGATATGGGGTACTTCCAAACTTGTGTCAAATAGTAGCTTGCAAGTGGGTGACGCCCATTTTTTCACTCGGGTTGGTTCCAAAATCATGTTTGCTCTAAGCTCAATTAAGTTACTTGTGTAGGATCTAATAATATAAATTTTAAAAAAAAATAGTTTACTTTCAATCTGAATGATTTCTTTCCTAACAGTTTTTTCTTAACTGGCTGACCTAATAGTTTTGTAAAAGGGCATCAAGTGAAATAGGTCATAATGGGATTATATAGGTCACAATGGGGTTATATAGGTCATAATGGGATTATATAGGTCATAATGGGATTGTATCGGCCATGTCTTAATCACTGCATAATTTATAAACTAATTAGGGTGACATTGAAATTTGAAATTCTCCATTTTATTTTTGCAGATCCGCCAAGGATAAGAAGCTGAGGATATGGAAAGATTACAAACCTTCAGAGTCAAGCATCAACATCAAAGACAAATCATTCTCTGGAAAGGTGAAAATGTTGACAACATCAAACTTGTTGAAAATGTCCAAAGGGTCTTTTTTCTCTCTGGCATCCGTCCATTACAATGGTGTAGACTTTGCAGGATGAAGTCACAAGGCTCGGGGATTTTTTATATTTAGGAGGATAAGACAGTTCCCTAGACGGCAAATCACCTCTCTGCGCACAGGGAAAACCCGAGGGAACATGTGTGGGGGATGCAGCTTGGCATTGGTAGCGCCGCAGGAGTTGCCGGAATTTTCATTGTGACAATGTCATTCCCCACCTACGGGACTCCATCTCCGGGTTTGAATTCAGAGATTCTTTCTCTTAGATGAGTTGCTGTGCAAGGTTAACGAGTCCCATCCACACGTGGTGTTTTTGCTTGCCTCGGCTATTGCTGGGGGTTGAACTCCAGTCCACAAGCTTGGGATTGACCCAGCTTTGACCCCTCTGCAAAAGTATGCAAACAATAATTTTATGTGATTGCTCAAATGTTGCAGCTCACTTGGTGTTAATCATAGTAATAATGTTTGTACCATAACAAATTGTACCATAACAAAGGAAAACATTTAAAAAATGTGTTGTTGCCATTTATGAATGTACCTAACCCTGGTTTATAACTAAAAGATAATAAATGATGGACTAATTTAGAACCATGTCTTTTCAAAAGTTATTCACTTTTTAAATTTTTGCCAGGCGGCGTACTTTGTATTAATTTGCCTGTACAATAAATTGTCTCCTTTAATTTTAAAAATCTCCCCGTGTATTATTTCTTTCAGGTTGTTGAAGTTGTAAACGGAGATGGTCTCGTAATCAAATTAGAAAATTCATTTAAAAAAGTTTTCCTTGCAAGCATCAGACCCCCTCGGTAAGACAAATTTGAAGCAGTTGTCTTACTTTTAAGCACAGAGCCTTACGGTTTATTCTTAGAATTCTTTTTTTGAGTTTTTCAAGAGAAATATATATTTTATTTGTGACATAATTGGTATTCATTGTGGAAAAAGTCCTGGCAGCACTGCACCTATATTGTCAAACTCTTTGATTTTATGAAATCCACGGCACCTAATTTTTTCTTACTGTAACATTATTTTTTTTATGGGTGACTACTTTCAACATGTTCATGTTCTTAATTGCATAATATGATGCTCCATTTCTTATTATTGGAACAAACCTGTAAGACAGAAATATATGTAGATGTCATTTAACAGTTACTGCAATGATAATAATTTATGCTGCATATTTCTGTCTTATTCATACATTCATCTCAAATGCATTTTTTTTGTTGGTAGCCCTGCAGATGCAACAGGGGATGGTCCGGTTAAGGAGACAACAAGCAAGAGATCGAGACCTCTCTATGACATTCCCTACATGTTTGAGGCCAGGGAGTTTTTGAGGAAAAAACTGATCGGCAAAAAGGTATTTGGGTGTTTTAAAAATATCTTCTCATCAATGGGTTCTCAAACAGTGCGCTTTTGGTGACACAAAATGTTTTCGTGAATAAAAATCTGGGTGTGGGGTTACAAAATTTTTTTTTTTTATATACAAGAATGTAAAAGTTAAAATCAAAATAAAAGTTGTTGGGCTCAGGCAAAGGTGGTTTGATTCCACTGGCCTAACTAGTATTACAAATATGCTGAAATTTTTTGGCAACTAGTACAGGATTAATCTTACAGTACTTGGACAAATATCCTTGGTGTTGCTGAACTATTTGTGTCATTTGTATTGTTTGCTTCAAGACACTAAAAAGACTCTTATCTCCAAATACCTTAGTCACGTTTTTCTAATGTTGCTCTACATGACAGGTTATACCATGTAAAAAAAAAATATTTTTTTCCATACCAGTTTATTCATTTCTTTGCAAAAGATGTTTTGTTAACTGAGTACTAAACTGTTCAGGTGAATGTAGAGGTTGATTACATTCAACCACCAAACCAAGGTTACCCAGAGAAAACTTGCTGTACTGTCACCATTGGTGGAATGTAAGCATTGCATGTCTGTTCTCTGTTCACTTGCTCCTTATCATGTATTCGACTCAACAAAATTAAAGTCTTGAACAAAAGTAAAATATCTTTCTGTAATATTTGTCACGGGCTTTTAATAAACACAGCTTTGCCCTTTGAGAAAACTGATTTCCTGTTTTTTTTAATTTCAAGTAATGTTGCTGAAGCCCTTGTCAGTAAAGGGCTGGCCACTGTGATCAGATACAGACAAGATGATGACCAGAGGTCGTCCCACTATGATGAATTGTTGGCTGCTGAAGCGAGAGCTGTTAAAAAAGGAGCTGGACTTCACAGTAAGAAAGAAGCCCCCATTCACAGAGTTGCAGATGTATCTGGGGTAAGTCATTTGTTTAGAGGGGCAAGTGATTTGTTTAGAGGGGCAACTGGTTTGTTCAGAGGGGCAACTGGTTTGTTTAGAGGGGCAACTGGTTTGTTTAGAGGGGCAAGTGATTTGTTTAGAGGGGCAACTGGTTTGTAGAGGGACAAGTGATTTGTTTAGAGGGGCAACTGGTTTGTTTAGAGGGGCAAGTAAGTGATTTGTTCAGAGGGGCAACTGGTTTGTTTAGAGGGGCAAGTGATTTGTTTAGAGGGGCAACTGGTTTGTTTAGAGGGGCAAGTGATTTGTTTAGAGGGGCAACTGGTTTGTTTAGAGGGGCAAGTGACTTGTTTAGAGGGGCAAGTGATTTGTTTAAAGGGGCAAGGGGTTTGTTTAGAGGGGCAAGTGGTTTGTTTAGAGGGGCAAGTGATTTGTTTAGAGGGGCAAGTGATTTGTTTAGAGGGGCAACTGGTTTGTTTAGAGGGGCAAGTGATTTGTTTAGAGGGGCAACTGGTTTGTTTAGAGGGGCAAGTGATTTGTTTAGAGGGGCAACTGGTTTGTTTAGAGGGGCAAGTGATTTGTTTAGAGGGGCAAGTGATTTGTTTAGAGGGGCAAGTGGTTTGTTTAGAGGGGCAAGTGGTTTGTTTAGAGGGGCAAGTGATTTGTTTAGAGGGGCAAGTGATTTGTTTAGAGGGGCAACTGGTTTGTTTAGAGGGGCAAGTGATTTGTTTAGAGGGGCAAGTGATTTGTTTAGAGGGGCAAGTGATTTGTTTAGAGGGGCAAGTGGTTTGTTTAGAGGGGCAAGTGATTTGTTTTTGGTTGGTTTATCTGTTTGAAAGTTTAATCATCATTAAAAACAAAATGTCGTTTCTAACATCCATTAAGACCACTGCTGTTGAGCACCGAGCATCACCCTTTCATTGTAAAATAAAGACCGTTGGCATCAAAACAAAGCAGAAAAATATTGACATTGTATTTTGTCTGAGCAGGATGTAGCTAAAGCCAAACAGTTCCTTCCATTCTTACAAAGAGCTGGCAGATCAGAAGCTGTTGTTGAGTTCATTGCCAGTGGATCCAGGTTAAGACTGTATCTACCCAAAGAAACCTGCCTCATCACTCTTCTCATTTCTGGTCAGTTGGGGTGTTTTTTTTTTTAAAGAGAAAACCAGCTACACTGGTAGTCTATTGCTACACTGGTAGTCTAATGCTACACTGGTAGTCTAATGCTACACTGGTAGTCTAATACTACACTGGTAGTCTAATGCTACACTGGTAGTCTATTGCTACACTGGTAGTCTAATGCTACACTGGTAGTCTATTGCTACACTGGTAGTCTAATGCTACACTGGTAGTCTAAAGCTACACTGGTAGTCTATTGCTACACTGGTAGTCTAATGCTACACTGGTAGTCTAATGCTACACTGGTAGTCTAATGCGGTATTTTTAATTCGGTTTAATGTTAACTCACTAAGCTAGCTTTATTAGATGGAAGATCTTGACTCTTTATATAATCTGCCCTTTTCCCCACCCAAACCAGGAATTGAATGTCCGAAAGGAGCCAGAACGTTACCCAACAACCAGAGCTTCCCTGCTGAACCTTTCGGAGAAGAAGCTTTGCTCTTCACCAAAGAAATGTGTTTACAACGAGAGGTGTGCATTTTGTTTTGTCTGAAAATATATATACATTTTTTTTTATCATATGACATTTAATAAAATGCATAATAAATCATTTTGTTGGGATCAATGAAATATTTTTGGCTGAGATAACCTTGTTTTTTTCTGTCCCCCACCCAGTGCATTATGTTTATAAAATTTTCACTCTTTAAACTTTTACATCAAAACAGCTAGTTTTTTTTCTTCTGTGTGATATATTGATTTAGCAAAATGTGTACATTAGTAAGATGCGTTATAATTTGTGTTGTAATACAAATCAAGTTCTTTAATTTTTTGCTATTAAGAACTACTTTAAAAGGTTTTACTTTTTTGCTATTAAGAACTACTTTAAAAGGTTTTACTTTTTTGCTATTAAGAACACTAAAAAGGTTTTACTTTTTTGCTATTAAGAACTACTTTAAAAGGTTTTACTTTTTTGCTATTAAGAACACTTTAAAAAGGTTTTACTTTTTTGCTATTAAGAACTACTTTAAAAAGGTTTTACTTTTTTGCTATTAAGAACACTTTAAAAGGTTTTACTTTTTTGCTATTAATAACTACTTTAAAGGGTGCGGTAGATTTGATTCATTTTTAACGTATAAGTTTCATAATACCACTCCTACCTTAGATTTTCAGTTTTTTGGGGTGAGTAAATTATATTAAATATGAAATAAAATCGGGGGTTGATATTGTTAATGGTCTCCATGTCAGAAGGGATCACAGGTATTTTTATATCCAAGGATGTTGGGCTTAAAATAATGTTGGTTTATTTTTCATTGTGGTTTTTGTTACGTTGTTCTTCAGTGATCTTGGAAGTGAATAATAGTTGCGTTTTGATTATATTATTTGATTTAAACCATTGGTTGGAGAGCCATTTTTTTTAAAGTTAATTTTAGTTCCACGTTGGGTTTGAGAGTAATCTGCTTGTTCATTGATGGTTATGTTTTCTTCAACATTTGTTTAAAAGTTATCCATGGGAAATAAAATTTGAATTTTCCTTTTTTAGAATGTTTATTTTCAAATTTTGTGCATATCATTGTTATAAAGCTTGTCTTGATGTGCATACCATTGTTTGAAAGCTTGTCTTGATGTTTTTGTCCAGGTGGAAGTTGAAGTGGAGGGCATCGACAAAGGTGGCAACTTTATTGGTTGGTTGTTTGTTGATGGGACCAACCTGTCTGTTGCTTTGGTAGAGGCTGGTCTGGCAAAGGTCCACTTCACAGCAGAGAAGAGCTCTTTCTACAAAACTCTACTAGAGAAGGAAGCTAAGGCCAAGCTGGACAAGTTTAAGGTCTGTACAATCTTAGGACGCCCACCAGTACTTATTAAATATCCACTCACCATGATGACTGATCTCTAAGCTTATGGAGTTCTTTTGCTTTCGTGAAGACATTTTCCAACGCTTTGTCTGAGTGAATTTTTGTATTAACTATAACTGTATCTTTTAAATATTTTATTTGTCATGTATGGTGGTCAATTTGTTTTTTTGCATGACTGCAAAAAATCTTTAGAGTTGTTTAAATTATTATAATTATTAGTTGTCTTATACAGTGCGGTACCCCAGCCTACATTTTTTCCAACATAATATTTCAAGGCGTTGTAACTTTCTAAACAGATTTGGGCTAATTACGTAGAGGAGAAGGAGATCAAAGTAGAAGAGGAGCCTGTTGAGAGGAAGGTCAGTTACAGCCGCGTGATTGTTACAGAGGTCACAGACGCCTTGACGTTCTTTGCTCAGAATGTTGATAATGGTAAGCTTCTGTGGTTACTTGAGAGAAGGGAGTAGATGTTAACAAATAAATAGCAAGCATTTGGAACAAACGATGCATATAACAGTTAAGCATTCAAATAAATAAGTTTGAGATGTTCTTTATAGAAATTTGGTATTTATCCCCGATATACAGGAGCAGCACTGGAAAAATTGATGGAAGATTTGAGACAAGAAATGGAATCAAACCCACCACTTCCTGGAGCATATACTGCACGAAAAGGGGAAGTTTGTGCCGCTCGCTTCTCACAGGACAACCAGTGGTACAGAGCCAAAATAGAGAAAATTGAAGGCAGCACCGCTTCAGTTCTGTTTGTGGATTATGGCAACGTAAGCTGTGAAACCTAACGGATTTTAAACATATATATTTCATACTGGTGTTTTTGTTTTGGTGATGAATGTTAAATGTTGTCTGTTATAACATTCCTGTGACCTCCTAGTTGCTTGTTTCAGTTATTGGGAGCACACAACTGTAACATACCCTTTCATTTTCCTCCCAGAGAGAAAAAACAGCTGTGTCAGGTTTATGTTCATTGTCAGCCAACTTCAAGACTTTGCCTCCTCAAGCTACTGAGTATACTCTGGCCTGTGTGGCGGTGCCGAGTGACGTAAGTTTGTGAAAATTGTGACTTACTGAAAATCTGTCTAGTTGGTATTAACCCTTCAACTTCAATAACAGTCTTTTAGTTTTAACCCATTCGATCCCGTAGCGGCCAAATCCGGCCAGTACCGATTCAATCCCACTACGGCCAAATCCGGCCACTCAGCCCTTTGTTTACATGTTGCTAAAAGAAAGCGGAACTCTCGCTATTTAAACGTAAATCTCGCTAGAAATGAGACCAAGGGAGATTATTCTCTTTTTAAAAATATTTTTATGTATTGGGTGAGGAGTATTCATTACTTTAAAAGCCGATTTTTATTTTAGTGTAATGATCGTTTGTATTCAAATACTTCGTCAAAAATTGACTTTTAGGAATTTACACAAGAAAAGCATTAGGAAATAATGTTACACAACACATATAGCAACCATTTATGGATGCAAATCAATTTATTTCATATGATTTTACTGTTAAATAGATTTGTTTTAATTTTTTTTTCAAAACCTACACACGGTAAGGGTGGAGTTGCTCCCCTTTGGTTGAGGTTTCCAATTATAAAATTTCTGAGCACCCTGGATTGAAAGGGTTAAATATTCAATATACAGGACCCATTAAAAAAATACATAAATAAATTCCCCCTTTTTATTTCTAGCCACTTACGAAAGGCTTTTGAAAATTTTGTTTGTTTTTTTATTCATGATTCAGACTAATTCATCTTTTCACTAAAGGAAGAAGCAAAGCAAGATGCAGTTGATGCTCTTTGCCATGACATCATCAACCAGACAATGCTTCTTAATGTTGAGTACCGCGGAGGAAGCGGAAGCCCTGACTTCGTGTCGTTGAAGCATGCTGAAACAGAAGACGATGTTGTCACTGGGCTTGTGACCGAGGGCTACTTGACGGTGGAGGCTCGTAAAGAAAAGAGGCTGGCAAAGATTGTCTCCGAGTATCAGAAAGCACAAGAGGAGGCCAAGAGACTGAGGGTGAGTGGAAAATTAAAATGTTCACCAAAAACAAAAGTGTTGTCGCAGTGGCATAGACATTCATGATGATTTGGACCTGGTACTGGTACTCATTAACTAAATCAAAACATATTTCTTGCTCAGATGTTTTTTTTAAATTAATTAATTCAATTTTTTTTAAATGTCAACTTAATAACATAGCAAATAATGTATTCTTTGATCTCATCTACAGAAAAACCTGTGGCGCTATGGAGATTTCCGAGAAGATGAGGCCAGAGAGTTTGGCTACACCCGTTAATGAGGGCAAAAAGCTATGCTAACACGAGTTCAAACTAGTTTTCTAATAGTCCCCTAATTTTACAGTTCAGTGCGCATTATTTTTTAGTGATAAAGTACATTTTTACAATTTCTGTAACTTGAAGAACTGCACATTTTTCTGTAATTAAAAGTTCAAGTGTAACATTTATTAGAGGCACCCGGTACCGGTTTTAAACTACTGCAATATTATAGAGAAAGTTTTGAATAGATCAATAGTTGTCAATAGATTTTTTTAAATTTACTATTCTATAATGATAAGCTGCTTCCAAAATATTCTTATAGTATAACAGACTTATAATAGTGGTTCCTCACACAAAAAAGGGTACTGGTTTAGATTGTTTTATATGCAACTTATGTTAGAACAGCGGTTCTCAACCTGTGGGTCGGGGGTCGCGCAACCCTTTCCCAGGGGTCGCGTAAGAACATCTGAAAACACATATACTCGACAGGAAGTAGAAACAAAAATAATTTTGTGGCTGGGGTCGCCACAACACGAGGAACTGTATTAAAGGGTCGCGGCATTAGGAAGGTTGAGAACCACTGTGTTAGAAGCATATGTTCAATATTGAACTTTTAATCACATAAGATATTTTTTAGTGAATCCTTCTTAAACAACATAAATAGGTACACTGAGCTTAAATGTTATGTGGACTGATGTCTCCTACACAAGTACTCGCTAGGCATTATACATTGAATTATTTCTTTTACTATGAGAGAATGGTACTATATATATATATACATTAAATATTCCTTTTTTTTTTTCTTTCCACAAATGCAGTCAGAAAATATATGTATTTATTAATGATTCATGTATTTATCAATCTCAAAATGTTCTTTTGAACGAGATTCACACATGGATCTGTAAGGCTGCATTTTACACTTTTTAATTCAAGGAGATGTGTTCAGGGTTACATTGTGTGTGAGTTAAGTCTTATGCAGGGTGGATTTAGGACCTTTGAGTTGAACCAAAGGCAAAAAATATGTTAACATTAACCAAAGCAATGTTGGTATTTATTCTATTGCAGCAATGTGTCATTAAGAGTTCATCTCTGTGTTGGTCTTAGCATATCTGAAACAGGTTGAATTAGTAAAGGACACGAACAAATCAAATGAGGAGACTCTTCTGTTAAAACTAAATTTGATTGAAATCTTTTCTTGACCTCCCTTAATCTCTCAAGTGGTTGCAGTAGGTTTGTCCAATCTTGTTTTCTGACTGTATTTTTGCTCCAGGTGGTAATGGGAATCAAAAAGAGATTGGCACAGCAGATGTGTTTTATGACTGTTACCTCTTCCTCATCAAACTATTTTATTTCATTGGCATGATTGTGTGTACTGAGATCGACTACTTTTGAATATTACACCAAAAAAAAATAAATGGTGTACCGGTACTGCATTTAAACTACTGGTTGAAAGAAAGTAATCTTTAATTTTTATTTCATTACCATGATGACCAATGAGATATTGACAATTTTTAGCATTGAAGCATTTAGCTGACTGGACATTTGACTGGATCAAAATAAATAGACTGTTTTGCCAAATAAACTGTTTGTGCTAAAACAAAGTTGCTTTGTATATTTTTTATGATTATATAGTATAGGGCCCAGAATCAAAGTTTTTATATTTTAAAATACATTTTTATAATTGGGTAACCTTTAAGTTTGACCAAGTAATAGGAATGCTTAGCATCTTAAGTACTAGTAACTGATAAGTTGGAACTAGTCTTTTAGATGTAAAAATGCATTTTAAAATTGAAAAATAAAAAAAAATAAAAAAATATATTTCATTACAAGAATAGAACTGAAGAACTTTAAATATTATACTGGTGTCTTTTTAATATACGGCATTGTATAATTTTAAATAATCATCATAACTAAGTCAATAGGTCCTCTGAACTTATAATCTGTACTTGGCTGGCATCCCCTGAAATACCTCTTCCCACTCAGGGGGGGGGGGGGGGGGGGAGAGGGGTGTGTGCAAGCACCGAAATTTAGAATACACCCTTTACACCTATATTACCAGTGAATGGTCAACTCAACTGAAAGATAATAAATTATAAAATGTAAAAAAAAAAATTGTTAAAATTTCAACTGGTTATCAGGTTCTAATCCATAAGTGGAAATCCAGTTATCACGTCACCTTATTTTTAGAGTGAACAATTATCTATGCTTTGATTGTTCAGTTCATATGTCAAAGACAGACAATTGCTTTTATGTAACAAGAAAGTTTATTTCACCATTTAATTCCTCCCCCTGTAAAGGGGAAAATGAAGACAATCTTTCAAAGGAATGTAGAAATCCCTTTTACAATGACAGTAATTATTTAATCCTTGCACATATCATTCAGCAAACTTTCATCCATTCAAAACAATTAACTAAGAGAGAAATCTTGATCATTCACAACTGAAATATATCAATAATTGCAGCTGCTCATCTTGGGTATGCTACATGGCATTGGTAATACAATTCATTTGCTACATGGCATTGGTAATACAAATACAATTTATGGCAGTGTTCATGAGAATCAGTTTAAATTTTAAAAAAAAAATAATTCAGCTGCAATGCCAAGGAATTCAGTGGGACACCAACAGCAATATTTAAAACAAAGGATGATGTTCACACGTTGTAAAGAAGAATGGCTGGTACTCAGTACCGGTACGATACAGTTTACAGTTGGTCCTCAGTACCGGTACGATACAGTGTTCAGTTGGTCGGGTCATAAATGGAGACACAGAAGTTGAAATTACTTTTGATAACCCTACCATGCGCTAAGTACCAGCATGTCTTTCTTGGATTCAGAGATTTGAATCATTGTAGCATCCAAAAACCTGTAGCTTCACAACTTCAGCACAACGTGTTCAGCCATTTTGTCTGATACTCTGATTTTGTAAATGTTCTATGATGTACATTGGAATTTTTTAAACATTATTAGACAACCAATGAAAATATTAATTTTTTTTTTTAGCAAACTAACAACAACATTAATTTTGGTTCTTTGACCAAATATCAAGAAAACATGATGAAACGGTAAAGTAATAATGACACAACTGAAGGGTTCAAGGGAAAGACCAGTGATGTCAATTTTTCGAAATTTGCAAGTTATCTCCCATGTGGCTACATTCCATTCAATAGAATAACATGACACACAGGTCCAACTGAAAAAGCACGTAGTCAATAAATAAATATTTAGACATTTTAATATTTTGATACTTTTATGAGGAATTTTAAAACTTTATTATCATTTTTCTTAAAACTCTCAAAACCTGACATCACTGGTTTTTCCCTTGAGCCCTTCAAATGTTTCACAGATCTAACAACTATCTGTTGGATAGCAATATCAACCTTGAAGCTGAAATCTTCCTTCAAACAGGTGATGATCAGCCAATCAAATTTAATGAACCATCAAGTCCTCATAGAATCCGTTACAACACCATCAAATGTCAATTCATCCTTCCGCACTAATCTCTGAATTTACTTTCACCACTTGGCTGTAGGATAGTTTACATGAATCAGTCTTCATCTTGTCTGTGTTCTCCACGCCATCTCCTGCTCCCTTCTCCTTACCATGCCCTCCAATATCACCATTCATCTGAATCAGAGTTGCACTGCTCCCGCCCATAGTCTTTGCACTTTTTAGGTTAAGATTGTGGCAAAGAATTTTAGAATCCCAAGCACAAGTGTAGAGGTTAGAGTCACTGGACCAGGTGAGACCACGAACAAAGTCAGAATGTGTTGTATCAGAATACCTGCAGACAAAAACAGTCAACTAAATGAATCCTCCTTGTTTTACTAAGAAAGAAATTAATGACTAAAATAAGTTACTATTTAAATAGTGTTTCATATTTAAAAAATACTTTGACTAAATTTTACTTATATTCTTGCTCTCTGTAATCCAAAAGGATCAATACAACTTAAGTGTAATAAAATTACTTCGTAGGATAAAATAAAGTCTTCAAACCACTCAGACAAAGTGTTGGATGTAAAATGTCATCATTTTGTTGTAGTCATGACAACACTTTCATCATTATGATTAGTTGAAGTATATTAGCCTAGTAGGACCATTTGACATTAGCCTAGTAGGACCATTTGACATTAGCCAGGCCTAGTAGGACCATTTGACATTAGCCTGGCCTAGTAGGACCATTTGACATAAGCCTGGCCTAGTAGGACCATTTGACATTAGCCTGGCCTAGTAGGACCATTTGACATTAGCCTGGCCTAGTAGGACCATTTGACATTAGCCTGGCCTAGTAGGACCATTTGACATTAGCCTGGCCTAGTAGGACCATTTGACATTAGCCTGGCCTAGTAGGACCATTTGACATTAGCCTGGCCTAGTAGGACCATTTGACATTAGCCTGGCCTAGTAGGACCATTTGACATTAGCCTGGCCTAGTAGGACCATTTGACATTAGCCGGGCCTAGTAGGACCATTTGACATTAGCCTGACCTAGTAGGACCATTTGACATTAGCCTGGCCTAGTAGGACCATTTGACATTAGCCTGGCCTAGTAGGACCATTTGACATTAGCCGGGCCTAGTAGGACCATTTGACATTAGCCTAGCAGGACTATTTGACATTAGCCTGGCCTAGTAGGACCATTTGACATTAGCCGGGCCTAGTAGGACCATTTGACATTAGCCTAGCAGGACTATTTGACATTAGCCTGGCCTAGTAGGACCATTTGACATTAGCCTGGCCTAGTAGGACCATTTGACATTAGCCTGGCCTAGTAGGACCATTTGACATTAGCCTGGCCTAGTAGGACCATTTGACATTAGCCTGGCCTAGTAGGACCATTTGACATTAGCCTGGCCTAGTAGGACCATTTGACATTAGCCGGGCCTAGTAGGACCATTTGACATTAGCCTGGCCTAGTAGGACCATTTGACATTAGCCGGGCCTAGTAGGACCATTTGACATTAGCCTAGCAGGACTATTTGACATTAGCCTGGCCTAGTAGGACCATTTGACATTAGCCGGGCCTAGAAGGACCATTTGACATTAGCCAGGCCTAGTAGGACCATTTGACATTATCCTAGCCAAGTAGTAAAATTTGACATTAGCCTAGTAGGAATATTCGACATAAGCCTAGCCACTGTGCAAACCGTGGGACCATTTGACAGCCTAGCCACTGTGCAAACTAGAGGACCATTTGACACTTCAAGGGCCCTATTAAAATAAGTAAAATCTTTCTTTGACCATATTATAAGCACTTACACTTCTGCTATGCCTTCATCATCTATTAACGACACAGCTGTTTTGCAGTCTTCACCCACTGATGCCAGCAAGGAAGGCCTGGGGAGGACAAAGTTATTCATGTCAGACATTATTTTGGTAAAAGAAGACTTCGTCTCCCAAATCAAGACAGTAAAATTAACTCACTATATTAACATTTTTACTCCAAGAACTTATTTTATTTGAATCCCCATCTTTGAAATGTTAAAATAATTAAGGGCTGTTTACATCCATAATAGTATGTGAACATTTAAAAAAAATTCCCCTTTAAGGTACCTCACTTATGAGGCTAACTGATAAATTAATCACATCTCACTTGTCTGGACAAAACTGAAGATTGTGTACAAAGCGAGTGTGTGGCGCATTAGTGAGGTAGTTGTCCACTCCGACCCGTATATCCAATAAAGCTATCTGGCCACTTTCTGTTCCCACCCCTAACTTGTGCACCTGGCCAGGTTGCCACCTCACACATGTGGGTGTGTACTCGAGTGGAGATTTATCTGTGGGGGGGAAAAAAGACACCAAAAACAATTTATAAATAACAACAAAGGCACCCCTAACACAAATAAAACTTTACAACAGAAAGCGAAAAAATCAAGAAGTTGACCACTCAGACAAAGCGTTGGATGTGAATGTAATCATTGCTAGCTCAGATTTGCAGGTCATCACAGTGGTTACTAGTATATGATCAGCAGAGTTTAGGAGTCTGGCAGAGTTTAGGCATCTGGCATTGTTTGGTAGGTAAGAAAAGTTACAACAATGTTTTCAAGATTGTTTTCTATCTGCAACTGAGAACTTACCCAGTATAGCAGAAATATATACTTGAGGTTGTATAATTTCTTTTTAAAGGTTTTATAGATAAATGTTTTTTTAGGACATGGTTAAAAGATGTTTATTTCTTGTTTTACAATTGGATGCGTTCATGAGCAGCTACCGGTATTTCTACAATCTAATTTGCCAACATTATCACATCCCATAGCTCAGTTTTAAACAATGACATCTAATTTGCCAACATTATCACATCCCATAGCTCAGTTTTAAACAATGACATCTAATTTGCCAACATTATCACATCCCATAGCTCAGATTTAAACAATGACAACACCAGTCAGTTCTCAACTTTAACATTGCTATTTTTAAAAATTTAAGTGAGACTAGGAGAGAAAAATTGAAGCTGGCTCTAAGTTTAAGTCAGATTAAAATACTAATTATCCCCTTATTTAGGAACTCTTTTTGGATTAACTTTTACATATAAACATGAAAATAAATATGCTAATCTAAATCTAAACTCTGATAGCTGACCACTCAGACAAAGCGTTGGATATGAATGTAATCACTATTCAGATACAGTAGGTAGTCATCACCGTGGATACTTGTCTTCAGAGAAGAGTACAGCTTGGAAGATGGTGAAATCACCTGACTGTTAAGTTTTTTTTTGTGTATATAATAAATGTTTTTGTTTTCTCTGTAATGTAATATAAATAAATTACTTAATGCAAGGAGAGACAAAATTTTGATAACTATTAGTTAATAAAGACATTGATTTTTCCGATCGACAAAGGCGATATTTAATTATTATTATGGAGAGGGCATATATTTGTTTAAATTTTGAAGCACAAATTCACAAAATATAGAAAAGCTAAATGTTTTATTTAAAAATTGTTGTATGAAGTGATAATTTGTTTTTTAACAAGAATAAATGTTAACAGACAAAGTCACTAAGAAGGATATTGTATCAACATCATCTAAAATAATAATAGCTTTGACAGCTGACCACTCAGACAAAGCGTTGGATGTAAATGTAATCACTAGCTAGTTCAGATAGGAACATCATCACAGTGGGCCCTGGTTATTATTATATTAGAGATCAACTCAGAATTCTAACAATGAAGTCCATGTACCGGTAATAAATCTAATCAAAGATGGTAACACTTCATTGACAACCACTGGAAACTAATTATTTTCGGAAACAAATTAATTTTTATTTTAATATCTTGGTGCCGGTCTCATTGAGAAAAATAAAATGGAGGGTTCAAAACTTATGTAACATTTAATTTTAATATCTTTTTAAACATATAAAAAAATCTTCATGACTTTAAAACATAACTTAAAAGATTTTTTCCTATCTTAATGGGAAATGACTTTTAATTAACAATAATGGAACATAATTTTTAACTGTAACTTAACTTTTATATAATTATTGCTATAGTGTATTATAGCTGACCACTCAGACAAAGCGTTGGATATAACTGTAATCATTAGCAAGTTAAGGTTTAATAGTGGTCATCACAGTGGCTACTACTCTTAAGGTGACCATTTAAATAATATAGAGCAGGACATGCAGCCTGCCAGCACCCACTTTGCAGCCAGTGAAGCAACGAAATATTCTTAATCATTTTCTTAATAGCTCCCCCACGTCCTATTATCTTTCGGCCCAACTTACATTTTGAGTTGTGCAGGCCTGATATAGAGGAATATGATATATCATAGAATCGATATTCAAATGTTCATGATTAAAAATATACTAGCTGAAACATTTTTTAAAATTAGGAGTTAAGCCGCCGCCGCCCAACATTTAACAGGCTGCATATTTTATCAAGTGCTTGCTGATAAAAAGTAAATTCACGGAGTCATCAATTATTTATTAACATTAGATTTAAAATTAAATGTATATATATTTATGGAACCTCATACATGTAATGGATTCCTTGTCCTAAGTAAAATTGTATATACTTTGTGCAGAGAAATCTTATTCATGTAAACTGAATTGTGTGTGAAGAGAAATCATATTAATGCTTTCTAAATTGAACGTTATTGAAGTCATTGTATTTAAGATACGCATTTATCAATTAATTTTTAAGTTTTTAGCTGTGGTATGACACTAAATAAGATACGCATTTACCAATTAATTTTAAAGTTTTTAGCTGTGGTATGACACTAAATAAGATACGCATTTACCAATTAATTTTTAAGTTTTTAGCTGTGGTATGACACTAAATAAGATACGCATTTACCAATTAATTTTTAAGTTTTTAGCTGTGGTATGACACTAAATAAGATATGCATTTACCAATTAATTTTTAAGTTTTTAGCTGTGGTATGACACTAAATAAGATACGCATTTACCAATTAATTTTTAAGTTTTTAGCTGTGGTATGACACTAAATAAAAAAAGAATTTTTTTTGGGTATTTTTGTAGACCTTGAATAACACTCATACTCCATGTAGCAAAGATATGACATCATGAAAAAAAAGTTTTATGAATAATTATTATCTTTAACAAAATCAGTTGTTGATTGAAATATTGAACATGACCAAAACAACAGACCACTCAGACAAAGCGTTGGATGTGAATGTAATCATTAGCAAGTTCAGGGCATTAGGTGGTCATCACCGTGGCTGTTCATGTTTAACTCTCCATGTTTTTTTAAAAACGTTTAGGGTCAGTTATCATACCTATTTCAAAAGTATATATTAATTTTTAAGCTCATGATTATGTTTGTTAAATTGTATGTAGAGCGTGGTAAGCCCAGCACTAGGCTGGGGTACCACACTAGAGAAAACTGCCAATAATAATAATAACAATATTGTCTTACAAAATATTGCTTAACATTATGCAAATGTAGTAATCCTTAATTTTAATGAGTGAGAATTTACACACATGTTTTGTGATCTATAAGAGCATAAACAAGGAAATTTTAAAAGTATTTTCATGACAATGTTGTGTTAGGTAGCCCGATTTATGAAGGTTAGGTCAGCTACCACACTCAGACAAAACATTCCAGATTTGAATTATGAAGTAGAAAACCTCTCACAAATGCAGAAGAGGGAGAAAAGGCAAGAGAATTCAATATTATAGAGGGAGATAACTAGGAAATAGGCCAGCTTCAATGGAAGAGTGACCAGCTGTCCCTGTGGAAACTCCCATTGTTTTAGGCGTCTCGTTGACTTTCATTCATCTTTTCTGGTGAATGAACTTAGCTGACCCTAAGTTCGGCTGTGCTATTACTAGGGTGTGGCTTACTAAAAATAGTCTCCTTTGACTTCGGTTACAACTAACTAAAATCTATGGTCTGTAGTATTATTATTATTAGAATTTTGTAGAATTATGTAGGTTTGAGAAACAATTACACTGCATAGTCCTTCCAAGAGTATCTATGAAACAGGCTATGCAAAGCCGAGAGATTGAGCGGCAGAGCATACAAGAGTTATTTTTAGCATGCGCTATTGCTTTGCTATACGAGACAGAGATTTGTTTAAGTGTGTGTGTAGATTTCTTTTCATCATTGTACCTTTTTACAGCATTGTATCTTCTTCAACATTGTACAGGTACAAGCCAATCATTATACTGTAAGTCAATAGCTTTCATTATATTTCTTTTGTTTTTGTAATTTATAATTAACATAATAAAATTTATCATTGTCATTGGCCCTGGTTTGAGTATCGTATTCTTTGTTATTGTATTTAACATATGGTATCGTCTTTTGTTGTGTACTGTTTTAGAACGAGCCATTTATTTAAACGAGATTAATTTCTCATACGGATAACAGAACGTAACACCGACACATTAAACTTACTGAGGATACTGGCAGGTTTAGGCTTGCGTTTGTCCCACACTAGAATCTTGTCATCCTAGAATGAAGAGTAGGGGCATTACTAGAAATTATTTCAAATAGGTTTCATCAAAAGAAATGTTACTTTTCACAAAATCACTGCTGACATGTGAGATATGTACACAGTTTAATTTGTACAAACAAAGTATTTATTAAAAATGCTCCTTGGTTGGCCGGATCAATTTTAAAGGAACTCTTTCAATGTGTCTAAGGAACAAGCTATTTAAACGATTGCTTTAATTTTACCTGCACCTTAATAGCCCACATAAGCTTTGGATATTTTTGGCTTACCTGAGAACATGAAACAAAGAGATCTGGTTCTGATGGATGGCAATCAATACAAGAAACTATGTCACTGTGGGCTGGGGATAACAGGATTTAAATACAATTACATGTTTTAATATGTGATACAAAATGTTGAACATTGCAAACAAAATATCTATATAGTCACTATGTTGGTGGAGCTAACACCAAGTGGCAATATTAACTATCCCTGTCTGTCAAGACATTTCCCATATTGTACCCCCATAAATGGATGGGCAGTAGCTCAAAGGGAGGCAATTACAACATGACTACACTTTATGAAACATAGAATGTGTGAAAATAATTTGGGGTTCAGCAATACAGTGTATGGAACCCAAGAGACTCTCCACACTAATTATAATGCCAATTAAATTATTGAATGGCATCTTGTTGTGGAATCTTGCCATTAGCAAGGTCAAGAAACATCAACGGATTCTTTGGCAGTTAAAATTCCTGGATTAACAACCATGAAATGTGCTGGCTGTCACATTCTCTATAATTCATTCAGAATTCATTTGGCGAATAAGATGGCAGTGAATTGAAAAGAAAAGGTTATGATTAAGGACCTCACCTTGAATTTTAAGTATTTATCAAAAGAAATGATGCCGTCGAAATTTGTCAGTTAAAGCCATGATCTGGTTACAGACATGGTGGCATTGACATGTAACCAATTTGTAAGACTGGTTGGTTCTACTACCAATTAGTAAGAATGGTTGGTTCTACTCACCTTGTGAGGAATATACAAGTGAAGTGTTTAACAAATCCCACACTTTAATACTGTAGAGATAATAATCACACAAGATTTTTAGAATAGTAATGTAAAATTTTTAGATTAAATTAATAAATTGACTTTTCTAGCAACTTTACCCAGTATCTAAAATGTAAAATAAGTAACCAAATCCCTTATTTTCATTAACTATTTCTAAGCCTTACGATTTTTAAAAAAAAAGCAAAACCCCTCAATCCAATGATTACAATGCCTAGCCCCCATCCCAATGATTATAATGCCTAGCCCCCATCCCAATGAGTGTAACGCCCAGTCCCCATCCCAATGATTATAATGCCTAGCCCCCATCCCAATGAGTGTAATGCCCAGTCCCCATCCCAATGATTATAATGCCTAGCCCCCATCCCAATGAGTGTAATGCCCAGCCCCTACTCCAATCTAGCTGTTCCTTATTTTTATTAAAAAAATTTTTTTTTGCCCTTAATTTTTTAATTATTTTTTAAAATGTCAATTTGATAGGTTTTTAGCAAACTATGATAATTAGTGAGTTCAATTTAAGTGCCTACCATCTGTCATTACTACTGGAAGCTGCTTTTGTTTTGTCACACACAACTGACACACTGGTGACGATGCCGTCATGGCCAGCCGCCGCATGTGAGAGAACAAATGTGTGGTAGTCATCTTCAAGGTTCCATACGGCTATTCCACCTGTAAAATGATGGATCGAAATACTTTTTAACAAAATTTTAAGATAAAAATTTGCATTCCAAGATAAAAATTGACATTTATAAAAAAATGTAGAAGAAAAAAAAAAAAGATACAAATACTTTAAAGACTTTCATAAAATAAAGTAGTCTGAGAACTGACAGATTTGTACTATATAAATGTTTATAAGACTTATCACAGAAACCACCATGTTGTGAATTAGATTGTTGTGAATGTTTGATAGGGGGGAGTTGTTGATCGTGAGAGTGTTTTTGTGAGTTGTAAGTCGTGAGGTCAGAGCGTGAAGTTGGTTCGTGGTGTATGCTGGGTGTTTTGTTGGGATTTAAAAGGGCAGTGTGTTAGTTGGTCGAGAGTTGAGAGAAGTGAGAAATCGAGAGTAGAGCAGAGAATTCAATACAGAGCCAGAAAGAGAGAGATAGTTTTTTAGGAAGACTCGCTGTAGGGCTTGTTGCCTGAACATAATACTTTTTCTGCTGGATAAATTGTGTAGCAACTGCGTTGTGTAACAAGTGGATGTTTTAGTTCTTGGAAATAAATAAGTTATTTACAATGAACTATTGAGTGTTTGAGGTACTTGACAAAGAGAGAGACGAGAATTAACCAAACAGGTGTGACATAAGGTTAGACATCAAATAGTTGCCATCGGAGGTAGTAGACCAATGAAAGAAGACCATAACACACAATACACAAGACATATCACACTCGCTTAAAACAGCCCCCACCACCCACTCTCTCATTCTTTACATCAGAGATGTATATCCTGCAGCCAAGCACTCAGACAAAGCGTTGGATGTAAATGTCATCACAGGTAATTTATTCGGAGTAGATGAGGTTATCATCATTGTGATGGCTGCATAATTAGAATCTCACTAGGTCATTAATATTCAAGCTAAAAAACCCATCACCTAGAGATATAAACACACAGTCTTAATGTAAGGGATAACAAGTATGTTGTCTTAGAATATGTATGCTGTCTTAGAATATGTATGTTGTCTTAGAATATGTATGTTGTCTCAGAATATGTAAGTTGTCTTAGAATATGTATGTTGTTTTGCATTATGTATGTTTCTTTACATTATGTATGTTGTTTTAGATTTTACAATAACAACTGTACATGAACTCATTAATATGATTTTTAAAAAAAATATATGTTAACTGCGATCAATAATAATAATAATAATAATAAAGTTCATTTGAAAAATCACGCTTCATCCCCAAAGGCTCGAAGCGCGGTACAAAAACTAAGTTGGGAGATAATAACAAGCTGGAAAAGATTGTAGACATCATCATTCCAGCAGGTGTTTGCGAAATAGATGAGTTTTTAAATTTGTTTTGAAGGACTCCAGCGTCTGGCTGTTTTTGAGAGCGTCAGGAAGGGTGTTCCAAATGGTTGGGCCAGCAAATGCGAACGTGCAGACTGATTCTACATAGCTAGTCAATGGTATCACATCATTGTACAGGGGTTTTTAATGGATCAGTTTGATACAAACTTTGTAAGAGAGACGAGTGTAATAGCTGTGTGCACGACGCAGTTAATTAAATAATCTGAAAGACAATTTCAATTAACACAGCCGTATGTTAAAGAATTTCTAGCTCAAAAAGTTATATCACATACTTAGTCATTCACTGGGTACTGACACATACTTAGTAAACAATATAAAAACACCTCAATAACAATTTTATTAATATGAATTTTGTTCAGAGTAAGCCTTGTTGAACTGAAGGTATTCTTCATATGCAGGACTCACTTTTGTTCATGAGCGTATTCTTCAAATGCAGGACTCACGTTTGTTCATGAGCGTATTCTTCAAATGCAGGACTCACTTTTGTTCATGAGCGTATTCTTCAAATGCAGGACTCACTTTGGTTCATGAGCGTATTCTTCAAATGCAGGACTCACCTTTGTTCATGAGCGTATTCTTCAAATGCAGGACTCACTTTTGTTCATGAGCGTATTCTTCAAATGCAGGAATCACATTTTGTTCATGCGCACTAGCAGAAAGAAATAACCCTAGCAGTTGACCACTCAGACAAAGCGTTGGATGTAAATGTAATCACTTCGAGTTCAGATAAACAGGATGGTCATCACAGTGGTTATTTGTACTTACTGCGAAGCCATTCTAAATTGTTTTAAAAACAACAGGGAAGGTATCCCGTTAAGAGGGGCACACGCCAAGGTGACACCCACCCAGGGTGCTGTGGGCGCCATCTTCAGAGGGTGCGAAAATCATGACATTTTGTTTACAATTTACCCATGCTTATTTTTGGGAAGAAGGTCCCAAAATTCAGCCTTTACTTTCTCTGCCCTGACTGCTAGGCAGTGCTTGTCTGCAGCTTACCAAAAATTATTTGTGTTTGGCCTAGCCAGCTCTGACAGATATTATATACCTAAGAAAAATATTCCACCCTCCCTCCAAGTCCTACCTGCTAGCAAAGACATACCTGTGTCTAGCCCAACCAGCACATGTGTGTTGTCCACCCATTTGGCATCACCAACCCCAGCCTCCAGCTGGACTCCAGCAGTACACTTGTCCACATCCGGGGCACTCTCTGGAGTCTGATAGAACCACAATGAACCCAGCCAGAACCTGCCAGTCAGGCAAGATGCTCCAAGTAATAAACCGCCATCTGCAACAAGTCAAGAGTTTACAATAAAACACTATTAGAAGTGATAACTAGGTGCCTTTTAATCTCTGCTTTGTTTACCTTGGAAAAATATTAGGCCTATGGTATATATGCCGGGGGGAGGGGGGGGGGATGGATTTTATGAAAATCCTTAAGATGTTATCTGAACTCTAGCCATGTTCTAGAAATGATCCAAGAGGTTTTCACGACCCGAATTTTAATTTTTTTTTAAAACTTCCCCAAAAAACACTGCAACTTAACATACATATACCACCAAGCACCTAACATACATATACAACCAAGCACCTAACATACATATACCACCAAGCACCTAACATACATATACCACCAAGCACCTAACATACATATACCACCAAGCACCTAACATACATATACCACCAAGCACCTAACATACATATACCACCAAGCACCTAACATACATTTACAACCAAGCACCTAACATACATATACCACCAAGCACCTAACATACATATACCACCAAGCACCTAACATACATATATCACCAAGCACCTAACATACATATACCACCAAGCACCTAACATACATATACCACCAAGCACCTAACATACAAAAATATCATACATATATCACCAAGCACCTAACATACATATACCACCAAGCACCTAACATACATATACCACCAAGCACCTAACATACATATACCACCAAGCACCTAACATACATATACCACCAAGCACCTAACATACATATACCACCAAGTGCTATATAATAGATGAGAGAGCAGGTTTTACACTTGAGAATAAGCCCTAAAGATTGTGTGTAGTGTGTTGAAAAGGTGACATATAATAGTCACCTTCGTGTTGCATGGAAGGGCTGTGTTTCCTCTATTTATAGTGGTGAAGAGTGTCAAAAGGCGGGCATGCGGTGTACCCAATAAATATAAAATTTAGAAAGGGCAATAGTGTAGAGGAGGCCATGGTTTTTGTTATCGGTAACAATGTATCCTATTTAAACAGGTAACAATGTATCCTATTTAAACAGGTAACAATGTTTCCTATTTAAACAGGTAACAATGTTTCCTACTCAACCAGGGGCTGTTCTTCTTCTTCATTTTTTTTTAAAGAATAGAAAAGATTGAATGATCATGCAGATGCATTGAAATGTATGCATCTTTTATTTTTTCACAATAGTGAACTTTACAAGCTAGAACAAACAACTATGAAAAACAATGTGTTTGCCAAGGGCAACGGTGTGCCTAGTTTACCAAAACATAAACATAGACGATAGTAGATGCCGTCTTTGAAACAAGGTGTGTGTTTGCTTCCGTCACTCCCGCTATCTAACCATCTAATAATAAGTGACTGGCATTTGGCCATTCTTGTGCCTGTTTTTAATTTCTTTATTTCGATTTCAGTGAAAAAAATCCACTTGTTTAGATTGGCACATGCCATGATAGAAACAAAACGGGAATAAGCCAAGCTCATCTCTTGAGCCCAAACATAAAGTATTTACAACCCTCACCAGTGGTACCCACAAAGGCCAAGATCGGGTGTACCAAGCCACAGGGTCTTTGCTACAGATAATTCCTATTTCATTATGACCAGCAACATTTTATCATCAATAATTAATTAAATGTGTGTTGTGGGGTGGGGGGTCATGATAACATCTACTATGATTCCTATGAAATGCTTGTTGGAACTTAAGAACAGCTATTCTGTTATCACCCCATATGCCACAGTATGCTACAACATAATAATGGGTTATCATCATGCCATTCATTATATGGGCTGATATCATGCCATTTATAGCTAAAGTAATTTGATTCATTGTGTGTCACTTTTCCGTTTTATTTTCTATCATGCCCCAAAAAATAGAGAGAAGATAAACAAAACATGTGATGTAACAAGAACATGCCGGGTAGTACTGCTACCCACTAACAAGCCAGGGAGTACTGCTGCCCACTAACAAGCCAGGGAGTACTGCTGCCCACTAACAGGCCAGGGAGTACTGCTACCCACTAACAAGCCAGGGAGTACTGCTGCCCATTAACAAGCCAGGGAGTACTGCTACCCACTAACAAGCCAGAGAGTACTGCTGCCCACTAACAAGCCAGGGAGTACTGCTGCCCACTAACAAGCCAGGGAGTACTGCTACCCACTAACAAGCCGGGAGTACTGCTGCCCACTAACAACCCAGGGAGTACTGCTGCCCACTAACAAGCCAGGGAGTACTGCTACCCACTAACAAGCCAGGGAGTACTGCTGCCCACTAACAAGCCAGGGAGTACTGCTGCCCACTAACAAGCCAGGGAGTACTGCTGCCCACTAACAAGCCAGGGAGTACTGCTACCCACTAACAAGCCAGAGAGTACTGCTGCCCACTAACAACACAGGGAGTACTGCTGCCCACTAACAAGCCAGGGAGTACTGCTACCCACTAACAAGCCAGAGAGTACTGCTACCCACTAACAAGCCAGGGAGTACTGCTGCCCACTAACAAGCCAGGGAGTACTGCTACCCACTAACAAGCCAGAGAGTACTGCTGCCCACTAACAACCCAGGGAGTACTGCTGCCCACTAACAAGCCAGGGAGTACTGCTACCCACTAACAAGCCAGAGAGTACTGCTACCCACTAACAAGCCAGGGAGTACTGCTGCCCACTAACAAGCCAGAGAGTACTGCTACCCACTAACAAGCCAGAGAGTACTGCTACCCACTAACAAGCCAGAGAGTACTGCTACCCACTAACAAGCCAGAGAGTACTGCTACCCACTAACAAGCCAGGGAGTACTGCTGCCCACTAACAAGCCAGGGAGCACCGCTGCCCACTAACAAGCCAGGGAGCACCGATACCCACTAACAACCCGGGGAGTACTGCTACTGTTGCATATTGCTTATAAATGGGACACGAAGATAAACTACAATGAAATACCAAAGATAAACTACAATGAAATACCAAAGATAAACTACAATGAAATACCAAAGATAAACTACAATGAAATACCAAAGATAAACTACAATGAAATACCAAAGATAAACTACAATGAAATACCAAAGATAAACTACAATGAAATACCAAAGATAAACTACAATGAAATACCAAAGATAAACTACAATGAAATACCAAAGATAAACTACAATGAAATACCAAAGATAAACTACAATGAAATACCAAAGATAAACTACATTGAAATACCAAAGATAAACTACATTGAAATACCAAAGATAAACTACAATGTAATATACTTTGACTAATGTCAGAAAAGAATATTTTTATTTAAACTAACAAAAGAATTCATCGGGTAGTGAAATAGTGGGCTACTTCTCTGTTTTGACACTGCTATCCACAAGGACCATGCGAGCAGTATAGGATTGGGATTTACGGGGGGGGGGGGCTTAACTACCGTCCACTAGACAAATAACCCCATACGCTTACCCTGGTGAGATAACTCTCGAGACAGGTAATAAGTTAGGCCTTATCTGGTGGTCCCTTTTGCCACCCCCACAAACACCCACTTTTTTACGTCTCCCCGATAACCCAAAGCTTCCAGACAATGTACTAGAGAGAAGGTAACAGTTACTGATATCTTAAGCAGGTGAGGATGAGGAGTCCTTCATGTTATCTGCTGGAGGAGGGTGAGAAAAGAACAAAAGATTGCACATACCAGTAGTCAATTTAGTGGTGGATAACTACAGTAGTCAATTTAGTGGTAGATTACCATAGCAGTCAATTTAGTGGTAGATTACAAGAGCAGTCAATTTAGTGGTAGATTACCATAGCAGTCAATTTAGTGGTAGATTACAAGAGCAGTCAATTTAGTGGTAGATAACAAAGTACTGAAAATGGGAGCTATGAAAAGTTTTAATTTTTAAAGTAAAGGGTGTAGAGATTTTTTTAAAGTGTGTGGGGGAGGGGGGACAATTAGCCCCATTAACTCATCCCGAAATGTGATTCTAAACCTACATTAAATCTATGTAACCACGGACAAGACAATGGTTTGTAATTAGGGGATGATTTGGAATGTGAAGTAGGTGATGATTTGGAATGTGAGGGAGGTGATGTTTTGGAATGTGAAGTAGGTGATGATTTGGAATGTGAAGTAGGTGATGTTTTGGAATGTGAAGTTGGTGATGTTTTGGAATGTGAAGTAGGTGATGTTTTGGAATGTGAAGTAGGTGATGTTTTGGAATGTGAAGTAGGTGATGTTTTGGAATGTGAAGTGGGTGATGTTTTGGAATTGGAAGTAGGTGATGTTTTGGAATATGAAGTAGGTGATGATTTGGAATGTGAGGTGATGTTTTGGAATGTGAGGGAGGTGATGTTTTGGAATGTGAGGTGATGTTTTGGAATGTGAGGTGATGATTTGGAATGTGAGGTGATGTTTTGGAATTGGAAGTAGGTGATGTTTTGGAATATGAAGTAGGTGATGATTTGGAATGTGAGGTGATGTTTTGGAATGTGAGGGAGGTGATGTTTTGGAATGTGAGGTGATGTTTTGGAATGTGAGGTGATGATTTGGAATGTGAGGTGATGTTTTGGAATGTGAGGTGATGATTTGGAATGTGAGGTGATGTTTTGGAATGTGAGGTGATATTTTGGAATGTGAGGTGATATTTGGAATGTGAGGTGATATTTGGAATGTGAGGTGATGTTTTGGAATGTGAGGTGATATTTGGAATGTGAGGTGATATTTGGAATGTGAGGTGATGTTTTGGAATGTGAGGTGATATTTGGAATGTGAGGTGATATTTGGAATGTGAGGTGATGTTTTGGAATGTGAGGTGATATTTGGAATGTGAGGTGATATTTGGAATGTGAGGTGATGTTTTGGAATGTGAGGTGATATTTGGAATGTGAGGTGATATTTGGAATGTGAGGTGATGTTTTGGAATGTGAGGTGATATTTAGAATGTGAGGTGATGTTTTGGAATGTGAGGGAGGTGATGTTTTGGAATGTGAGGTAGGTGATGTTTTGAAATTTGAGGTGATGTTTTGGAATGAGGTGGCGAGAGCGAGTACCAACTCCTGTTTGCCATTGTTTCATTGTTCATCCCGTGGAATGCGGTGGGGGAGAGCGAGTACCAACTCCTGGTTGCCATTGTTTCACTGTCATTCCGTAAAGGGAAAAGTTACCGTTGCGTGGTTGAAGAATGGGTTATCACCCGGGTAGACATGTTTTTACTGAAGACTCATAGATCCCATGAAGCCCTGGCCACACGTGTCAAATACAAGGCGAGGTGATTTCTTAGGGTAACTTAACTAAACTTGATTGTACTTGTCACCAACTGTTCTCTTGTCACCAACTGTTCTTATGTCACCAACTGTTCTTATGTCACCAACTGTTCTCTTGTCACCAACTAATCTCTATACAATCAAGCACACACTAATATAAAGCAATTGAGATAACAGGCCCTGCTTGGGAAAGCCATATAAATCACCAATGAATAATCGTCCCGCGGGTCTACTGTTTATTGGCCGCCATTTAAGACATTCCAGTGACAGGTTCTACGGCAGACCAACGCTCCCACCCCCCCGGACGACGCTCAGTTCATCGACAACCAAGGTGACGCTTGTCACAATGACAAGTTAACCGAGGAAACCCTTTCAACGGTGGTGATACACCCTGATGACATAAACACTAAAAGTTTCTACCTTTCAACGGTGGTGATACACCCTGATGACATAAACACTAAAAGTTTCTACCTTTCAACGGTGGTGATACACCCTAATGACATGAACACTAAAAGTTTCTACCTGTCAACGGTGGTGATACACCCTAATGACATGAACACTAAAAGTTTCTACCTTTCAACGGTGGTGATACACCCTGATGACATAAACACTAAAAGTTTCTACCTTTCAACGGTGGTGATACACCCTAATGACATGAACACTAAAAGTTTCTACCTGTCAACGGTGGTGATACACCCTAATGACATGAACACTAAAAGTTTCTACCTGTCAACGGTGGTGATACACCCTAATGACATGAACACTAAAAGTTTCTACCTGTCAACGGTGGTGATACACCCTAATGACATAAACACTAAAAGTTTCTACCTTTCAACGGTGGTGATACACCCTAATGACATGAACACTAAAAGTTTCTACCTGTCAACGGTGGTGATACACCCTAATGACATGAACACTAAAAGTTTCTACCTGTCAACGGTGGTGATACACCCTGATGACATAAACACTAAAAGTTTCTACCTTTCAACGGTGGTGATACACCCTAATGACATGAACACTAAAAGTTTCTACCTTTCAACGGTGGTGATACACCCTAATGACATGAACACTAAAAGTTTCTACCTTTCAACGGTGGTGATACACCCTAATGACATGAACACTAAAAGTTTCTACCTTTCAACGGTGGTGATACACCCTAATGACATGAACACTAAAAGTTTCTACCTTTCAACGGTGGTGATACACCCTAATGACATGAACACTAAAAGTTTCTACCTTTCAACGGTGGTGATACACCCTAATGACATGAACACTAAAAGTTTCTACCTTTCAACTGTGGTGATACACCCTGATGACATAAACACTAAAAGTTTCTACCTTTCAACTGTGGTGATACACCCTGATGACATGAACACTAAAAGTTTCTAGTGTACTATCAGATACAAATGGGGAAGAGAAAAGGGAGAGGGGGGGGGGATATCATGGATCAATACTGTAACTTTAAAAAAAATAAAAATAATCTATAGCTTTTACCCAAATTTTTGTTTTGCCAACACGCGCCATGGTGTGCAAGTTCAAAACAGGATCACATCATAGAAGAGATTGAAGAATGTCCGTACCAGTGCAATACCAACATGTTTAAGAACCCTTGTCTTAGAAGCGAGATTCTACCCTTTCAATACTGGTATTATTGTGTTATTTTGCATAGACCGTTGAAAATATATTAATCGCATCTATTGAAACGCTGGAAAATAAAGTTGAATTCAAGTCTGTAATATTTTAATTAAGACATATTATTTTGTTGAAATTTTCAAATTTAATTATCAGGGAACGATTACACATTACTGAACTGTTACCATCCATGTTGAATGTTGAACTGCTCCCATCAATGTTGAATGTTGAACTGCTCCCATCAATGTTGAATGTTGAACTGCTCCCATCAATGTTCAACTGCTCCCATCAATTATCAATGTTCAACTGGTCCCATCAGTGTTCAACTGGTCCAATCAGTGTTCAACTGGTCCAATCTGTTCAACTGGTCCCATCAGTGTTCAACTGGTCCCATCAGTGTTCAACTGGTCCCATCAGTGTTCAACTGGTCCCATCAGTGTTCAACTGGTCCCATCAGTGTTCAACTGGTCCCATCAATGTTCAACTGGTCCCATCAATGTTCAACTGGTCCCATCAATGTTCAACTGGTCCCATCAATGTTCAACTGGTCCCATCAGTGTTCAACTGGTCCCATCAGTGTTCAACTGGTCCCATCAATGTTCAACTGGTCCCATCAATGTTCAACTGGTCCCATCAATGTTCAACTGCTCCCATCAATGATCAATGTTCAACTGCTCCCATCAAAGTTGAATGTTGAACTGCTCTCATCCATGTTGAATGTTGAACTGCTCCAATCAATGTTGAATGCTGAACTGCTCCCATCCATGTTGAATGTTGAACTGCTCCCATCAATGTTGAACTGCTCCCATCAATGTTCAATTTTCAACTGCTCCCAGCAATGTTCAACTGCTCCCATCCATGTGCTCCCATCAATGTTGACGTTAATTTCCACACAAACATAAACAAGACGTCCCCAGAACGCCATCTTTATTTATAGACATAGCTAAAATACTTGGAGCTGCTAGTCGGTGAGTGTCCATGATCAAATCTTTGAACCCGTGCTCGGTATATATTGACGTCATCCGCCCACAACAATGGATCCAGTGGAGGAAATAAACCAAACCGACAGGTATAGGAATTAGACCAGTGGCTCTCAACCTGGTATCGCACGATTCGATGGATAACGCAAAAGTCACAGCAAAGGGTAGTTACCCAGCAACAATATAAATGTTGCCCTATGTCGTCAGAGAGCTCTACGTAAAAAGTTAGACCAGTGGCTCCCAACCTGGTATCTTGTGATACGATGACTAATGCAAAAATCACAGCAAATGGTGGTCACCCAGCAACAATATAAATGTTCCCCTATGCCTCGAGAGAGCTCTACGTAAACAGACCAGTGGTTCTCAACCCGGTATCGCGTGATTAGATGGCTAAGGCAAAACTTCACAGCAAATGGTGGTTACCTAGCAACAAAATAAATGTTGCCCTATGTCGTGAGAGAGCTCTACGTGAACATTTAGAGCAGCGGTTCTCAACCTGTGGGTCGCGACCCCTTTGGGGGTCGAATGACCCTTTTCAAGGGGTCGCCTTAGACAACCGGAAAACACAGATTCTCTACAGTTACGAAGTAGCAACCAAAATAAGTTTGTGGTTGGAGGTCGCCACAACATGAGGAACTTTATTAAAGGGTCGCGGCATTAGGAAGGTTGAGAACCATTGATTTAGAGAATGAGAGAGGCGGACAACATTGAACGCTTTAAGCAGCGATGGGAGGAACACTGAACACAGCGTTTAAACACACGAATCTCATTCTTACAACAGCGCCATGCCGCCAGGTTTAGTTGTAAAGATCTCATGAAGAAGTTAGTGCACGAATGAATGCACCGAAAGGAAATTACCGCGCCCTGAACACGGCCACGCTGAAAACTATTTATAGCTCAACTCTTAGAGGTGACTGTCAAGCACGTGCTCCAACAAGAGACCGGCGGGGGAGTCGTGCTCGTGTGATGTAGGTGTGCAAGCAGAACAGGAAGCACAACATACATTGGGGGGGGGGGGGGTCCAGTGGCGTAGCGATCTTAACTCGCGCCCGGGGCACAATACCTATTTAGCGCCCCCCCATTCGAAAACCATACAATATTATATGTAAAATATCCCATTTGGCGCCCCTTTGTGAGTAGCACCCGGGGCATGATGTCCCCTTTCCCCCCCACCTCGCTACGCCACTGGGGGGGATGTTATAATTAGATGGCACCATTTTTATTTTTAAATCTAACCATTGGTAGTTTTTTTATGTTTGTTCAAATGTCAAGGTTGTAAATCCTGCCAAAAGCCTAGCATCAGATAAATCTACCATGATTCCCGTTGACAGGATATTCGACTCGATTGGTTATGCAGTTTAAAAGGACAAGAACACCAAGGAGCAAACGCGCACGGCTTTAACAAAGAGAAATATATCATACAGAAACACGTTAACAGATTGGAAACATGCAAGTTAGAAAAAAAAAGGGATGGGGGGGGGGGGAAGGGATCATAACTGTGCGCAATTTATGTCTACAAGTAGGAATCGGCTCAAGCTGTAACAACACTAGACTACGTACGGGAATATATACCTCACCGACCTAGAGATTGTAAACATTTTTATGAAGTTTTGGCTACCGTAGAGCAGGTAGCAACTCAATCCGCTAGGCTGGCTAGAAACACCAGGAAGGCAAATGAATTGACCACAGATGCGAAACGGGTGAGCTATGGGGCCAACTATCAAAACGAAAAAAAAAAAAGAAAGATTTGGTAGAGATGGGGATACACTCTTGTGAAAGGTGGCCTGGGCAAAAGCACACAAATACACACCCATAAAAAAAACCACACACACTCACGCCCATACATACATCTCATACATACACATACAATCTAGGTATCGGAAAGGGCTGCGGGGGTGGATTCAGTCAGATCAGCTTGGTAAAGCAACAAATACGCTCAGGATAATACATACTATATACAGGCCGTATGTTCATAATGCTAGATGGGTGGCTACCGACGGAAGAGGAGAATGCATACAACGCAAAATGAAATCGGTAAGTACACTGGTGTGTAAGTGTATGCCGGTTTCAATAGGACATGAGCTTTGAGTCTCACAAATACCTTCTTTGAGTCTCACAAATACCAGCATTGAGTCTCACAAATACCTTCTTTGAGTCTCACAAATACCTTCTTTGAGTCTCACAAATACCTTCTTAGAGTCTCACAAATACCTTCTTTGAGTCTCACAAATACCTTCTTTGAGTCTCACAAATACCAGCATTGAGTCTCACAAACATGTACTTTAACTATCATAAATTTCACAGAACTTTCCTAAATCCCTCATCACAGACATTTGCCGGTCAACTTACAAACATCGGTGGCTTACTTTCATAACTATGAAAAGTCTAAGTAATAAAGAGCTATTTTTTTCCCAATTACCGGCAATATATAATAAATACCGGAAATACAACGTAAGTACATTTTACTAGTGCACATTCTAAACAGGAGAAGAAAAGGTATATTTAAATACATCATCCTTTTCATTATATAGTTACTAAAAAGAGGAATGTTTTCAATAAATGATTTATTTAATATCTTATTCTTTTTGGAAACATGCCTCAAACTTATGTTTTATATTTGTGTTCTTGTTGCATGAATTCACCAACCTGAAATAATGCGAATCCCAACAAGACTCACCCCCCCCCCCCCCCCCCATTCTTTTTGGAAACATGCCTCAAACTTATGTTTTATATTTGTGTTCTTGTTGCATGAATTCACCAACCTGAAATAATGCGAATCCCAACAAGACTCACCCCCCCCCCTTCTTTTTGGAAACATGCCTCAAACTTATGTTTTATATTTGTGTTCTTGTTGCATGAATTCACCAACCTGAAATAATGCGAATCCCAACAAGACTCACCCCCCCCCCCCCATTCTTTTTGGAAACATGCCTCAAACTTATGTTTTATATTTGTGTTCTTGTTGCATGAATTCACCAACCTGAAATAATGCGAATCCCAACAAGACTCATCCCCCCCCCCCCCCCTATTTTTCCTTACAACACACAATTAGCACGTTTGGTCCGATCACACGGAGAAGCACACGACACGTGCGTGCTTGTGTGAGCAAGACAAAGAAAACGCACATGGCAACGGTTAGGGTTAACGCGGGCACGCCGGCGCCCGGTATTAGAATCTCCTTAATTCCCGATGTAACATCTGAACTTAAATCATCGAAAGATGTCCTCCGTGCATATGTTAAATCATCGGACGATGTCCTCCGTGCATATGTTAAATCATCGGACGATGTCCTCCGTGCATCTGTTAAATCATCGGACGTTGTCCTCCGTGCATCTGTTCTCACACACCCAGAACGGCTGGGTGAGCAAAGGAATTACAGGACCGTCAGGGAGAAGGAGATCCGAGATTAACTAAGATTAAATCAGTGATGACTTATAACAGGCTGATATTTTATTATCATCATCGTTGGCACTACAGCTGATTGTGTCTACCGGTTTTAAAAAAAAATATTAATGAACATGTTTCATTTTTAAGAATGACTTTCCTTACGTCGCTCTTTCATCGAGGTACAATAGCGTGACACAATAACGTGACACAATAGCGTGACACAAAAGCGTGACACAATAACGTTTCGTATGATGTATACCAAGAATAAGAATTGACCTTGATTAAATTTTTTGCAGGACTGAAGAGCTATCTCGACATCAGGTTTCGACGTCGGGTCTAGCGCTAAGGTAACAGAGGGAGGGGGTGCTCCAGTTATCGTATAGTAAGTGAATCACTGCTTCCAGCTGGGCAACAAAGAATTGTACACCTCTCCCCCTCCCCCATGCACAGGTCTCACTTAAGTTGTAGCCACGCGTCTCTCATAATGTTGTATGTATCCTTACTTTAACCATTACGTCAAAAATCTGTCAGTCAGAACTCCGTGTGGGGAGATAATTCTATCAACCCAAATCGTGAAGAGCAGATTTCATCAACCCAAATGGTGAGGAAGTCATATTATCAACTCAAATGGTGAGGAAGTCATATTATCAACCCAAATGGTGAGGAAGTCATATTATCAACCCAAATGGCGAGGAAGTCATATTATCAAACCAAATGGTGAGGAAGTCATATTATAAACCCAAATGGTGAGGAAGTCATATTATCAACCCAAATGGTGAGGAAGTCATATTATCAACCCAAATGGTGAGGAAGTCATATTATCAACCCACATGGTGAGGAAGTCATATTATCAACCCAAATGGTGAGGAAGTCATATTATCAACCCAAATGGTGAGGAAGTCATATTATCAACCCAAATGGTGAGGAAGTCATATTATCAACCCACATGATGAGGAAGTCATATTATCAACCCAAATGGTGGGGAAGTGATTTTATCAACCCAAATCGAGGGGAGCTCTGATTCTATCAAACGTAATAGCGTGGAGCTCATCCTATCAACCCAAATCAATGGGTATGACAAATTAACGAAGTTGGGGACCTTAAGCTGTTCTACACAGTAAAACAAAATAATGCGTTCAAACAAGAAATTTGCGCACAATTTTAACGTGTAAACTAAAAAAAAAGATTCGACCAAATTTCCGTTCGATCAATTTTCCGTCGACGAAATTTCTTTCGATCAAATTTCCGGAAACGGCAACGAATAGAAAAAACAAATGGACACCCCGAGGAATTGACGCGTCAGTGTTAGTAGATAACTTTAGAGTGTGCAACCTAAGGGGCGGAGTGCGGTGACAGGTAGTGGCGTTATTGTGTTAGCCAAGTGGCTAAGCGGGGCCCACTGCCCCAACAGCACGTGCCGCAGATGATGGAGGTGGACACAAAGACATAGGTCAAAGACAACCCTTCAGTCTCTAACCTATCGTGTTAACATTAAATAATATAAGAGTTACTTTTCCGTGTGGCTATCATGTTAATATTACTAGAAATGTTACTTTTCCGTGTGGCTATCATGTTAATATTACTAGAAATGTTACTTTTCCGTGTGGCTATCATGTTAATATTACTAGAAATGTTACTTTTCCGTGTGGCTATCATGTTAATATTACTAGAAATGTTACTTTTCCGTGTGGCTATCATGTTAATATTACTAGAAATGTTACTTTTCCGTGTGGCTATCATGTTAATATTACTAGAAATGTTACTTTTACGTGTGGCTATCGTGTTAACATTAATAGAAATGTTACTTTTCCGTATCCCCAGAGGACGGACCAAAACCACTCGTGTATCACAAAGATCTTTCTCAATCTTTCTGAACAGATTTTCGTTTTCCTTTAACTCTTTTAACACTTGACCCTCCGTACATCACTACACATTTCCAAACACACTCGCCAATTAGCCAAGCAGGTGAACATTTAATTAAGGGCAAAAAGGGGGGGGGGACTAATTGAATACCTCCACCTTCCCTGTGTGGATCCAATCAAAGGTGGGTTAGTTTATTAATGGGTAGAGAGTAGTTTGTGCAAACAAGAAACCGGCCGTAAATTAAATAAACATCGCAGGACGTGTTGGCAGAAATTTGCTTTAATCTTCAAAACAAACGTACTAAAAAAGTATGGCTGATACAGGGGCGTGCCTAGGATTAGTGCTGCCCGGGGAGGGCCAAGATTTTCGCTCTCTCTCCTCCACGAAAAATAAGAAGCTGGAGTTGGCCGAAAATGCCGTCCCCACACATGAAGAAAAAAAAAGGGTTGCCCGGAGACGACCGCCCCCACAGCATTACCCTTACTACGCCCCTGTGATGATAATAATAATAATTTTAAAAACGTTGTTTAGGCTTATGGCAGAGATTTGGAAGTTAGGTTTATGGTACAGGTGTGGAAGTTAGGTTTAGGTTACAGATGTGGAAGTTAGGCTTAGAGTAGAGAGGTGTGGAAGTTAGTCTAAGGGTAGAGATGTGGAAGTTAGTCTTAAGGGTAGAGACGTGGAAGTTAGGCTTAGAGTAGAAGAGGTGTGGAAGTTAGTCTTAAGGGTAGAGATGTGGAAGTTAGGCCTAGAGTAGAAGAGGTGTGGAAGTTAGGCTTAGGGTAGAGATGTGGAAGTTGGGCTTAGGGTAGAGATGTGTAAGCTAGGCTTAGGGTAGAGATGTGGAAGAACCCATGCTTACAACCAGTAAGTTGAGTGCGTGTTCTTTACAATATACCACATATCGCTAACACCAAAATCAGCTCACATATAAATATGTAACATTATTCAGTTCACGACTACCAACTTGAGATTTGCTCAATACTTGTGGATTCGTCCTGCGAAATCCCACAGCATCGTCACCTTGTGACGGACGGATGCCAGCATTCAGTTCACGTGAGATCCGTTTAGAGATTAACCAATGGACTCTCAAAGTGGCTTCATTCACGGAAGTGTACAGATAAGGTTTTATTTCAGTTCACGTGCGCGTGCAAAGGCAGTTGAAAACTGAAGACAAAGAAAACCCACGCTTGGCAAGATAGTGGTTTTCAAAAGTTAGGACACTATTGAAAGCCAAACCAAGCAAGAACACCGAAAATGCAAAGAAAATCCCCCCACTCTGATCTAATCAAGACTAGCGTGAAGTCCGTCCTGCTTACACTTCCAACTCCTCACAGCATGCTCACATCAACCACATCCCTGTAGGTACTGGACTGTGTCATACCAACGTACGTTCACATCGACCACATTCGTATATGTACCGGCCTGTGTCACACCCAACATCAACCACATCTCTGGATGTACCGGACTGTGACACACCTAACAGCAACCACATCCCACGCCTACATGTACCGGACTGTGTCCCGCCAACCTATGGTCACAACAACCACGTTCCAGTATATACCCGGCATGTCACACCCAACATCAACCACATCTCTGTATGTACCGGACAGTGTCATACCTAACATCAACCACATCCTTGTATGTACCGGACACTGTCACACCTAACATCAACCACACCCCTGTATGTACCGGACACTGTCACACCTAACATCAACCCCACCCCTGTATGTACCGGACACTGTCACACCTAACATCAACCCCACCCCTGTATGTACCGGCCTGTGTCACACCAACGCATGCTCCACCCCTGTATGTACCGGACACTGTCACACCTAACATCAACCCCACCCCTGTCCTGTATGTACCGCCTGTGTCACACCAACGCATGCTCCACCCCTGTATGTACCGGACTGTGTCACACCTAACATCAACCACACCCCTGTATGTACCGGACTGTGTCACACCAACGCATGCTCCACCCCTGTATGTACCGGACACTGTCACATCAACCACATCCTTGTATGTACCGGACTGTGTCACACCAACGCATGCTCCACCCCTGTATGTACCGGACACTGTCACATCAACCACATCCTTGTATGTACCGGACTGTGTCACACCAACGCATGCTCCACCCCTGTATGTACCGGACTGTGTCACACCAACGCATGCTCCACCCAATGTTCCATACAACAAATTAGACGGTGCGACTAAATGACAAGCGCCAGGAGAGGATAATAAGGGCAGACTTATGTGACACGGACATAACATTCAAGGGCGGTTATTTTCGCCTGCCGACTCGCTGTGCTGTCATGCACTGGGCTAAGACAAAAAACGCCGCCCCCACCCCCCCACTCTGCTGCCGGATAAAACTGGTGACATTTTCATTACGCCAATGTGCCTTGTGTGGCATAAAAGAAGAAATTATTCACCCCCCCCCCTTTCCCCCCCAAACAATTTAGGTGACAGATGAGTTTATGACAACTTAGCGGTTGGTGAATACAATAAGTATCACATGATAGTGAAGGTAACAACACAGACAGCATAGAAGAGAGCTCCAAACATGATAGTGAAGGTAACAACACAGACAGCATAGAAGAGAGCTCCAAAGTTCATAACGACAGGTCAAGTTGACCCCCATGATGTAATAAACAGCACAATAAAAATCTTATAAATGTGCTTCGGTTTTATAGGTGCCACTGATTTAAGGGTGGGGGGGGGGGAAATGGGTTTGATGAAATTAAGGTAAGTGGGATATGTCAGGTTAGTGGGATATGGCAGGTAAGTGGGATATGGCAGGTTAGTGGGATATGTCAGGTTAGTGGGATATGACAGGTTAGTGGATATGGCAGGTTAGTGGGATATAGCAGGTTAGTGGGATATTGCAGGTTGGTGGGATAAGGGAGTTTAGTGGGATATGGCGTCGAGAGCACACCCCAGAACAAATACAAGTGACACTTTATAGTGTGACGTTTTCGGGGGCTCAAATTAGCATGATTGCCGCTACGTCAAATGATGCAGCCACACAATTTGTGGACGAGCAAGGAGACCTCACACGTGGGCCGATACAGAGTGCGTTTTCCAGGTCCGATACAGAGTGTGACTTACTAAGTGTTCGATACGGCGCACAGTGTGCTTTATACTACATCTTCAGCTTTGCAATTACATTTTCTTTACTGCACAGATTCTAAGTTATGATGTGAAAATGGTAGCCAAAAAAACACAGATCACACACACCCACACAAAGCAGATGCTACTTAAGCTACGGTCTAGGTGACATGACCGCCCGCATAATGTTAGTCTTCTTAATCGGGACCACTCTTCCTTAGGGGTGCAGAAATGTTCTAAACAAGAATGGTCGGCCTTTAATAGAAATATGTTATTGACACTAGAATGTCGTCATGCCAGCAATTCTTTTCTTTACAACCGCGGTTCTCAACCATCCCTACGCCGTGACCTTTTAATGCAGGTCCTCATGCCGTGGCGCGCGTCAACAATAAAATTATTGTCGCTGCTACTTCATAGATGTGTTTTTCCGATAGTCTTTGGCGACCCCTGTGTAAGGGTCGTTCGAACCCCCCCCAAGGGATCGCGACCCACTGGTTGAGAGCCGCTGCTTTAGAGATTATTGCTTTGGAACGATAACGAATAAAACGATATTAAGAAAACTCCATACGGATAAAATAAAAACTAAAACATTTAGTCGTAATTCTTTTAAAGGCAAAACACAAGTAATTTAAATTTAAAATTTTTCTTTTTCAAATGCTCGGCACCGAGTCACTATCAATGTGGCTGTGAAAATGCGATGATTCTAAATATATATTAGCTAAAACCCCGAGAACATCAGACCTAGCACGTCTGGGCGGTGCAGCTTATAACCACAGGGTAAGAAGCCCCGGGTCTCTCCTGGGACATAACTCAAGCGTGAATGCAATCAATACAACCAGTTTTCATTCATTCGCACAAAAGCCAGAAGAGATGTAGATCACGCCCCACAGCAGGGATGCCATTCCCCCCGAGGAGACGACGCACAGCGGTAAATTTTCCGTCCCTCTTGGGGAAAACGTACGTTGATAGAAGATATCCAGCTCTGTGGCTTTCTCGCTGCATCCACCCTTTTTATGTCCCCACGACAGCAGACGGTGTTTAAGTTCAAGAGATTAAAACGTTTACAAATAAATCTGTTAACGCCTGGAAGGCCGCTTCGCAAAATTTCGCAAAATATATACGGCTACTAACTAACGCACAGATTCCGGCGAGGGTCTGAGGTAACGCTCTTATGACCCCGGATAGTACATTGGCTGCCAGCTCCATCTGCTGAGATGGGCAGTATAACATTCTCAAATGCGTCGAACGTTTTCAAATTTAGCAAACCGAATGATCCGGACCGGATGGCACAAGGAGAAAATATACCTCCATTCAAATATAAAAGAAACAATGCTATTGGATTATTAATAGCCTCTATGTATATAAAAGAAATGCGAAACCTATACATCTATTGCCAAAGCACAAAGGGACACAGTGATTATAAACATTGAGTGTGGAGGGAAAAAGAAAAAAAAAAGCTTAAATATCAGCCATTGGATAGACAGTCATTACGATTTTCAGGCATAGGCGGCTGTGTACTAAACTCTCTAGTTGAAATGTACAGTTTCACCAGAATAGACAGTCATTATGATTTTCCGGTATAGGCGGCTGTGTACTAAACTCTCTAGTTGAAATGTACAGTTTCACCAGAATAGACAGTCATTACGATTTTCAGGTATAGGCGGCTGTGTACTAAACTCTCTAGTTGAAATGTACAGTTACATCAGAGATCAGGTTATGTTTTTAAACAAACATACGTATAAGATGTGGTTTTTGGTGTTGAGGTAGATACCCGGGTGGTGGGCTGGGAACAGATAGATAGTCCAACTCAGACAAAACCAATTAGTCACGTGATGTTATTGGGAGATGACTGGGGGGATTCAAGATTCTGCTGAGAACTGCCTTGGTGTAGCGTCATAATTGTCTCAATAAACGAACACAGAGGCCCTATTTCAGACTTTGACACCATTTTTTTTTTTGCATCTGGCCTTACTCTGGGCTATTGTATTATTAATAGCCTCTATGTATATGTCACGCTACACTGGGCTATTGTATTATTAATAGCCTCTATGTATATGTCACGCTACACTGGGCTATTGGATTATTAATAGCCTCTATGTATATGTCACGCTACACTGGGCAACTGGATTATTAATAGCCTATATGTATATGTCACGTTACACTGGGCTATTGGATTATTAATAGCGTCTATGTATATGTCACGCTACACTGGGCTATTGGATTATTAATAGCCTCTATGTATATGTCACGCTACACTGGGCAATTGGATTATTAATAGCCTCTATGTATATCTCACGCTTCTCTGGGCCACGGTATTACTTGTTACTCTGTATCTGGCACTACTCTGAGCTATGGTATTACTTAACAGTGAACTGACCAGACACATGTCTATACCATAGATTCATTCAGACCAATCTAAAATACGGTTCCACAAGATGGAAAGTGTGCGTCAAAATCAAGGCAAGTCTCAGGGGTGGGAAGAGTGGGGGGGGGGGGGGGGGAATGATGTTGGACTGTCGGATGTGTCGCGCGCACACTCCCTTTGGCCAAATAATCGATACTGGAAAAGTTCACGGAAGAATAGTTCAATATCAAAGACAGACACAAGGCGAGATGTCATCCCTGATATGTCATCCCGGTGAGTCTTATAAGATAGTCCCTAAAACAGTTCAATGTCAAAGACAGACACAAGGCGAGATGTCATCCCTGATATGTCATCCCGATGAGTCTCAAATGATAGTCCTAAATCGTTTCTTGAGAAAGGGACGGAATTATTATTTTAAATAGCATATTAAGTTTATGAGTTCCCTTAGACACCATACACACACTTGGTCCCAAACTATTGAGTGACGGCCTAGCTAAACTCACGCTGCGACCTCCATCCCTTTAACTTCAGGAAAAGGTCGGGGGAAATTTGCCGGAGTACGCGAGCCTGTCAGATTGATGCATGCTCGAGGCTGGGAGACAGAAAGCAGACATTCCATACTTTGGCATTCTTATACAATGAGGTCGACGTGCTGGATATAGGCAGACATTTATTTCTGAGCTTAAGATGATCTTCCCAGGGAATAACAGAAAGAAATATCCTCGCTCAGGGAATGACAGAAAGAAACATCCTCGCTCAGGGAATAACAGAAAGAAATAGCTTCGCTAAGGGAATAACAGTAAGAAATAATAATAATATAAAGTTCATTTGAAAAATCACGCTTCATCCCCAAAGGCTCGAAACAAAGCTGGGAGATAATAACTAGCTGGAAAAGATGGTAGACAACGTCACCGCAATGTCAAACAGAGTGTTAATACAGGAAATTATATAATCGGTTGCGAGAAAGACATTACAATGGGATCGGTGGATAAAACATAAAATAAACAAATTAATTGAAACAATCAAGCGATACTATCAAGACGGATGGGGTGGAGCTTTCTCGTCAAAATTAGCTAGAGTCGCGAATTTAGAGGCCTTTACAGTTTCTGAACTCGGTACATAAACAAAACTAAATTTTAAAAGTCCCCACAAAGTCCCCTGGCTACCAACCTGCTACAGCCTATGAGAATATCTCGTGTGCTACCCAATGGAAACATCAGTAGTTATTCTAACCGCTGGCGGGCTTTATGTGGCTATCCGGAAACAACAAAATTAGAAAAAGGTCAAAACTGCGTGGAAAGTCACTGCATGGAAATCACGTTACAGTAAGACATTAGTTGCTGTGCGGGGTGGCGAAGCGGGGAAACCGGGGGGAGGGGGAATTTCGTCGGTGGAGTAAGGCCTAGAATTTGGACACCTTTCCAAACTAATGACGTGTGGAGATCCAAGTAACTTTGGGCTCTTTAAAAAAAATGACGCTATGGAGAAGAAATTATGGGTAACACCGGCATGTATGCTATATTAACCAACAGGAGCTTTGGGTATCACTGGCATGTGTGCCATATTAACCAACAGGAGATTTGGGTATCACTGGTATGCATGCTATGTAAACCAGTAGGAGATTAATTGCAAGAAACTTAACACGCCTCTAAGTTTATGATTCAAGTTTCATACCCCGAAGCCGGTCGGCGGAGCAACTGGTCAGATGGCCTAAATCAGAGGCGGATGCGTGCCTTCGCAACCTCGCTAACAGTATGGATACAAAACAGCTGTATTGATTAAGTTCTGAGACGAGTTTTTTTCTCTTACCCTCCCCTTCACTGTTTTTATTAAGCAGCGTACTCCCCACCTCATGCAGTAACATAGCTCCAGGTGACGGTTTATAGCTTGCCTAATTTGTTTTTACGAAATTTGACTGATGATGAGGTACAAGAGATTTGGGGGGGGGGGGGGGGCGCGTTATATAATCTATCACCTTTCTTTCTTTTTTTTTTGTAAACCATTCGGTAGCCCCACAAGTATTTTGACAGAGTGGCGGAACTAACCCACTATGTAAAATGACAAGTTGAAGTGTCTGAGATGACTGAAGAGGCTTTTAGTGTGACACCGACGGCAGGGCGAGCACGGTTCATTAACTGCTGGCTAAATAACGCGAGCCCGATGAGTGGTTTGGGGGGGGGGGGGGTGTTAGAGGACGGACACTGTGATGCGACACTCTGGATTACGTATTCGGTCTTTTCAAATAACACGAGCCTTGTATGTGGCAGGACGCACTGGTATGCGCCCATACATACTCGAAGCTCTACAATCTGGTTACTCCATATAAACAGCTAAAAAGTATGATTCCCGGGAGACCCCACAGGCTGAGAACCGCTGCTATAGATTATAATTAAGGTTTAATGCTAAAATAAAAGAAACCATTTACGGGCGAGAGTAGAAAAGGAGCCTACTACTTCTATATTTTGAGGACCCACGATCAATGAATTGAACATTCTGGCGCCTATGTTTCAGAGGGGTTCGCGATGCTACTGTGCGTGGTACTGAGCCACTCTGCGACTTAGCTACAGACATTGCAAAAATACCCGAAAAGAGTTTGAGTTTGATGGACATTTGGGTGTCCTCTTATTAATCGCAAATGTAAACCAATTCATGACTCATGTGCTCGGCGGAGTCAAAGAACCGAACAGAAGATTACAAAGGACGTTACAAAATACACTAGATGACAGTTGTTAATCGGCATTTCTCTTTCTTGTACCTGAGTACACGCAGATAATACTTGGAACAATGCCTCCATACCTGAAACATGAAACTTCACCTTAAAAAAAAACACGCTTGACATTTTTAAGCGTCAAGAGGTGATGAAACAGACATGTTTAAAGTCTAAAGCACTCGGGGTTATAATCCTAGGGTACTGTGGACGAACTATTTGAGAATACTGGTGTGTTACGCTGCACACTCTTCAAACTAAAGGTTTAAGTGTAAGCTACAACCTGAAATTTTACACCTGGTTTCATGTTTCATGCGCCTGCTTATCTGAGCGGTACCGAAGGGTTCACGTCAGAAATTGCCAACGGTCTAACTCCTTGCGATGTGGCTTGTCTGTTAGCGTGTGCACTTACAGTCGGTTAAATAACAAGGGTGAAACCAAACGTTTACTTGTATTTGTTAATCAATTCAATGATATCCCACCAACCTTCGACAAAATAAATAATATTTAAAAATCAAATCCATTCTGCATTGTGCCAACAGACAAGACTAATCGATAGATTGGATTCTCTGTTGTATAATAAGTATCCCCAACACACGTACAGTGCCCCGACCACACACAGTACCCCGACTCCACACGTACAGTAAGGGCCCTGACTACACACGTACAGTGCCCGTACTACACACGTACAGTGCCCCGACTCCACACTTACAGTGCCCCGACCACACACAGTACCCCGATTACACACGTACAGTAAGGGCCCTGACTACACACGTACAGTGCCCGTACTACACACGTACAGTGCCCCGACTCCACACTTACAGTGCCCCGACTCCACACGTACAGTAAGGGCCCTGACTACACACGTACAGTGCCCGTACTACACACTTACAGTGCCCCGACTCCACACGTACAGTAAGGGCCCTGACTACACACGTACAGTGCCCGTACTACACACGTACAGTGCCCCGACTCCACACTTACAGTGCCCCGACTCCACACGTACAGTAAGGGCCCTGACTACACACGTACAGTGCCCGTACTACACACTTACAGTGCCCCGACTCCACACGTACAGTAAGGGCCCTGACTACACACGTACAGTGCCCGTACTACACACGTACAGTGCCCCGACTCCACACTTACAGTGCCCCGACTCCACACGTACAGTAAGGGCCCTGACTACACACGTACAGTGCCCGTACTACACACTTACAGTGCCCCGACTCCACACGTACAGTAAGGGCCCTGACTACACACGTACAGTGCCCGTACTACACACGTACAGTGCCCCGACTCCACACTTACAGTGCCCCGACCACACACAGTACCCCGATTACACACGTACAGTAAGGGCCCTGACTACACACGTACAGTGCCCGTACTACACACGTACAGTGCCCCGACTCCACACGTACAGTAAGGGCCCTGACTACACACGTACAGTGCCCGTACTACACACTTACAGTGCCCCGACTCCACACGTACAGTAAGGGCCCTGACTACACACGTACAGTGCCCGTACTACACAGGTACAGTGCCCCGACTCCACACTTACAGTGCCCCGACTTCTTCCACACTTAGTGCCCCGACTCCACACGTACAGTAAGTGCCCTGACTACACACGTACAGTGCCCCGACTCCACACTTACAGTGCCCCGACTCCACACTTACAGTGCCCCGACTCCACACTTACAGTGCCCCGACTCCACACGTACAGTAAGTGCCCTGACTACACACGTACAGTGCCCCGGCATCTAGGTATACTTGAATATACGAACGAGTGGCCCAGTCATAAGCATTAAGTAATAGCACCCGGCGACTTTATATAGATTCATTCGAGTGCAAACAAAATCAATAAATACTTTCATAACAAATAGACGATGTAAAAAGCGAAACAAGGTTTAAAAGAAAACTATTCCCCATTATTAACACGTGCACATTTCCTGTGCAGCACCTCGAATAGAACCGCACCTCTGTAATCGATAAAATCAGTAGCGACAAGACCAAACGCAAAGGTAACAGAAATCAATAGTGAACCGCCGCCACGTGTTCTCCAAAACATCGTTGAGAGTGTTTCCATTGAAAACAATTCACCAGACTTAGGCCATTCAATCACCTAAACATCGCTGAGAGTGTTTCCATTGAAAACAATTCACCAGACTTAGGCCATTCAATCACCTAAACATCGCTGAGAGTGTTTTCATTGAAAACAATTCACCAGACTTAGGCCATTCAATCACCTAAACATTGCTGAGAGTGTTTCCATTGAAAACAATTCACCAGACTTAGGCCATTCAATCACCTAAACATCGCTGAGAGTGTTTCCATTGAAAACAATTCACCAGACTTAGGCCATTCAATCACCTAAACATCGCTGAGAGTGTTTTCATTGAAAACAATTCACCAGACTAAGGCCATTCAATCACCTAAACATCGCTGAGAGTGTTTACATTGAAAACAATTCACCAGACTTAGGCCATTCAATCACCTAAACATCGCTGAGAGTGTTTTCATTGAAAACAATTCACCAGACTTAGGCCATTCAATCACCTAAACATCGCTGAGAGTGTTTCCATTGAAAACAATTCACCAGACTTAGGCCATTCAATCACCTAAACATCGCTGAGAGTGTTTTCATTGAAAACAATTCACCAGACTTAGGCCATTCAATCACCTAAACATCGCTGAGAGTGTTTCCATTGAAAACAATTCACCAGACTAAGGCCATTCAATCACCTAAACATCGTTGAGAGTGTTTTCATTGAAAACAATTCACCAGACTTAGGCCATTCAATCACCTAAACATCGCTGAGAGTGTTTCCATTGAAAACAATTCACCAGACTTAGGCCATTCAATCACCTAAACATCGCTGAGAGTGTTTTCATTGAAAACAATTCACCAGACTTAGGCCATTCAATCACCTAAACATCGCTGAGAGTGTTTCCATTGAAAACAATTCACCAGACTAAGGCCATTCAATCACCTAAACATCGTTGAGAGTGTTTCCATTGAAAACAATTCACCAGACTTAGGCCATTCAATCACCTAAACATCGCTGAGAGTGTTTTCATTGAAAACAATTCACCAGACTTAGGCCATTCAATCACCTAAACATCGCTGAGAGTGTTTCCATTGAAAACAATTCACCAGACTAAGGCCATTCAATCACCTAAACATCGTTGAGAGTGTTTTCATTGAAAACAATTCACCAGACTTAGGCCATTCAATCACCTAAACATCGCTGAGAGTGTTTACATTGAAAACAATTCACCAGACTTAGGCCATTCAATCACCTAAACATCGTTGAGAGTGTTTACATTGAAAACAATTCACCAGACTTAGGCCATTCAATCACCTAAACATCGCTGAGAGTGTTTCCATTGAAAACAATTCACCAGACTTAGGCCATTCAATCACCTAAACATCGCTGAGAGTGTTTACATTGAAAACAATTCACCAGACTTAGGCCATTCAATCACCTAAACATCGTTGAGAGTGTTTTCATTGAAAACAATTCACCAGACTTAGGCCATTCAATCACCTAAACATCGCTGAGAGTGTTTACATTGAAAACAATTCACCAGACTTAGGCCATTCAATTACCAATGGGGCATTTATAGAAAATCGTATTCTTTTAAAGTACATACACTGATACAGATATTCAAGCAATTAGCCTCCTTAGACCCCCACCCCTACCTTACCCCCCCCCTCCTTTCTTTCATGGGCGTCCTGATCTTTTCTACACACCCACACAAATTCCCAACACCTTTCTCAACCTTTTTAAACCTAAGCGACATGGCTTCCGCAACAACTATCCCGATCTTAAACTACAAATATATATATTGATTTGCCGTGGGTGATGAAGAGATGTTTATGAGGGGCCAATTTTGTTTCCTCGGTGATGCACTGATCGTCATCTAACGAGTTACGGCGCATATCTCAAACGGACAACCCAACCGGCAGCACATTTAAAGAACCACGAATCTATCACAACACGTTTCATGCGGCAAACCTTCAATGATTCACCTTCACAGTATACAAATACTGGGGGGGGGGGGGGGGGGGAGGAAAGGGGCGGCGGGGGCGCGCTTTCTATCAAAGTCACTGGCAATTAACCTACAATTACTTCAATGAAATTGTAATGGCTATCTCCGTCTTAATGGACCATTTCCTCGCTGATAATGAGCCATGCAACCATGCAGTATAAATAAGAAAAAGTTTCCCCACGGAGAAAAGCTGTCCGAATCTCACACACGACAGACACAAACACTAGAAATCTCATCAGGGAAATACTGCTAAAATCTAATAACCGGAGTGAGAGAAAACTACGGGCATCCCGGGTAAAAAGATTTCTCCCTTATTTAATGTGAAGCCCAACCTGTCCTTGTTGGGAATGAACCAATGTCACTCAGAGACCCCGAGATAAGCCTTGATACGGGACGGTGGCACTACTGAGTGAGTGTGGACAGCAACACCAGGGGCAACCGCCAGTAATGATGGAGTCATTACCTGAGGCAACTAGGATTTTGCGGGAATGGAAAAAATGAGGGGTAGGGAGGAAGGAGGTAGAAATACATACAATTTAAAAAGGTCACGGCTTGAAATCTCCACATTACACTGCTCTGGGCCCGAGTAACACATTGCCGCACCAGACATTGGTTGCATATTGCCGCACCAGAAATTTGTTGCACATTGCCGCACAAGACATTTGTTGCACATTGCCGCACGAGATATTTGTTGCACGTTGCCGCACCAGACATTGGTTGCACATTGCCGCACCAGATATATGTTGCACATTGCCGCACCAGACATTGGTTACACATTGCCGCACCAGATATATGTTGCACATTGCCTCACCAGACATTGGTTACACATTGCCGCACCAGACATTGGTTGCACATTGCCGCACCAGACATTGGTTGCACATTGCCGCACCAGACATTGGTTGCACATTGCCGCACCAGACATTATGTTTGAACTGTAGACGCTGAACTAAAAAAAAAACTAAGCCAGGATTACGGGGTCACACACATTTGGGTTGCACGTCATCTTGACATACCAACTGTGGATACGGGGAACTGTTCATGATCCATTAATGTCGGGTTTCATTTCGTCCAACTGACACGAAAATTGGGGGGGGGGGGGGGGGAGAGGGGCGGTGCCTGACGACCTTACACATACATAGTACAGCGACACTCGGCAGTGCTACAATACATAGTACAACGACACTCGGCAGTGCTACAATACATAGTACAACGACACTCGGCAGTGCTAAAATAAGTAAATATAATATACCCCGCAGACAACTCCAACGGACGTGTGAGAGCTCCCGAACTGTAGGTGGGATTCTTAAAGAAATGAAGGAATTAAACAATGCGTTGGGACATAGGCTACATGTTGCAAAAAGAGAACTATGCCCGTTGGGACAGAGGCTACATGTTTCAAAAAGAGAACTATGCCCGTTGGGACAGAGGCTACATGTTGTATAAAGAGATCGCATAATTTGGGACATAGGCTATTACATATTGCAAAAAGAGAACTATGCCCATTGGGACAGAGGCTACACATAGGCTACTCGTTGCAAAAAGAGATCTCATCATTTGGGACATAGGCATAGGCTATTACATGTTGCAAAAAGAGAACTCTGCCCATTGGGACAGAGGCTACATGTTGCATAAAGAGATCGCATCATTTGGGACATAGGCTATTACATGTTGCAAAAAGAGAACTATACCCATTGGGACAGAGGATACACATAGGCTACTCGTTGCAAAAAGAGATCTCATCATTTGGGACATAGGCTATTACATGTTGCAAAAAGAGAACTCTGCCCGTTGGGACATAGGCTATTACATGTTGCAAAAAGAGAACTCTACCCGTTGGGACAGAGGTTATATGTTGCAAAAAGAGAGCTCAGACTTTGAACCATAACCAGAAGCTACTTTATAGATGGGGGAGTGATTACCTAATACAGGAAAGTTGCTATATAAAACATTTTTAGTAAACTGGCAAATATTTTAATTCATGTCTTAAACAAAGTCAGACTGCACTAGTAACGCGCTATGAAACACTGACACCCCCACCCCGCATTCAAATAAGAAGCTTGGTCACACTTGCTTGCCCTATTGTGTCTTTGTGGGAGGGGGGCTGCATTTAAAACATTCATGGACCACTGAGCAAGACATGCCTGACTGAATAGCTGTGCATATGGCGCCCTAAGATGTATATTGGCATCTGTTTACCATGGGATACCAAAGAATGCCTTTAGCTGTATTAAAATGTGTGAGAAATAAAAACCCATGACTTTTATTTCCTTGAAGTTACTAAGAGTTTGTATAGTTTCTTGAAACTATATCACATGAAGTTAATTAGAGTTAATCTAGTTTCTTGAAACTATATCAAATGCTCTATTTTAAAAAAAAAAAACAATTTAAAAAACTGAAGGCACTAAAATGAAAAGGTTTTTATCACAGCTATTTTAAATGGCACACCCGAACACCAAACAATTAATAATAAGTTACCCTGGAAAAAAAGTTGACTTTTGTGTTTGTTGGCACACTCAGTGCTAGACCAGTAATTAAGTACTCGGGTCAGTGATCCCCCTGAGTTTGGTGGACCAGTAGATAAGTTTCCCCATTACAACTGGCACTGGTGCCAGATTTATCAATTATTTTTCTGTTTATTTGATCTTAAGTGACAAGCCAATGTGTCAGTGACGAGCCGACGTGTCAGTGACGAGCCAATGTGTCAGTGACTAGCCGGTGTGTCAGTGATGAGCCAATGTGTCAGTGACGAGCCAATGTGTCAGTGACAAGCCAATGTGTCAGTGACGAGCGACTGTGTCAGTGACGAGCCTATGTGTCAGTGACGAGCCTATGTGGTAATGCATTCACCCCACCATTTAATGATAGAAGCAATAAGATATTTGTTTTAATTGTTTCAAAACTTTTTTTTAAAAAAAGTTACGTTACATGTTTTGACATTATTTATAACAAAGTCTAAATGGGGAATATAAACCTTATGTTTTATAAATAATTTAACAACCCTTGAATCCATTATTTTTCATATAAATCCTTTATAAAAATAAATCCTTTATAAAATGTAATGCAGAGCAATTGAGGAGAAAAAAAAAGGGGGGGGGGGGGGTGTTTAAAAATTTGACAAAACATGCACAAAAGTACCAGACTATAAGAATCCAAACTAATCATTCCCTGACTCGCAGACCAGCAACGTAAGGCTAACATCCCAGTGAAGGTCTGATGGCCGCCAGTGAAGGACTACTGGCCACCACCTGGCCAGTTAAGGTCTGCTGGCCACCACCTGGCCAGTGAAGGAATGATGGCCACCACCGGACAAGTGAAGGACTGCTGGCCACCACCGGGCCAGTGAAGGACTATTGGCCACCACCGGGCCAGTGAAGGACTATTGGCCACCACCGGGCAAGTGAAGGTCTGCTGGCCACCACCGGCCAGTGAAGGACTGCTCGCCACCACCGGGCCAGTGAAGGTCTGCTGGCCACCACCGGACCAGTGAAGGACTACTGGCCACCGCCGGTCTAGGTCACAAGATTGATTTAGATGCTCAATGGTGTGATAGTCATATTTGTTTCTAATGATAACGGCCTGCAGTGACTATAGACAATGCTCATTGAACAGTCACTCTCGTGGAATTTGAAATGCCGACACGTGCAAATCAATTAACAGCAGACATGTTTATTTCATTTACACTGTATGCTTCTTAAGATACAAACACACAAACATGTACAGCAAATATTTGCTTTACACTGTATGAGACATGGCACTGCTTCTCACAAAGGAGACACCCAACAAAATCACAATGGTTTAGTCAGACATTTTAACTTCACCTAGGAAATAATCATGATGAGACATGGCACTGCTTCTCACAAAGGAGACACCCAACAAAATCACAATGGTTTAGCCTGAGCCAGTATATATGAGCATACCTTAGTCAGGCTTAGTCTTACGTGTATTTCTTGCTTAAACAGAGAATTCAGCAGGACCCAGAATACGACACAAATTTGTAACACACTTTGTGTACAAGGCGAACAAGTATGCCAAAGAAGAAACACCACAAATGAGATGAATGTGTACTTTTATAATCACAGATGCTGTTTGTTCCCCTGACCATCGTTACAGCAAATATAAGTTGTGAATGAGCCAGTTATTTAACAACTAGCATAGTGCTATACAGTTCACTTATGGACCGATGAGACTTGACCCCTACGACTAATGGAACCTGCATGTATTAGCACTGATACAGGTAAATGCAACGAAATTGTGACCACTAGATCACTGGGTGTCGATTTTATACTGAAATTGTTTAGTTTATTTAATCAAGAGATGTCATACTGTCACTAAAAGATGTCACACTGTCACTAAGACATGCCATACTGTCACAAAGTCCACTGAACAATTCTGTGACAACTTTTCTGGTATCTTCGCTCTCTTTGTTTTAATGGGAAAAAATGTAGAGACAAGCAATACTACAAAAGTCTGGATTGGCTAAGTACAGATGTTCTATATAAAACAATGTATGGCAATATTTTGACAATTTGAATATCCATGGTAACTCCTCATGTATGAATTTATAACATACTGCACTTGCTGCAGTGTATTGGTGACCAGAAATATGTGCACATGACAAACGCACACAAGATAAACGCGCACAGAAAATTCCGCAAAGACACAGCTGCGAACAGGAAAACTGTGCACACTGACAGTTGCGCACACAAAAAAACAGCGCACACCGACAAATGCGGACACCGAAAATTCCGCACACGGACAGTTGCGAACGTTGACAATAGCAAACACATACAAATGCGCTAATTTCTATGACTTTAGTTAGTACTAGGAGTAGGGGCTAATGTTGAGAGATATCACCATGACTTCGTTAAGGATACATTTAGGGTTCAGGTTAGGTTTAGGGATAGATTTAGTGTTCAGGTTAAGTTTAGGGATACATTTAGGACATTTTTACATTATTTTTAAACATTTTATTCTTAATTTTACAGTTCACTGCAATCAAGTTGGTAGACATGGTAAAAAACGCGGCGATATCTCTCAACATTTACCGATTATTTTAAATTATAATTTTAATACTTTATTACGATGATATAGTCTATAATAGTTGTACTATATAGGCCTACACACTAAGTGTTAATGGAATGGAGAATATAAATTCAAACGTTCATTGCCTACGTTCATTGCCTACAGACGTCATTTTGCTTATTGTGACTATAATTTAATATTTTAATTTAAAAGTAATATTTTCCATACCGTTATCAGACTCTTAACTCGCCTTATACTTATATAAATACCCGGTATTTAAATATCTTTTACAGGAGAATTAGCCTACTGTCAATAAAATATTTATACAAATAATTCTTCTTTGCCACATAGAAATTTAACTTTTGCTGCAATAAATCTATTGTTACCTATATAATTTCTAATATTATTATCATTATATTTGTGTATAGTTTTAATTTTATAAATCATAAATGAGATGACCCAATTATTTTTTAATAATTCGTCTTTAAAAGGATTCTTTAATAATTATTTCTAATCCCAGCCACTTATTATCCTTATAATTGCCGACTTGTCTTTTAAGCTGACAACCAACAACAACCTTTTCAACTCTTTAATGAAATTTTATTTACACTGTACGATTCCAATTGTGCGCAAATGTATGTGTTCGCTATTGTCAACGTTCACAACTGTCCGTATGCGGAATTTTCGGTGTCCGCATTTGTCGGTGTGCGCTGTTTTCTGTATGCGCAACTGTCGGTGTGAGCAGTTTTTCTATGCGCAGCTATGTCTTTGCAGAATTTTCTGTGCGCGTTTTTCATGGAACCAGTGTATCAGCCTAAGTTGGGAGATGACAAACATTTCTTTTCTGGATGGGGTAGAGATTTTTAAGGACATTGAAATTTGTGTGGACGTGGAAATTAATTTGTTGAAGGTGGCCTTTGTAAAGTGCCTTAGAGGTAAGCTCCAATGTAAACAAATTTTAACAAACACAAGTAAACCAAATTTGTTAGGTTGGCTTGAGCAGCCAATCAATTATCATGCCTTGTATTTGTAAATTTCCTGCCTTATTTTACAAAGTAAATAGGGATTTTTTTATGTAATGAAACGGGTGAGAAGTAAATGGCACATCTCTCATCTTGACTAACCTGAGCACATAATACAAGGTGTAGTTTTACAGATTATAGGGCACACATCATAATCTCTATTTAAACGCCATGGATAGAATGATAATTTTTTATTATTGGATTGGCCTAAACATATTTTATTTTAAACTACCTATTTACCAAAACCAGATGGAACGTCATCAAAACTATAAAAGATTAACATAACATGCAAGAAGAGTACTTTTTTTAATCTTGCAATTTTTAAACAAATTTTGTTCTTTTTGGACAACAAGATATTAGCCTTAAAAAATAATACTAATGATTAATGATTAATGAAATAAGTTGATTTTTTGGCTAAAACAGACCAAATGCTCCAACTCCATTACATCATTTACGTTTTTATCTAACTTAATATTAATAGCTTTAGGGCGGATTCAGTTTAGGGATAGGTTTAAGGTTCAGGTTAGGCTCAAGGGTTCGCCAAAGAAATCATGCAGGGCACAATGAGAGGAGGGAGAAGAAGAGGAAGACAGAGAAAACGATTGGAAGACAACATCAAAGATAGGACGGGACTAAAACTGTGCGAAGTGCAGAAAACAGAGACAAATGGAGGAGGATAGTTTTCATGTCATCTGTGGCGCCCCAACAGTCCAAGGACTGAGGGACATGATGGTGATGATACTAATAGGGATATGGTTAGAGGGTGACCTTTTTCATGGGCGGTGGCAATTAAGATAGAGTGGATTGTCTGATTTTTTAAATTAAAAAGTTAACTTTGTACTAGTATAAAACAGAAAAATGCACTTTTCCATTCACATCTAGCTAAAATAAGAGATTTCCTGGGTATGTTGATTGAAATAAGCTTTAATTAGATAATAATAAAATTAAAATAGCACAATTTAAATGTGTCTTATGCCACTTATGGACCTACTCTTTAACTTTTGCCTAAAATATTTAACAGAATTGTCATAAAAATAGTAGTATTAGTTACTTTTAGTAGTGTATTATTATTAGTGTTGTAATTATAAGTGTCAGACATGGCCAAAATAAAATAATAAATTAATAGTTAATAGTACCTTAGAATTTTAAGTGCGTTTGCCTTTTCTCAACCAAGTGGTTAACTAAGTCTAAGTCTTTATTTGACAACAACTGGACTAATTACCTACCCACATGACAGTGTAAAACATCTAACTGCCTATCCATGGCAGTGGGTTTTTGATTCTGAGGCATTCTAGGAGTTTCAAGGTACGTCGCTTAGCTCGTCTCGCGGGCTGCTTTCCGCGTTCGCTTGCTTGGCTGCTGATCACTGGTGATGGCGGGGCCTACGAAAAGACCATGTGCCTCTAAAGTGGTGATGAAAATAAAATCATTTGAATTTTGATTGTGAAACTTCAAATACTTAATATATGTAAAATGCAATATTAGATGCTTTAATCTGTGTTATCATAAGTGATTTATACATTATAATAGCAAACGTAAAGGAGATAATTACAGAAAATGATACGCTACAGCAGAACTGCGATCAAAGGGATATGACTGGTTTCCGGTTGATAAGGATACAAGAGTAATCTTTCCTGAAGTAAAAAATAAAACAAGAGAGGGAACTGTAAATAATATTATTTAAACAGTACCATTCAAGTTATCGTTTTCTTTTTCATTACTAAATTTAGTTTCACAAATAACCTTGGATCTCTCTAAATGGATGTGGTGGAGCAGGCCAGAATCCTGCATGGGGTGTAGCAACATAAACATTTTTTCCCACCAACTCACCACCAATATATTTTTTATAACAATTGTATGTTTGTATTTATGTTATATTTGCATGCTTACATTTACACATACAGAAATACTTATTTACAGAAATGCTTATTTACAGAAAATCCCCAAAACAGCTCCTCTGTAACACACTAATCATTTATATGTCAAATATTCCCAAACTTTACTTTTGGCAAACGGTGGCACTAGTGTAGGAAGAGTGGGGCAATCAGGCCCGTGCAGCACTTACTCTTAATACTCTTTACATACATTTCGGCCAAGGGAATGGGGCTTTTTTCATGGAAGGGGGTGGAAAATCTTGACCCACCCCAAACAGCACTAACTGAGGGACAAGTGTCTCAACTTGCCAGATCAGGGTTGTTCAAGTGTCTGGTTCCGGCATAGTCAAAGGTCTAGGTCAGGGTTTGTCAACTGTCTAGGTCAGAGTTTGTCAACTGTCTAGGTCAGGAGTGGGCATTTGTCTAGGTCAGGAGTGGGTAACTTTGTAGGTCAGGAGTGGTCAAACTTTTTGCATAGAGGGCCGCATGGCAGTTTGTATTTTTTTTGGTAACCTGATTGATAATTTTTACATTTCATATAAGATTATAATGATTATAATTGTTAATTTGGACAATTTTCACTGGGATAATTTATTTTCAAAGGCTTTTAAAAATAATAATTCATAATGATGTAATTTTAACTAGTCCATGCCATATTACACATCGTGAAGTGAAGTTTTGCTTTACAGGGTCCTATGCCTAAAGAATATCCACAACTAAATCTTAAGTGCACTTTTGAACTCACTTCATTATGCAAACAAGTTTTCTTTTGAAAGTGAAAGAGATCCACCAAAATATTTGTATAGTTAAAAAGGCAGAAACAACTCATCATACAAGTCTGGATGTTTTAGCTTATTTTACTTTTAACAGATTTCATATATCAAGGATATACAGCGTCATATGATTGTTTACTTTTTAATAGTAATATTATCTGAAATTATCTGAGTAAAATGTACCGGTAGTAAAATGTAAAAAAAGAACAACAACTAAATTTAAAAAAAAATTAAAATAGAATACATGGCTACATTGACCACAATTATTTCACAACAAAGTCTTTTTAATAGAGTATGGTAGCAATAATGTATTGTCATTTTAATAAATTGCTATGTATTCATGCACACAAATTCAAACAAATACCGTAATACACAAAATGCCTGAGCCTTGAAGAACCTCAATAGTTTTTGGAAACGCATTTTACAAGCTTCATTTTTTTGTATACATATTTTACTTTTTAAAAATAGGAAAAAGCCAAGATGCCTGGAAGGAATTAAGGTGAGATTGGGTCTCAGAACTTGAATATAAAATTGTTTGTGCTCTGTGTTTAACAAACTTGAAATTTGAATAGAATGGATTTCTGTGTTCATATTAAAAGAAAGGGTGCTGGGTCACACGAACACAACTTGTAATGTTAAGCTACACACTTGTTTATTCAAAGAGCCTTTTTACGGTTCAGGGACTCCGTTATTCCTAGGAGAATAGCCAATAGTTTTATGAAACAGCTACAGTGGCCAAAGAGCCAATTTAGAGAACCTGAGGCCTCTTTTCGGTAGATAATTTATTTTCTCGAGAATGTGAACAAATGTCAAATCATCGCTATGATAATATTGACACTGATTATTATATCTATTTAAAATAGGATCCAGAACCATCCCCTTTACCTGTGCGTCCCTTTTTCTGTTTGTGCATACAGTTAGGGAGTTTGTTGAATATGTCAATAAAAGTATAAACATTGGGATGTGTTGCAGATGTTTACTTCAGTTTAATACTTGTTTAACAATACAGTTGCTTTCCAATTTAAGATATCTATTCCAATTGAAGGTATCTATTCCAATTTAAGATATCTATTCCAATTGAAGGTATCTATTCCAATTTAAGATATCGATTCCAGTTTAACATATCCATTCTAACATAAGATATCTATTCCAATTTAAGATATATATTCCAATTTAAGATATCTATTCAAATTTAAGATATATATTCCAATTTAAGATATATATTCCAATTTCTGTACACTTTTAAATATGAGTTAGATATTTCTAATGTGAAGTGGTTGAAAGTGGAAAGCGCTGGAGTCCTGCATTTGTTAATGAGCCTTGGTAGTAATTAATGTAATGTACTTAATGTCTCTTGCATGTTCAGCAGTGACCCAGAACACAATGGAACAATGTTTCCTAGTGTACCCCCTAAATACTTTCCTTCCAAAATGTATTATTATTTATTTAAGAAAGAAGAATAAAATAAATTATATCATAATGAATCAAATAAATGTTATTACAGTTCAGCTCCACAGACAGGCCATCAGAAAAAATAATAACTTCAGTTATCTTTTTACAAAAAGCACTTCTAAAGACATTCGAATCAACAACATGTGTTATCACAGAATGCTATCTGCGATAGTTAAAGGGCAAATCCTGCCGAGTGCTGTATCCAGTCCACACAGTCTTATTTAAGAAATACTTAAACTTAGTAAGTCTGAAAATGAAGAAGCCTTTTCCCAACAAGAAAGCTTATTTTGTCTCTGAAATTCGCATCAGCTTTCTCCACCAAACTGAAAAAATTAAAGACACCACAATTTAAACATTTAGTATAAGCATAAATAAATCAGTACTTAAAAAAAAAAAACCCACTTAATATTGATTGTGCTAATTAATTAAAAACACTAAATATTGATTGTGCTAATTAATTAAAAACACTAAATATTGATTGTGCTAATTAATTAAAAACACTAAATATTGATTGTGCTAATTAATTAAAAACACTAAATATTGATTGAGCTAATTAATTAAAAACACTAAATATTGATTGTGCTAATTAATTAAAAACACTAAATATTGATTGTGCTAATTAATTAAAAACACTAAATATTGATTGTGCTAATTAATTAAAAACACTAAATATTGATTGTGCTAATTAATTAAAAACACTAAATATTGATTGTGCTAATTAATTAAAAACACTAAATATTGATTGTGCTAATTAATTAAAAACACTAAATATTGATTGAGCTAATTAATTAAAAACACTAAATATTGATTGTGCTAATTAATTAAAAACACTAAATATTGATTGTGCTAATTAATTAAAAACACTAAATATTGATTGTGCTAATTAATTAAAAACACTAAATATTGATTGTGCTAATTAATTAAAAACACTAAATATTGAGTGTGCTAATTAATTAAAAACACTAAATATTGATTGAGCTAATTCAGTTAAAATATGAATAAATATTCATCAAGCTAATTCAGTTGCAAAACACTAAATATTCATTAAACTTATTGGGTTAAAAAAAACCCACTAAATTCTCATTAAGCTATAACTTAGTTAAAAAACAAAAAAAAATTAGTATGCTAATTTAATTAAAAAACACTCAATATTCATTATGCTAAACTGTAATCAAGTCAACCTTATTTCATCTTAACTCTGTTATCACAGTTAGGTTAGAATCTGTTATTGGAATCCAGATAAAGCTATTGATTAATTCCTTAAATCAAAAAGGAAAGCCATCTGAAAAGTAAGTAGTTGTAACATAACCGAGGGTCGAGCCAAAGGAAAAGAAAACTAGTCATAAAACACATGAACAATGTTTCATAAAACACATGAACAATGTTTCATAAAACACATGAACAATGTTTCATAAAACACATGAACAGTGTTTCATAAAACACATGAACAGTGTTTCATAAAACACATGAACAATGTTTCATAAAACACATGAACAATGTTTCATAAAACACATGAACAATGTTTCATAAAACACATGAACAATGTTTCATAAAACACATGAACAATGTTTCATAAAACACATGAACAGTGTTTCATAAAACACATGAACAGTGTTTCATAAAACACATGAACAGTGTTTCATAAAACACATGAACAGTGTTTCATAAAACACATGAACAATGTTTCATAAAACACATGAACAATGTTTCATAAAACACATGAACAATGTTTCATAAAACACATGAACAGTATGTTGAAAAAAAAGTTTCAGGAGCTTGTATTGAATTGTTGGTCAAATTTACCTGTGAGCCTTATCAGGATCCGTCTTCAGTGTCTGTATCAAGTTCATAATCTTCGGATCCAGAAGAGTAGCCATGACTTTAGGGTCCTCGAGCAAGTCCTTGACCTGTGCATCATCAACAGGTGTAATCTCTTTAATGTCACCTTTGTCTCCAGGCCTGGGGCCCAGATCTAAGACTTCTTTCTCCGTTGACAATACGGATGTATCCGGTTTTGAGATTCCAGATGCTTTCTTTTTCACCTTTTTGGGAGAATTTCTATCCCCCCCTTCTTGGTTTATTTTTTTACCCTCAGCTTTTGTAGAATTTTCACTGTCCTTTTCCAAATCGCCGTCTGTTAGCTCCACAATTTTGGGAATTTTTTTATTTTCCTCAGCCGCCGGATTGTTCTCTGAGATTTCAATGATCTTCGGCTGTGGCTTGACATGTTGAGTTGTTGAGGTGCTCGGCGAGCTTCCAGGAGGTTGTGTAGCTTTCAGATTTTGAGAACCAGCTGAATCAGCTGTTGGGGATCCCAGGGTTGTGAAGTGATCACCTGTTTATTTAAAATAAAAATCATTTTTGATCAATGCAAACGGCATTTATGGTTTAGCTGTAATACCAGCAAGACAAAAATAAAATAAGTTTTTTTTTTTTAAAATTGTTAAATTAAGTTTATGGTTATAAAATTTCACAAGTAGGCTTTCTTATAACATAGTTTCACAAGTAGGCTTTCTAATGTTATAAAGTTTCACAAGTAGGCTTTCTTATAACATAGTTTCAAAAGTAGGCTTTCTAATGTTATAAAGTTTCACAAGTAGGCTTTCTTATGTTATATTATCAACAAGCAGAAGCTGATTCTAAACATGTGCCTTCCTACTAAAACACCCCCCCCCCACACCTTTTTTTCTTCTTCTTCACACCACCCCCCACCATCTTTTCTTTTTTTAATGGGTAAACTGACCAAAAAAAAAAGATAAGACATTTTTTCAAGTGGTCATTGTCTTGATTGCTCGTGGCCTCTCTGTTGTTGAATTTTTTCACCTCATGTTTCATCCTGCCATGTTTTGTGGGGGTCTAAATCTGCCGCAGTGAGTACATATTTATTTGTCAATTGTCAATCATGGACTGGAACAAGCTTCCAAAAGGAACAGTTGAGGCGACAACACTTGACTCATTTGCGTCTATTGCCTCAGGCCTTCCAACCCCTAGTGCATGATACCCTCACACAGTTACTCTTGTAGCCAGTGAAATATCCTCATCAACACCAGGCACAGAGACATTGCAAATCCCATCTACATTCATAGGAGCCATAATGATCAATAAATTGATCGTGGGCCCTTAATGTATAGAAGAAGAAGAAGAAGAAGAAGAAAGAGAATACTTATAAGTTGGTGACCAACCTAGCAGGGCACAAAAATCAAGTAAAAATCTCTCCACTTCTTTGTTGCTTTTGTATTTCTCCATAGCAGCTTGAGGGTTGGTCTGGAATTCTTGCAAGGCTCTCATGAAGTGTGGGTCTGCAAACCTTTTCAAGAGGAACTCATTTTTCTCAACTCTGCCCAGTAAGTCATCGTTTATCCATTCTGTGAAAAAATATTTGTGGCATACATTTAAAACATTGATTCTAAACTTTGATGTTTGAAAAAAAGTTGACATATGAACATAGTGTTTGGAAATAAGCTTTTGAAAAAAACAAAGAAGAAGTTTCAGAAATCTTTGATTGCTTAATAATAAAGGACAGCTGGAAACATTTGAACAATTTAGTGAAATGTAACCCCCCCCCAAAAAAAAAGTGACCTCTAGTGGCAACTAAGTCATCTCCACCTTAGACTGTCCACTCGGATGAATACTAGACACAGTCAAGTCTGAATCTACCTTCAGAGACTAGATAATGATTAAAGCCCATCTTCCAGGCCCTGGAGATGATTTATTCCTTGCTGACAGACTTAACTGATCTGGATTTTGGTGAGGCAAGAATGTTCAGAATGGTCACAATGTTCAGAATGGTCACAATGTTCAGAATGGTCACAATGTTCAGAATGGTCACAATGTTCAGAATGGTCACAATGTTCAGAATGAACACAATGTTCAGAATGGTCACAATGTTCAGAATGGTCATAATGATGAGAATGGTCACAATGTTCAGAATGGTCATAATGATGGCCCAAATGTTGAGACTTGAAGATGTAATGATCTAAGCCACAAAGAACATCTAACATGCCCCCCCCCCCCCCCCCCCCCCCCCAAAAGAATTCAAATGAGAAATTAATACAAAGTCTGACATTACATTTTATGATGTTAGGTTTGGACGGAAAGGAATGAAGAGTTACAGTTGACTGTACTGTTAAGTCACAGTTGAATGTACTGTTAAGTTACAGTTGAATGTACTGTTAAGTCACAGTTGAATGTACTGTTAAGTTACAGTTGAATGTACTGTTAAGTTACAGTTGAATGTACTGTTAAGTTACAGTTGAATGTACTGTTAAGTGACAGTTGAATGTACTGTTAAGTTACAGTTGAATGTACTGTTAAGTCACAGTTGAATGTACTGTTAAGTCACAGTTGAATGTACTGTTAAGTCACAGTTGAATGTACTGTTAAGTCACAGTTGAATGTACTGTTAAGTCACAGTTGAATGTACTGTTAAGTCACAGTTGAATGTACTGTTAAGTCACAGTTGAATGTACTGTTAAGTCACAGTTGAATGTACTGTTAAGTCACAGTTGAATGTACTGTTAAGTCACAGTTGAATGTACTGTTAAGTCACAGTTGAATGTACTGTTAAGTCACAGTTGAATGTACTGTTAAGTCACAGTTGAATGTACTGTTAAGTCACAGTTGAATGTACTGTTAAGTCACAGTTGAATGTACTGTTAAGTCACAGTTGAATGTACTGTTAAGTCACAGTTGAATGTACTGTTAAGTCACAGTTGAATGTACTGTTAAGTCACAGTTGAATGTACTGTTAAGTTACAGTTGAATGTACTGTTAAGTTACAGTTGAATGTTTTTCTTTTCGTTTACATTTACATTACACCCTATCAACAATTTATTAAATAAATAAAATGCCTTAAACTAAGATTTATAAGGAGTGATTTTGATCCCCATGATTATTAAATAGCAGATAATAGCTTTAGCTGCCTTAAATGGTATTAAGTCTGCAAATACATAAATAACTCCAGGTATGCAAAGGATTTGCCATCTAATGATCTTTGGAAAAGTCCAAAAGAAAAATGTTTTTTTACTACCTTGGTTGTCTAGAAGTCCTTTTGTTTCTGACATGGCCATTTGCACTTCATCTAATGTCAGTCCAGAGCTGGTTTTCCCGGTTGATGGGCTGATAAATGGAATATCTGCCTCAGCTTTCTCTACAGTTGGAGGTGGGGCATCCTTTGGAGGGTGGACAGCTTTTGGAGCAGACGATTTGACTGAAGTGGATGCAGCTGAAGATTCTTTAGAACTACTCCCAAAGAGAAATCCTTTCTTCAAGCCACCAAACATCCCACTGTTTGAAGTTTTTGGAGGAATTGTTGATTTGGTTTCTGACACGAGGATTTCAGATGCATCTCCTGTGTTGTTGTTTTTTGTTACTTCTGTTGGGTTTTTAGAAAAACTTTCCTAATTTAAAATGAACAATAGAAAAATATGGATTATTGAAATAGTTATTGAATAGATTTGTGGGATTTTTTATTCCTCATCTTTTAATTTAAACATAATTAGGGGCAACATAAAATAATAAACACCTAAATGTTTTTGATGACAACAGTTTAAAAAAAAAAAGTCAGCGTCAGACCAAATTGGTACTAAAAAGTTGACATAGCTAATGTTTATTTATCATCATAAGTGGCACTACAGCTCATGTAGGGCCCTGGCCTGCTCCACCACATCATTCTATTCAGATAGATCCATGGTATTCTGCCTTCATGCTTGGACCACCAGCTGATGGAAGACCTTCTCTGCATCATAAATCCATCTCAGTATTGGTCGACCGGTGAGCCGTCTGCCCCTAGGATCTTGCCTATAGAACACTTTTGCTGCTCCACAATCTGGCATCCTCTTAATGTATCCTGTCCAGCACAGTCTGCCTTTTTAAAACGTTGCCACTATGTGAGTGGGTCTTCGAGCAATCGATATAGCTCTTGGTTTGTATGGATTCTCCATCCACCTTTGTCTATCACCTGAACAATATATTTTCCTGAGGATTTTCCCATCCAATGTATTGAGCAGGTTCTCTACTTTTTTGGTGAGGGACCAAGTCTCACGTGCATAAAATACAATATTTGAATTTGCAACCAAAAAAAAAAAAAAAATGACTGACTTTGAGCTATTGTGAAGATGTCAGCTCATTTTACTCGAAACGTTAACCCATAGCACCCAAAACATGTTTTTCAATTAAAATATAAGTTAACCCATTCAATCCCATAGCGGCCAAATCTGGCCAGTACTGATTCAATCCCACTACGGCCAAATCCGGCCACTCAACCCTTTGTTTACATTTTGCTAAAAAGAAAGTGGAAATCTCGCTATTTAAAAGTAAATCTCGCTAGAATCGAGACCAAGGGAGATTACTCTATTATTAAATATATTTTTATGTATTGGGTGAGGAGTATTCATTATTTTAAAAGCAGATTTTTTATTTTAGTGTTATGATTCTTTGTATTCAAATACTTCGTTTAAAATTGACTTTTAGGAATTTACACAAGAAAAGCATTAGGAAATAATGTTACACAACACATATAGCAACCATTTATGGATGCAAATCAATTTATTTCATATGATTTTACTTTTAATAGATTTGTTTTTAATTTTTTTCAAAACCTACCCGTGGTAAGGGTGGAGTTGCTCCCCTTTGGTTGGGGTTTCCAGTTACAAAATTTCTGAGCGCCTGGGATTGAATGGGTTAACTTAGAATTTGCTAGCTGCACTGTTTAAGACTGGGGGTAACCAGCAAAATTCATTTTAAAATACTGTATATTATAGCACTGTATACTATATAAATGTATATTATAGAACTTATGCAATAGCACTGTATATTAGAGCATGCTATGCTTATGAATCAAGTACAATGTATTTGGTAAAACTCACCTTTTGCACTTTGCCTTCATTGGTACTACCACTTTGCTCAGGCTGAACAACACGAGCTGAAGTGTTCTTTCTAACTTTAGCTCTCTCTTTTGCCCTTGCAGGCTGAGATTTTGCTACATTGCTTTGACTTGGTATTCCTTCTCTCAGAGTTTCTGCTTTCTTCAAAACCTCTGTCATATCCTCCAGAGGTGGAACATCTGAAAACATTATTCATTAACTGAGTATACACAAAAAGAAACACAATAATCAGGATAGAATATATATGCCTATGACTCACTATTTGGAACAGAATATTTGCAACTCAGCAGGTATTGCAATAATAGGCTTATTAAAATTAGATAAAACTGAAATTGGACTTAATGTACCTTAGCCAAGGAATATACGCTGCCCAAATAACCTAAAGGCAAAGTAATCATGTACAGATTCCCATGTTGGAAACATTTCCTGTCAATATTTAGTGACAGATTTGAAACTAGACTTAGTGACCTTCAAAGAATGCAAATATAGGTATTTTTGCTACAGGCCATCAGATATGACTAAAGCTTCACAAGAATATTAATAGCTAGATACCTGTTACTATAACTAAGCAGAAGAAAATTAAGCAACTTGTAGCAGGTGACCGATCTCTCAACAAACCTTGAAATTGTTTAATTTATTAATAGACAATATTTATAAATTATAATTGATTTAATTTTATTCCAAGATTTCCAGAATTTAGAGTTATTTATCTATTTATTTTCTGTATCGATCATCATTTTATGTTTTTGACGTGAATAATGCTCAGTGAAAAATGAGAAAGTTATCACTCTCAATGTTCAGGTCTAACTGTTCGTCCTGTCACCCTATGCCCTAAGTCCCAGTTTTGGGATTCACCAAAGTGACGTCAATGTGCTAAAGTGGTTTAGGGTGAGATAACTCTTACTCTTGACTCTTGGCAAAACCCATGCCACTAACTGCACATTTTCTTTTACCGTTATATGTATTTATTGTTGTTTGTCCGTCAAGATCGACAAGGACCATCAAGTCATCCGGTAGGGCGGGGGGGGGGGGTCACAGTGAGTATGTAGGCCTATATATAATTAGGTATCTTGAAAGTCTCACATGCACGCAGTCTGCGTATATTGAAAAATGAAGCAAAAACTGTTGTGGCCCTCTTACAATCGCTTCTATGGTGACCTCGGATTTATGCGTTTTATGTCACAGTTTTCTTCTTATAAATTAATTTTGTAATCGTAAAATATTTGTCTTATGGTGAAGCGCATACAACTTTCCCCATGAGGGGAACCTCCATTTTTTTTCTATGTAACTTTGACCACTCGGTATTCTGAAAATAATTAAATGCTCATTTGTTAGCAATTGCACCACATTGGAACTTAAGAATCCTCTTTAGCATCTAAATTGGATGAGGAATAAATTTAAAATCGCCCATATTCCATTTTCCAGTTAATACTAGCCCTTTCAGATTGTCATCACCCTCCCATCTCCGGAGGGAAAAAATAATTTTCTCCATTTTTTTGTATCTTCACCAAAATTCACTCTTGATAACAATCAATAAAAGAGTTTTAATATTCCGTAATCTTTAAATATCAGAATAAATCTAAGTTACATTGTAATTTTGGAATACAGAAATAAAATATATACATACTATTTAATATAATATAAGTACGCTTCCACCTACTATTTCTTTTTCTAGACCTACAATGATAATTTATAGTATAGGCCCAAGCTTAGCTACTAAGTCAAAGTTTTAAGTACCGGTACTATAATCTATAACTAAGTCCCTAAGTTTAAGTTTAATAAACGAATACTAATATACTAATAATACTATTCTAATACTACAACTCAGACAACTGCACTTACAGTTACAGGCCTAATTTAAATTATTTTTTTAAAATTTAATAAGTTAAATAAGTTAGGTATTTTGACAAAATTTTTAAATATTGTCCAATTTCCAGAAATAATCCTATTATTATAAGTTATATTATAAGGTGGGTGCTGGATGGCCAAGTGCTCTAAACTGAGCAAATCTCAAGCTGATGGTCTGGAGTTCAATCCCCGCCAAAGCCCAGTCAAGCAAAAACATCACCAGCACCCCGGGTGGATGGGACTTGTTAACCTTGGACGGCAACTCATCTAAGAGAAGGCAACTCTGAACTCAAATCCGGAGATGGAGTCCCAAAAGGCGGATAACATTGATACAATGAAACATGCCGACAACTCCTGGCACGCCACTGGTGCCAAGCTGTATCATCCACATGATGTTCCCATTGGGTCATCCAGCGGAGTGGAGAGAGGCGATTTGCTGTTGGGAACCAGCTAATAATCCTAGAAAAAATCGTGACGGACCGATGCCAGCAAAAAAAATATTATAAGGTATTTAATTAGGCCTAATTAATTGTTGATATACTGATAATTTCGGTAAATGCTTAGAGGGCTAATTTTGAGAGATATCACTGTGACTTCGTTAGGGATACATTTAGGGTACAGGTTAGGTTTAGGGATAGATTTAGGGTTTAGGTTAGGTTCTTAATTTTACGGTTCACGGCAATCAAGTTGGCAGCCCTAATAAAAAACGCTTAGAGATATCCCGAATCACAGCGTGCCACCATCTTGGTTGCCGCGACCCGGGAATTTATGTTTTAAATTATAGGCTAATTTTATCCCTAAACCTAACCTTATCACTAACCTGGGTTTTGACCCTATTGGAATAAGGGACAAAACATGCAAATGACGTCAAATGAGGTCAGCATTAGTAATCATTAGCCAAAATTTCTAATAATAATAATAATTTAAATTATAAAATAAAAAAAAATTCTTAAATAAGTTTGTTTTTTCTTTGCCTTGCTAAGCAGGCTAAAAAACTTAGAAGTCAATGCAAACTTTAGGCAGGAAAGGAAAGTAAAAACCTAAATTTAAATCTTAATAATTCACAAAAATCTTCGGAAGGAAACATAGAATAATGTCGGAGCCAGGATGAAACATTTGCAGAGAGTAAAGCCTGTTTAATTGTCTCAAAAAGTAACCAGATATTGTCAACAATTAAATAATTAAAAAAAAAAAACTTTTAATTTGAACAAACCTGAATCGTCCGCCATTTTGACGCAAGTTGGTTACCTTGACCCTTTTGGTCCAGCCTTGATATTTAATAATCCACCATTTATTTTTTATATCGCAAAATTAACTATCTTCACCGGTGTAAAGTGTAAAATAATAATTTTATTTTAATTAATGCGCCTTTCTATATCACCGTGACTGTTAACAAATTAGTTAAGATATTGTAGTTTAAATGACTAGGATAATTATAACAAATAAAATAGTGGAATCAGTGGTTTTCATTTGAGGTATTAGGACAGCCGTACAAATTTGATATAAAATGTAAAAGAAAAACATGTCTTGTAAGTCCTCGTACCTGTAGCCGTAGCTTATTTTGAATAAAACATTTCCTAAGGCACATTGTTTTTTCTGGCCTAGTGTGCCTTCCTGACCTCCTGAATTGGCCAAATAAGATAATAATAATAAAGTTCATTTAAAAAACATGCTTCATCATCCTAATTAAGGCTCGAAGCTCCATAAAATTCAAAACGCAATAATATAAAATCTTCATACAAGCCAAGGGATTCTTTATTGATTCAAATAAATGGAAATGTTTTTATTAAATTGTACACATTCAATGTCAGCCCATAAACCCGCCCGAACCCTCGGGAGAGTCGACGGAAAACGCCGCGTTTACAGCGTTCGCAGTTGACGCTCCCGAGGGTTCGGTCGGGTTTTCTTCTACTACGGGGGAAAAGGCTTTACTACCCCCACCGCCAGGGGAGTCTTTCGGTTGGGACAGTAGACTGGGACGAAACGGTTGTCTCGGAGCAGCTTTCGCACGTTTGCGTAGCTAGAATCCTCGGCATGGGTTTTAACCGCCACCCAAGCCTCATATCCATCAACGGCAACAAGCTATGTTTAGGGTGTGATATTACCACTTAATTTGTCTATTTAATCGGGGTTTGATGTCAGACATAGTTTAACAGTCCGAAATAAGTATACGGTAGGTAGCACTTTTTACCTATAATGTAAGTATTCAAACTAGATATTCAAACTAGGTATTGTGCAAACAAAAATAAAAATACCGTTTTAAAAAGATAACATGTTAACAAAATCAAATTTATTTAGCGTAGCGATTCTTCATTAGCTCACCATTTCCCTCATTTTAATAGGTTAGAATTAGATGTACATTTACAACTCTTTAAATAAAATGTTTTCAGCATAACAATTTTTTTGTTTTTTGTTTTGGGTTTCTTTCTGTATTTGTTATTTGGTCTCTCTCTAACTCTAAGGTGGCACACGAGAAGCCACGCAAATTTAAAACGAAGTGGCTATTCGTACCCGGGTACCAGAAGTGAGAGGTCGGGATTAAAAATTATTTAAAATATTGTTGTTGGGTTTGTAAGACAAAATGATGTATAAAATGAAAGATAATTGAATGGACTACACCAGTATTACCAGTCTGCACAACACAAAATGTGAGGCAGGCCGCAACAGTTTATGAAAAACTTGTGCGGGTCAAAAGAAAATAGGACAGAACTTGTGCGGGCAAAAAAGAAAATAGGACAGGACTTGTGCGGGCCAAAAGAAAATAGGACAGGACTTGTGCGGGCCAAAAGAAAATAGGACAGGACTTGTGCGGGCAAAAAAGAAAATAGGACAGGACTTGTGCGGGCCAAAAGAAAATAGGACAGGACTTGTGCGGGCCAAAAGAAAATAGGACAGGACTTGTGCGGGCCAAAAGAAAATAGGACAGGACTTGTGCGGGCCAAAAGAAAATAGGACAGGACTTGTGCAGGCCAAAAGAAAATAGGACAGGACTTGTGCGGGCCAAAAGAAAATAGGACAGTGGGGAAGCTTTAAAGAAAATAATAATAAAGACTATTTCGTTACTTCGCGGGCCGCAAAAGGGGTGCTGGCGGGCCGCGTCGTGTATGTTGCCGTATACGGTAGTATGTAACCCAGGTGCGGGTGGTTCGAGAGCCACATATGGACAAGTGTGATAAGGAGAGAAGGGGGGGGGGGTGTGGAAAAGTTACACATTTTGCGGACTTTTTATGTACTCTTCCAAAGTGTTATTTTTAAAAAAAAGAACCAAAGAATGTTATGGAAAAAAGGAGAGGGGGTGGGTTAGGGGAAGTCTCAGATCCCACCGAATCGCACAGTGCCCTAGAGCAGCGGTTCTCAACCTTTGTAATGCCGCGACCCTTTAAGACAGTTCCTCATGTTGTGGCGACCCCCCCCCCCCCCCAACCACAAAATTACTTTCGTTGCTACTCCATAACTGTAGAGTTTATGAATTTTTCGATGGTCTCAGGCGACCCCACGGAAAGGGTCGTTCGACCCCTAAAGGGGTCGTGATATACAGGTTGAGATGCCGCTGCCCTAGAGTAATCTCAGGCCTTCACCAGAAGATGCGTGTTAGTTAGGGCACTAGTCCATGGAAGTAATCATTTGTTTTAATAAATAGATTTTCCCTTCCTGCTATTGTGAAGTATTTTTATCCCTTCATAACGATGAATACCTTTGAATGTCGTAATTAGATAACAAAACATTCGTTTTTTAGAACAAGAATACACGTTTATTTTTAGATAATAATAAAATAGAAGAGTATTAATGAAGTGAAGGAAGACAGTCGTAGAGATTATTGTAGTAGCCAGTAGTGGCTGGCTTTATCGCGTCATAGATATTATTGTTATAGCTAGTAGTGGCTGCGTTTCATGGGCCTCCTTTTTGACTTTTCAGCGGCGGTTCGTTTGATTGATTCTGCAAGAAGAAATGTAAACATGTTCACTGAGCTCTCGACCGTATACTGAAATATTAGACCTGGGCCTCATTAGACCTGGGTCTCATTAGACATAGGTCTCATTAGACCCGGGTCTCATTAGACCTGGGTCTCATTAGACATAGGTCTCATTAGATCTGGGTCTCATTAGACCTGGGTCTCATTAGACCTGGCTCTCATTAGACCTGGCTCTCACTAGACATATGTCTCATTAGACCTGGGTCTAACTACAAACCAATTTATGGGCAGCACGAGGTTGACCGGATACTCTAATAGCAACTCAAATCTCACATATCACATAGAGATATTCTCATAACAACTCACATGTCACATAGAGATATTCTCATAACAACTCACATATCACATAGAGATATTCTCATAACAACTCACATATTACATAGTGATATTCTCATAACAACTCACATATCACTTAGAGATACTCTCATAGCAACTCACATATCACATAGAGATATTCTCATAACAATAAGGTAATATATAACAAAAATCAGTTAGGTTTTTTATTTTTTTTAAATTGCTCGAAAAATCATTTCGCATGCCAAATAAGAAATACAGTCCCAAAAATCTTATTATTATGGAAGTCTGATCCTTAATGTATGCAGTGGCATAGCTAAGGTAATTAACCCCTGGGGCGGCCCAGCTTTTATGCCCCCCCTTTTTTTCACGACCCCCCACCCCCGGCATTTGACAAAAAATGACCCCCCCCCCCTTTCAATATAAAGATAAAATTGACACCCCTCCACAGCTCCATTCCTACGCCCCTGAATGTATGTTAATTATTGTAAATTACAAATGTACCTACTTATTCTTATTTTATTCCAAGAGTACTGAATAAATGAATTAAATATTAGGTCCGTAAAAATGTTTAGCTAATTATGTACATTTTATTTCCACACGATTTCTAACATTTAAAAGTCATTAGCAACGAAGATATAGTTAAACTTTGTACTTCTTGACTCAATGCTTTAAATATTTCGACGTAATAAACTAATTGGCTCGGGATTTTAGTTTGGCCAGCAGATCCTATTGGTGTTGTGGCAATGTGGTGTGCCAGATTTTTTAGCGTTTGAAAGGCGACGAAATTTGTTTTACAAAGAATTCTGACATTAAAATAAATAAAAATGGGCAAATATGATCGTTGCTTAGGCAACACAAATTTCTTTTGTCATTCAATGAATTCTTTTAACCACTTTAATAAAAAAAAAAGATGAATTTTTATTTTTAAAAGGAAGAGTATCAGAATAAAATAAAATATTAACCAAAACAACAACAAAACAAGAATGTGATTTTGTATTTTTTTTTTTTAATAAAGTATGTATACTTTTATCAAGATATATATATATAAAAACAACAACATATTTTTTAATAAAGGCTTATAAAATAAATTATAAATATTTATAAAAAAATTAAGTAATTCCAGCACCAAACTACTACACTATGTTTGGATACCGAGAGAAGCTGTTTCAAAGTCACGTATCTCTCAATCTCAGTCTCATCGTAATGAGAAGAAATCGTCATTGTATTTTTTTTAAAAAGTCTTTTAGCAAAGTCTAGTCTTAATTAAATTACACAGACATGTCCGCTGCGAGAAATCTTAATTCTTTTTCAAAAACCAATTATATACCTCTCTTCGGCTTATTGCCCAGGATATGATCTGAAGAGTAAGCAATTTGTAAAGAGTTAAAAAAGAAAGTGAGAATATAAAAAAAATTACCGTAAAATTATTATAAAAAAATAATATAAATGATACATTTTATTTAAAAAAAATAAAAATAAAAGTAGGACAGGTATTTTTGTGTGTTGATATTTTGTTGTTGTATATCAATCTGAAAGTGTTGAAGCTGAAAAGTATATGATATGTTTGTAAACAGTAAAGATGATGATATTGAATTCTACGCTATAATGCATCAAATAAATCAATATAATCTTTAACCCAAAACGTAAATGGCTTTTTTTTTTGGAAATAAAAATCTCTTCAAAGCTTTTAAAACCATTTTCATCACTTATCTTTAAAACTGCCACACTAAATATTTTTTGGGGGGTGGGGTGGGGGGAGAACTTATCAAACCCTCCCGTCCTTTCCCACAACCAGATTCAAACACCCCCCTCCCTAATATTGCACCCCATAACAAAATAACACAGCTGTAACACAAAAGTCTTTGCTGACCTATTATTTGACACCTCGTCCTAAAATTGCACCCCATAACAACATAACACAGCTGTAACACAAACGTATTTGCTGACCTATCATTTGACACCCCGCCCTAAAATTGCACCCCATAACAACATAACACAACTGTAACACAAAAGTCTTTGCTGACCTATTATTTGACACCACCCACCCCCCCTAAAATTGCACCCCATAACAACATAACACAGCTGTAGCACAAAAGTGTTTGCTGACCTAGTATTTGTGGGAATTTCTCCTCCCAGTGTTCGATGCAAGGCTTCATTCCCATTACTCCAAGATCCGCTGTAAATAAAAAGTTCAAAAAGCTTACGACGTGTTGAGCTACCAGGTCTACAACTGCTCAATTTTAAACAAAACATAGAGATAATCTCATTGCAACTCACATATCACATAGAGATACTGTCATAACAACTCAGTAACACATAGAGATAATCCGCAAACCACTCACATATCACATTGAGATAATCCCATAACAACTCACATATCACATGGAGATAATCTCTTAACAGCTAACATATCACATAGATATATTTTCATAACAACTCACACGGCTCTGCCGTCCTAGGCTACCACTCATGTCTAAAAATAATACATAACATTATATTTAATCAAAAAGATTAAGAAACAATAACGAATAGAAATATAAATAAGTAGAAAATTAAAGAAATAAATAAAAACATAAAGTAAACGATAATAGAACAAAAAAGAACCATTAAAAAGACATTGATAAAATGGATAGATACTAACACGCGCTAAGTTCACAAGGGACGTAAGTCTCGCCAGGTCGGACAACTCCACTGATAAACTCATTCCCTTCCAATGATTCCAGTCCAACAAAGGTTCCAGTCATGTCACACAGATCAAGTTGGTTACCTGAATGTCAGGGTCAAACATAACTAAGGATGGAGCGCTATTTATCAGACACAAATAACCAAAGGAATGATACTCTCTCACATTTCTCAGAGTATCATCAGTTAACGCAACTATCGTTTTGTTTGGTGAGTGGTAGGTAGGTATGTACACATAGAGTGATGACGCAACTTTTTAAACTAAGAAGTGTCGTCATGGAAAGTCGCTGACTGTCGAATTACTAATTAACACCGGAAGACATGAGACTGCTAGTTTATTATTATTTTAAAAAATAAATGTAGTTAACATCACGTACCGGTGCGAGAGTACAGTGGCAGTCTCCTGATGACGTAATCAAGGAATATTGATTTCCTGCAGTGGATATTCACAAGCAGCTTTTCATCGTCTGTTAATTAATTTTTTTTTAAAATGTGAGGAAAACAATCGACTAAAGATTTGACAATTTTTAATTTAAAAAAATAAAGTAAAACAAATTTGGTACCCCCATTTCTTTTTATACAAGGGGACAAAAAAAAAAAAAAGAAGAAAAGAAAAAATTAAGGAGGAAATAAAAATTAAATAAAAATATAATGAAAATGGTTAAAATTCCGAAAAAATTATCCATTTGAAAAAAAAAAGGAACAAAGGTGTGGTGCATTTAAAAAATTCAATTTTGAACGATGCTTTGGTATCAAGTAAATCCTTACGGTGAAACTGGTGAAGTTGTAAAGGTGATAAAAAATAAAATTTTCATTATTACGAAACATGTCCTCTGCTTGAGGTAATTAAAAATTTGTATTTGTTTGGTAAAAATAAAAATGAAACAATAAAAAAAAAATCGTCTGCACTCTTACAGGTTATGACACAGAGAGAGAGGACAAAATTAATCAACAATATTGGTGACCGACAAATTTACATTTGATGAAACAAAATGTGCAATGGCGCGTCTCAATAGTAAGAGTTGGTCATGTCCCGACCGAAAGATTCCCGGGGCAAAGGAGGTGGTGACGGAAAGCCACTTTCAAGGAAAGGAAGACGTTCGACCAAACCAAAAACCTTATGGCTATTACGACTAAATCTGAAAAGCAGGTCGGGTCGACCTTAATATACCCTCCCTTACCGCTGCTGGGGGGCAGGGCGGTCGGAAGTAGAGCTACTATTGAGGTGGTAGCTGGACGGCATCCCCTCCCCACGGAAGTCCGCAAACGGAAGCGGCCCCCGTTTGAGCAGGTGACGCGTGACAGGCCTGCTCACGAACGAACGGGTCACACGCCAGGACATGTATTTACGTTGGAAACAGGCCGTATCCTTGAGGACTTTTTTGGTAGAGAGGACAAAGACATCTTGGAAGTTCTGCCACTGCGCTGTAAGGACCTACGGTATACAAACACGAAGTCTGCCAACAGAAGATATCCAATGGCGGTACGATATCCAATGGCGGTACGATATCCAATGGCGGAAGATATCCAATGGCGGAAGATATCCAATGGCGGAAGATATCCAATGGCGGAAGATATCCAATGGCGGAAGATATCCAATGGCGGAAGATATCCAATGGCGGAAGATATCCAATGGCGGAAGATATCCAATGACGGAAGATATCCAATGGTGAACAATAGTGAATATGGGAAACCAAAAGGCAGAGGATGCGCGAAACTATTTCCTTGTAGCAGTGGCGTAGGAACGGGGCGTAGAGGGGGTGGCCCGCCCAAGGTGGCATATTTTCCTGTACACGGAGGGGTGGCATGTTTTGGCAAACAAAATAGTTGTTTTCGTGGAAGGGGCGGAAAAAATCTAGGCCCGCCACGGACGGCTCTTATTAAATACGCCCCTGCGTGGTGGCAAAAGTGTGATAGTTAAGGTCTGCGAGTAGTGAAGACGAGGCTGCCATGCCAGGATCGGGCTCATAAGGCCCCACCAGGAGGTCTCAGATAAGACCGAACTTCGTTGTCTCACGAAGACTGACGGGTGCCAACACAAAACATAATGACATATAATATACTTAGAACAAATGAATGCAGTAGTTTCACGTCGAGATAATAATTGATGGAATTGTAGAGCACTGTCAGTGCAATAATATGGGAGTCTCAGAAAGTACACACACACACCAAAAAAATAAAAGCTGGGGATTACAACAATACAACTTTTTTTTAAAAAAAATAAAAAAAATAATTCTGAAACTGAAAATAATTTAATTCTCTTAAAAAGAATTAATCAAAACCCCTTTTGATTCTGCCAAATGATTATCCCCCCCCCCCTCTTTTATCCTGTCTTTTTTTTAATCAAAATATTTTTGCTACGCCCCTGCACACAACACCCACTACCTTCGATGTGTATCTCAATAAAATTTTGAGGCGGTGGACAGTACGTTGTGGCGAAGACGGCCGACTCGTCCTGGCTCACGGGGGCGATGACCTCCACGGCCTCTGGCAGCGTCTCTGCCAGCGAGGTCATCTCCTCACCCGTCTCCTCCTCCATGCCGCTGGGTTCCGACCCGTTGCCGTGCACGGACTCCCCGATGACACTGTTCGTCCTAGAAGGCAGCGCAGAGCCTGTCCCGTTCGTCATTTTTATGGTCCTCTTCGCAGGTTAAGATCCGGAAGTTAAAAAATAATTTTAAAAAATAAAAAAAATAAATAACAAGAAACAAAAAATAGATGAAAAATATCACACACAAAAAAATAATTACAAAATCCCAACCAAAAATAATGTGGAACTATGATCATGTATTAGAAATAGATTAACTAACTTGCGTGACGGAAATACTTCTACGAAATAATGCACAAAATTCCTGTGCAACCAGATGCATTTTTAAATATTTTTTTTCCGCAATAACTTTAAAAAACGTTATGGGTGAGTAAAAAAGGTGGAAAGTTATGAATTATTTTTTTCGTAAGTACATTATTTACAGCCATTTTTTTATACTTCTACCACCACCCCAAACAACTTCGATATACATGATCTAAGCGTTTGAGAGTTTCGTTGCTCGCTTATTACGTCATACTTAAACTTTATTTTTCTTGAAATGACAGCGAAGTATATTGCCTGACCATGAAATTTATAAGCAAATGTCTAGATTTGTGTGTGGTTTTGGGGGGGGGGGGATTTTTTTCATCCTACTCGACATAATCAGCGTAATCATGAATAAAGTGAATATAAATTAGGGAGTTAAAAAAGTATTAATACATCAGTAGGAAACGTTTCGTGTGACATAATAAATGATCTAATGTTTATCCACTACTGTGAGGTCGGGTTTGGGGGGGGGGGGGGAATCCAAAGACTGGATTTTGTCCCAGTTGATCACCCTTGCGGTTAACTTCGGCCATTTCTTGACCACGGTGACCCAACGATTGGGATTGAAGGCAATTTAGTGAGTCGACTGGAGCAAGTCAGAATACCCGGACCGGCCGAGACAAGGGTGCACTGAAGTTGGGGAGTTGGGGTGGCTGAAGGAACTAAATGAGGTGTACGCAGGGCCGTTTTTACAGGCAGGCCGACTAGGCCGTGGCCTAGGGCCCCTAAAGTTGTAAATCCGGCCCTGTGTGTACGCTTGTAGATTCTTTGTCATGTGCCATTAAAATGTTTCATTTAAATAATTATCCTCAAAATTATCGTCTGATCTTACGCTTAAAAAATAATCATATATTCGTTTGTACTTGTACAAAAGATAAGATAAGATTCTGTATTGATCCAAATGGAAATGATTTTTTTAATTACATTGTATATATTCCTTTTCAGCACATAAATAATTACACATTTTAACAAAAACAACATTTTAAAATTTTAACAATTTAAACACAAGAAATCTAAAGTATTTCTCTAGCGTAGAATTCAGCCATCAATGAACTCTTTTAGTGACAATTAATGATTTAATTGATGATCATCTAGATTTATTGACTTACACTATTTTTACAATAGTATTGCCGCTGACTCCGGAGCAGAAGTACTTTCCCAGTGACGCCCATATGTTGACGCTCAGGGGAACGCAAAAAAGCTAATAATAATAATAATAATAATAATAAATGATTGCCTCGTTTGGAATGAGCTCACCGGAAATGGCCAGGTACGTTTTCTGTGGTAGCAGGAAATCCCATAACAACCGAGGATGAAAGACAAAAGCCAACTTTGCAACAGTAAGCTGACTGCTGTCTTACCAACATCTCGATCGTCCTCAGTTGACCTTAGATCTTTGACCCCTGTCGCAAAAGAATCGACCATAATTTTTTTTCACAAGAAATCAAAGAGGTGACCCCAAGAAATGGAACAGGGCAAATAATAAGTGTCAAAATTTTAACTTAAAAAAATGTGAAAAAAAATGTTTTGTTTTTTTTTTCGATGAGCTCCACACAAGATGGCTCCCACAAAATTAGAAATCCACATACATATCACATGACTTATGGCAGAGGCGTAGCGAGGAGGGGCAGGTGGGACCGATGTCCCCGGGCGCCAGACTAGTTAGGGGCGCCAAAATGTGCTTTGATTTTTTATTTTATTGATGACAATAATGGGTTTGAGAGTGGAAAAAAAAAGGGAGGTGCTTTAAAATTAATCTTGTCCCCGGGCGCCAAACACTCTAGCTACGCCCCTGAATTATGGGGTAAGCATTAAACTTGTAAACGTTATTGATTGCCGGCTGGGAAAAAAAATCAAATCAAATAAACAAAAACAGAATATGTATACAAATATCGGTACCCCGTTAAATAAGTGTTTAAATGAAATGAAGTTGTGAAGACGGTGCGCTAATTTTAGTTGAAGTGAATTGGGTCATGTAATCAGAAATCAGAACACACACACACACAAATAAAAGAAAAAAAAAAGAAAATTCGCTGGGATAATTAAGATTCTCATACGTGGGAGTAGGGAGGGTACGCGTAACAATCTACATTTAAAGTGTGAATCCCCAATGAAAAAGACAGGGTACAAACAAACTCAAAACGTTAGTGGTTTAAAGATTCGGTCATAACGACAAGGACATTTTTGTCCACTGTTGAGCGTGTGACGACACTCTGTTGGTATGGAATAATCTATTTATATCTTCAGTGCAGGCGGGGAGTCTTTTTTCTTGCAATCATTACTTTTGTTTTCTTATATAAGAGATACATCCCCCCCCCCCAAATGAAAGAGCACGTTTACACACACACACACTTATGCTCACATACACTCACACACACAGAAACACACACACACACGTGCGCGCACACACACAGTTCCGAAGCATGGGCCCGATGACCTCCAAAGGTCAAAGGTTGTTATTTTAATATCACGGCAACGGATGAGATTTATTATATATATATATATATATACGTTAATGTTGTAATATATAGATTAGAGTATTTAGATTGGAGTTACATTTCTGTCTCCGTCTGCTCGAGTATATCCAGGAAGCTCTTTATAGTTCAGAGAAATAATATCGCAGTCCGCATCATCCTTATGTTATCCGAAGAATAAATACATATGTTATCCAAAGAATAAATACATATGTTATCCAAAGAATAAAGTCATATGTTATCCAAGGAATAAAGCCATATGTTATCCAAAGAATAAAGCCATATGGTATCCAAAGAATGAAGCCATATGGTATCCAAAGAATAAATACATATGTTATCAAAAGAATAAATACATATGTTATCCAAAGAATAAAGTCATATGTTATCCAAGGAATAAAGCCCTATGTTATCCAAAGAATAAAGCCATACGGTATCCAAAGAATGAAACCATATGTATCCAAAGAATAAAGCCATATGTTATCCAAAGAATAAAGCCACATGTTATCCAAAGAATAAAGACATATGTTATCCAAGGAATAAGCCATATGTTACCCAAAGAATAAAGCCATATGGTATCCAAAGAATGAAGCCATATGTTATCCAAGGAATAAGCCATATGTTATCCAAAGAATAAAGCCATATTGTATCCAAAGAATGAAGCCATATTGTATCCAAAGAATAAAGCGATATTTTATCCAAAGAATAAAGCCATATGTTATCCAAAGAATAAAGCCATATGTTATCCAAAGAATAAATACATATGGTATCCAAAGGATAAAGCTGATAACACAAATAATTGGGTGGTAAATGATGCACCCGAGGCGCCTTTTTTAACACTTCTACTTCTATCAGCAATGATTTAGGACAAACACCTTGAAAGCTTTTTAAAAAAATCACAGCAATCATATCAATCATATCAATCATATCAATCATATCAATCATAGCAATCATAGCAATCATAGCAATCATAGTAATCAACGCAATCATAGCAATCATAGCAATCATAGCAATCATAGCAATCATAGCAATCATATCAATCATATCAATCATAGCAATCATATCAATCATATCAGTCATATCAATCATATCAATCATATCAATCATATCAATCATATCAATCATAGCAATCATATCAATCATATCAATCATATCAATCATAGCAATCATAGCAATCATATCATTTATATCAATTATATCAATCATAATAATTTAACTTTTAAACTTGAACAAGTCGTATCAACTGATTAAGGAATTATTTAAGTTCATTTTTCATCCACATATTATTATGATAACCGAATGCAGCGGTTTAAAAAGAAATCCTTTTTGAGTTGGCATTGCACCTTTCAGACGTTGTGAAGAATACACTTCACATAGTTAAAACGCAGCCCTTCACACAGCTTGAACACAGTCCTTTACACGCAGTCCTTCACCCAGCTTGAATGCAGCCGTTAACACAGCTTGAACGCATTCCTTAAAACAGCTTGAACGCAGTCCTTCACACAGCTTGAACGCAGTCCTTCATAAAGCTTGAACGCACTCCTTCACACAGCTTGAATGCATTACTTCACACAGCTTGAACGCAGTCCTTTGACACAGCTAGAAGTCAGTCCTTCACACAGCTTGAACGCATTACTTCACACAGCTTGAACGCACTCCTTCACATAAATTGAACACAGTCCTTCACTTATTATCATTGACAAATACACGGCAACCCTTGATCTAAAACATTCACAAAAACAAATCACCTACCACAAAGTTTACAGTTTTTCCTAAATTTTGTGTTGTATTTATAGTAGATGATGACGTTGATGCCGGAGTTGATCGCCTGGAATAACTCCATGACCCCCAACACTGTGAGGTATACGTTCTGGTAAATCCTGCCGATGGCGAAATCGGGGACGAGCAGGGCAGCCATGTTGATGGTGATCTTCGGGGTGTTGCAGACGATGTACACCACCGAGATGAGAATCACCTGCTGGACCACTGCAAAATCCTTCCGGGTCATCGCGCCAGGATTATTTTGGGAACCGCTTCTAGAACGATCTTTAGTTTTGTTATGAGCTTGTTCGATGTTGGCGTGTTGCTGGCAGTGTGTTGAGAAAATCGGCTCAGCGGTGACTGCTTTAGCCTTGAATTTAGTGCTGGTGTACTTCACCGATTCTTGGCGGAACTTCGAAGCGGCGCGGAGACTTCTCGCCATGACGAGCACACAAAAAATGATGACGAACTGCGTGGCCATCGTAACGAAAGCGTCTCGCGTGATCCACACAATGTCCTTGACCTCGTCCCTCTTCGGGGAGATCCACAGCACGGACCTCGTCGCGTTGACCCTCGCGTCGAACACGGTCACCATCTTCATGTAGACCAGGATGGGCGTGTAGCTGCCGACGGCCACTACGACGAACACGGCGAGGATGACCAGAGACGTCTCTCTCTTGAACGATGTTTTGAACTTCAAGGGCATCGCGACGCACACGCATCGTACGACGGCGAGGAACGTTGTGGTAAGAATTGTGATGAGATACAACAACATTGCGGTGTCGGAGAGAAACACGTAAACACCGAAAGGGTCGATGGGAAACCATGTTTTGAAATCGCTCCCCCGCTCGACGGCAAAAAACCCCAGCGAAACGGAGTGGGCGAACAGGACCAGGAGGTAGGCGAGGTCCGAAGCCGTGAGGAACAAGAAGGAGACCGTGACGCCGTCCTTGAGGCCCATCAGGACGAACGTTCTCACGGCGATGAGGTTTCCGAGGCAACCAGAGAAGGAGACCACCGAGCAGAGGATGGAGAAGAACTCCACGAGGACCCTGTAGACGTAGTCGGAGATGAAGAGCTGCACCACTGGATGAGGCGACGTCGAGTTGGCCTGCGTCGGCTGGTCGAGTGTGTCGTTGAAGTCCGGTAGATTTTCTACGGTGCCGTTCATTGTGAGGCGCCGTTCGATGTCCAGCCGAGTCCCTAACGAATTTACATTTTATCTCCAGAAAATTCTATAGAGGAATTTTACCCTTGTTTTGTGATTTAACAGACTTTAAAAAAAATTGAAAGTGTGCGCATTTCAAATGTCCATGCCAGAATCGAGCCAGTTGCGCAAAAATCAGAGATTTATCGAATGAGTGGCAGAAAAAAAGGGGGAGATAATTGGAGCGCATACATTGTAAAGTACGTGCAAAGAGAGGCGGGGTGGGTGGGTTGTTTTTTTTTGTTTTTTTTTTTGGGGGGGGGGGGGAGGATAATTGCTGCGCAAATTAAGTTGAGTATTTTCTCCAACATTAATGAGAGACTGTGTTGACACTGAAAGTTTGATACCACCGATATTCATTTCATATGGTCGTCAGTAATGAATTGTTTAACATACGTTTATTAAACACACAAACCCCAACCCCCGCGCCCACCCCCACCCAAAAAAAAAAACAACCCAGCAACAAAACACAATTATTTTTGGAATCCCTATCTAAAGAAATCACGGAGACATTCATCTTTTTATGATAACAAAAATGTGTAAATTTAAAAAAGGCCCCCCTCCCCCCACCCCCAATTAGTTTCAGAATGTACTTCTTGGATAACATATTGATTATATTGATTAAACCAATGGCAACAACAAATTGGCAGTTCAAAACACAGCAGTCTCCTATTCAGGAAATAAAAAAAAACAAAAAAACAACTCGATTAGAAATAAATGAGAGTTTTTCATTGGTGCAGTAATATTTTTTTTTTTTTTTTTTTTAGTATTGCGATAAATGAACGATGTAATGAATTTATTTTTTAAAAAGACAGATAATTATTTTAATAGCAATAAACGCTATTTTATTTGATCAACTCATGACGACTGCTTGTTACATGCACAAACACGCTAAACTGGCAAACAGAGTGGTCTTTTTTTTGTTTGTTTAAAAAAAAATTGATATGTGTATGTTGGCGCTAATATTTATAAGAAATCGATACCAAAATATAATGACACCATTATTATCAAACCTTGTAATCGTAATCGCCTCGGGAGTTCTAGTATTTAATAATCGTGCTTTGGAATTTAAAAAAAATATCGATCTTTTCAGCTATTATTTCTTTGCAGGTTGTCAATCATGTCTGTAAGAAATTGAGCTAGGATTCGTTTCGTTATCTTAGCAAATGAATTACATTTTTTAAATTGTCTGTGATATACCTATACGAACACAAATTAATTGTGCATTTAGATTAAAATACGGATAGTAGAAATCTAAACACAAATTCGGAATGTTAGGTTTCCCTTTAAACGAAATTATACCCCCAGCCACCACCACACACACACAAAAAAAAAAATTAAAAAAAATCCACAAACAAAATAAAACAACAACAACAACAACAAAAAAACACAACAAAACAAACAAACAAACAAAAAGACCAAACAACATTTACTGTTGACTGAAATCGCAATCAGATTATAAACTATTCTCGTAAACAAATAATTTAACAAGATATGTTCAGTATTAGCAGAAGAGACACGACAACTGAATATTTAATATATTTACATAACGTGCAGTAGCTTCAGTCTGTAGCCTTGTATTGGAGATATTGTATTTTCATGAGTATGAATTGTATCAGAATCGATCAGTTTGTGTTTTTTTGTTTTGGTCTCGGCTTAATGGACTACGATTTATTGATTGTTTTGTCACGTGATACGTGTAAAAACAAGTAAGACTTCCGGGAGGCTGTCTGCAACACACTAGTCGCTCACAAATTTTTCTTCAAACAACTTTCTTCCTTTAATCATAACAGAATTATAATTATTGTCACATTTAATGAATGTCATTTAAAGAAACGCGTGTATTCAAGAATATTTTGAAAAGTAAAATGTTTAATTAACACTGGGGAAGCGCTGATGGAGACAAACATTTTGCTTTAGAATTAAGGATAATGGCAATGGCTGATCAGCTGTTATCTGTTGTTATGTGTAGCAGAAAGCCTACCAATGGCTGGTACGTATCACGTGACAAAACAAGGAAGTGACTCATCGTAGTCCATTGAGTTGAATATTTACATACACACGATAACACTAAGCCCATAAACTGTGTTTTTTAAAATACTAAATTCTCCAGCTCATAAAAGTTACCATGCTGACACGTTCTGAGAATGCTCTGAGGATGTCTCAATTCTGAAGGATTGCTAAATTTGATAGAAAATATCAATTGCGAGATCCAATCAACACCGACCAAGTTGATGGGGTGAGGGTGTAAGGTTTCGAGATCGCCTGAATCCTGAAGTTCGTGATTCTGATGTTATCGCTGTTGTAAGTTGGTATTTATTCGGTCTGAGCGTAGATGCTTCATACAAATAATTATGCTTAGCGACACCCCCCCCCCCCCCCAAAGACAGATCGGATTATTTATGTAACATAATGAAATGGACCGTTTAGTTATTTCGGCCCCCATTAAAAAAAACTCCACATTTTAATTTGATAAAAAGGTTAAATAATTTAAAATTTTTATTTAAATAAAAATAAAGTTACTAATATCCGTTAGTTACTGCAGCAGTAACAGCATTTTGAGTTGGTTTATGAAGTCATTATGTAATACTCTGGCTTATCATTTAAGGCCTCAAAACTGACGTCACTTCCGAGTCAATCTGTTATATATATATTACACTTTCGGTGTGACGGCGTCCATTTCCGGATAGTGCGCGATATATAATTCCCGGTTACTGAACGACATGATTTTTAAAAAAATAAATAACGCAGCTGCGTTTAGTGCGTAGTATTTTCTTTTTTGTTTTGTTTAGGAAAATGAAATCATCTTAATTTAAATAAGGTCTAATAAATATTAGGTTTAAATGTGGTTGGGACATCAGAAAATTAAAATAGTTCATGGGCGGGAAAATAAAGTGTGCAGTGACGTATCATTTGGGGGGGGGGGGGGGGGGTTGTAGGAAAAATTGAGATTCTTAAATTTGCGTAAATTGAATTTATGTTTTGTCAAGTAACTTTAGTAGATGGGAAGTTCCCGCATTGCTGTCGCCAAAGTTTGGCGGGCTATAACTAGTGTTTCTATATTTAACATTGTCTCTATCAGTAGTCTCATATTCAGAACTTCTTTTCTCATTTTACAACACACTGTTAAACTCTACATTCAGTGTTAATTTTGAAAATGAACATCGACTGAATGTTTGCTCTACAATTGACAATCTTTCATGAGTTTGAATGGAAGGCCCAACGTTTTTCCCTCTTGGAGCACGTTCGTGATGCCCCTGGGAATTTCGAGTGCCTGGAAAGCTATTTTTAAAGCTAAAATCTGAAAGATTCTCAATGGATGAATACAATTCAAATGTAAAAACTTCAGAATTAGGGCAAGTCCCAGCTCTAAAATATAATGGATTGACGTAACAGACAGCAACAACAACCACAACATCAACAACAACATCAACAACAACATCAACAACAAAATCAACAACAAGCAACTGGTCATTTATAATGGTGTTTAATAAAAAGCTTTTAAGCAATTATCAAATCATTTGGCAATTAAGTAGAACACTGAGTTGTCTTTCATTTGTCGTCTCGTTTGACAATCAAAACTCTTCCTAATAAAATCAAAGGAGTCTTTCCACTAACACTGAGCACAACTTAACAACACAAGACCACCAGGGTTGCCAACCCACCACAAATTCATTCACAGGGTGTAAAATGACTAGTTGTTCAAAATCCTTAAGAACTTTAAAATGTCCATAAAATGACTAGTTGGTTGAAATCCACCAGAACTTTAGAATGTCCATAAAATGACTAGTTGGTCAAGATCTATGAGCACTTCAAAATGTCCATAAACTGACTAGTTGGTTAAAATTCTTAAGAACTTTAAAATGTCCATAAATTGACTAGTTTGTCAAATTTAAAATGTATGTAAAAAAAAAAAAAAGACAATGTAAAAAATAAACGTTTTGGAGCCAAGCAAGACGTAAACATCTCAGTGTTTGTGATCTGCTTCTTGGTTTATCTAAAAGTGACGTGTACGATCATGATCAGGAGAAATTTCAACACTGGTGGGATAGCCAGACAGTAAATAATAATATAGGCTAATGCTTCTTACGAATATAGAGTTATTTGAAAATAGTTACACGTATATTTGATGTGGAGTCCAAGGACCATAGCTCTACAGCAATCTGTCATTGACTCCTAAAAACATAGTTCTTCTACATAAATTCGCCATTGACTCCTAAAAACATAGTTCTACAGCAAAGTGTCTTTGACTTCTAAACGCATAGGTCTACAGAAAAGCGTCATTGACCCCTAAAAAATCAACCTGCCGATAAACATTCACCTTCATCTCCTTTTCAACGCCGGAAATAAACTCTCTAACACAAACACTACGGCCATTGAATGGATGCCAACAGAACCAGCGTCACAGAGAATACTCTCGCAACCCTTTCTCATAACAAAGTCGTGGCATTGAAAACTAAAATAATGAAAAAAATTTAAAAAAACAAAACAAAATTTAATAGACCTTTTTAAAAAAAAATGAAAATGCTAGAGTCTTGACGTCATGGACTTTGCGCCGTTAAATGGCAGAAGTCCCCCCCCCCCCGGGTTCCGGTCGACAAGTCTTTAGTGTCTTGCCGATTTGGAAGCGCTGGCCACCGACCCCCTCGGCGTTAACCCGGGGCACAGTACCACCATTGCGTGTCCCGCGTGGCAGACAGGGGCATGCATGGTAGTTGTTGGAATAAACAGCTCCTACAGGGCTGCCACCTGTGATACTTTACAGAGGGAAGAAAAGGCAAACACAGGGTAGGGATCATGATTACAAGTTGCCGTTAAGGGATATGAGGCGATAGGCTGTGGTGGAAGCCTATGGCCGATGATTCTAAATATGCAGCCCTGAGAAAGCTTCTCCTAGGCAACCGTTTCGTCCCAGCTACTCCGCGAATTGGTTGCGGGGTGGAAGCCCACTGTAGAATCCCTCGTAGAGGGCGTCCGATGCTTCCCCGGGACGGGTGGGGGGGAGATATTAGGACGTTAATTTGCCGTCCCGGCCCCTAGGAAAGTGGACTGCGGACGCTTTAAACGCAGCGTCTTCGGTCGACCAGATGTCTCCGGGCGGGGAGGGTCTCCATCGGCAAACCCGATCAAGCGGTTGCTGGTGGGGACGCTTCACGCCCGGGGAGGTCTCTGGCGTTCCCCCGCACGGCCCGGCGTCGGGGAGACCCGGCGTCTGGCAAGTGCGGGTGGGCGCCAGGGAGGGCATAAGGAGCGCAAGCTCGACGGCCCGCTGACGCCATTTCCTAATGAGATATTCCAATGGCAGAAATCATACACCATTATTTTGTGAGGAGTTGGCACCGCTGTCTGAATTTCGTGTTGTATCTGTAGTAGATCAGGAAGTTGATGCTGGAACCGAACGTCTGGCAATAGATGACGAGCCCCAACAAGGCGGTGTACATGTTCTCGTAAGCTTTGCCCAGGGTCAGGTCCGGGACGAACAGGGCAGTGACCTCGGTAAAAATCTTGGGCGTGTTGCAGACAATGTACACCGTGGAGATGACCACCACCTGTCGCACGATGGACAGCTCGCTCTGCGAGAACTCACGGGTGCGTTTAACCGCAGACGATTTCAACTTTTGCCCGTACGCTTCCGTGGTGTGGGTATTTTCACGGTGTGAGGACCTTTTGGTGGCACGTGGTGAGTTCATGTAATTTTTTGTGGTGCCAGTGGCTTCCTGTCGGAATTTCAGCGCCGTGCGGATGCTCCTGGCCATTATGATGATGCAAACGATGATTGTGACTTGGCTGGCCAGTGTGATGGCCACGTCTCTGATGATCCACAGTATGACCTTGACCTCGTCTCTTTGCGGTGAAATCCACAACACCAATCGCGACGAGTTCACCCGCTCGTCAAACGCCGTTTCGATTTTCAGGTACGCCATAATGGGTAAGTAGGTCACGAACGCCAGCAAGCAGAACGAGACGAGAATACAGAGCGATCTCACTCTGGTGAACATGTTCCTGAAATGCAATGGCATGGTCACGCATGCGCACCGGACGACAGCCAGGAAGGTCGTGTTCAGAATAGGAATCAGGTAGAGCAGTACCTCCAGGTTGCTGATGAAAACGTGGACGCAGAACGGATCGGTTGAGAACCAGATCCGATATCCGCTCGTCCTCTCAATCATAATCAGAGCCAGGCACGCGATGTGCCCGAGGACCAGAAGCAGATACATCAGGTCAGAGCCCGCGAGAAAGACGAACGAGATGGTAAATACATCCTTTAATCCAAGGGAGATGAACGTTTTCATGATGATGACGTTACCAACGCAACCAAGCAGAGAAATTAGTCCGCAGATGACCGTGAAGCTTTCAATTAAAATATGGAGCAGGTTTTGGGAGATCAACTGCTGTGGATGAACTGTTGTAGATACGAAACTCGTTCCAAGGTTTGTTGACCAGCTAAGTGACGCCAGGGTAATGGTTGACGAGGGAACTGACGCGACTTCCGGACTGGACCCGAGAAGCAATGACATGTTGCAGGGCTCTGGATAGAGTTGTAATTTTGCATTCATATTTGCGTGTACTATACCCGCGACGACAAGTCTTGTAGGGCGACACGGCTTTTTTTTCCTGATGCGGATGTCACTCTATGCGGAAATATAGTTTCTGCTAAATGTTAACACCCATTGCGGAAATATGGTTACTGCCAAGTGATACCACTCGTTGTGGAAATATAGTTACTGCCGACTGAAACTCAAAAACAACTTTTTTTATAGATATTTCTAGCTATTCAACTTCACAACTATATTATCAACAAGGAAATGTTTTCACCAAAAAAAAAATTACTTTTAAACCTTATTTAATGGTTAACAACTATAATACAGTTGAAAGTTAATCAGACATGAAGTTAAGATGACTCTGAACAGACAGAAACAAGCTCGGAATGGTGTTCATGAAATCGCTCAACAAGTGTCTTCGTGCAAAAATCTCCAAAGAAAATTTCTTCGTCTTCAGACTGGACACGTTGTCTTGACACATCCAAATGAAAGCACCAGGAGTTAGAGAGTTTGAAGTACATCACAGGTCCCAAATAGGACGAGCTTTACCCCACCTTTTCCTTTCTCCAGAAATATATTTTTAATTATTTCGTTTTTTGTTAACAACGCTTTAGCCCCAGTTCTGCTCATAAAGTCAAAATCAAATTTTTTTTCCCTCATAATGTTTTGTCCCCGTCTTTCCTTTCCTCACATTGTGAACACATGCAAGTTCCTGCAAGCTTTGGGTCTGAATGAGAAATGTTCGGAGACTGAGCTTTAAATGCTTGCGATCCAGCCAAACTGAAGCTGAATAGAAAAAAACCCAAAAGTTACTGATATGAGATGATAATGTCCTCACGATCAAGCTGGGTAATAAAAACAGGAAGGGGGAGCGCATAGCGCCAACATTAAATGTATTGAACCCACTTACGGCTGCGTATCAGAGCTGAAGTAAAAATATATATAACAGTGTTCATGTCTCGTTCATGTCTTGTAAATGTCCTGTCAATGTCTTGTTCATGTCTTGTAAATGTCATGTCCATGTCTCGTTCATGTCTTGCAAATGTCATTCCATGTCATTTTCATGTCATGTAAATGTCTTGTAAATGTCTTGTAAATGTCTTGTAAATGTCATTTCCATGTTTTGTTCATGTCTTGTCCATGTCTTGTTCATATCTTGTAAATTTTTGTCCATGTCTTGTTCATGTCTTGTAAATGTCTTGACGTGCTAAGGACCAATTGCATTATGTATTTAATAACTTTCTTACATATCATTAATGAAGCTAATTACACTATTTGTGACCTTAAAGATACATTTCACAATTACGTCTAAACTAGCTTCCAGTGAGTTACCGTTAAATATTAAACTTAAAACATTTTTTCATTACAGTGTAGTTCATCTATCAAAATGGCGGACTCACCTGTGTTGGGTTTTTGTGGTACCACCCGCTACGCCCATTTCAACTGCAATGCTATTTTGTGTCTGTCATGTTTATAATTATGAGCGTTAACCGAGACAATTAAACTCTTAGCAATCGATGTCCCGCCAGATAAAAAGAGATTAGTCATAAAATGGGTCGAGCAATGAATGGTAACTTTTATTACCATAAATTTATTTATGCATCTGAAGTGCCCCCCCCCCCACCTTAACTACGTTCACGTCTTAAATAAATTAGCTCTGCAAAAAGGTTACAAAGAAAAGACAAAGTTGCCAAAACGAATAAAATTATTTTTACTGTGCTGTGTATTTTGTCTTACTTCTATTTGTCTTGTTTGCTGAAGAAGGCTCTAAGCCGAAACGTTCAAATCTAATTGTCTGTCTATTGATTCCAGCTTTAACATACCTAGTTCTGCTATTCAAAAAAAAAAATTATTAAAAAAAAGTAATTAAAAAATGGCCAGTTTCATTCGATTACTTCAGTTTTGTTTTTTCTTTGACCAAAGCTGGCAGAAGTCACTGAATGTTTTCCATGGTCACAAATATAATTAACTTATTTGACAGCGCAACTCTGGACGCCTACTGAACGTCAGTATTACGCGCTGGTGTGAGAGGAATTCATCTTCTGACACCAAACACCGATTAAATAGACTAATCAAGACAGCTGGTTACGTCACACAAACGTAACATCTTTTAGTTGAAGATACCTAAGATCACATCCCACCCTCTTCATCACAGATACCTAAGATCACATCCCACCCTCTTCATCACAGATACCTAAGATCACATCCCACCCTCTTCATCACAGATACCTAAGATCACATCCCACCCTCTTCATCACAGATACCTAAGACCACATCCCACCCTCTTCATCACAGATACCTAAGATCACATCCCACCCTCTTCATCACAGATACCTAAGATCACATCCCACCCTCTTCATCACAGATACCTAAGATCACATCCCACCCTCTTCATCACAGATACCTAAGACCACATCCCACCCTCTTCATCACAGATACCTAAGATCACATCCCACCCTCTTCATCACAGATACCTAAGATCACATCCCACACTCTTCATCACCGATACCTAAGATCACATCCCACACTCTTCATCACAGATACCTAAGATCACATCCCACCCTCTTCATCACCGATACCTAAGATCACATCCCACACTCTTCATCACAGATACCTAAGATCACATCCCACCCTCTTCATCACCGATACCTAAGATCACATCCCACCCTCTTCATCACAGATACCTAAGATCACATCCCACCCTCTTCATCACAGATACCTAAGATCACATCCCACCCTCTTCATCACAGATACCTAAGATCACATCCCACCCTCTTCATCACAGATACCTAAGATCACATCCCACCCTCTTCATCACAGATACCTAAGATCACATCCCACCCTCTTCATCACAGATACCTAAGATCAGCTCGACCAGATCGAATTCTTCTTCTTAAACTTAGGATCGAAAGATACCAAAAAAAATAATCTTTTTAAAACATAATTTGCGATGTTTTAAAATGTTCAGTCATTGCCAAAAATATCTTTTTACTGGTCATAAAAAATGTTTTACAACATTGATACCCCAACTATATCTTTGTCTTTCTGAAATCGTGAGACAATATTTTTTTCCGCGAGTGACAACAACAATATAACATACTCATACTTTAGAGATTCATCACATATAGTTGGTTTTATTTTTGTTTTACAATATACTTCATTAAATTATCAAATCGATTTACAGTCAAAAGTGACCTTGACCTTTACTCCATTTTGACAGTTTAATTTTTTTTTTGGGTTGGGGGGGGGGGGGGGGGCTTTGAAAGAAGGTATTTAAAAAAAAAATTCTTAGAACATTGCAAAGTTTCTTTCACAATGTATGTGCGCACCAAAAATAAATACATTATAAGTATCCAGCAATTAAAGAGAAACACATCAATTCTAGGGGCAAATTCCACCGGCCAAAAAAAAAATAAAAATATTTTCTTGGTTCCTTAAGTCTTCTGTCTGTTCCTAACGTGTTCAAGAGCGTTGATGGCAAGAATAGCATCAAATTAATTTACCGTAGCAACTCTAGCTTTTAATATATTATATGGTTAATTTGTAAAAAAAAATTCTTATGCTTTATGTGAGATCTTTTCTCGTCGGGTTTACCCGTAACAACTCTTAGTATTTAAGATATGTTTAAATTGTTAAAAAATTTCATAAGCCCTATATAGGATCTCTTTGCATAATCGGCATGTCATCAAAACGCTTTTTAAAAAAATAATTTAAAAACATCTAGTTGCCATTACCCACAATTCAATTCTTGTGCGTAAAAAAGCAATTGTCTACGTCCTGTCTATATTACATATTGGAATGCAATTAGTTAAGCTTGTTGAAAAAAATAAATTATTTTCCCTGCTCTTAATTTAAATAATTATTTGCAAATTATTTAGCAGGAAAAAATTCATGATTTATCTTAAAAATAAATAAATAATTATTTTTAAAATTGAACTGTTTAAGTATAATGCGCATAGTTCGTTATTACTAGAAATAAAACCTAGTCCCAAGTTTGAGAGAATAAATTAAACATGCAGGCTATTTCGTGTTCCAAGTTTTGAGACCAAGATAAGCAATGGGTTCCAAAAATTTTACACAAAACTTGAACGTAGATGTCGCTCCAGCCGACGAATGGAGGAGAACCTGTCTGAAATTTGGATGGATCAAACTATCGACTTCCGGCAATAACAATGGCGAACACTTTCGTTTCAATTAGTTTCTATTTCTTGACGTATTTTGATTTCTCATGTCTGCGAGGAAGGCTCTTGGCCGAAACGTTCTCCTATAACAGTCCTGTCTTTCGATTCAATCTCCAGCATACCTTGTTCTACTATTTCCATCTAAATACCACTAAGATGACTGTTATTTTAGAAAGTGTAAAATATATCTTAGGATTCTATCGAAATAATTGGGACAAGTGCCCTTAGCTGGGTCTGCAAGTGCTCTTAGCAGGGTCTGCAAGTGCTCTTAACAGGGTCTGCAAGTGCTCTTAGCAGGGTCTACAAGTGTTCTTAGCAGGGTATGCAAGTGCTCTTAGCAGGGTCTGCAAGTGCTCTTAGCAGGGTCTGCAAGTGTTCTTAGCAGGGTATGCAAGTGCTCTTAGCAGGGTCTGCAAGTGTTCTTAGCAGGGTCTGCCAGAAAGCTATTGAAACAATTCAGCAATCGGAATAAAAAAAAAAGGCTCTACTTTCCGTGACCTACCACATGTCTGAGATGATAAGTCAGGCATGTCTGATGACGTGGCGGGATGCAGACCATTTGGAGCAGCAGTGAGACTGATTTCAAAACAACTTGACACAGTGAACGATTTGATTAAAACTAGTTGAACGACGTTACAAGGGGCCACATATTTTCAAAGGGTCCTTTTAAATGGCTTGCCATCAGAATTAAGGACAAGAATGCACTTGAGCCTGGAATAACCACGGCATGTAATCGGAGACGGGGACAATGGAGTGGCCGCCATTTATTTTAGAAACAGATAATATCATAGTACTTTGTAATGCCGTGAGATGCATTTCGAAAAGCGTTTATCTTACACGATTATAACTCAAGTGGGTGTCACGTTTTCACCGGCAGCTTGGGGCGCATGCTCTTTTGGATAACTGCATCATCTAGTTCAGCGGTTCTCAACCTGTGGGTCGCGACCCCTTTGGGGGTCGAACGACCCTTGTCGAGGGGTCGCCAAAGACCATCGTAGAACACATATACTCTACAGTTATGCGTAGAAGCGAAAATAATTTTGTGATTGGGGGTCGCCACAACATGAGGAACTGTGTTAAAGGGTCGCGGCATTAGGAAGGTTGAGAAACACTGTTTTAGTTGGTCAAGTCATCAGTATGAAAGCCAACGACTAGGCCCTTTATAATTGAGTCTTTGTTCGATACATTACCACAAACAAGGAAGTAGACATTAGGATTTTACATTGCTTTTCTTGAGTTACCAAGTGGCTACGCAAAGAATAATTGCTTCTTGTGCGTTTGTGATAGGAGAAAATAGTGGAAAAAGAGATGTGATAGCGAGATAAGAGAAAATAGTGGACAAATATATGTGATAGTGAGTTAAGAGAAAATGGTGGAACAAGAGATGTGATTGAAGACCTAAACATAAACATTAGACAATAAGAGATTGGCCACTGAAAAGTGGGCCAATGAAAGATGGGCCAATGAAAGATGGGCCACTGAATGAATGACCACTGAAAGATGGGCCACTGAATGATGGGCCACTGAATGATGGGCCACTGAATGATGGGCCACTGAATGAATGACCACTGAAAGATGGATCACTGAATGATTCTATGGGGGTAGGCGGAAAAAATACAATCACTGAAGCACTAGTAACTGAGAAAATAAATTTTACAGCTACGAGTACATATATAGCAAGCACAGTCTGATGAGACAGTCAACTGTGCATATATAGCAAACACTGTCTGATAAGACAGTCTACTGTGCCTATAAAACAAGGCCTGTTTGATGAGACAGCCAACAGTGCATATATAGCAAGCACTGTCTGATGAGACAGCCAACAGTGCATATAAGAGGCCAGCCTGATGAGACAGTCAACAGTGCATATAAAACAAGGCCTGTCTGATGAGACAGTCTACTGTGCCTATAAAGCAAGGCCTGTCTGATGAGACAGTCTACTGTGCCTATAAAGCAAGGCCTGTCTGATGAGACAGCCAACAGTGCATATAAGAGGCCAGCCTGATGAGACAGTCAACAGTGCATATAAAACAAGGCCTGTCTGATGAGACAGTCTACTGTGCCTATAAAGCAAGGCCTGTCTGATGAGACAGCCAACAGTGCATATAAGAGGCCAGTCTGATGAAACAGTCAGCAGTGCATATAAAACAAGGCCTGCCTGATGAGACAGCCAACAGTGCATATAAGAGGCCAGTCTGATGAGACAGTCAACAGTGCATATATAGCAAGCACTGCTTGATGAGACAGATGGTTTTGTCTGAAGATGGTAGATTCATTCAATACACAGCGTATTAATTACCAGGACTACACAGAGAAACTTAGCCCTGGAGTTTTGGTGGTCCACAGGTGGGACAACTTATCAATGACCCACATTTAGCAACGCAGGAAGGGACCTTTGGTGGTCCACAGGTAGGACAACTTATAAATGACCCACATTTAACAACGCAGGGAGGGACCTTTGGTGGTCCACAGGTTGGACAACTTATAAATGACCCCCATTTAGCAACGCAGGAAGGGACTTTTTGGTGGTCCACAGGTGGGACAACTTATAAATGACTCACATTTAGCAGCGCATGAAGGGACCTTTGGTGGTCCACAGGTAGGACAACTTATAAATGACCCACATTTAGCAACGCAGTAAGGGACCTTTGGTGGTCCACAGGTTGGACAACTTATAAATGACCCCCATTTAGCAACGCAGGAAGGGACTTTTTGGTGGTCCACAGGTTGGACAACTTATAAATGACCCACATTTAGCAACGCAGGAAGGGACTTTTTGGTGGTCCACAGGTGTGACAACTTATAAATGACCCACATTTAGCAACGCAGGAAGGGACTTTTTGGTGGTCCACAGGTGGGACAACTTATCAATGACCCACATTTAGCAACGCAGGAAGGGACTTTTTGGTGGTCCACAGGTGGGGCAACTTATAAATGACCCACATTTAGCAACGCAGGAAGGGACTTTTTGGTGGTCCAATGACCTCCATTTAGCAACGCAGGAAGGGACTTTTGTTGGTCCACGGGTGGGACAACTTATAAATGACCCACATTTAGCAACGCAGGAAGGGACCTTTGGTGGTCCACAGGTTGGACAACTTATAAATGACCCACATTTAGCATCAAGGAAACAAAGATTGAACCATTTGACTGACCTTCATTTGATCTTTGGTGAAAAGAAAAATTACAACCTTTCTTGCAGTCGAATTGGATAGCTTTCCAGAGAAAACTTCACTAATAAGCCAAAACCTAGGTGACAGATGTCACCGTGACATAGACATGCAACGGGATACCAAGGAAGATAGTATCAAAGTAGGATAGTATGATAGTATGCGCGGATGAAGGAAAGATGTTGTTGAAACCTTGAACTTGATTTGCCTGACAGATCACTCGTCTTTCAAAAAGAGATTAGCTTTTTGTGGAATAGCTTGATAGTTGGTATAATAAATACGCGCTTTTTGGCATGAAATAAAGTATTTTACATTTAGCGCATGCTTGTATTGAGTTATGCCTTATGCTTGTATTAAACCATGCTTCATGCTTGTATTAAACCATGCTTCATGCTTGTATTAAACCATGCTTTATGCTTGTAGTAAATCACGTTTTATGCTTGTCTTATAATTTTATAATTGAGACCACCTGAGACAAAAATAAGGATTAAATTTTTTTTACAAACTGAATGTTTAAGTTCATGTTTATGTTGGTTAAATTGTATGTACAGCGTGGTGAGCCCAGCCTTAGGTTGGGGTACTACGCTACAAAAAACTTCATATAATAATAATAATATAAATTATTGCGGGGGATTTCAAAGCAATATAAAAATTTAATTATCACAGCATTTCAGTTACAGAAAAGTCTCTTTCAGCATGTTACAGAAAAGTATCTTTCAGCATATTACAGAAAAGTCTCTTTCAGCATATTACAGAAAAGTCTCTTTCAGCATATTACAGAAAAGTCTCTTTCAGCATATTACAGAAAAGTCTCTTTCAGCATATTACAGAAAAGTCTCTTTCAGCATATTACAGAAACGTCTCTTTCAGCATATTACAGAAAAGTCTCTTTCAGCATATTACAGAAAAGTCTCTTTCAGCATATTACAGAAAAGTCTCTTTCAGCATATTACAGAAAAGTCTCTTTCAGCATATTACAGAAAAGTCTCTTTCAGCATATTACAGAAAAGTCTCTTTCAGCTGTCACAGAACGGTTGTTACGGAGGAGGGCTCCGGTCCTGACTTATCACCAACTGTGTTGATTGAGTAGTGGTCAGTACAGGACCGCTCCTCTCTGTGATTTGTATTGTGGGTATCTAGGCGTTGGGACAGACAAAAGCACAAAGTAGACAAATGTAAACTGATCAACTCCAACTCCAGGTGTCCAGATGATGAGAATAATATGTTTATTACTATGATAAAAAGGTTCTTCTGTAATCTTCACTGATTGTCAGCTATCTATATGAATGTCCAACGCTATGACTGTTTCTAGACTGTTCACTGTTTCGTCTCAACTACTTCTATGTTCCTCTAGTCAATTGTCGTCTCCTGGTCTCTCTTGCAACTATTCCCTAACAACTGCTATCTTAGCTCTTTTCTCTCTACTTCCAACACAACGAAATACTACCAACTTCAACTCTCACTAAACTCAACTCTCCCTATGTCAGGAAGTGTTCTGTCTTATATGCCCATTCTCTACCTCCATAGGTGGCCTAGGAATGTTATCTAACAACACAGCCCCGCCCCCTAATTTCCGATTAATTTGGATTTCCCGCCGTTAACCCCAAAATTAACATGCAAAGTCATCCCTCTATCTCAAAGATGCGAGACTCTATTAACCTTACCCTCGACCCTTTAACGATACTCTCCCCCAAACTAACAGCAGTTTCCGCCCATCCTATAAATTACCTGAACAATGGAGCCTTGTCCTGTACCCCTTCCAGTCATTTGTGACATCAGCATATTACAGAAAAGTCTCTTTCAGCATATTACAGAAACGTCTCTTTCAGCATATTACAGAAAAGTCTCTTTCAGCATATTACAGAAAAGTCTCTTTCAGCATATTACAGAAAAGTCTCTTTCAGCTGTCACAGAACGGTTGTTACGGAGGAGGGCTCCGGTCCTGACTTATCACCAACTGTGTTGATTGAGTAGTGGTCAGTACAGGACCGCTCCTCTCTGTGATTTGTATTGTGGGTATCTAGGCGTTGGGACAGACAAAAGCACAAAGTAGACAAATGTAAACTGATCAACTCCAACTCCAGGTGTCCAGATGATGAGAATAATATGTTTATTACTATGATAAAAAGGTTCTTCTGTAATCTTCACTGATTGTCAGCTATCTATATGAATGTCCAACGCTATGACTGTTTCTAGACTGTTCACTGTTTCGTCTCAACTACTTCTATGTTCCTCTAGTCAATTGTCGTCTCCTGGTCTCTCTTGCAACTATTCCCTAACAACTGCTATCTTAGCTCTTTTCTCTCTACTTCCAACACAACGAAATACTACCAACTTCAACTCTCACTAAACTCAACTCTCCCTATGTCAGGAAGTGTTCTGTCTTATATGCCCATTCTCTACCTCCATAGGTGGCCTAGGAATGTTATCTAACAACACAGCCCCGCCCCCTAATTTCCGATTAATTTGGATTTCCCGCCGTTAACCCCAAAATTAACATGCAAAGTCATCCCTCTATCTCAAAGATGCGAGACTCTATTAACCTTACCCTCGACCCTTTAACGATACTCTCCCCCAAACTAACAGCAGTTTCCGCCCATCCTATAAATTACCTGAACAATGGAGCCTTGTCCTGTACCCCTTCCAGTCATTTGTGACATCAGCATATTACAGAAAAGTCTCTTTCAGCATATTACAGAAAAGTCTCTTTCAGCATATTACAGAAAAGTCTCTTTCAGCATATTACAGAAAAGTCTCTTTCAGCATATTACACACACTAATATTTCAGCATAGCCCAGCACACAAACTGTATAGTTTACTTATGAACACACATCCTACAGTTGTCTCTGAATTTCCTGTTGTACCGGTAGTAGATAAAAACATTGAAACTGGAGTTGAACGTCTGAAAGAGTTCCATGGCGCCGAGTACCGTCAGGTACAAGTTTTGATACACCTTGCCCAGTGTGAAGTCCTCGACCAGCATAACCGTCGTGTTGACCATAATGGCCGGGGTGTTGCACACGATGTACACCACGGAGATGAGAACCACCTGCTGGACCACCGACAGATCTTTGGCACTGAGCTTCCAGTCGTGGCCGCTTGTCGCTTCATTCACGTTGCGTTTCTGGCTATCTTCATTCCTGGTGACACGACCCGTCGACGTTGCCGTGCGGCGGCTGTCCTCGCGTTTTTCCGAATACCTCATGGATTCTTGGCGAAATCTGGATGCCACAAGCAGACACCTGACCATGATGACGACGCAGACGATGACGATGATCTGCGTGACGAACGTGACGGAGACGTCCCGGGTAAACCACACGACGTCTTTGATCTCCTCCCGCGTCGGAGAGATCCACAGCACGTACCTCGTGGCGTTTACCTTGGCGTCGAACGCTCTCACGATCTTCATGTAGACCAGGATCGGCACGTAGCTGACGATCGAAACGACGCAGAACGCCACCAGAATCAACACCGATCTCCGCTTGGTGAGCGCCGACTTAAACTGCAACGGCATGGCCACGCACATGCAACGGACGACGGCCAGGTACGTTGTGGTCAGAATGGTGATCAGGTTCAGGAGATATGAAATGTTGGAGAAGAACACGTACATCCCGAAGGGATCGACCGGATTCCACGTCTTAAACGACTGGAGCTTTTCGTTGACGTAGACGCCGATGGAAACCGCGTTGGCGATCATGACGATGAGATACGCCAGGTTGGACACGGCGAGGAAAATGAACGATACAGTCACTCCTTCCTTCAGACCGAGGGAGACGAACGTTCTTATAACGACGAAGTTGCCAAGACAACCCAGGAACGACATGATGGTGCTGACGACGCTGAACCCCAATAAGAACCCGTCGTAGAGCTCATCCGAGACGTATTTCTGGTGTGGCGCCGCCGCTGTCGTTTTGTTGAATACATCGTATGACGTACTGTTGAGTGTAGAAGATTGTCCCGTAAGGTTGTGCGGCGATACATATGTAGTAGTAGCCTCGTGCAGCTCTAGAAGAACCGCGGTAGAGATGTCCATGAAATGTCCAGACAGAGCGGTCGTGGCGTCGTCCATCACCTCACCAGATAACATTCCAGTGGTCGAGGTTTGTTGTTTCGTTTTCACCCGGGCTTCCGTTGTTGTTGTGTTTACAAGGTTAATCCAACGCCTGTGTGCGTAATCCGTCAACTGTAATCTTGACATGCAGTCTGAAGGCCAAAACCGAAGGACCGGTGCAACATTGGATCTGACCACGTCATTTACTTTGATCGGAAGATTTGTGTACGGAAATTTTTTTTTATCAACGGCCAAACATTTCTGTGAGAATTTCAAAATAAATTAATAAGTTTGAATCGTGTCTTTCCCTTCAAGGTTCTTCGTTGTGTAGACCTGGGTGAAACATGCCGTGCAGACACTTGGTCGTGTTACTGAAGGTGTGGACAATCGTTCTAGGGACAGCACCTGCTGTGTAAACATGCTGTCCTCAGATGAGGGGGAAAAATCGAATGGGTAATGAGATAAATTATCTCCCCTTTTCAAGGTCTTTTCTCGGTATTTACCTCGCGACGCCGAAATCGATAATTCGAAACGGTAACCTTGGAATGAATCGGTTCAGCGATGAACTGTTCAATTTTTGATCTTACCGTAAAATAAATCAAGATGACGTACTGCAGCGTCACGAACCGCTGGATAAGAAATGTGATTGACGTTTCTTTGAAGATCGTCACATGTGTGTGAAGATGGCTTGATCAAGGGTGACACGTGAAGATAATATTAAACTCTTGGTAGCTGCATTGTAATGTACCTTGCTACAAGGTTTAGATACTAAAGATTATAACAGACAAAGGAATTGTAGACGGACTTGTAAATATTGTAACCCTGCCCTTCGTATGTTGCTTGGTTGGTAATAATGTTCACAAAATAATTTGGAAATCAAATAAAACCACCACTAAAAAAACAAATGATTTTCGTATAAATCTAAAATGTAATATCGAGAAATGGGCCTATTGGGGCATGGTTGTGTAAATTTGACAAAACTTGCGAACAAGTAAAGTACTTTATAACAATTCCAATTAGTGCTCCTCCCCTCAAGGTTCGCAAACGCACATTTTTTTTCACGCCCCTGAACTATATTAATATTCTAATGGCCCACCTACTTTTTACACCGCATATTTATTTCACCAACTATTTTATGTTTTCATAATACGTGTTGACCAGAAGTAAAAACTAAACCATAAAGTTACATTCCAGTGCCTCCAGATCCAACACTATGTTGTCCTTTGTGTTCTATGTCCTATATGTTCAATAATATATTGTCCTATGTGTCCTATGTACTATATTTGTTTAATAATATGTTGTCCTATGTTCCAACGTTCATCTGTTTCAGATTAACTAATGTAAGAAACAATCAATTTTTGTTCCTTAAAAAAATATCGAACTAATTTTAAATAGGTTTACTCAAATTGATTCCAGTGGCATCCACTTTCATATTATAATGACCTCCCTCCACCCTTTTCCCATGTCATTAAAGTGAGCCTCTCCTGCTCCTGTAATTCCCGCTCCCACCGTTTTAATGGCATTAGGAATAAGATCACGTTTTCTACTTTGTTTCGAATCCCAACTTCATTTTAGACCTTTAGAACCTTTTAAAGTTTAGGTTATTGTTTGATACAGTGCGTTCATGTCACTGGCCACAACACGCTTGCCTCTTTACAATGTATCTTGGTGGCCACAAGACGCTTGCCTCTTTACAACGAATCTTGGTGGCCACAAGACGCTGGCCTCTTTACAATGAATCTTTTGGAAAACTATCCATGGATTTAAATTCCTCTCAAGTTGTGGATATTTCACTGGTCTATCCACGGATAAACTCATTTCAACCGCACCAGCGTCGATTACTCAGCACTGATCTTGAATTCCATTTGATGACCTCATCAAGGACGTGGTATCGGTTAATTTATTTCAAAGATAATCGATTATCTGGAGGCTCTAACAAACTACTAAATAGCGTCTGTGCTTTGGGATTGCTGTCTGACTACTGCGTATTTTGAGTCGATGCTATCCTTGATTGGTCTTAATCGATGGGCAACCTCCGGACGTGGTAAATAAAGAAGAAGAAGAATGCAAGGAAGGAATACAATTGTATTTACATTGTCGCAAGAGAATGAGATGAGGGGGTGAGAGGGTGTTCTCACAAATGAAAGCGCTAACCCCTTGAGGTGCGAATTGCGTTACGTAAACAGTGGTTAAGAGACCGGGGCTGTCGCACCTTGTATTTAAAAGGGAACCAACCGGGTGTGTCATCAGGCGAGGCCAGGAGAGATCACCGTGAACCAACGTCTGATGAATGTTGTTTCCCATTACTTTCCAATGCAGTGGTTCTCAACCATTTCTAATGCCGAGATGCTTTAATACAGCTCCTCAGGTTATGGCGACCCCAACAACAAAGTTATTTTCGCCGGTACTTAGAGTATATGTGTTTTCAGATGGTCTTAGGCGACCCCTGTGAAAGGGTCGTGCGACCCCCAAAGGCGTCGCAACCCACAGGTTGAGAACCGCTGTTCCAACGGAAGTAGTCTTAACTACATTTGTTCAGTTGTACAAATCAACATGCTAAGAGGAATGTATGATGGTCTCATTACTTGCAACCATTAAAGCATATTATGACGTCATTCGTTAATGCTTTCTTTTGAAATCTTTGGCGTTTCAGCCTTCACTTAATCATATTATGAAGTCATTAGTTAATGCTGTCTTTTAAATTGTCTGCCTTTTTCAATCCTTTTAACAACTAGATTAATCACATCTAACATTCTTTATGCCTCCTTGATTAGCCAAACAATATTTTTTTAGCTCTTTTTCAAACAACTCAGTATTATTATTTTTTTAAAAGAGTAATATTATGTTCACTAGAAATAACACACCAAACGATGGCGGTGGCCATGCGTGACCTTCCCATCTACTAAAGTTACTTGACAAAACATGGATTCAAGTAACGCACTTTATAAGAAGGCTGCACCTATTGGTACACGGGTACAGATTTGAGAGGTTTGGATTAAAAAAACGATTACAAATACTATTGATGGATTTGTAAGACAAAATGAGGTATCAAATGAAATATAATTGAAAGTACTATTCGTTTGTAAACTTAATTCTTCACTTAAACTAAAATAAACTACTACAAATGACATCCGAATAGCATTAGTCACAATGGACCCGGACACGCAGCGCCGCCATTCGCACCCGGGTCCCATTAGACTCAATGCTATTCGGATGTCATTTGTGGTAGTTTATTTTAGTACCTCTCACTTCTGGTACCCGAGTACCAACAGCCACTTCGTTATAAGAATAAAAGTTAGTGCCATTTTCTGGGAATTTCAATTAGCGCGCCCCTTCAACACAGCGTCACAGCCATACATACATATCTAGTGAAATAGTATTTTTGAAACAGAGTTGGTTGAACCCATCTCCTGACCCCCTCCTCTCGTCCCCCCCCCTTTTTTAAATAATCACCCCCTTCCCCCAATATATCTTGCAATAATCATATTGAAACTTCTAGGGATTTTAACTCGTTTCTACCGTATCCCGGTTGTTGTGTTGCAGGCAGGGTGGTCCACTGGCACACAAAGGGAGTAGCCTACACATTGTAAATCCGTGGTTCTCAACCTTTCTAATGCCGCGTACCCTTTAATACAGTACCTCATGTTGTGGTGACCCCCCACCCATCAAATTATTTTTGTTGCTACCTTCTAAATTTGTTTTCCGATGGTCTAAAGCGACCCCTGTGTGAGGGTCGTTCGACCCTCAAAGGGGTCGCGACTCACATGTTGAGAACCGCTGTTGTAGATGAAGCTCGGAACTACTCCAACCGATGTCCGTCATTCAATTTAAGTGGTTCGTTCCTATTGAGAACAAGGGCAAAATGTTTTATTCTGGGCCGATTCAAGGTGTCACAATGCAGCCGTCGCGCGTTCTCGCCTTATTCAATGTTGAGCAATGAGTTCACGGCCACTTTAGGGGTTGTTGCATCTCAGTTTGAGAAACGTTTGTCTGATATTGATTATTCGCTATTTGTAGAGAGTCATTTAAAAAAACAACAACACGTTGAATAGACCTTTAATTTCAAGTTTTCCCATCCATGCGGGATAACTCTTTAAAATAATCATTACGTTTTTTCCCCCTTTCATTTTATCAGTTATCCACCTTTAGACAAGGCTCCCCCACCCCCTTCACCAGCCGCTCAATGACGATAATTCTATTTCAGGAGGATTGCGAAAGCTTCGCCAACGCCATATCCGAGAATTTGAAAGAAATTTCGTCGACGGAAAATTGATCGACAGAAATTTGATCTAACGGAAATTTAGTCGCTTATTTTTGTTCAGTTCACACGATAAAATTTTGCGTCAAATTTCCTTTTCAACGCATTATTTTGTTTTACTATATAGTATAGTGCGTTGAAAAAATAATTTTTTGTTCAGTTTCTCCCAGCATTACATTCATCTCTACCCACCTCCTTGCGCTCTGCGCACGGACATACGTGACACGCCAACCCGCGAAAGGTCGTTATGATCTTGGTGACACACCAACCCGCGAAAGGTCATTATGATCTTGGTGACACGCCAACCCGCGAAAGGTCGTTATGATCTTGGTGACACGCCAACCCGCGAAAGGTCGTTATGATCTTGGTGACACGCCAACCCGCGAAAGGTCGTTATGATCTTGGTGACATGCCAACCCACGAAAGGTCGGTATAATGTTTTTTTTTTAAATTCCAGTAGCTCTCGCCTTGACAATCCTGGGCCAATAAGGGAAACCCCCCAAAAAGGGACAGACCCGTAAATTCAAATCCCCGACACTGTAGGGTAGGACAAACCCACCTACCATCAGTGGCGTAGCGAGCTTAACTCGCGCCCAGGGCACAATACCTTTTTAGCGCCCCCAATACCTTTTTAGCGCCCCCCTATTCGAAAACCATACAATATTATAGTAAAATATACCATTTGGCGCCCCTTTGTGAGTAGCGCCCGGGGCATGATGCCCCCCTTGCCCCCCCTCACTACGCCACTGGCTACCATTACAATTATTATTTCCCTACACCAATTACATCTCGACCTTTACACCCGGTTACGTAGCTAGGGTTAACGCCACCCGGGTTGGGCCCACAATTTTGCGGCCCCCTTTCCACGACAAAATCAATGCTGTTGGCCAACAAAGCCACCCCTCGATAAAAAGAAAAAAAAAGTTGCTGCCTGGGGCAGACGCCCCGTCCACTCCCCCTTCTTCCTACGGCACTAAATGACTAAGAACCGTCGTCTGCTGGTCAGTGTGACATCATTGCTGTTGGGAGAAATAATTTTGTTATAATGTAGATTACGCCGGTCCTCAAAGTGGTGATGCTGAAATAGGTCGAAAGATAAAAAAAATGTGGCCGTCACAACCGAGGAGTTGAGAAGCACTGATATAGTACAACTTCGAGTTGAAATACCAAAACCTTGTACTCAAACTGTTGAAAGTTCTAAATATAACTCTTAAGATCGTTTGTAAGAGATATATTTTTTTCGTGTCTGACGTCACAATTTCCCAAAAGGGCATTCACTCACTTCTATTGTAATGTCAACACTGTCACGAGTAAAGGAATTAAAAAAACTCAAAAAATTTTGTCTTTTTCTTTTTCATTTAAAACCTAACCACAGGAGCATTAGCAGAAAACAAAACTAAATAAATATATATTTCCTTTCAGTCTCCCACTCACCCACCCCCTAACCCCAAGATTCTTTTCGTGACCGCTTTCTTATATGTAGCAATCTTAAAGAAAGATTATGCGTAATTAAAGGTAGATACAATTTAAATAAAACATTATTTGTAAAGATTAAGTATTTAAAAATTGAAACAGACGTAAAAGAATTAAATTTAACGGAGTGGCTATTGGTACACAGGTACGAGAATTGAGAGGTTGGGATAAAAAAACGATTTAAAATATTGTTGTTGGGTTTGTAAGACCAAATGAGGTATCAAATGAAAGATAATTGAATGTACTATACGTTTGAAATGTTAATTCTTCAGTTTTACTAAAATAAACTGCCACAAATGACATCCGAATAGCATTGAGTCTAATGGTACCCGGGTGCGAATGGCGGCGCTGCGTGCCCGGGTCCATTTTGACTAATGCTATTCGGATGTCATTTGTAGTCATACAAACTTGCACTTACAAATACAAACTTGCACTTACAAACACAAACTTGCACTTACAAACACAAACTTGCACTTACAAACACAAACTTGCACTTACAAACACAAACTTGCACTTACAAACACAAACTTGCACTTACAAACACAAACTTGCACTTACAAACACAAACGTGCACTTACAAACACAAACTTGCACTTACAAACAAAAACGTGCACTTACAAACACAAACTTGCACTTACAAATATAAACCCTGCACATGCAAAAAAATATGCATTTATAATCTATCAATGCTAAGACTAATCTATAAGACTAATCTATAAGACTAATCTATAAGACTAATCTATAAGACTAATTTCTAACGTTGACATAAAAAAAATAAAGTTAATAAGAGGCCTAGGCCTATATTGAAAAGTATTGTTAACCAGGTCCTGTTTCACCTTCTAAGGCTACTATCTATCAGCAGCAGTTCTCAAAGCTCGTTAATATACCCTGTCGTACTGAGATCTCTTCTGTCTCTGAAGAAATATAAGGCGCTATTGTTACTTTTGCACCAAAGCTTCACTAACAAACTCTATTCCCTAACAAACTCTATTCCCTAACAAACTCTATTCCCTAACAAACTCTATTCCCAAACAAACTCTATTCCCTAACAAACTCTTTCACTAACAAACTCTATTCAATAAAAAAAACTCTATTCACTAACAAACTCTTTTCACTAACAAACTCTATTCACTAACAAACTATATTCACTAACAAGCTCTATTCAGTAGCATACTCTCTAACAAACTCTCTAACAAACTCTCTAACAAACTCTCTAAAAAACTCTCTAACAAACGTTCTAACAAACTCTCCAACTACCTCTCTAACAAACTCTATTCAGCAGCTACCCTCGATCCCGATAAGTTTAAGGTACACTAAAACGGTAAAAAGAAAATAAATTGGAAACAAAAATATTTCAAGTCAGAGTCCCATGAAATTGTTCACATTATATAAAGACACTGATTATAAAATAATCATTTCTGTTTAATCATTTTTTATAAAACAAGTTTACTCTTTAAGACTCCACGGCAAATATCTGCGCCCCGGGCGGCATCTCCCTCCCCCCTTTTTATTGAGAGGCGGCATTTTTGGCCGCCTTGACAGTTTTTTTCCCGCGGAAACGGGGTGACAGATAACTTGACCCCCCCCTCGGGCGGCAGTAACCCTAGTGACGCCACTGATTGATGGTTAAATCCAGGCGAAATAATTGATGGTTCTGATCATCCTTATGTCACGGATCCTTCAATACATGTACCTCCAAAATGAGCGCATTTCCCCACTTCGGGTTTCGTTTCAAGTCCTACGCCTGAGAAGGAGAGACACGTCTGACATCATATTCTTCAATTATAAGTTTTATCGATATCCAAACTCAACACATTCAAAGAGCTTGTGGCTTTTGTTATAAAAAATAATAATAAATTAATATTTACTGTGACCCTTTACCATAATTAAAAATAAGAAAAGGTTTTGTAAAATATAAATCTGAAAGAAATGCTCGAATCTCATTGTCAACAAAATCATCCTTGAGGCAGGATCAGAAGAATTTTTTTTTTTTTTTTTTTTTTTTGCGTACACAAAACTTAGGTCAAAGCGAAAGTGAATTTTACTTTAGAAAAAAATTATTACACTTTAAAGGAAAAAAAAGAAAATTTGGCTGTAAGATGAGTAGTGTAGACTACGCCAAATATCGCTATTCCGGTATGAGATTTGCATTATGAGTTAAAAAAACACAAACTATTTGCTTTAATTTCCGAATTAGCCTCTGGAGTTTTCTGGATGTAAAAACGTTTTACTGTTAACGCGTTTGATTCTGGATACTATAAATGTTAAAATATTAGAAAAGGAAAAACATACAAACCACGAACGTTTCGAGAAACACACTTTGTTTAGAGAGTTCTGATATTACCCTACCACCAAAAATACACCAGTGTAAAATCTCCTCGAATCACGGGCTAAAAAATAAAATCATAAACAAAATAAAATGTAAACAACTTGAATGATGTATAAACAAATTATATCAGTACGGTCAAAATAAACATTTAGTTGCGTAATTTTAATTTTAATAATTTATTATAAATATACTAGCGAGAACCCGGCATGCGTTGCATGCAATTCAATGAAAAAGTGTTTGTGTTTTAATTAAGTTTCAAAGTAATTTTTAAATAGAAAATATTTATTGTTTTTTCCGTCTGCTGTGTACACAAATATAAAAGACGTCTTTTCGATGCGTGAGCAGGCAACATATAGCAGTCCAAAATGTTCATCACTTTGGATTGAAGGTATAGAAGCACATACTGGATATACTTATATATGTATAGATATAGTTTACCGAATTAAGATAACTTTTTTGCAATTATCCAAGGATGATCTGTCTGTCTGTCTGTCTGACTGTCTGTCTCTCTGTCTCTGCCTGTCTCTATGTCTCTATTTCTCTCTGTCTGTCTCTCTTTATCTCTGTCTGTCTCTCTGTTTTTCTGCCGGTCTATATGTCTGACTGTCTCTCTTTCTGTCTCTCCTTCTGTCTCTCTGTCTGCCTGACTGCCTGTCTGTTTGTCTGCCTGTCTGTTTATCTATCTAGCAACCTATCTGTCTATCATCTACCTATCTACCTATTTACCATCTACATGTCTGCATACTTACCTACCTACCTGCCCACCTACCTACCTACCTAACTATTTACCTACCTACCTACCTACCTAACTATCTACCTATCCATCTACTATATACAGACCTGTTTACACTCAAAATCTTAAAATCGTACAATTTCATCACAAAATCGTTCAATACATTATCTTAATAGTAAAAAAAAACACTCAGTATATATAATGTATACACATCAAAATCGTACATTGCACGCCAAAATCGTAAGAGTAAACAGGTCTGTATCTATCTACCCATCTATCTATCTATCTATCTATCTATCTATCTATCTATCTATCTATCTATCTACCCATCTACCCATCTACCCATCTACCCATCTACCCATCTACCCATCTACCCATCTACCCATCTACCGATCTACCCATCTACCGATCTACCGATCTACCCATCTACCCATCTACCCATCTACCCATCTACCCATCTACCCATCTACCCATCTACCCATCTACCCACCTACCTACCTACCTACCTACCTATCTATCTATCTATCTATCTATCTATCTATCTATCTATCTATCTATCTATCTATCTATCTATCTATCTCCCTACCTACCTACCTTTCTACCTACCTATCTATCCATCCTTTCATCCATCAATCCATCCATCCTTCTATCTATCTTTTATCTACATCTCTATCTATCTATCATCTATCTGTGTATTTGTCTGTCTATCCGTCTGTCTTTTTGTCTATCTAATAAAATCTCTATTTTTTAAATTAAATTTTCACTTTTGTAAAGTGATTGGGTTTTGATATCCATGGGTATCATCAGGGCCGGCCTTAGGCCACTGCAACCTATGCGGCGCAATGGGCCACGCACTTTCATAGGCCCCGCCCCGAATTTATTTTCTAATACAAAATCGCAATTTTCACTTATTATCCTTATTCCTACCCAGACTGGGCCCCGCGCAATCCGTTTCGCACAGGGCCCCGCAATTGTTAGGGTCGGCCCTGGGTATAATTATGTAAATATATTTATGTTTTGTTAAAGTCTTTGATTTTCTTAATTGGTTAACACATGTTAATATGTAAATGAGAATATAGCTTCTTTTTTTTTTTTTACAACTGAAATGTCATTGGATTGAAAGATATTTTCATCTAAGTAAAAATGCATGAACTCAATTTCCTACCATAGATATAAATGTATCGAAGAAGGTTAATTAGTGATCAAATTTATTCTGAGGCTTATCTAGTGCTGCATTGGGAAAAATGAATGTATAGTGTATAGTGGGCTACACAGAGTTTTACAAAAATAAATAAATCATCCACTGGATTGTAGTCCCCTTACTTACGCAAAAAGTTTTTTTTTGCATTTAATATGCTTTGTTCTTATCTAGATCCGTGATTAAAAATGCTATTTGGCTATTTAGTTTTGCTGCACCAATTTAATTAAACGGCATATTCTTATTACAATTATTTTTAAATGTAGAGTTTTTACTACTTTATAAATTTCATAAAAGTTTATTTTTGGAATTAATAAAAAGTACAAACTTATTAAATGTTAAAAATGCAAAGCTAAATTAGTATTTAAGTTTAGCAATTTAAAAAGCAATCAATTTTATTTATTAATTTTACTTTTAAGAAGGGGAATGTACATTATCAGTTTTGTTACGCTCTTTTACTTTGATTAAATCAGAGAACTTTTAGCTTTTGCTAAATAGGCAATTCGCACTATGACGTCATTTGCGTGATTATCTCGAACTAATTAATTTTGATTTTATTTCGCCTTATTGACAACGCGCTAAAGAATGCACTAACAACAACTGATGTTTAGGTTTTCCCGATATATATGATTACTGTGTATTTCTTTGATCATATTTTTTCTATTTAATTTTTTTTCCATAACTTTCAAACGCATATAAAATGCTTAAGATAGTTCCTTATTTGTTTCTTTATATGTATTTGTAATTTATAATAATAATACTTAACCTTTGGCTAAAATAAAAGCGGAAATATAATATTTTTTGCGCATGTAAATTTATTCGATTTCCGTAAAATAATAGAAAATAACTATGATTGTTTTTAATAGTCCGAACGTATCAAAATATTTTTGGATTTTAAGCGTTATGTCTCTATAGCTCATTCTTATATATATATATATATATATATATATATATATATATATATATATATATATATATATATATATATATATATATAGTATCTTTCTGTTTATATAATATGTATTTACAATAAGCTTTATTTAATTATTTCAATTAAAAAAATTTGTACAATTGGTTTTTGCACAAGTTTCAATTACGTTTTACGAAGGTAAGCAAGAATATTCCCTGAACATTTACTTAAGTCATAGAGTCAGTATTTACTAAAGTGTCAGTATTTACGCTTCCTACAGTAAATGAAATGAAGCTTAAACTTCGAGTTGTAATTGTAGTAAATCAACATGTTGATGCTGGAGTTGAACGCCTGAAACAGCTCCATGGCACAGATGATCGACAGGTACACGTTCTGGAGGCTCTTCCCTAGCGTGAATTCCGGGACGATCATCGTCGTGATGTCGACGCACAGCTTAGGCGTGTTGCAGACGATGTACACCACGGAGATGAGGACGACCTGCCGGACGACGTTCGCATCTTTCGCCGCCAGTTTTCTGGAGGAGTCGGCGCTTTGATTTCTCGGCAGTGTATCGTCGCTGTTGCCATCGATGGCGTCGGTAAGGGATTGAGGCTGCGTCGAAGATGTTTCGAGCGTCTCCGATGAGACGCTGAAGACCGGGTTTGACGCTGAGGTCTGCTGGTGTCCGGACGAGCGGTTGCTGCGGAATCGAGACGACGCGCGCAGACACCTGATCATGATGGCCACACAGACGAGGATGACGACCTGCGTGACGACTGTCACGACCACGTCCCGGGAGAGCCACACGGCTTGTTTGACCTCGTCCCGTTTCGAGGACGTCCAGAGGACATATCTGGTGCGGTTGATTTTGGCGTCACATGCGCTGACCATCCGCATGTGGATGAGGATCGGGAGGTAGCTGAGCACGGTGAGGGCACAAAACAGGAAAATGATCACGATGGTTCGTCTTCTGTTGAGGATATGCTTAAATTGTATGGGCATCGCGACGCATAAGCAGCGCACGACGGCGAGGAAGGTCGTGTTCAACACCGTCAGCAGGTACAGCATGATCCCCATGTTGGCTGAGAAGATGTAAATCCCAAAAGGATCAACGGAGTACCACGTTTTGTACTTGTGTTTCTTCTCCGCGGCGTAAAACCACAACGAGGCCGAGTTGACCGCTATCACATTCAGGTAGCAGAAGTCACAAATGGCCAGGAACATGAACACAACAGTGATGCCGTCCTTCAGTCCCATCGAAACGAAGGTCCGGACGGCCACCAGGCTGCCCAGCGCGCCGACAACGGACATGAAGGCGCCGAGGACGCTGAAAACCTCGGTGAAAACAACGTAGGGCTCGTCTCCGAAAATCTCCTGAAACGGAAACGAGGCAATCGAGTTATTCCTGTTGCATTCCCGCGCCTGCGTGGAGTTGATCATGGTAACGGCCATACCTGAAAGGAAATGCGGTCTGGCTACGTGGCGGAGACAGCGGGCGTTTTAGAAATTGTTGTGTCTGACCAGTGACCAGGCGCACGTTTGTTTTTAATCTTAATTTAAAGCTCGTGGATTAAAATGGCTTTGAAACACCGTTGCGACCAAGGTGATGTGTGAATGAAAGGAACAAAAACTAATTGAAACGCGGCGCCTTTTATGAGGAGCAAGACCGGCAAAACTGGTTAAATTTTAAATCATCAACAACACAAAACGGCAGTTATCAGACTTTTTAAGAAAAAGAGTATTTGAAAAAAAAAATTTTCTAAAAAAGGATCAAGAAACTCAAATGTCTTTAAGGCGGAGATTTAAAAGAAAATTTTTCGCATCGTGATGATGCATAGTGCTCCGTATTATTATGAAGATGCATGGTGCTCCGAAATCTTGTAGGTAATAACTCTTCTTCATCAATGTAGGACAGTGTGATTTAGCACTGAAGTAATATCGCCATCAATTTTTCCTGTTGACCAAGTTAAGTAATAAGCAGTAATACATGTTAAGAAAATTTTTTTTAGCTCGGCGAATCACACGTCATATTTTACGCTGAGCCACGCCCCTAAACTTTGTAACGACCCCACAACCCCCCCCCCCACTTCCTTTTTTTTTTCTTCAAATAAGCTCTACCATTTTTCAAAAAATTTGAAAAAAGAAATGCTAAAAAGCCTCTAACAACATTTCTTTTTTCAAAAAAAAAAAAAAAAAAAAGAAGAAAAAAAAAAAAAAATAAAAAAAAAAAAATAAAAAAAAAAAAAAAGAAATGTTGTTAGAGGCTTTGCTAAGAGTCAGAAATGTGAACTCCACCCCCCTCACCACTTAACTGTAATCCGCTTGGTGTAAAGATAATCTCGGGTAATAATGCCGTGGGAAAAGGCCTGCTATGGATGTCATAGCTTTATAGTTGTAACTTAAGGTTAAATTAAACTGACCCTAAAAACAAAGTTGTTCGTTGAAATCCTTTGTCAAATGTAATATCATCGAGCAATGATGGGTGGGGGCTGACAATATGACAAAACATGAATACAGGTATAGCACATTATAAGAATCCGAATTATTCCCCAAACTTAGGCTTGCAACCGCACATTTTGTTCACGCCCCTGAGCTATATAAATATTGTAATGACACACACACACCGCAACCGCTTTTAAACCGCAGATTTATTTCACAAAAATATTTCAGAAAAAGAAAAGAAGATATTGCGCACCAAACGTACTTGCAATATTTTAAAGAAGCGCATTTAGCGCACTTATCGGGAATTTTATTCCGTCAAATATGTGTCGTCATATTTCCTTCATCTTCCTCCTTGAAAAAGAGGAAAAAAACAACTGATTTTACAGGGTTAGTCGGGCTGAACATTGTAGACAAAGTTACGTCTTTGGCAAAGAGTGTATGTGTCAGATTTCAGTTCGATAGCTTGATGGGGAGTGGGTCAATTAGCCATCCAAAGATTTAGCCATGGAGCCAGAAAGCCACAGGTTTGGATGAATAATGGAATATCCAGCTTTCACATGGATGACTCGGATGTGACACCAAATTATCAGCGGTTCCATGAAAGGATCACTATTTGATTGAAATGATCCCACCCCTAACTGACCCCCTTTCTTTACGACCCCTTTAAACAAGTATTACCGCCATTGTATCCATCCCTGTATCGCAACAGCCCGTTTAGGGCGATGGCCTTCCTCAGCACTCTTCCCACTCAGACCATCCATCCACCCTTGTGTCGCTACAGCTCAGGTAGGGCGATGGCCTGCCTCCCCACTTCCTTCCACTCAGACCATCCATCCACCCCTGTGTCGCTACAGCCCACGTAGGGCTTTGGTCTGCCTCCCCACTTCCTTCCACTCAGACCATCCATCCACCCCTGTGTCGCAACAGCTCATGTAGGGCGATGGCCTGCCTCCCCACTTCCTTCCACTCAGAACATCCATCCACCCCTGTGTCGCTACAGCCCATGTAGGGCTTTGGTCTGCCTCACCACTCAGACCTAACTGATGCTTTTATTTCCCATGCTTGGAGTCCAAGCTGTTGAATGTCGTTTGTATTTCCGAATAAGCAGAATAATTGAAAACGTTTATATGAATTCCATTCATCATAATCATCACGTCCCTTAATCCTTGGACCGTTTGGACGCCACAGATGACATGAAAACTATCCTTCTCCATTCCTCTCGATCTTCTGCACTACGCATAGCATCGCCTAGTTTTAGTCCCGTCCACTCTTTGATGTTATCTTCCCATCTTTTTCTTTGTCTTCCTCTTCTTCTCCTCCTCTCGTTGTGCCCTGCATGATTTCTTTGGCGAGCCCTTGTTTTCCATTACAGTACATAAACATCATCTTTGTTTTGTTGTTTTGTACCAAGAAATCCAGTATTCAGGGTCAGCCGCAAGTCGAGAATCATCAAAGCTTGTTTCTTTACAAGTTTCCTGTCTCATGTGTTGCCTGGAAGCTCAGATTTATCAACTTTCTTTTTCATCGATTCCTTGTTGTGCCAGCACGTATGCCTCCCCAATTCATTAATTTAATCAGCGTCTACGAGATAAAAAAAAATAAAAAGGGATCTCCAATGAGTATTGATTGGAGCTGATAATTCATCGGCGCTATCACAAGACGGCTGCTTGGTTCGCGCTCAGCCCAGGTCAGACCTAAAGAAAGGCATGTGGTTCTGTGGCTCACCTGATAAGGTTTTTCAACGAGAACAAATGTTGCTGTGCTTTCTGAAGTTTGAATAGAAAGAAAGAGGCGCGCTTAATGGTAGAGAGTAAGATTTGAAAGATAAGCGAATGAGGGTTGTTGAGATTAGGAAATACAAAGTAGAGAAAAATATGATTTAATTGAAATAGTCTACGAGCTGAAAAAAATAATTGTTAAAAGGTTCAAACATTTATTAGCATGAAAGCGAGCTCAAGACAAACAGCCCCCACCCCACCCAAACAGACTTACCATCTACCACAAAATCGCATGAATACATACAATTTGTTTCGTTAACAGCGTTTCTCAACGTGAGAGATATGGACCCACGCCCCAGGGGGCCACAGCATATCTTTGGGGGGGCCCACGAAAACCATGAAAAAGTAACTCTACATATAAATAAACTTAAAGAAAAGGTTTCTATATTTCAAATAAGAGTTGAGTCAAGAGAGGAAATACAATTATTAACAGTGGCCACGAGGAAAAAAAGTGTTGAGAAACACTGGACTAGGGTCCTGATAGCATCAGAGGAATTAAAATGGGGCCACCCAGAACCGCTAGCTCTTCATTTATGTATAAAATTGTTGTAGTGGGAATTCCCTTTCAAAAAAAGTTGCTATTTAATTTATCACAAGGAAGTAATGGTGGGGGGAGGGGGGGGGAGGGGTATCCAAGGGAAATAATTCTATATTTATTGACTGTTGCCCTTTATTTTAAGTTTTACTTCACATTTAACTTTCCTATCTGATCTAACATACCATTAGAGGCAGTGTTCAAATTCCTGTTTTCGATAACCCAGTGTCTACATCCACATTTTATTTACCGTTTTAGTTTTGAATATTTTATTTTAATTTTTTTTATTACATAAGGGGTTTGTCATACTGCAAATCAGAATGATTTACATCTATTATCTATCTTTATCTATATCTATGTATATCAAATATATGCATTTTATATACATATGCAAATCTTTCATACAGTATGATATTAAATGTATTTATATCCTACCCACACACACGGTTCTTTCTTCAAATTGAAGGGATATTTATTTCTAGCACCTAAAATGATGGATTAGACAGGCGTTGAAGGTGCTTGAATTAAAAAAAAAAAAAAAAAAAATGTTTGATTCGCTTTTTGTTTTTGTTGATTTAAAAAAAAATATTCTCCACTGCCTAGAGCCATGGCTGAAATGAAATACATGAATGGACTTTAGAAAATGAATGGACGCTTTTACATACGACAGATTCTGTTGCAATCTTCGGTAAACACAAAAAACGATGACGCAATAGCCTCAATTTGTGTACTCTCTGATCGACGGTTTGTAGTCTGGTCTCACGCAAACACTTACTGACAAGTCTAGCATGAAAAGAATACATTTTTTTATACAACTGATTGAGTGAGCGTATTTTCTACATCCTTTTTCAATTGTTATGAGATCAACAGTGGGAGGTTGAGGGGGGGGGTGCGGAAATGACCCTTGTTTATTTGACCACATGAAACGAAGAAATAACGGTTGGCCGGGGGGTGGTATTATTGCTTTTAGATCGCATAATTAAAAAAAATATTACTTAGCTTTATCCAATTTAATTGAGGTGTTGATTGAGATCTTATTCAATTACCTTTTAAGAATATATTCCACAACATAATAATATTATGGAAGGATACAAAAAAATTAGCTCATGGTTTCAGAAATGAAATGAAATGATACATATTTTCCAATTAAACGTAAAAAAAAATCTTTTGGCAAATAGTTGATTATTATTATTGTTTTTAAAATGTATAATTTGCTTTAGTGTAATCAAATCAATTAATTTTTATAGGATTAGCGTTTTAGCGTTACGGAAGTAGACGAGGCCATGTTCGGCCATTTTGGATGGTGACGCCACGTCACGTTTTCCGGTTTCTCTGTGCAAAATTTCATTCAAAATAAAATTGGACACTGAATTTAAAAAAAAAATATTTATAAATTATTTTTCCAAACAACAACAATCCACTAATTTCGTAATTTGTATCCCATTAAATCATCCGTCTGCTTTATTTTGAACAAGCAGTCCACAGCCAGTTGTAAAAAAAGTCAATAGTTGTACTTCATTGAAGTCAGGTCACGTAAGCCAGCACGAAAGGTAGCCATCCAAAAAAGTAGCCAGCCAGAAAAGTAGCCAGCCAGAAAAGTAGCCAGCCAGAAAAGTAGCCAGCCAGAAAAGTAGCCAGCCAGCAAAGTAGCCAGCCAGAAAAGTAGTCAGCCAGCAAAGTAGCCAGCCAGAAAAGTAGCCAGCCAGAAAAGTAGCCAGCCAGAAAAGTAGCCAGCCAGAAAAGTAGCCAGCCAGAAAAGAAGCCAGCCAGAAAAGTAGCCAGCCAGAAAAGTAGCCAGCCAAGTGACACACATTTAGGACGGATGGGAAGGTTAAACAATGTCAATCATTTAAAAAAAGAAAGTTCTTGTTCCAAATTGTAATTTTAAAATATAAACAAAGAGATTTTACCTTCTGTCTCGCAAGTTGAACAATGTCGACCCCCCCCCCCCCCTTTAAATAAAAAATATCCATCAATTAAATGTCCCTCAATTAAATGTCCATCACTTCCTCCAAAATGTATCAAACGTTGAGTTTTGAAAAAATAGTGTCACATATCCTGGTCCCATGTCAGAATATGAAGACTCATGATGACTATTCGGTTGTCTAAAAGTCGACGAGCGGTAGAGTGCGACAATAACTTTACTCTGACGACTAATACGATATCTCTGATTCTCTTACTCGTACACTTAATCGGATTTAGTCCGAGGCACGACACAATAAGTCCATTGGATAATACTCTTTATTATCTTTAGTACATCTAGCATGGCATGTAATACCAACTCCAATTCCGGAGGTACACAGCAGATCACTCGTTCACAATAGGTCTGCCAGACTCAGCAACACACACTTCGTCCGTGAACATAATCGTCTCTCTCTCTCTATCCAACTAGTTATCTCCCCTTTTACATCTCTCAACATCTCATGTAATCGTGATATTAACATCGTTCACATTCGTTCACAAATCCCATTTGTCCCCAAAATCACAACACACAAACTCTCACTGATTTCATGACCTTGACACTGAGCTATGTATGCTAATTTAAACCTAAAATTTATATGGTTGGAACGGATGTATAGATGCTTCAGCCTATGTGGCGGTGGTCAAGTCGGAGGATCGGGGTGGGTGATGCCCTAGCCTGCCTGGCAGTGATCTAGTCGGCACGTTGGGATGGGAGGTTTGTTTTGGGTCCAAACATTATTACGTAAGGAAAAGTAGGACACAAACAATGACGTGATTCCCCAAGTCTCCCATTTGAGGGTGCACCCAGGGGCATCTCCCAGCACCCCAGTCCACAACTTATGCGTACTAACTTAAAATTATATTTTAAATCCATCAAGTTGTAGTCAGGCTTCCCGCCAATATTGTGAATTGAACACCTGCAGAAATTTTCATGAGTTGAACACCTGAAGTAATTATCATGAATTGAACACATGATGTAATTATCATGAAACGAGTATCTAATGTAATTATCATTTTATTGAACGAGTATGATGACACAATCTGAGCATATAAAAACATAATTGTCATGACTTTTTACGAGAAAATAAATTGCGTATCATGATTTGTATCTGGGAATAACAAAAATTAACCACAGCTACGTGTAAACAAAGTTAGTGAACTCAGGATCAGATTACTCTGGAAGTTATCTCTGTAATCAAAGTGCCGGTACTCTCATCACCGAAGTTATCTGTAATCAAATTCCCGGTACTCTCATCCCCGAAGTTATCTGTTATCAAAGTGCCGGTACTCTCATCCCCGAAGTTATCTGTTGTCAAAGTGCCAGTACTCTCATCACCAAAGTTAACATAACCATACATATTTTAATCGGTGTATGTCAGTATGTATGCATGTGATATGTTAACATAAAAATGTGGACTGGAAGCATGCAATAAAAACAAATTATTCCAGTTTCATTTTCTAAAATACATCATCGGAGGAGAGATTTTTACAAATGGCCTAATACATTATTAACTGATTGTTAAAAAATAAAAATATCAGGCATTTTAATGTCGTATCAAAACAACTTTATTGAAAAAACAAAAAACAAATTTTGCCGGGGGAAAAGTCTTCAGTTTGACCCAATTACTTAAGTCTTGGCACAACAAGATATCTTTAAAGCCCCTTTCATTCATCAATCGTCAACATTCAGTAGATTTAGCGCACCCTTACTTCTGTTGATGGATTACTCGCGATGTCTGCGCAAACAAAAACCACTCATACGGTGATGTCAATGAATCCTGACAATTAGGTCAACAGCTCGGAAAATCTCAGTCGAGTGGAAGAAAGGAAGTGACGTCGTAAACAGACTCATTAATTAATTTCCCTCCCCCCAAAATAAATTCTCAGCAAAGGTGAAGGCCAGCACGAGCATCAATTAATTTTATTTCTATTTATGACACAAAGGGATAGAAATTTTTTTGAAAAAGAATTTATATCTAGACAGAATATTATTGTTTATACATTAAATTTTTTTTAAATGTATTTTTTAAAATATAAAATCGTAATATAATTAATTTAAAAAATTATCCACTTATAATTAAAATGTTATTATATTATTATTATTACTTACATCGTAAAGTAGTATTCAACTAAGTGGTAAAAATAAGATTAAAAAGTCTCAAAACTCAACAGTAAAATCTTTTGTCCATGGAGGTAATTATTGTTTAGTTTCACATGAGCTAATCATATTATTCTAGATGCTAAGAGTTAATTGCACTTCTCAGCTGTCTAAGAGTTGATCTAACTACTCAGTTTACTAAGAGTTGATCTAACTACTCAGCTTACTAAGAGTTGATCTAACTACTCAGCTTACTAAGAGTTAATAAAAAAAGGCTTAGCTTGCTACGAGTTAATGAGACTACTCAACTTACTGAGAGTTAATCAAACTGCTTAGCTTGCTACGAGTTAATGAGACTACTCAACTTACTGAGAGTTAATCAAACTGCTTAGCTTGCTAAGAGTTAATGAGACTACTCAACTTACTGAGAGTTAATCAAACTGCTTAGCTTGCTAAGAGTTAATGAGACTACTCAACTTACTGAGAGTTAATCAAACTGCTTAGCTTGCTAAGAGTTAATGAGACTACTCAACTTACTGAGAGTTAATCAAACTGCTTAGCTTGCTAAGAGTTAATGAGACTACTCAACTTACTGAGAGTTAATCAAACTGCTTAGCTTGCTAAGAGTTAATGAGACTACTCAACTTACTGAGATTTAATCAAACTGCTTAGCTTGCTAAGAGTTAATGAGACTACTCAACTTACTGAGATTTAATCAAACTACTTAGCTTGCTACGAGCTAATGAGACTACTCAACTTACTGAGAGTTAATCAAACTGCTTAGCTTGCTAAGAGTTAATGAGACTACTCAACTTACTGAGAGTTAATCAAACTGCTTAGCTTGCTACGAGTTAATGAGACTACTCAACTTACTGAGATTTAATCAAACTGCTTAGCTTGCTACGAGTTAATGAGACTACTCAACTTACTGAGAGTTAATCAAACTGCTTAGCTTGCTAAGAGTTAATGAGACTACTCAACTTACTGAGAGTTAATCAAACTGCTTAGCTTGCTAAGAGTTAATGAGACTACTCAACTTACTGAGAGTTAATCAAACTGCTTAGCTTGCTAAGAGTTAATGAGACTACTCAACTTACTGAGAGTTAATCAAACTGCTTAGCTTGCTAAGAGTTAATGAGACTACTCAACTTACTGAGAGTTAATCAAACTGCTTAGCTTGCTAAGAGTTAATGAGACTACTCAACTTACTGAGAGTTAATCAAACTGCTTAGCTTGCTAAGAGTTAATGAGACTACTCAACTTACTGAGAGTTAATCAAACTGCTTACCTTGCTAAGAGTTAATCAAACTGCTTAGCTTACTGAGAGTTAATCAAACTGCACAGCTTGCTAAGAGCTAATCAGACTACTCCGCATCCTTATAACACAGTTTAAAATGTGTACCATCACTCGATCAATAGGACGTCAATGAAAATGACTTCAATGAAAAGGACAACAAAAACACTTTCTAGAACTAAATTCCCGCATTCGACTTCTTTCACGCACACATTCTAAAAATAGATGTTTTAAAATTGTTTACAAAAAAAAGATCATTCGGTCTGCGGTGATATGAATTGAAATTCCCGATGGTCATCCTCGACTCTTATGTAGAGCTGAGATGATCATGGTTGATGTCTACCTACATATATATATATATATATATATATTATATATATATATATATATATATATATATATTTATATAATATCATATCGTTCTGGCTAAATGGTATTCTGATATACTAGAGCAAGCTATGTTAAAATTAGAAATAAAAAGACAAGACAATCAAATGAAGGCATCTTGCCGAAACGTTCTTTATTGATTGCCCTGTTTTTCATTACAAGCGTTGACATAGATGTCTCTATTATTTCCTTCAGATGCCGTTAACGCAAACCCTCCCATGGCACTAGATAAATTCACAATAGATGAAGCATTGCAAAAAGTCTTAATTACACTATGTCTTCCTTAAAAATCAGCGTCTTCCAGTTCTGGTACCTTACATGTGTAAGAAGTCCTTCAGAGTAAACAAAATACGATAATTCACTCAATCAAAGGATTGAAACAAAAGCAACTATCAATTGCGCTATGTTTTAAATATGTGTTCATGTATTCGTCCGATCTGGGAAATGTCTTTGTCTCAAGAAACTGTCCTCATCCAATCTGTGAAATCTCTTTGTCTCAAGAAACTGTCTCCATCCAATCTGGGAAATATCTTTGTGTCAAGAAACTGTCCTCATCCAATCTGTGATATGTCTTTGTCTCACGAAACTGTCTCCATCCAATCTGGGAAATGTCTTTGTCTCAAGAAACTGTCTACAACCAATCTGTGAAATGTATTTGTCTCAAGAAACTGTCTCCATCCAATCTCTGAAATGTATTTGTCTCAAGAAACTGGAAGCGTTATTTTATTCACATGGTGCATAAACTGTTTCCTAAACTTAGTGTTGTACCTGTAATAGATGACAATATTGATGCTGGAGTTAAAGGCCTGGAAGATCTCCATGATGCAGATCACGGCCAGGTACAGGTTCTGATAACTCCTGCCCAGTGTGAACTCCGGGACAAACATGGCGGTGAGGTCGATAAGAATCTTGGGCGTGTTGCAGACGATGTACACGACGGAGATGAGGACCACCTGCTGGACGACTGACGTGTCCTTGGGCGAGAGTTTGTCGTTTTGGCTGCTCGCTTTACCGGAAGACTCAGTTTGGCGGGTGTTGGTAAATGTTTTTAGGGGGTTCTGCTCCGTGGAGTAAGGTCTTTGATTCTGCTGAGTGGAATTAGGTGTTTCATGCTGGTGGCGGGAATATTTCCTAAAAGAGTCGTCACGGATGGTGTATATTTCTACAGATGTTGAAATTCGATGCTGCTGTCGGGGTTGTTCGCAGGGATGCGGCGATGACGTAGCAACAAGGGAGCCGTTCCGAAACCTGGACGCCTCCTTGAGACTCCTGGTCAAGATGACGACACAGACGATGACGATGATCTGCGTGATGAACGTGACGAAAACGTCTCTGGAAACCCACACGGCCTGCTTGATCTCATCCCTCTTCGGAGAGATCCACAGCACGTACCTGGAGCAGTTGACCCTGGGGTCAAACTCGACAGCCATCTTCATGTAGACCAGTACGGGCAGGTAGCTCGCCACAGCGATCAACGAGAAAGCCACCAGCGTCACAACGGAAGTCCTCCTCGTGAACGAAGTTTTGAACTTCAAAGGCATCGCCACGCACAAACACCGGACGATGGCCAGAAACGTTGTGGTGAGAACCGTGATTAAGTAAAACATGATCCCCAGGTTGATGGCGAAGATGTACACGCCGAACGGCTCGATGGAAAAAAATATTTTGTAGTCAGTTTTCTTCTCGATAACGAACATCCCGAGCGCCACCGAATGCGCCGCCATGGTCAAGAGGTAAACGAAGTCCGAAACGGTGAGGAACACGAAAGACAGCGTCACACCGTCCTTGACCCCCATGGACAGAAACGTCTTGAGGACCATCACGTTGCCGAATCCACCGACGGCGCACATCAGGGTGCACAAGACGCTGAAAAGTTCGGTGAACCACACGAAGATCTCGTCCGAGACGAGTTTTTGAAGTTGAACAGCGTGGGCGGAAGTGCTCTCGTTTTCACCGCTGGCGTTCATCGTTGTGCGACGCGAAACCGAATCTCGGAAATGAAAGAATTATTAGCTGACGTACGTGCTAAACATCTGGTTTAGCTATGTTTCCCCCTCCCTCACCGGGTGAGGAACTTATATCACATCAGAAAGCTTATTTACAACCCTGTCACAAACTCTCCCTGACCGTCATAAAAAAAATGTTCAGTAATGATTTAATATTGACATTAGTCTATTTTCAAACATCTTTAAAATATAATTGTTTTCCCGCTGTTACATTAAAAAAAAAAAGACCACAAAAATTAGTTTGATCAATTTGCGCAATTATTTTTAAGCGCACAAACATTTATCTTTATTTTATTTTTTTTTTAAATGCCGTTAAAATTAGTTTTATTTGTTGTACCTGATGAACTCGTGAATATGAGAACCTCTTTTAAAAAAATTCACCTCAGGATATCTCTATCGAGTTCCTCGTTTATATTATGTACTGAATTTAAATTTTTTTTTGTAATTGTCATTGCCATTTGTAAAATTGATTTCACTTGCGCTCATCTCTTTAACCAGATTTTCTATTAAATAAATAATAAAATCATTTAGAATCAACCGAGAAGCAATTTGTGAAAGAGAGTTTTTTAAAAGACCAAACATTCCCCCCCCCCCCCCCCCCCCGAAGGTCTCTTATTAGCCAATCAGGGAGACAGCGTTGGAGAGAAATCCATTTAATAAGCAATATTAAAAAACAACAAAGTAAATAATAAATTAAAGGAGTACTCCCGAGGGTCACAAATTAAAGATTCGATTACTAAATGCTTTGGCATTGATCCTGAAATTAGAATTTTTTTTTTTTAAATTAATGGAATGAAAGATATGTTGATTGCCCCGTGGATTGCCCCGTGGATTGCCCCGTTGATTGCCCCGGTTTCACCGTGGAACGCTTTCCTCTGAGGCGCTTGTCACAAAAATCAAATCCGCTTAACTATTTGATAATTGGCCTTTTCATTACGCGTTGGCAAATATCGCTAACCTTGTTGTGATCGTCTCTAAGCCTAGGTTTTGAATACATGCATGCAAGTTATTAATTTCCCAAATGTGTACCGACACAAAAAAAAAACAACAAAAAAACAAACACAAACAAACACACACAAACAACAAACAATAGACAATAATTGTTAAGCGTGTTCCCGGGTCTATGTTAAAACTTCAGTTTGGTCTATCGAAACGTACCTACCCTGGTAATGCTAGTTTTATAGATGAATTTTTTTTATATTTCAAGGCTGCCATGACATGACAAATGCAATTATTATAACCTGATAATAAATGGCTGGGAATGCATAAGAGGGGAGCGTGAGCCCAAAATACAAAGTAAATTCTATCACCCTATAAGGTTGTAAGGGTTATAGGTTGTAATGGTTAAAGGTTGTAAGGGTTAAAGGTTGTAAAGGTTAAAGTTGCAAGGGTTAAAGGTTGCAAGGGTTAAAGGTTGCAAGGGTCAAAGGTTGCAAGGGTCAAAGGTTGCAAGGGTGAAAGGTTGCAAGGGTTAAAGGTTGCAAGGGTTAAAGGTTGCAAGGGTTAAAGGTTGCAAGGGTTAAAGGTTGCAAGGGTTAAAGGTTGTAAGGGTTAAAGGTTGCAAGGGTTAAAGGTTGCAAGGGTTAAAGGTTGCAAGGGTTAAAGGTTGTAAGGGTTAAAGGTTGTAAGGGTTAAAGGTTGTAAGGGTTAAAGGATGCAAGGGTTAAAGGATGCAAGGGTTAAAGGTTGTAAGGGTTAAAGGTTGTTTCGTTGAGGGGAAACAAGAGAGAAAGGTGCGTTCTGAGATTATTCTGGATTACTTGAAGATTAACCAAAACAAAATTTAAGTTTTTTCGTGATACATAGTCTTTGCAAAATATGCACAAGAGCGGGATATTTGTTAATCATCTTGAAAATATCATCACGTCACTCCGAATAATGATCTTTTTCTTAATGAAACAGTTCATAAATATTCTTTTTATTTTAAAATAGAGAATAGTTCTCTTTTAAAAGAGTGAAAATGTGGTCTTTTACAATTTGGTCATTTACAAATTGATTCAATGAATAGCATGAATTATTTCAAAAATGTTTCCCCTTATTTTCTGAACTCAACTGATTCTAGTTTTTGATATTCCAAAGGATAACATTCAAAGATCAACGCCCGGGGAAAAAAAAACAGAATCACGTTTCATAGATAATACTTCCGAAACAAACCATAGAGTTCATTGGACTGAGACCCTATTACAGAAACGGAAAAAAATTCTATAAATTTAGCAGGTGTATTTGTTAACATTTATTTTAACTTAAGATCACTTAAGTGTAAGAGAGGCGGGTGACTGGGCAAGCGATTCTCTCTAGCCCCGTGCACAAGTTAACAAACCCATCCTTAAATTAAAAGACACGATAAAGGGGAAATGACTCACGGCCGTCTGCTGAAGTCACCCAATATTTAAATGTAACCATTTCGCGGTGAGTTCGCGAACTGACTCGCACAGCTTTAATTGGCCGTAACTTTACGTCCTGTCTTCCCTCCGGTGTCACATACGTTAATTTGGCGTAACCTTACGTCCTGTCTTCCCTCCGGTGTCACATACGTTAATTTGGCGTAACCTTACGTCCTGTCTTCCCTCCGGTGTCACATACGTTAATTTGGCGTAACCTTACGCCCTGTCTTCCCTCCGGTGTTACATGCTTTAATTTGGCGTAACCTTACGACTCTTCGATACGCCCTCGGCGTAATATTTAATTTCCTGGAACAATAAAACAAAATTTGGAACTTGATTTTGGTGATTTCATTTGTGACATGAGATGGAACGATGAAGCAATTATCCGAGACAATTGGAGTAAGATTCCATGCCTGTGTTAAATAGCCAACTTGAACATTTCAAACTATACTAACGTGTTTAAAAAACAACAACATAATTTTGAAGGAGCCCGAAGGATCAATACATTGATCGTCAGGCCTCAAAATATAGAAGGAGAAGAAGAATTGTATCAGGGTGTCGATAAAAACTTTATTTAGCGTGCTTTTCAGTGGACCATTTGTGACAATTTCAGGACAACGGCCTAAAAAATGGTTTTAGGATTAGGATCTATTTAGGACTGTCTGGACAGCTTACGATGTTTGCTAAATTATATAGCTTCGAACGGAAATGGACAGAGCTCCCATTTCTATTTGTTTGTACGTAACGAAATAAGCATTTAAATTACATGTTTTCCCCAAATCATTAAAACAATTAAAATTGTGCACTTGGCAGTTGTCACAAGGGCATTACAATTGATGGACTGTGGTCATAAGTGAATTTTGCACAAATGTAACATTAACTTTGTCTTAAGGCATGTGAAATGTAACTTGACACTGTGTTTACAGCATGTGAAATGTAACTTGACACTGTGTTTACAGCATGTGCAATGTAACTTGACACTGTGTTTACAGCATGTGAAATGTAACTTGACACTGTGTTTACAGCATGTGAAATGTAACTTGACACTGTGTTTACAGCATGTGCAATGTAACTTGACACTGTGTTTACAGCATGTGCAATGTAACTTGACACTGTGTTTACAGCATGTGCAATGTAACTTGACACTGTGTTTACAGCATGTGCAATGTAACTTGACACTGTGTTTACAGCATGTGAAATGTAACTTGACACTGTGTTTACAGCATGTGAAATGTAACTTGACACTGTGTTTACAGCATGTGAAATGTAACTTGACACTGTGTTTACAGCATGTGAAATGTAACTTGACACTGTGTTTACAGCATGTGCAATGTAACTTGACACTGTGTTTACAGCATGTGAAATGTAACTTGACACTGTGTTGCAATGGGTTTTCGGTAACCATGGAAAATTCTTTTGTTTATTCTCCTAGTTATGAACGAACAATGTCTCACTAGTTCGTTGAGAGTGATAAGTCTCACCAGTAGATTAGAGTGATAAGTCTCACCAGTAGATTAGAGTGATAAGTCTCACCAGTAGATTAGAGTGATTGGTCTCACTAGTTCGTTGAGAGTGATAAGTCTCACCAGTAGATTAGAGTGATTGGTCTCACCAGTAGATTAGAGTGATTGGTCTCACTAGTTCGTTGAGAGTGATAAGTCTCACCAGTAGATTAGAGTGATTGGTCTCACCAGTAGATTAGAGTGATTGGTCTCACTAGTTCGTTGAGAGTGATAGGTCTCACCAATAGATTAGAGTGATAAGTCTCACCAGTAGATTAGAGTGATTGGTCTCACCAGTTCGTTGAGAATGATAAGTCTCACTAGTTAAATTAGAGTGATTGGTCTCACTAGTTAGATTAGAGTGATTGGTATCACTATTTAGATTAGAGTGATTGGTCTCACTAGTTAGATTAGAGTGATTGGTCTCACTATTTAGATTAGAGTGATTGGTCTCACTAGTTAGATTAGAGGGATTGGTCTCACTAGTCAGATTAACGTGATTAGTCTAACTAGTTAGATTAGAGTGATTGGTGCCAGCAATTAGATTAGAGTGATGGGTCTCACAAGTTAGATTATAGTGATTAATATCACCAGTTAGATAAGAGTGATTGGTCCCACCAGTTCGATTTGAGTGATTGATCTCACCAATTAGATTAGAGTGATATGTCTCACTAGTTGTATTAGAATGATTTATCTCACTAGTTAGACTAAATTGATAGCTCTCACCTGTTCGTTTAAAGCGATTTGAAAAAAAAGAAAACTCTGGCCATCCAATGCTTCTACGTGAACTTGACATATGACACTCTGATGACATTATTTATGACATGACAGTCATTGATATCGTTCGTGTTTCTGTGCCAATTGAAGATTTGTTTTAGCTTAGTATCGAAATCGCCATGAAACTGATCAAATTTTTAAAATCAATATTCATATATTAATAAAATATAGTTTCTTTTTTAATAGACTGACTTATCAAAATTGTGGAATCTTTGTTTAAACGAAAATAAAACATGTAAATCTTTTAAACTATTTTTGTTTAAAATAATGATAAATCGAGTGCCTGCACTTGTAGAGCACATGAATTAAAGCACTTAGCACTCGTTCGTGATGTTAAAAAAAAAATACAAATAATAGGGTCTCCTAATTAATATTTGATGTCATAATGAAATCCTAAGTCAAACTTTAAGACACTAATTGAAAAACTAACCACTTACAAAAATACATCACTACTTATCTTAACCTATTGTTTCAGCCGGCGACCCAGGCATAGCTCCGTTCTGAACCCTATTTGAGGTCACCTCCCATGGGGTTAGGGAACCGCTGCTCTGGTAACTTGATTAGCGCAAGATGTCGATGTGTCAAACTATCTTTATATTATGTTTTGTCTTTATTTTTTTAAACTCCCAAAATCAACATAGTAAGACGTATAAATACATATATAAAAACATATATAGATACATATATAGAAACATATATAGATACACATATAGAAACATATATATTATATGTGTAATCTAACTATGAAAATATCTCGCCATGTGACTACGTGTTTAATTTAAGCACTCTAGGAAATTCGAGAAAATCTTTTATTTAAAATAGATTTAAAATCGTTAAGCAGGTAATTTGGGATTAATTTGCCGAAGGACCTGTCCCCCCCCCCCCCCCCCCCCCATGCACAGAGTACTCGAATAAAAACATTCTACATAGTTCACAGGAGCACCAAATCGTGGTAAGATCCTAAGTTGAAAAACATCAACACGAAGATTAGCGAAATTTCTAACTAAATATTAACTTTTTAATCACGGAAGTAAAAAATTCACTGCGAAATTTCCACCCGGTGGTGATTTAACACAAAACAAAACAACAACAAAAATCTTCAAATTTAATTATAAAAATAAATCTTCGTATCGATATTCTTAATTAAAACAACGAACACACTACCGAATATCTCATTTAAATTAAGCTTTTAAAATTAAAACCTATAATATATATGGTATGATTTTGATCCGGTGTTCATTATGAAAAATATCCCACCTAAAAATTTGCATTGTAAAATACCGCGTTAATTAGTTTTGGTTTATTATAAATATTAATCGGAAAAACAAGTTTGTACACCCGCGACATCGCGCGACTTCCGCGACTTCCGGCAACAAGACAAAGGTTTCAGTTTTCGCCAACAAGATTTATAAATTATTTCTTGGTTTCTGACGAGATTTTATTTCCCGTGTCATAGATTTATTGCTCAAACGGCAACGCTCAATAAATTACAAAATCAAATCTCTAATGAAATGATGCGAATATCTGAGCAAAAACAATTGTTGGTCGTCTGAACTGACTATTGTTGGTCGTCGGATCTGACTATCGTTGGTCGTCGGATCTGACTATCGTTGGTCGTCAGGTCTGAATATCGTTGGTCGTCAGGTCTGACTATCGTTGGTCGACTGGTCTGACTATCGTTGGTCGTCTGGTCTGACTATCGTTGGTCGTCTGGTCTGACTATCGTTGGTCGTCTGATCTGACTATCGTTGGTCGTCTGATCTGACTATCGTTGGTCGTCTGATCTATCGTTGGTCGTCTGGTCTGACTATCGTTGGTCGTCTGATCTGACTATCGTTGGTCTTCTGATCTGACTATTGTTGGTCGTCGGATCTGACTATCGTTGGTCGTCTGATCTGACTATCGTTGGTCGTCTGGTCTGACTATTGTTGGTCGTCGGATCTGACTATTGTTGGTCGTCTGATCTGACTATTGTTGGTCGTCTGGTCTGACTATTGTTGGTCGTCTGGTCTGACTATTGTTGGTCGTCTGGTCTGACTATTGTTGGTCGTCTGGTCTGACTATTGTTGGTCGTCTGGTCTGACTATTGTTGGTCGTCTGATCTGACTATTGTTGGTCGTCTGGTCTGACTATTGTTGGTCGTCTGGTCTGACTATTGTTGGTCGTCTGGTCTGACTATTGTTGGTCGTCTGGTCTGACTATTGTTGGTCGTCTGATCTGACTATTGTTGGTCGTCTGGTCTGACTATTGTTGGTCGTCTGGTCTGACTATTGTTGGTCGTCTGGTCTGACTATTGTTGGTCGTCTGGTCTGACTATTGTTGGTCGTCTGATCTGACTATTGTTGGTCGTCTGATCTGACTATTGTTGGTCGTCTGGTCTGACTATTGTTGGTCGTCTGGTCTGACTATTGTTGGTCGTCTGGTCTGACTATCGTTGGTCTTCTGATCTGACTATCGTTGGTCGTCTGGTCTGACTATTGTTGGTCGTCTGATCTGACTATCGTTGGTCGTCTGATCTGACTATCGTTGGTCGTCTGATCTGACTATCGTTGGTCGTCGGATCTGACTATCGTTGGTCGTCTGATCTGACTATCGTTGGTCGTCGGATCTGACTATCGTTGGTCGTCTGATCTGACTATTGTTGGTCGTCGGATCTGACTATCGTTGGTCGTCGGATCTGACTATCGTTGGTCGTCTGATCTGACTATTGTTGGTCGTCTGGTCTGACTATTGTTGGTCGTCTGATCTGACTATTGTTGGTCGTCTGGTCTGACTATTGTTGGTCGTCTGATCTGACTATTGTTGGTCGTCTGGTCTGACTATTGTTGGTCGTCTGATCTGACTATTGTTGGTCGTCTGATCTGACTATTGTTGGTCGTCTGGTCTGACTATTGTTGGTCGTCTGATCTGACTATTGTTGGTCGTCTGATCTGACTATTGTTGGTCGTCTGGTCTGACTATTGTTGGTCGTCTGGTCTGACTATTGTTGGTCGTCTGGTCTGACTATCGTTGGTCTTCTGATCTGACTATCGTTGGTCGTCTGGTCTGACTATCGTTGGTCGTCTGATCTGACTATCGTTGGTCTTCTGATCTGACTATCGTTGGTCGTCTGATCTGACTATCGTTGGTCGTCGGATCTGACTATCGTTGGTCGTCTGATCTGACTATCGTTGGTCGTCGGATCTGACTATCGTTGGTCGTCGGATCTGACTATCGTTGGTCGTCTGATCTGACTATTGTTGGTCGTCGGATCTGACTATCGTTGGTCGTCTGATCTGACTATTGTTGGTCGTCGGATCTGACTATCGTTGGTCGTCTGGTCTGACTATCGTTGGTCGTCTGGTCTGACTATCGTTGGTCGTCTGGTCTGACTATCGTTGGTCGTCTGGTCTGACTATCGTTGGTCGTCTGGTCTGACTATCGTTGGTCGTCTGGTCTGACTATCGTTGGTCGTCTGGTCTGACTATCGTTGGTCGTCTGGTCTGACTATCGTTGGTCTTCTGATCTAACTATCGTTGGTCGTCTGGTCTGACTATCGTTGGTCGTCTGGTCTGACTATCGTTGGTCGTCTGGTCTGACTATCGTTGGTCTTCTGATCTGACTATCGTTGGTCGTCTGATCTGACTATCGTTGGTCTTCTGATCTGACTATCGTTGGTCGTCTGATCTGACTATCGTTGGTCGTCGGATCTGACTATCGTTGGTCGTCTGATCTGACTATCGTTGGTCGTCGGATCTGACTATCGTTGGTCGTCGGATCTGACTATCGTTGGTCGTCTGATCTGACTATCGTTGGTCGTCGGATCTGACTATCGTTGGTCGTCTGATCTGACTATTGTTGGTCGTCGGATCTGACTATCGTTGGTCGTCTGGTCTGACTATCGTTGGTCGTCTGGTCTGACTATCGTTGGTCGTCTGGTCTGACTATCGTTGGTCGTCTGGTCTGACTATCGTTGGTCGTCTGGTCTGACTATCGTTGGTCGTCTGGTCTGACTATCGTTGGTCGTCTGGTCTGACTATCGTTGGTCGTCTGGTCTGACTATCGTTGGTCTTCTGATCTAACTATCGTTGGTCGTCTGGTCTGACTATCGTTGGTCGTCTGGTCTGACTATCGTTGGTCTTCTGATCTGACTATCGTTGGTCTTCTGATCTAACTATCGTTGGTCGTCGGATCTGACTATCGTTGGTCGTCTGGTCTGACTATCGTTGGTCTTCTGATCTAACTATCGTTGGTCGTCTGATCTGACTATCGTTGGTCGTCTGATCTGACTATCGTTGGTCGTCTGGTCTGACTATCGTTGGTCGTCTGGTCTGACTATCGTTGGTCGTCTGGTCTGACTATCGTTGGTCGTCGGATCTGACTATCGTTGGTCGTCTGGTCTGACTATCGTTGGTCGTCTGGTCTGACTATCGTTGGTCGTCTGGTCTGACTATCGTTGGTCGTCTGGTCTGACTATCGTTGGTCGTCTGATCTGACTATCGTTGGTCGTCTGATCTGACTATCGTTGGTCGTCTGGTCTGACTATCGTTGGTCGTCTGGTCTGACTATCGTTGGTCGTCTGGTCTGACTATCGTTGGTCGTCGGATCTGACTATCGTTGGTCGTCTGGTCTGACTATCGTTGGTCGTCTGGTCTGACTATCGTTGGTCGTCGGATCTGACTATCGTTGGTCGTCTGGTCTGACTATCGTTTGTCGTCTGGTCTGACTATCGTTGGTCGTCTGGTCTGACTATCGTTGGTCGTCTGGTCTGACTATCGTTGGTCGTCTGGTCTGACTATCGTTGGTCGTCTGGTCTGACTATCGTTGGTCGTCTGGTCTGACTATCGTTGGTCGTCTGGTCTGACTATCGTTGGTCGTCTGGTCTGACTATCGTTGGTCGTCTGGTCTGACTATCGTTGGTCGTCTGGTCTGACTATCGTTGGTCGTCTGGTCTGACTATCGTTGGTCGTCTGGTCTGACTATCGTTGGTCGTCTGGTCTGACTATCGTTGGTCGTCTGGTCTGACTATCGTTGGTCGTCTGGTCTGACTATCGTTGGTCGTCTGGTCTGACTATCGTTGGTCGTCTGGTCTGACTATCGTTGGTCGTCTGGTCTGACTATCGTTGGTCGTCTGGTCTGACTATCGTTGGTCGTCGGATCTGACTATCGTTGGTCGTCTGGTCTGACTATCGTTGGTCGTCGGATCTGACTATCGTTTGTCGTCTGGTCTGACTATCGTTTGTCGTCTGGTCTGACTATCGTTGGTCGTCTGGTCTGACTATCGTTGGTCGTCTGGTCTGACTATCGTTGGTCGTCTGGTCTGACTATCGTTGGTCGTCTGGTCTGACTATCGTTGGTCGTCTGGTCTGACTATCGTTGGTCGTCTGGTCTGACTATCGTTGGTCGTCTGGTCTGACTATCGTTTGTCGTCTGGTCTGACTATCGTTGGTCGTCTGGTCTGACTATCGTTGGTCGTCTGGTCTGACTATCGTTGGTCGTCTGGTCTGACTATCGTTGGTCGTCTGGTCTGACTATCGTTGGTCGTCTGGTCTGACTATCGTTGGTCGTCTGGTCTGACTATCGTTGGTCGTCTGATCTGACTATCGTTGGTCGTCTGGTCTGACTATCGTTGGTCGTCTGATCTGACTATCGTTGGTCGTCTGGTCTGACTATCGTTGGTCGTCTGATCTGACTATCGTTGGTCGTCTGGTCTGACTATCGTTGGTCGTCTGATCTGACTATCCTGCTCGCGACTGCTACTTCGGTTCTTTTCATATTTTTTCCGAATTACCCCAAATGAAATTTTGCGCACTAATGACATTCCTCTGACATTTTAAGAATTCCCACGAAGTTCTCTACTTATATTTCTACTTATACCTCTACTTATATCTCTACTTATATCTCTACTTATATTTCTACTTATATTTCTACTTATACCTCTACTTATATCTCTACTTATATTTCTAGTTTATTTTTTATTTTTGAATACTTTTTTTCTTCAATAAACATCAATGACAATATCAATGAGTTGGGTCACTTTGGCTTTTAGGTGGGATTGTCAGGGTGGGGTTAAACAAAAAAACCCAACACAGAATAGAATCTAAACACAGAATAGATTCTAAGCACAGAGCAAAATCTAAACGCAGAACAGAATCTGAACACAGAACATAACCGAAACACAGAACAGAATCTGAACACAGAACATAATCGAAACACAGAACATAATCTGAACACAGAACGTAATCTAAACACAGAACACAATATAAACACAGAACAGGAGCTAGCGAAATGAATATAGTTTTCAAACCGACCACAGAACAAGTCCATACTATCCACAAAAGATCCGGAAAAAAAAGGGAAGCCCTTTTGTCAATGATTGGCTAATCGATCTCATGTAATGAGACTTATGAACGAAGATGTAGACTGAAATAAAGTTGAACTAATTATTCACAATGTCACGTGTTTTCTGGCTTGAATTAATGTGTGTGGTACATCTTATGATTGTTGACTGATGTCATCGAGCAGGGTGTCTAAGTCAAGCGACAGGGTGTCTAAGTCAAGCGACAGGGTGTCTAAAGTCAAGCGACAGGGTGTCTAAGTGAAGCGACAGGGTGTCTAACTCAAGAGACAGGGTGTCTAAGTCAAGCGACAGGTTGTCTAAAGTCAAGCGACAGGCTGTCTAAGTGAAGCGACAGGGTGTCTAAGTCAAGCGACAGGGTGTCTAAGTCAAGCGACAGGGTGTCTAAGTCAAGCGACAGGGTGTCCAAGTCAAACGACCGGGTGTCTAAGTCATAACGACAGGGTGTCTAAGTCAAGCGACAGGGTGTCTAATCAAGCGACATGTTGTCTAAGTCAAGCGACAGGGTGTCTAAGTCAAGCGACAGGGTGTCTAAGTCAAGCGAGTCGTGTTAAATAAAAAAAATGTGTTTCGGAGCCCCGCCCCCCAACCCAACCAAAAAAATACAACACCAAAAAATAATTTTTTTTAAAAATTAATAAAACATTTGTAATTTGACAATAATTGAATGGAACTTTAATGACAGATTTTTTATTTATTCCTTTTTCCCCACGACAAATATTAGTACAGTGAGCAGAAATAATTATTTTTTACATAAGTGATAGATTTTGTATTTCTTTCAATTTCAAAGAAAAAAAAATATTTGAAAATATTTTAAATCAGATGACAAAGGAAAAAAAAAAATTCCCGCGAACCGGATTCGAACCAGTGACCTAAGGATAGCAACATTCTTCTACAGTCCTCCGCTCTACCAACTGAGCTATCGCGGGTTGATTACAGAATGTTAATAGGGTATAATTGTCTGAAGATTCAAGATCGAGGAATAATTTATTGGCTAGCCGTAGGGCCCACATTTTAAACATAATCTACAATAAATAAAAAATAAAGGATTAAGGAAGGATGATAGTACTTAACACCTCATTGATTATCGTGCTATAATTTAAAATAGGCCCGCGCGAATTGCAGGGGGCATTCTTCCTGGGGTGCAGAATGGGAGGGGGGGGGGTTGTGGGGGTCACCAAAATCGTCCGTAATCTTAATGCAATCCCATGCACTTTACCAAAACAAGGGGCGCCAAAATCCCATGTACTTCACCAAGAAAGGGGCGCCAAAATCCCATGTATTTCACCAGAAAGGGGAGCCAAAATCCCATGTACTTCACCAAGAAAGGGGCGCCAAAATCCCATGTACTTCACCAAGAAAGGGGCGCCAAAATCCCATGTAATTCACCAAGAAAGGGGCGCCAAAATCCCATGTATTTCACGAAGATAAAGGGTGCCAAAATCCCATGTAATTCACCAAGATAAAGGGTGCCAAAATCTCATGTACTTCACCAAGACAAGGGGCGCCAATTTTTTTTTTTTTTTACAGGTCCGCCCAGGACGAACTATTTTTGCGAGATATTATAGGGGCTGTTTTCAGATGTAGGGCCTATTAATTACACGTAAAGTTAATTCAGATGTAGGGCCTATGTTTCTTAACTTTAATTCAGACGTGGGGCCTGATTTAGCTAGCTTTAATTTAGATGTAGGGCCGATGCTACTTAACTTTAATTCAGATGTCCGGCCGATGTTATTCAACGTTAATTTAGCAAGGGCTTGTTATAAAAGTTTACGCTTTATACACTTAGTCTTAGCAGACCGTAAAAATTAGTGAAAGGGAAAGAATAAAGAACGAGAACTTTTTCATCTTGTTACAATGGTAATAAGGTAATAAAACAAACTTTGCAAATGACCTGTATCTTTAGTGGAAGAAACCTTAAATTTTTTTAATGAAACGAATGACCAGTAATCAAAGTCTTTTTGCAGGGAAAGAAAATTTGTATTCTCATCCTTTAAACAAAAACCAGCCACACTTTGCGTTTAAGGCGTTAAGATTGTATCGACCCAATGAAAGGTAATCAAACACAAATAAACGATTAAATAAAACTAACAATTTTTACACCATTCTTACACCTGGTGTAGTATCTTATATCATTCTTACACCTGGTGGAGTATCTTATATCATTCTTACACCTGGTGTAGTTTCTTACACCATTCTTACACCTGGTGTAGTTTCTGACATCATTCTTACACCTGGTGTAGTATCTTATATCATTCTTACACCTGGTGTAGTATCTTATATCATTCTTACACCTGGTGTAGTATCTTAGATCATTCTTACACCTGGTGTAGTATCTTATATCATTCTTACACCTGGTGTAGTTTCTTACACCATTCTTACACATGGTGTAGTATCTTATATCATTCTTACACCTGCTGTAGTATCTTATATCATTCTTACACCTGGCGTAGTTTCCTATATCATTCTTACACCTGGCGTAGAGAGATAGATAATGTTCTAACAAATGACGTAGATCAGAAAGAGTCAGAGAAGATTTTAAGAGACCGAAAGGCGTAGAATGCAGAAAGATTAATGGCTTACATATCACTGGCAGTTGCACAATGCAAAGAAGATGGAGAATTCTGAAATAAAATGGAGAGAGCTACTACAGCAGCGGTTCTCAGCCTGTGGGTCGCGACCCCTTATGGGGGGTCGAACGGCCCTTTCAAAGGGGTCGCCAAAGACCATCGGAAAACACATATACTCTACAGTTAGGAAGTAGAAAATTAAATAATTTTATGATTGGGGGTCACCACAACATTTGGAACTCTAGTGAAGGGTCGCAGCACTAGGGAAAGTTGAGAACCACTGTAATACGACTTACACACCTTGGATGTCGTTCATTATTTGAGCTTCAAATTTGAAAATAAATACACCATATCCGTAATAAAGGGAACACTTTTCATCATGATACAAATTATTCATAAATATTTATTAATGTAAATATCATAAGAAATGTGTTTGGATATAAAATAAAAAAAATTGATTAAAGAGGAAAAATTTGTTTTAAAAAAGTTCCCGCGAACCGGATTCGAACCAGTGAACTAAGGATAGCAACATTCTACTACAGTCCTCCGCTCTACCAACTGAGCTATCGCGGGATGAATATTGGTCTCATCTAGCCTATAATTTTCTCCAGATTCAAGATCGAGGAATAATTTATTGGCAAGCCGTCACCCGTCGGGCCCAAACATTTAAACATAATCCACAAAACTAGATTAAGGTAGGATCATATTCCTTAACACCTTAGTGATTAATATGAAGTTATGGAGATGAGATGTTACAGGGGCATTCTTGGCATCTGCTATAGAGACCACATCACCAATGAGCAAATAAAAGAACGGATACGTCAGGCAATTTGGCAATACGATGACCTCCTGACGTCTGTTAAAAAGCGCAAACTTGAGTGGTATGGCCACATGACCAGAAAACAAGGGCTCGCCAAAGAGATCTTGCAGGGCACTACTAGAGGAGGGAGAAGAAGAGGAAGACAAAGAAAAAGATGGGAAGATAATATCAAAGAATGGACTGGATTACAACTAGGCGATGATATGCATAGGGCAGAAGACCGAGAGGAATGGAGAAGAATAGTGTACATGTCATCTGTGGCGCCCCAACGGTCGAAGGACTACGGGACATGATGATGATGATGTAAATGGGGCCGCACGATGCGCAGGGGGCATTCTTTCTGAGGCGCATAATGGGGGAGGGTGGGATCGCCGAAATTGCCCGTAGGCCGTAGTCTTAATACTTGATTATTCGATGCTATCTCATGTACTTCACCAAGACAAGGGGGCGACAGATTCCAAAGTACTTCACCAAAACAAGTGGCGCTAAATTCCCATGTACTTCACCGAGACAAGTGGCGCCAAAACACCACGCACTTTACCCAAGACAAGGGGCGCCAAAATCCCATTTTCTTCACTAAGACAAGGGGCGCCAAAACACCACGCACTTTACCAAGACAAGGGGCGCCAAAACCCCATGTAGTTCACAAAGTCAAGAGCCGCCAAAATCGTATTATTTTACTGGTCCGTCCAGGAGGAAATATTTTGCAATATGTTATAGGGGCTGTTTTTAGATGTAGGGCCTATTACAAGTAACGTTAATTCATTTGTAGGGCCTATTACACGTAACGTTAATTCAGATGTAGCGCCTGTTATACGTAACGTTAATTCAGATGTAGCGCCTATTACACGTAACGTTAATTCAGATGTAGCGCCTATTACACGTAACGTTAATTCAGATGTAGCGCCTATTACACGTAATGTTAATTCAGATGTAGCGCCTATTACACGTAACGTTAATTCAGATGTAGCGCCTATTACACGTAACGTTAATTCAGATGTAGCGCCTATTACACGTAATGTTAATTCAGATGTAGCGCCTATTACACGTAACGTTAATTCAGATGAAGGGCCTATTACACGTACAGTTAATTCAGATGTAGCGCCTATTACACGTAATGTTAATTCAGATGTAGCGCCTATTACACGTAACGTTAATTCAGATGAAGGGCCTATTACACGTAACGTTAATTCAGATGTAGCGCCTATTACACGTAACGTTAATTCATTTGTAGGGCCTATTACACGTAACGTTAATTCAGATGTAGCGCCTGTTATACGTAACGTTAATTCAGATGTAGCGCCTATTACACGTAACGTTAATTCAGATGAAGGGCCTATTACACGTACAGTTAATTCAGATGTAGCGCCTATTACACGTAACGTTAATTCAGATGAAGGGCCTATTACACGTAACGTTAATTCAGATGTAGCGCCTATTACACGTAACGTTAATTCAGATGTAGCGCCTGTTACACGTAATTTTAATTCAGATGAAGGGCCTATTACACGTAACGTTAATTCAGATGTAGCGCCTATTACACGTAACGTTAATTCAGATGAAGGGCCTTTTACACGTACAGTTAATTCAGATGTAGCGCCTATTACACGTAACGTTAATTCAGATGAAGGGCCTATTACACGTACAGTTAATTCATATGTAGCGCCTATTACACGTAACGTTAATTCAGATGAAGGGCCTATTACACGTAACGTTAATTCAGATGTAGCGCCTATTACACGTACAGTTAATTCAGATGTAGCGCCTATTACACGTAATGTTAATTCAGATGAAGGGCCTATTACACGTACAGTTAATTCAGATGTAGCGCCTATTACACGTAACGTTAATTCAGATGAAGGGCCTTTTACACGTACAGTTAATTTATATGTAGCGCCTATTACACGTAACGTTAATTCAGATGAAGGGCCTATTACACGTAACGTTAATTCAGATGAAGGGCCTATTACACGTACAGTTAATTCAGATGAAGGGCCTATTACACGTACAGTTAATTCAGATGAAGGGCCTATTACACGTAACGTTAATTCAGATGAAGGGCCTATTACACGTACAGTTAATTCAGATGTAGCGCCTATTACACGTAACGTTAATTCAGATGAAGGGCCTATTACACGTAACGTTAATTCAGATGAAGGGCCTTTTACACGTACAGTTAATTCAGATGTAGCGCCTATTACACGTAACGTTAATTCAGATGAAGGGCCTATTACACGTAACGTTAATTCAGATGAAGGGCCTTTTACACGTACAGTTAATTCAGATGTAGCGCCTATTACACGTAACGTTAATTCAGATGAAGGGCCTTTTACACGTACAGTTAATTCAAATGTAGCGCCTATTACACGTAACGTTAATTCAGATGAAGGGCCTTTTACACGTACAGTTAATTCAGATGTAGGTCCGATGTTATTCAACTTTATTTCAGCTAGGGCTTGTTACAAAAGTTTACTCTTATACATTTTTAACAGACCGTAAAAGTTAAGGAAAAGGAAAAAACAATATATTTTTTTCATATTGTTACAATGGTAATAAGGTACTAAAATCAGCTTTGCAAATTACGCGTATCTTTAGTTGGAGAAACCTTAAAGTTTAAAAGGAAACAAATGACCAGTAAACAGAGAGATATTGTTAATAGCGTACACATCACTGGCAGTTGCACAGTTACAATGCAAAGAAGATGGAGAAGTCTGGCATAAAATGGAGAGAGCTACTACGGCTTACACGCCTTTGATGTCGTTCATTATTTTAGATCAGTATTTGAAAATTAATATGCTATATCCGGAAAAATGGAACACTTTTTATCATGATACAAACTAATCATCAATATTTATATCATGTAAATATGGTGATAAAGGTGTTTGGATAATAAAAAAAGCAATAGATTAAAGAAGCAAAATTATTTTAAAAAGGTTCCCGCGAACCGGATTCGAACCAGTGACCTAAGGATAGCAACATTCTTCTACAGTCCTCCGCTCTACCAACTGAGCTATCGCGGGTTGTCGTTACAATTCTTGTATGAGATAATTTTCAAAAAACTTCATCAAACTGGAACAAATATTTGATTGCTGAAGGGCATCTAAATATATATATATATAAACCACACACACACAGACACACAGGTATTTGGGATCGCAATCTTTACACCGTATAGCTTTCCGCTCTATTTCTTATGCATATATTTGAGATTCATCTTCAACATTGGCTTATTGAAAGGTTCAGTCAAAGATATTATCTCTAAAATTAACTAATTGGTTTAACTTGAATTTGGTTAAGGTAAGTGATTAGATTTAATAAATATCATTAAAGTATTAGTTATAGTTATACTATAACAATCTATACAGCTGTGATAACAATAAATACAGCTGTGAGAAAAATCTATACAGCTTTGAGAACAATTTACGGCTGTGGTAACAATCTATACAACCATGATAACACTCTATACAGCTGTGATAACAATCTACACGGCTGTGGTAACAATATATACGGCTGTGATAACAATCTATACAGCTGTGGTAACAATCTATACAGCTGTGATAAAAATCTATACTGCTGTGGTAATAATCTATACAGCTGTGATAATCTATATAGCTATGATAACAATCTATACAGCCGTGATAACAATCTATACAGCTGTGATAACAATCTATACCGATTTGCTTCTCAGAATGATGGTCTGCTAATTACCCCATAATCGGTCCACAAGAGGCAAGCCACTTTGTCTTCATAAAATTTGGCTCTGGTCCCTGCAGGGGTGTAGCTGGCTGGATAATGGAAGGGGGTTCACGGGGAATGCCCTACCCCCGCCGGAGTGCAGATACTGTTTTATGTGACCCAAATCCCATGAGTGCTCATAGAATGGCTAAAATGGCATGGATACAAGAGCTATATAAGTATTTAACCAATCAGTCAATCGAAAACCGCTCCCTTTACCAAAAATTCCCCTTGGCGCCTGGGTCTCTTTTACAAAGTGTTGACTGGACACTTTGAACCACACAGACAAGTGACCACACAAGCAAATGACCACACAGACAAGTGACCACACAGACAAGTGACCACACAAACAAATGACCACACAGACAAATGACCACACAAACAAATGACCACACAAACAAGTGACCACACAAACAAATGACCACACAAACAAGTGACCACACAAACAAATGACCACACAGACAAGTGACCACACAGACAAGTGCCCACTACAGAGAGAAGTCTGCAACCTACGGCATGTTTGTCCTCCCTGGCATGTTCAGCCATTTTGAATGGCATGTGGAAAACAAAATAGAAATACATGATTTTAAAAACTGACTTATGTGATATTGACTGAAGGACTTTTAGGATATGGGCGCAGTGAATTACAAATTACTACTGCAAAGTATTCCATCTTTGGCATACTATTACAAAAGGTATACAGTTGCCGCACCCTGGCGTATAGCTCTTTGGACTTTGTCATTGATTGGAAAGGACGTTAAATGTTATCTACATCATCTAAAAAACAAGAGATAAACAATTGCATTTGATTTATTGAAACACGTGTCGTATAACGAAAAACAAAACAAGGATCCCGCGAACCGGATTCGAACCAGTGACCTAAGGATAGCTTCTACCATCTACAGTCCTCCGCTCTACCAACTGAGCTATCGCGGGTCATGCTCAGAAGCCTTCGGCATAGATTTGTTCTCTAATCTTTTATTACTTAATGCGTTATTTCCCAAAAGATGGGATCTTTAAATTTAAGTCAAACTAAGTTAACCTGATTTAAATTAACCAGACCCCTCCCCTTGGTGGGGGGGGGGGCCTCGGTATTTAAAGATAACGATCTTCAAAACAGAAAAGTGGCCGGTTGGGGGGGGGGGGGGTTCAAAAGGTTACGCCATGGCTCTGTCTTAATATGAAACCAGACCTCCCTTTCCGTGGACCGAATACGCTCCAGAAATGCAAACGTTCTTAACAATAGCCAGCAGCATGTCAATGTTCAGTGGCGTCGCCCTCTTAAATATTTTTCGGAATTTTTCTGTTAGTTCTGTGACTTTTTAAAAAGAAGATGGCACCCTACTTTTTAAATTAGGGCCACAAGTATGTATAATTTAAGCTAAAATAATGCTAAACTTAATTAAGATTTATTGCCAGTATTGTCCTCTGTCACGAGATATAATTACATTGCCCTAAGACCACCTGCGCCACATTTCTTACTTTCACTTCTAGGAACACGTAGCAGCTGATAATGAGTGTCACAGAATGAGATCTTCTAAGGTATGGCCCTTCGCGTACCAAGTATTATTGGTGTTGATTAATGCGGGGCTGTACCTCTCTGTCAAAGTTCAGTATCCAGACGTCTTCTAAGGTATGGCCCTTCGCGTACCAAGTAATATTGGTGTTGACTAATGCGGGGCTGTACCTCTCTGTCAAAGTTCAGTATCCAGACGTCTTCTAAGGTATGGCCCTTCGCGTACCAAGTAATATTGGTGTTGACTAATGCGGAGCTGTACCTCTCTATCAAAGTTCAGTATCCAGACGTCTTCTAAGGTATGGCCCTTCGCGTACCAAGTAATATTGGTGTTGACTAATGCGGGGCTGTACCTCTCTGTCAAAGTTCAGTATCCAGACGTTGAGGATTTTTAACGAAGACAACACAGACGTTAATGAATAACCAAGGAATTCCTTATTAACAATTGTAAACAAAAGAATGTATTGATAGATTAATTTAGTCCAGTAATGTTTCTTCAACTTTCAAACGCAACGTTAACCTCCATTAATCTCAACCTTCATAAGCTCTCCCCCAAAACATTCCTCACTTCCCCCGGAAATCACACCTCAGCACGTTTATCATTAAATAAATGTGGTGCAACATATGGGGAAGTCCCGAACAAAACACATTATAAGTTATATGAATATCAATGGCGCGCCATATTTCAATCCCAACCCAGTCATTTGTGACAATGAGGACAGTTGAGAAATTCTCGAAACGGTTCGATGTTACACTACTGTTGATAAGAACACATACTGTATATGTTAGAATAAAGGCACATACTGTATATGGTAGACTTACAAGGGCACATACTGTATATGGTAGAATTACAAGGGCACATACTGTATATGGTAGACTTACAATGGCACATACTGTATATGGTAGAATTACAAGGGCACATACTGTATATGGTAGACTTACAAGGGAACATACTGTATTTGATAGACTTACAAGGGCACATACTGTATATGGTAGACTTACAAGGCCACATACTGTATATGGTAGAATAAGGACACATCTGTATATAGTAGACTTATTAGGACACATACTGTATATGGCAGACTTGTACGTTGCTCGTGCGTTGGGCAACATAGAAATATGACGTGTGGCACAATATCATCAAAAGGGTGTCAACACTGGAACGTAGTGAGTTTGGCTTTTTCTACGTGAACCGAAGAACTGAAGTCAATGGAGATGTCATTTGAGACCCCCCAAACAACAGGTTTAGTAGAAAAGGATTACAGTTTTTGAAATATGTTTCTTAAATTAAATTAGAAAACAATTTTAATTGCATGTTAAATATTTCCCGACAAAGGATAAGTAATAAAATAAATTATTATTATTATTATTATTATTTGTTGTTTACAGAATGAATGAAGTAAAAAGGATTTCCGCGAGCCGGATTCGAACCATTGACCTAATGAAAGTGTTACGGCCTACCTTCGCTGTCTAGGGTCTATCGATGGATGTGAATTATTTTTTACGTCTATGATTACAATTATGTCCTGGTACGCCCTACTGGGCTGACAGCTATGGATCACCAACCACACAATTAAGTCCACGAATATCAGACGTTTCATGATATAATCCTTTATTCCTCATAAACACACGTAGTACTAGCAAGAATCGCTAAAAGTTTTTAAACACATAATCAAATCCTCATTACACAGGTATGAAATAAACTCGCACTACCACAGGTGTTCATCACGATCTTCGCCCCAACTTAACTTGTATCCCGCCTTATATCCACTCACTTGTTTATTAGTATTTCCCTGTCATCCAATGACCATTTGGCCACAATAACACAATTCATGACATAACTCATGGACCAAAAAGTGTTCACACTAACAACAGTGATTCTCATACAAACTCTCACCATGCATGAACAACTTTTCATACCAAAAGTTCACGCTACTGAATCTTGTTCACAACAGATAGCTTCTACCATCTACCGTTCTCCGCTCTACCAACGGAGCGATCGCGGATCGTAGCAATCAGCCTATGACACAAATTTATTCTGTAATAAATTGAAATGTATTACTTCATGCCATGTTTGCCAAAAAATAGGATCTTTAAAATTAAGTAAAATAATTAAGTTAACCCAATTTAAATTAACCAGACCCGTGGCTGTCGGGGAGAGGGGGGGGGGACACTCGGTATTAAAGATAACAATCTTGAAAACCGAAAAGTGTCCGGTTGGGGGGGGGGGGGGTCAAAAAGTTTCATGATGGCACTGGCTTATTATAAATCCAGAATGCACTCCGAATACACTCTATAAATGCAAAAGTTCTTAACAATAGCTAGCAAATAATTGTTCAATGGCGTCACCTTCTTAAATATTTTGCTGAATTGTTTTTCAGTTCTGTGACTTTTAAAAAAGAAGATGGCACCCTTTTAGGACCCCGATTATGTATTAGGGAAAATAGTACTAAACTTATTTAAGAATGAATACATTGCCAATATTGTCCTCTGTCACGAGAGATAATTACATTGTCCACGAACACCTGCCCCACATTTGTTACTTTCACTTCTAGGAACACGTAGCAGCTGATGATAAGGTCAGTTTGAGAAACTCTCTAAACGGTTCAGGATGCCGATGATTCAGTACTGTTGATAAGAACACACACTATGTTAGAATAAAGGCACATACTGTATATGACAAAATAAGGGCACTTTCTGTATATGGAAGCCTTAGAAGGGCACATACTGTATATGGTAGACGTACAAGGGCACATACTGTATATGGTAGACTTACAAGGGTACATACTGTACATGGTAGACTTACAAGGGCACATACTGTATATGGTAGACTTGTAAGGGCACACATTGTATATGGCAGACTTGTACATTGTTCGTACGTTGGGCAACATAGAAATCCTACGTATGGCATAATATCATCAAAAGGGTGGCAACACCGGGACGTAGTGAGTTTAGCTTTTTACGTGAACTGAAGAACTGAAGTCAAAGGTGATGTCATTTTGAGACCCCACATCAACACGTTTAGTAGAAAAGGATGAACGTTTTTAAACGATGTTTCTTAAATAAAAATAGAAAACAATTTTAATGGCTTCTTAAATATTTCATGACCATGAATAGGTAATTAAATAAATTATTATATATTATTATTTTTTGTTTACAGAATGAATGAAGAAAAAAAAATTCCCGCGAACCGGATTCGAACCAGTGACCTAAGGATAGCTTCAAATTCTACAGTCCTCCGCTCTACCAACTGAGCTATCGCGGGATATTGTATTATTTAGTTTAAATCGATCACTCAAATTCAGAAACAAACGGAGAGTTCAGTTTTGATGCCTGAAGGGTACGAATAATTTTGATCTTAAAGATCAACACCTGACAGAATTAGGTCACTTTTCATCTTCTGACTTGATACAAGTGATTTACAAGTGAGAACCCAGGTTACCTTTTCCTAGCTAATTGAATCGTCCGGTTGTCGATCTTAAAATAAAAATAGTATAATACAAGTTATACAAGTCCAGGTATGTCATACCTGATTTTATAGACTATATTATAGTATTTGGCTACTGGAAAAAATAATGATAGCTGTAATTTGAGAGAGTTTGTACATTTTTGGAGAAGTGGGAGGTGGTGGTTAGAGAAAGTCTTTGGAAAACGGAGCCTTGATCATGATGATCTTAGACTTCTGTGATGCTTTTTGGCTTCTGTGATGCTTTTAATCGTCTGTGATGCTTTTAATCGTCTGTGATGCTTTTAATCGTCTGTGATGCTTTTAATCGTCTGTGATGCTTTTAGGCATGTGTGATGCTTTTAAGCGTCTATGATGCTTTTAGGCTTCTGTGATGCTTTTAGTCGTCTGTGATGCTTTTAGGCTTCTGTGATGCTTTTAATCGTCTGTGATGCTTTTAATCGTCTGTGATGCTTTTAATCGTCTGTGATGCTTTTAATCGTCTGTGATGCTTTTAGGCATGTGTGATGCTTTTAAGCGTCTATGATGCTTTTAGGCTTCTGTGATGCTTTTAGTCGTCTGTGATGCTTTTAGGCATGTGTGATGCTTTTAGTCGTCTGTGATGCTTTTAGGCGTCAGTGATGATCTTAGACTTTTGTGATGCTTTTTGGCTTCTGTGATGCTTTTTGGCTTCTGTGATGCTTTTGGACTTCTGTGATGCTTTTAGGCTTCTGCGATGCTTTTAGGCATGTGTGATGCTTTTAGTCGTCTGTGATGCTTTTAGGCATGTGTGATGCTTTTAGTCGTCTGTGATGCTTTTAGGCGTCAGTGATGATCTTAGACTTTTGTGATGCTTTTTGGCTTCTGTGATGCTTTTAGTCGTCTGTGATGCTTTTGGACTTTTGTGATGCTTTTAGGCTTCTGTGATGCTTTTAGTCGTCTGTGATGCTTTTAGGCATGTGTGATGCTTTTAGTCGTCTGTGATGCTTTTAGGCGTCAGTGATGATCTTAGACTTTTGTGATGCTTTTTGGCTTCTGTGATGCTTTTTGGCTTCTGTGATGCTTTTGGACTTTTGTGATGCTTTTTGGCTTCTGCGATGCTTTTAGGCGTCTGTGATGCTTTTAGGCGTATGTTATGCTTTTAGGCGTCTGTGATGCTTTTAGGCGTGTGTGATGATCTTAGGCATCTGACATGATCTTAGGCAGCTCTGATGAAATTAGGCATCTCTGGTGAACTTAGGCATCTATGAGGTAAGGCGTACTGTCCAAAACTGTGTGGGATTTTTACATCAGCATATTCCTGCAAATGACCGAATGGTGTGTTTTCAAGTTGCTCCATTTCTGTGATACCTCTAGCTTTCTTGACATATTCATAAAGTGTTGCCAACATATTGGATGTTAAAGTGTTTCAAATACACACACAAAAAAAAATTAACATCATATCGCCATAATCAATTTTATTTGTTGAACATATTTTATTATATTAATTTTTGTTTGTTGGTTTGCGATCGTTTTTTTTTAAAAAAACCTTTGCGTCAAAACCTGGCTATGCCCAACTGTTAAGATCGCGTAGGTTAAAAAGTGAATATTCGATAACAGTAAAATGAAGCTTAACGGGTAAACCACTATAAGATGTCAGGTAAGACATGTTCTCAAATAGAGAGTGAACGACTACAGGTAGCCAAAAAATTTAACAGGCAGCCGGGTTTGCCTCAGGGATGCACTATGTAAATAGACATTGATGTAGTTCAAATGTTGAATTGATCAGAACAAGCAAAGCTGTTACTAATCCCGCGATAGCTCAGTTGGTAGAGCGGAGGACTGTAGAAGTTTGAAGCTATCCTTAGGTCACTGGTTCGAATCCGGTTCGCGGGAACATTTTTTATTTGCCTACCTAAAGTCACACACTCTCATTTCAAGGTTAGCAAATCTTAATGACCACTAATTAAAAGCAGAGGTGTCATGCCAGATGTTTTCAGGAGGGACCGACATTAAAACTTGGTCGTATTGTTAGGTTGTAATTTAAATAAAACCTGCAAAATCGGGGTGGGGGGTGGGGCTGCCCTACCCAAACGACGTACTCGATTAAAAGATGTTTATTTATGGCTGCTTTGTATAAATAATTAATCTTATCTTATCTTAAATTCAAAAAAGTGTTCGTAAGTTGTTAACTTGTAGCATTAATGGACCACAATTGTTCCCCCCCGCCCCCCCCCCCGGCTAGGTGTAGGAAATAACAAGCACCATTTTTACGCTGATAAGCATCACATTATAACAACGTTAAATATACAATTAACAATACATTGGCCTAATTTTGTTGTTGTAAATTGCAATTATGTACTTTTTATGTCAACGAGACTATAGATATATATTGGTTACATGAAATTTGATCGAAAGAAATTTCGTCGACGGAAAATTGATCGACGGTAATTTGTTCGAACGGAAATTTGGTCGAATCTTTTTTTCAGTCCAGACGTTAAAATTTTCGTCAAATTTCTTTTTGAACGCACAATACTGTATTGTAAAACGAAATAATGCGCTCAAAAAGAAATTTGACGCAAAATGTTAACGTGTAAATTAAAAGAGAACGGGAAACACAAGAACTGCCAGTAATGAAACAAACCAAATGGAAAAGGCTTTGGGGGTTCTCTAAGTTTAAATTGAGGTTATTTTCTATTTCGATTGTTACATCGAAAGAGACGGGTGTTTTGTTAAAGAAGTCAGTGTGCAGACGAAATGTCTTCCTTAAAAGTCAAGAAGAAACAAGCATTAAAAAAACAAGCAAAAAGACACTCCAAAACAACATTTGTTTTAAACTATGGGAATAAAAGAGATATTAATGCTGTTATAATGAAAGCTGTACGGAAAACCTTGCTAATATGAACAAAATAACGACATGAACACTCAATAAAATCAATAACACAAAAATGTGTACTCACAAAGATGAGTTTATATAGAGGGAAAACTGGAAATTACTTAAAATAACAGAGAAATGTTATCCTCTTTAGCCACTCTATTTATTCAACAAATATTCCTCAGACACATAACACAATGCCACTTTTTTATCACGATACAATGACACTTTTGATCGCTTAGAAACTTTGCGAACTCGACATGATAAATATTGACTCTCTGTCTATGCTATGTCCCAAATGTTGACATGGCCCGGTCTTAACGTTGTAACTATTGTTTTTAAGAAAAAAAATGGTAGAAGAAACAAAGAACTTCGTAGACATCACGATGTGATGTAATTACAGTAATTTATGCATGTAATTATTGACTGTCTAAATCATTGACATGGTGTCCTCTTTGACCCAGTCGGCGACTTGGGTTAATTTGACAGACGCAAAAGATCAAGAGACGGTAAGGTGTGGCGTTAAAATGTAAAATGTGGAGTTATCTAAATAGAAATAAATAACACCACACAACTAAAATAAACACGTTTTAATTGCTCCCCCTGCCAACGTGTTTTTTAAAAATATGTATTTAAATTACATATGATAATTTTTATATTAGACAAATTCATATTAATTAACATTTCATTTTAATTTTGCGCTAGCCACGGTTCTGCCAAGAACTTTTGCAAAGATGTGGAAAAAAAAGATGTCTCTTGCTGTTAAAAAAATTTACATTGATTTAATAGTTTTTAAGCCCAAAGAACAGGAATCGAAGTATTTTAAGAGTGGCAGACACAAAGGGGAAGTCGGTACAGTGTAAGCCAAGGGACTTCAGTAACTTCTAACAAGGGGAAGTCAGTACGTTGACAATGGGGCGTCACTAGACTTTGTCCATCAAAGGACCTAATTGTCGTCTTGGACTTGACTTCCTTTAAATTACTAAGTCCTAGGAGACATCTATAAAAAAAACAAGAGATGTGATTAAAGATAGCTATAAACAAACAAAGACTATTTTTCAAAGAAATATTTGCTATTTTATACAGCTAACAGTATATGTAGAGGTCAGTGTTGATTAAAATTTAAGTAAGTTGACAGTGCTTTTGTAAGAACTGAACTTTAAGACCAATTCCTTATAAAATAGTTATGACTTGGAACTCGTGAAAATTGGAGCTATATAGCCTTACCCTTGTCTAAATTATCATATTCCTTTGCGTTGGTAACAACTTAAGCATTTCAATGGAGATTCTAGTGACAATGAATCCAGCTGTCATAACTGACAACGCCACCATGGACACGGACCAACTGCTGACGGACGAGCAGTACCTGGTGGTGGAAGGATGCTTCTGTATAGCCCGAGGGTTGATCTCTCTACTCGGGTGTCTGGGAAATCTCGTGAACATCAAAGCGTACCTCTCGATGGGACTTTCCGATGGCGTCACCACGGCGTTCCTGCTTCTCGCCTGCTCGGACCTTGCCTTCCTCACCGCCATGCTCGCCCGGGCCGTGTCCTTTGGTTTCATCGCTGCTGAAAAAATACACAACTACTCTCTCTGGTTTCCCGTGGACCCGTACGGCGTCTACATCTTCTTCGGCAACGTCGGCAGCGTCCCGTACACTACGTCCATCCTCACCACTACGCTTCTAGCCGTGGTTCGGTGCTTGTGTGTCGTGCGGCCTTTGCAGTTCAAAAACTCTTTTAGACGGAATCGCGCGAGCGTAGTATTGTTCATCTTTGCGATGTTCTCTCTCTTCAGCTACTTGCCGGTGATAGTGTTCATGGGGATGATCAGGCAGTTCGACTCGAGGGTCAACGCGACGCGACCCATGCTGTGGATATCGCCGATGCGAGAAAGGGTCAAGGACATTGTCTGGGTCATCCGGGACGCCATTCTGCCGATAGCGACGCAGTTCATCGTCATCACGTGCGTCATCGTAATGGCGGACAGCCTGAGGTCAGCCTCGGTGTTTCGGATGTCGCAGATGAGCCTTAAGTCTATCCCCGATAAACTACGATTCGGCGACCTTAACGATGACCTTGGTCAAAAGGACGCTCCCCGGTCGGAAGCGAACCCGAACAAGCTCACCGGGAAGGAGCTGCAGGTGATACAACAGGTTCTTCTCATAAGTACAATCTTCATCGTCTGCAACATGCCGAAGATCGTCATCAACTTCACGGGCCTCTTCGAGCAAGAGTTCGCCCTGGGGAGGCTGCACGAGAACCTGTACCTCACCATGATTGGCGTGCTCTACCTTTTCCAGACCGTGTACTCAAGCGTCAATGTCTTCATCTACTACCACTACAGCGCCAAGTACAGGAGGCACTGCAAGGTTTGTGCTTGACCGTGGCCATTGTGTTAAGCTCTCGATCTTTGAGGAGGTGGACGCTCTGACACAGCAGAGGCTGCAGAGGGGTTTTCATTCTGGTCGAGGGAATCTCAAACTATCTACCATTTGAGCTGCAATCGTCTGCTACACACAGCCATTGGCGACATGCTTCTTTCCAATCCCACCTGTGACATGTGACCCTTGACCCGTGACCTATGACCTATTTATTGATGCATTTCTTCGTGTCAATCGTGAATACAAAATACTAAATCTATTTTGTAGGTCTTCTGTTGTTTTTTTTTTTGGTCCCACGTTCACTGTGTTGTGTTCAACAGGACAAAGGGATGTACGTACACGTAAGCACCGGTTTATTTTACATTCTTTCATCTTTATAAAAAAAAAATAATAATTTTTGTTTAGTGGTTGTCAAACCAAATAATTTATTCATCAAAGAGTTCGCTTGGTTACGATAAAACACAAACTTAATTGAATGATCACTTAATATAATGGCCAAAAGTAAAGATATATATATATATATATATATTGGGGGCGGGGGTGGGAGAGGGCGTCAAATATCTTCTGTTATGTTTGGTTCTTGTGTACATAACTCATGTTATAATATGTCCATGTAAACCTCTTTCAAGTATTATTATATGCATCCTAATTAGACTTTTCATTAATTTTTTTAATAGGGCTGGTGGAATATATCTACTTACTAGACATAGAATCGATATACTTACTAGGCATATAATAGATCTACTGGCTAAACATAGAATAGATCTACTTACTATACATAGAATAGATCTACTTACTAGACATACACAATGAAAGGATGTTTATTTATTAACCTGGCAAACAACCGGCAGAAGCGGCACCGAGAACGAAGCTCTGGACCAGAGAAATGGACACCAGGTTCAACACATGAAGACGTACTGGAATCAAAATCTAACACGAAGACAATTTGATACAAGAGTGTAGAATATGACTGCGACAGTTAATTGAACATTTTTGGAATATGACTGTGACAGTTATTTGAACATTTTTGGAACATGACGGTGACAGTTATTTGAACACTTTTGGAACATGACTGTGACAGTTATTTCAACGCCATTGAGATAACGATGTAAAACCATTGCGAGAAATAAATGAGCAACTTGGAGTCGGCCAATCTGGATTTACACAGTAGGAGATGTCTTCCTAATGTCTTGGTTAAGTGGTTAACTTAACAAAAGGAAGACTATTATAATAGTTTGATTTATCTATAATTTGGATAATATTGATAATCCACCTTTCACTTTACTTATGATTGAGACAAAAATTGCGCATTTTAGCGCCAACCTCAAAGTGCGCAATACTTTCGTGGTTTGCTGAAGCAGCAAGACTTCCTGAACCTCGAATTATACCGGTAATATATAATGATGCTGCTGCTTGAGTTAAGCGTCTGGGAGAGTTCCATAAGGGAGATCACTACCAAGTACAGGTTCTGATAACTCTTGCCAAGCGTGAAGTCCGAGACGAACATGGCGGTGAAGTCCACGAGGATTTTGGGCGTGTTGCAGACGATATAGACAACGGAGATGAGGACCACCTGCTTGACAACATACATGTCTTTGATGCTGAGCTTGTGGGAATGCGCGATGTGGCCCTTCCCTGGCCTCGGCGTCTCATGTTCCTGCTGCCCTGGACCATTTCCATTTATGTCAAGCACGGAAAATATTTGAAGACTGTTCCTTGAATTCGGTTTCGAGGTTTTCAGAGTGTTCGAAAAATGCTGTCGGAATTGGGACGCCGTCCGGAGACTCTTGACCATGACAATCACGCACACCGTGACGATGACCTGCGTGACGAAAGTGACCGCCACGTCCCTGGAGATCCAAACGGCCTCTTTGATCTTGTCACGGCTGGGCGAGATCCACAGCACGGATCTTGTGGCGTTGACCTTCACGTCGAACTCGTGAACCATCCTCATGAACACGAGTATCGGAACGTAGCTGGCCACGGCGATGACGCAGAATACGGAGTAGATCAAAATTGAGCATCTTTTGGTGAAGGCGTTCATGAATTTCAGAGGCATGGCCACGCACATGCAGCGGACCACCGCGAGAAACGTGGTGGTCAGCATGGTGATGAGATACAGCAGGATGCCAACGTTGGAGAAAAAGACGTAGACCCCGAACGGCTCCACCGGAAACCAAATCTTGTATGCTCGTTTCCTCTCCAGCACGTAGAGGCCCAGTGCGACTGCGTGCGCGGCCATGGCGATGAGGTACGTTAGGTCCGAGAGGGTGAGGAACACGAACGAGAGCGTAACGCCGTCCTTCACCCCCATGGAGATGAAAGTTTTGATGGTGACCAGGTTGCCAAGGCAACCCAAGACGGACACGCACGTGCAAATGGTGCTGAAGATCTCAGAAAAAAGGAAATATTGCTGGTCAGAGAGCAGTTTTTGACCATACTCTGGAGATAACGTTACGTTTGAATAACATTCAGATGAAGCAGTGATGTCCATGGCCGGGCTACAGGTTGCTATATCGTCTAAGAACGTTCTGATGTAGCACTGACGTCCATAACTGCGCTATGGGTTGTGTTATCGTCTAAGAACGTTCTGGTGTAGCACTGACGCGTATAACTGTGCTATGGGTTGTGCTATCGTTAGCGACGTCTTAAGTTGAACATCTAACTACGTCATCGTCTAAGAATTTCTTAAGTTGCTGTAACGCCCAGAGCTAAGCCGCTGGTGTCGGCGTCGTCTGAGAATGCTTATGTGCTATCTTAACGCTAACGAGAGCTAACAAATCACCGTCATAGTTTACTTTTGAATGATCTGCCCCGTGAGGAAACATTTTAGTCCACTTTCGCCATGTCCCATTTTCAAATCTGTCCAAATTGAATTCATTATCTGTTCGCGATCAGTTAAGTTTTTAATAAAAAGATTTATTTTTGAAAGACATTAGAACATTCACCAGCACTAATGCATCACTCTGTCCATCACTCTGTCCATCACTCTGTCCATCATTGTGTCCATCACTCTGTCAGTCTTAACCCAAGAACCAATTGAAAACACATTCCATAGCCGTTGTTCAGATTCCGAGGAGCCTGTACTGACGTAGTCACGTGTCTATTGGGTTGCCCGGAAGTCTTGTGTGCACGCACTGAAACGTGTGTTGATCTAAGAGACCATAGCGAGGCCGCCAAGCCACGGGGTTTCCCGATGCTTCCGTGTTTGATGAAAAGGTGTTCATTGTCCTAAAAATGAAAAAAAAATAAATGAAAGTGCATGTAAAACCACCACAACATATGTAGTTCAGTATTTGCAAATAATTTTTTGAAATATTTATCCCCCCCCCCCCCCCCGCATTTATTTATGTTAAGAAACCTTCAGTAGAGAAATCCAAATGAGGAATACATTGATACCCATGATTCACATCATTAGCGTGACCTTCTTTAGTAAATCATCATTACCGACCAGGTCTTTCTCGTTTCATTAATAAAATTGATCACGATCTTATCGGCTCGCAAGCTATAATAAAACCATCGACTCAAGTCATAAACCAGAGGAAGAAACCTATTGACAGGTGGAGATAATTCACGCTGAAAAAAAAATGATACCTCCACCCCCCCCCACCACCCTTCCTTTCCCCCCTCATCAATATTATTGACAGGATGAAGATAAAGAATGACAAAATCTGATTACTACACTCAAGAGGATTAACTCAAAAAAACAACAACAAAAAAACAACTACGAATAATTATAACCATCTGGTTGGAGAGTTTTAACACAGGATGTGAACGAATTATGCGCCAAGTGTGTTGTGTTTACAGAAGGAACGCTTACACAATCTGTTGACGCGAAACCATCAATTTACGTCTGCCATCGTCACCCCTCACACACAATCACAGACACACACACACAAAGTACAATTGAAAATACCATTTCTCACATTCTTTCATTGAAGTAACTTAATAGAAGTATTTTTTTCTTGCCGTAGTAAATAAATTCAGACACGGCGTTAACAAGAAGTCACAATTTTTTTTATAGTTATTTAGACGTAAACACATCCATTCTGTGGATATGAAAATAGGCACACCTGGTCTCTATGTTAAGAAGCAGACACACCTGGTCTCTATGTTAGTAAGCAGACACACCTGGTCTCTATGTTAGGAAGCAGATACACCTGGTCTCTATGTTAGGAAGCAGACACACCTGGTCTCTATGTTAGGAAGCAGACACACCTGGTCTCTATGTTAGGAAGCAGACACACCTGGTCTCTATGTTAGGAAGCAGACACACCTGGTCTCTATGTTAGGAAGCAGACACAGCTGGTCTCTATGTTAGGAAGCAGACACACCTGGTCTCTATGTTAGGAAGCAGACACACCTGGTCTCTATGTTAGGAAGCAGACACACCTGGTCTCTATGTTAGGAAGCAGACACACCTGGTCTCTATGTTAGGAAGCAGACACACCTGGTCTCTATGTTAGGAAGCAGACACACCTGGTCTCTGTGTTAGGAAGCAGACACACCTGGTCTCTATTTTAGGAAGCAGACACATCTTGTCTTATTGTTGAAATTAGAGACACCCTGTCTTTGTATTACGAAGTAGGCTCATCTGGTCTCTATATCAGCGGTTCTCAGCCTGTGGGTCGCGACCCCTTTGGGGGTCGAACAACCCTTTCACAGGGGTCGTCTAAGACCACCGGAAAACACATATACTCTGCAGTTATGTAGTAGAAACAAAAATAATTTTGCGGTTGGGGGTCACCACAACATGAGGAACTGTATTAAAGGGTCGCGGCTTTAGAAAGGTTGAGAACCACTGCTCTATATGTTTAAGTGGACACATCCGGTCTCATGTTAGAAAGTTGACAAATACGGTATTATAATAGGAAGTAGACGCATCCAGTACACATTTTAGGGAGAAGACACAACTGGTTGATCTATCTTGAAGTAGACGCATCCGGCCTATGGAACTGCAAACATACACATGCGGTCTATAGAACTGAGACACATCCGGTCTATTGATCTGAGACACATCCGGTCTATTGATCTGAGACACATCCGGTCTAGAAGTATGGGGATATCCTTTAATTGATAGGCCGCTAATGACGTCACGCTTTTCTGGTTTATATTTTGAAAACAAAAATTCCTTGATGACATTAATTAGATACAATTTATTTTAATGGACTACGATTAGTCACTTCCTTGTTTTGTCACGTGATACGTACCAGCCATTAGTAGGCTTTCTGCTACACATAACAACACATAACAACAGATAAACAGCTGATCAGCCATTGCCATTATCATTAATTCTAAAGCAAAATGTTTGTCTCCATCAGCGCTTCCCCAGTGTTTATTAAAATTTTACTTTTCAAAATATTCTTGAATACACGTGTTTCTTTAAATGCCATTCATTAAATGTGACAATAATTATAATTCAGTTATGATTAAAGGAAGAAAGTTGTTTGAAGAAAAATTTGTGAGCACTAGTGTGTTGCAGACAGCCTACCGGAAGTATTACTTGTTTTTACACGTATCACGTGACAAAACAATCGACTAATCGTAGTCCATTGCGATGAGTCCAGTGTACTAATGAACTAAAGAAAGTGTTAGAGGGGGGGACGAAGAAACTAATGCATAGAATGTCTGTTATAATTTGCTCTCCAAGGTTATTTTTTATCTTTCTGTCACGTATGTGTTATGTTTTTCTCTGTTACATGTTGTATGAAAACGACAGCTAATCATGTTTTACTTTCTATATTAGTGGCCGGTGTTCCCCTGCTTTTCCCTCACTGTTCCCCATCTGTTCCCCGCTGTTCCCTTAGTGTTCGCCTGATGTTCCCTTAGTGTTCCCCATCTGTTCCGCCGCTGTTCCCTTAGTGTTCGCCTGCCGTTCCCTTAGTGTTCCCCTGCTGTTCCCGTAGTGTTCCCCTGCTGTTCCCTTAGTGTTCCCCTGCTGCTCCCTTAGTTTTCCTTGCTGTTCCCTTGGTGCTCCCCTGCTGTTCACTCAGATTTCCCCTGATGTTCCCTTAGTGTTCCCTTGTTGAACCCTTAGTGTTACCTGCTGTTCCCTTAGTGTTCCCTGCTGTTCCTTTAGTGTTCCCTGCTGTTCCTTTAGTGTTCTCCTGCTGTTCCCTTAGTGTTCCCCTGCTGTTCCATTAGTGTTCCCCTTTAAACATGAGTGGCTGATCCTTTGCGCCATTACGTGATCGCTACATAAAATAAATTTGTATTTGTGCATCTTTCATATTTCTCAGTAACAGTATCATCGCTCAAATATCTTAACATCATATGCCCGAAAAGGCTTAAAGAAAACCCCCCAAAAATTATAAAATTATGAAATTTGTCAATTGTAGTTAAGTAGTTAAGTGCATATTTATAAGGTTCATGCATTTGTCTACTAATTGAACTTGTTATTTAACAAAAATATGAAAAGTTAATTTAATTGTGTGCATGTTTATATACCCCACCCTCAATAAATTTTCCATAGCAACCATTATTTACACTTGCTTACCACGACTCTAAAACAATAACTTTCTAATATTTTAAATAAAAAAAGCGAATTAATTATAAACTAATCCTACGGGAAACAAGTACAAATTTAATTGAGGGAGATAACCTCTAAATATTTGGTTTATATTTATCTACATCAGAATCTGCAAGTTTGTGTAATTAAAAAAAAAATCGTATTCTAACATTTGGATTACTTTATCAGTGTGATTTATCAGATAACTACAATTTGATTCAAGTAATAAGTGTATTTATAGTTACTGCTTGTTTCTTTTAAACATGGGTAACAAAAAAAGTCTATTCGACCATTAAAACGAAAGTTTTGTGGCAGTAAATATACAAGATCAGTTGTTGACAGTGTTCACAAAGATGAACGACCTGTTATCGAGGCTGATAAACCTTGCTCATCTGCCCAAAAAATTAAATTCAAGAGCATAATTATTTTGGACAGAGCATGAGTGCCAACAATGGATTTATCCTTTTGGATTTTGGTCAATTGTTTACATTTTTATCAACTAATATGAGGTGTGATCATTGCAGTCAGTACACTTTGTCATGTGAACTCAATGAAAGTTTTCGAAGTGGATATGCACATGATATCAGAATCAAGTGTATAAATTGTCAGGAATGGGAGATTACACTAAAAACTAGTGGAGAAAAAGAGAAGAAAAAGAGCCATCAGAAAAGGCTTTTTAGACCTCACAGGAGCCAGGGAAGGGAATATGTACACTCCTGGAGGACATTACACATAATTTAGTACAAGAAATTAAGTGGAATTAACGTTATTTCAATTTTCCCGGAAAATTCATTTTCGTCTTTGTCATCTCATTTCAAAAAATGATATTCTGAACAATTTTTGTTGGATTGGCATGAAATTCGCTGTGGATATTTCTAACCCTATTATGAAGTGCCTGAAGTAAAATAAATGCAGTACACTGAAGGTAAATATTTATTTGGTTGCTTTCTAGATTTAAAAAAAAGCAAATTTCTTGCATTCTCGCAATACTCAATATTTAAAAATTCAGACACAAAAAACAACAACTTTGCATTAAAATACAACAATTTTACTTCCAGCCCTCCAAATGCTAATTATGAACACTTGTGCAAAAAATAAAAGGCTAAATCTCAATTTGTTGCTGAGCTATGACTGTTGAAAGATATGAGTTATTATCAACCCCATAGAATCTATCTATGTGGTTGAAAATAATTTTAATTAAGGATCTTCAATTTTAGGGTCCCAGGGGGTTCTTCTAACAGGCTTAAGAAGAATAGTTTTCTTTTATATCCTGATCCGACGCAGTTATTCATGATCTGATGCGAAGGCGTAGCTGCGTAACATACATAGAAATAGATACGCAATTGTTATGTTGATTTATATTATTTTTTATGAAGAACATCCCGTTCATAGAGGTTGGGGGATTCTGACTGATGTGCCGCTATCCCACTGACATTTGAGAACCCTCGATTTGGCAATTAAATTTTGCTGTTGTTGAGATAACCCGAAGTGCAAATTGCTCTAATTAAATTTGGTCTCCTTACAAGAAGGGCGATAACACACATGGCGACAGAAGGCCATGTCGATATCACAATTGATGAGTTTAATGAAAGATACTTCGTAACATTATTGACCTTGAGGAAAATTCGGTGTGGGTCAAGGTTGCTTCCATCGCCCCAACAAACGCCCTGGAAGTAATGGCACCCAGGGCGTGACGCGGTCTCTTCGTTATTTAATGTTAGGGGTGATGCCTCGGGGGGTGGGGGTTGTCTGGGTCAAGTTGCGTCTCAGTGTTCTAGTGATGACCCATTGGTCTAGTGGCACCCCAGGACTATAGTGATAACCCATGGGTCTAGTGACGCCCCATGATTCTAGTGACGCACCAGGAGCCCAGTGATGTACACGGGGGTCTAGAGACGCCCCAGGAATCTAATGACGCCCAATGGAGTCTAGTGACGCACCAGGTGTCTAGTGGCGCCCAAGGGATTCTAGTGACGCCCAGGAATCTAGTGATGCCCAAGGGGGTCAATTCTTAAATTACAGTAGAAGAAGATTGGGTTAGTGAATTTTATGAAACATTTTATAACGTATTATAACGTATTAAGAAAAAAATACTTCACACATTTTATATATTAAAATATATTTAACACATTGAACATATCAGTGATTGGGCATGACATAACACATTGAACATATCAGTGATTGGGCATTGACATAACACATGGAACATATCAGTGATTGGGCATTGACATAACACATTTGACATATCAGTGATTGGGCATTGACATAACACATTTGACATATCAGTGATTGGGCATTGACATAACACATGGAACATATCAGTGATTGGGCATTGACCTAACACATTTGACATATCAGTGATTGGGCATTGACATAACACATTTGACATATCAGTGATTGGGCATTGACATAAGATGCATACAAAAAAACCACAAAAACAAAATAACAAATTATGGCCCCAGGGAATTACCAGGTAGTTGAAATTGATTCAGCACATTGTCTGTCCATTAACACAGTGTCAGTCATCCATCAAACAGCAGTTATCCATGAATTCTCTCCTTGCTCCCTGAGTTCGCCTCACTTCAAACCGCACTCCGCCTCGTTCGAAGTGATATCCCGCAAGGCATTTCAAGCAAGAGAAACTACCCTTCCAAACTTGTCACTTCGTCTCATTTTCACGTCACTTCCTCTCTTTTCATTTGCCATCTTATAGACCATCGTTTTCCTCCCCACTTTTCCTTTCTTCAGCACGCAATGAAAGATTTCCGTGTCGTTGAGTCATCTTCATCAATTACTGCATCAGCTTTTATTCATCGTGTTGCCAAACATACATGTTTGTGAACCGCAGTGAGAATCTCCGTATTAAACCGAGTCTCAACCTGATCACATCAGTTCATCAGCCAACCGGAAGTTCCCAGTAATCCGCGTGACAACTGAGGCCCAAGGTCCTGCCAAAAAACCATGCCACAGATGGCTTACCAGATGTTTCTGACCCAATTCCTGGTCTGGGAGTGTGAACAAGAAATAGTCCGAAATAAATAATAAAAACTTTGTAATGAAATAAAACCTTTTATGACATTTTTTTCAGGGAAACATTTTTCCCCAGGGGCGTAGGAAGGGGGGTGCGTAGGCGGTGATTTTTCTTTATGTGGAAGGACGACCTTTTCGAATAACTGACTTTTTTCGTGTCGGAATTTTCGTTGTGTCATTGTCATACCGCCTACGGGACTCCAACTCTGGCTTTGATTTTTCAGAGTTTGCCATCGCTTAGACGGGTTGTCATCCAGGATTAATCACGCCGTACCACTTAAGGTGCTGGTACTGTTTTCGCGTGTCTTGGCTTTTGCTGGGTAATGACTACGATTGTGCCAGTTGACCACTATGATTGTGCCAGTTGACCACTATGGTTGTGCCAGTTGGCCACTATGGTTGTGCCAGTTGGCCACTATGATTGTGCCAGTTGGCCACTATGATTGTGCCAGTTGGCCACTATGATTGTGCCAGTTGGCCACTATGATTGTGCCAGTTGGCCACTATGATTGTGCCAGTTGGCCACTATGATTGTGCCAGTTGGCCACTATGATTGTGCCAGTTGGCCACTATGATTGTGTCAGTTGGCCACTATGATTGTGCCATTTGGCCACTATGATTGTGCCAGTTGGCCACTATGATTGTGTCAGTTGGCCACTATGATTGTGCCAGTTTGCCACTATGATTGTGCCAGTTGGCCACTATGATTGTGCCAGTTGGCCACTATGATTGTGTCAGTTGGCCACTATGATTGTGCCAGTTGACCACTATGATTGTGCCAGTTGGCCACTATGATTGTGCCAGTTGGCCACTATGATTGTGTCAGTTGGCCACTATGATTGTGCCAGTTGGTCACTATGATTGTGCCAGTTGGCCACTATGGTTGTGTTAGTTGGCCAATATTATTGTGTTAGCTGGCCACTATGATTGTGCCAGTTGGCCACTATGATTGTGCCAGTTGGCCACTATGGTTGTGTTAGTTGGCCAATATTATTGTGCCAGTTGGCCACTATGATTGTGCCAGTTGGCCACTATGATTGTGCCAGTTGGCCACTATGATTGTGTCAGTTGGCCACTATGATTGTGTCAGTTGGCCACTATGATTGTGCCAGTTGGCCACTATGATTGTGTCAGTTGGCCACTATGATTGTGCCAGTTGGCCACTATGATTGTGCCAGTTGGCCACTATGATTGTGCCAGTTGGCCACTATGATTCTGCCAGTTGGTCACTATGATTGTGCTAGTTAACCACTATGTTTGTGCCAGTTGGCCACTATTGTTGTGTTAGTTGGCCAATATTATTGTGTTAGCTGGCCACTACGATTGTGCCAGTTGGCCACTATGATTGTGCCAGTTGGCCACTATGATTGTGCCAGTTGGCCACTATGATTGTGCCAGTTGGCCACTATGATTGTGCCAGTTGGCCACTATGATTGTGCCAGTTGGCCACTATGATTGTGTCAGTTGGCCACTATGATTGTGTCAGTTGGCCACTATGATTGTGCCAGTTGGCCACTATGATTGTGTCAGTTGGCCACTATGATTGTGCCAGTTGGCCACTATGATTGTGCCAGTTGGCCACTATGATTGTGCCAGTTGGCCACTATGATTCTGCCAGTTGGTCACTATGATTGTGCTAGTTAACCACTATGTTTGTGCCAGTTGGCCACTATTGTTGTGTTAGTTGGCCAATATTATTGTGTTAGCTGGCCACTACGATTGTGCCAGTTGGCCACTATGATTGTGCCAGTTGGCCACTATGATTGTGCCAGTTGGCCACTATGATTGTGCCAGTTGGCCACTATGATTGTGCCAGTTGGCCAATATGATTGTGCCAGTTGGCCACTATGATTGTGTCAGTTGGCCACTATGATTGTGCCAGTTGGCCACTATGATTGTGCCAGTTGGCCACTATGATTGTGTCAGTTGGCCACTATGATTGTGCCAGTTGGCCACTATGATTGTGCCAGTTGGCCACTATGATTGTGCCAGTTGGCCACTATGATTGTGTCAGTTGGCCACTATGATTGTGCCAGTTGACCACTATGATTGTGCCAGTTGGCCACTATGATTGTGCCAGTTGGCCACTATGATTGTGTCAGTTAGCCACTATGATTGTGCCAGTTGGTCACTATGATTGTGCCAGTTGGCCACTATGGTTGTGTTAGTTGGCCAATATTATTGTGTTAGCTGGCCACTATGATTGTGCCAGTTGGCCACTATGATTGTGCCAGTTGGCCACTATGGTTGTGTTAGTTGGCCAATATTATTGTGCCAGTTGGCCACTATGATTGTGCCAGTTGGCCACTATGATTGTGCCAGTTGGCCACTATGATTGTGTCAGTTGGCCACTATGATTGTGTCAGTTGGCCACTATGATTGTGCCAGTTGGCCACTATGATTGTGTCAGTTGGCCACTATGATTGTGCCAGTTGGCCACTATGATTGTGCCAGTTGGCCACTATGATTGTGCCAGTTGGCCACTATGATTGTGTCAGTTGGCCACTATGATTGTGCCAGTTGACCACTATGATTGTGCCAGTTGGCCACTATGATTGTGCCAGTTGGCCACTATGATTCTGCCAGTTGGTCACTATGATTGTGCTAGTTGACCACTATGTTTGTGCCAGTTGGCCACTATTGTTGTGTTAGTTGGCCAATATTATTGTGTTAGCTGGCCACTACGATTGTGCCAGTTGGCCACTATGATTGTGCCAGTTGGCCACTATGATTGTGTCTGTTGACCACTATGATTGTGCCACTTGGCCACTATGGTTGTGTTAGTTGGCCAATACTTTTGTGTTAGCTGGCCACTACGATTGTGCCAGTTGACCACTATGATTGTGCCAGTTGGCCACTATGGTTGTGTTAGTTGGCCAATATTATTGTGTAAGCTGGCCACTATGATTGTGCCAGTGGGCCACTATGTTTCTGTTAGCTGGTCACTATGATTGTACAAGTTGACGACTATGAAAGTGTAAGTTGGCCACTATGGTTCTGTTATATTTCTAATATGATTGTGTGTGGGGGGGAGGGAGACTGACAATCAATCCTTCTAGAAGCTCAAATGGGATGTGGGGCGTAAAGGTTTTGTATTTTAAATGATTGAGAAACCTTTAATAATCCGGAAACAAAAACAAACAAAAGAAAATGTAAATATCTCACAAACAGCTTTTGCAATGCTACTTTATCAGTCCGAGGCTTCTTCCCACAAGGTAACTCGTCACATATCATAAAGTCGAGCAGGCGATCTGACCAGGGACACATATATGGCCGCCGTAAAAAATCTGGCCCTTGTTCTTTGATTACCCTAACAGTGGGTATCAACCTTCCTTATGCTGCGACCCTTGAATAAAGTTCTTTAGGTAGCGGCGACCCCCCCCCCCCCAAACACAAAATAATTTTCGTTAGTACCTAATAATTGTATAGTATATGTGTTTTCCAATGGTCTTAGGCGACCCCTGGGAAAGGGTCATTCGACCCACAAAGGGTTCGCGACCCACAGGTTGAGAACCGCTGCCCTAACAGATGCATAGAAACGCGACCCCCTTCTTGACCGTTCTCTGCTAGAGCCGGATGCTGAGTCGTTCAAACCGAAGGCGTCGCCTTGTGTGGGTTCGCCTTGCGTCTGTTCGTCTTCTGTGGGTTCGCCTTCTGTGGGTTCGCCTTGTGTGGGTCGTACTCGTGGACCAACAGCTTTTATTTAAAGGGCCACTATGATTGTGTTAGTTGGCCACTATGATTGTGCCAGTTGGACACTATGTTTGTGTTAGCTGGCCACTATGATTGTGCCAGTTGACCACTATGATAGTGTAAGGTGGCCACTATGGTTGTGTTATCTGGCCACTATGATATTTTTAGTAGGCCGCAATGATTGTTTTAGTTGGCCACTATGATTGTGCCAGTTGGCCACTATGTTAGTGTTAGCTGGCCACTATGATTGTGTTAGTTGGCCACTATGATTTTGGAAGTTGGCTTGTATAATTATGTAAGGTGGCCACTGTGCTTGCATTATCTGGCCACTTATTATGTTAGTAGGGCCACAATGATTGTGTTAGATGGCCACTATGATTGTGCCAGTGGGTCACTATGATTGTGCCAGTGGCTCACTATGTTTCAGTTAGCTGGACACTATGATTGTAAACAGTTTACCACTGTGATAGTGTAAGGTGGCCACTATGGTTCTGCTAGTTGGCCAATATGATTGTGTTAGTTGGCCACTATGATTGTGCCAGTTGACCACTATGATAGTGTGTGGGGGCCACTATGTTTGTGTTAGTTGGCCACTATGATTGTTTAGTTTGGCGACTATAATTGTGTAAGGTGGCCACTATTTTTGTGATAGGTATCCCCTATGATTGTGTTATCTTACCACTATGATTGTGTAAAGTGGCCACTATGATTGCGTTTTTAGGCCACAATGATTGTGTTAGTTGGCCACTATGGTTGTGTTAGTTGACCACTATGATTGTGTAGTTTGGCCAAAATAATTGTGTAAGGTGGCCACTATATTTGTGTAAGGTGGCAACTATGATTGTGCCATTTGGCCACTATAATTGTGTAAGGTGGCCTCTATGATTGTGATAGTTGGCCCTTATAATTTTGGCTGTTTGCCTATATAATTTTGACAATGGGCCACTATGATTGTGCCAGATGGCCACTATGATTGTGCCAGTTGGCCACTATGTTTGTGCCAGCTGGCCACTATGATTGTGCCGATGGACCACTATGCTATGATTGTGCCAGTTTGCCACTATGATTGTGCCAGTTGACCACTATGATAGTGTATGGTGGCCACTATGGTTCTGTTAGTTGGCCAATATGATTGTTTTATCTGGCCACTATAATTGTGCAAATGGGCCACTAGGATTGTGCCAATTGGGCACTATGATTGTGCCAGTTGGCCAATATGATTGTGTCACTTTGCCACTATGATTGTGCCAGTGGCCACTATAATTGTGCCAGTTGGCTAATATGATTGTGGCAGTTGGCCACTTGGCCAAATTTCTTGGCCACACTTGGGGGAGGCTGGAGAGATTGGCTCAGGATCGTGATGCCTGGAGGGCTCTTGTAGGCGGCCTATGTCCTAATCACAGACGTCGATGAAGATCGGCTGCTGTTCCTCGAGGACGAAAAGGCGAAAGAAGAAGTTGGCCACTAACACACACATCTAAACCTTCATACTTAAACACACATACAGACACACTCACACTAACACACACCAACATGCGCGCACACTCACACACACATAAAACAACACACACACATTTAACGTGGCATAAACTCGATCTGTGCGCGTCAGGTTTCTGTCATGTCAAGTTTAGACACATTTCTGTTTTGTTGGATCACTAAGTCTGTCTAGATCAATGAACATGTCCAGAATGGACATATCTGTTAATTTGTCTGTCTAGATCAATGAACATGTCCAGAATGGACATATCTGTTAATTTGTCTGTCTAGATCAATGAACATGTCCAGAATGGACATATCTGTTAATTTGTCTGTCTAGATCAATGAACATGTCCAGAATTGACATAGCTGTTAATTTGTCTGTCTAGATCAATGAACATGTCCAGAATGGACATATCTGTTAATTTGTCTGTCTAGATCAATGAACATGTCCAGAATTGACATAGCTGTTAATTTGTCTGTCTAGATCAATGAACATGTCCAGAATGGACATATCTGTTAATTTGTCTGTCTATATCAATGGGCATGTCTGGAGTTTTCGGATGAGTTAATTGACATATTTCTAATTGTATGTAGTGAGTTGATCCAATCGTCTTAACACTGATCACCAATGCACACAGCTATCATAAGATAAAATAAAAGCAACTTCCATTACAAGGCCTCTCACTTTTTTTTCAAGCTGGTGTAGATGAGTTGGTCAGACCTAACTGCCAAGAAATTCATAATTCGTCCTTGTTTGGGAGTCAATTCTAAGATGTTTGCGACTATTCGTACCCGGGTACCAGGACCCGGACACGCAAAATGGACCCGGACACGCAGCGCCGTCATTCGCACCCGGGTCCCATTAGACTCAATGCTATTCGGATGTCATTTGTGGTAGTTTATTTCAGTTAAACTGAAGAATTAAGTTTACAAACGTATAGTCCATTCAATCAACTTTCATTTGATAACAAAATTTGTCTTAAAAACCCAACAATAGTATTTTAAATATGTTTTTATTTATCCCAACGTCTCACTTCTGGTACCCGGGTACCAATAGCCACTTCGTTCCAAGATAGTTTCTTCATGTATGAATATTTTTTTGTGGTTCCAAACTACCTGGTATTTTTTCAGTCAAAATGCATCAATGGTAACAACAGAGTTAGAGTTAACATACATATTTTTTTGCTATTTACTCACGGCCTCATGAACAAAGTCGCAAAAATATTCACCGATAAAGTATAGAAAAAATTAAAGGTTAAAAAAAAAGACCTATTTGCGCTCCAGTATTGCCTCATGGGAAATAATTGATTCTCCACGCGCCTATGTGCACAACCTTCAAGACCACGGTTCAGAACTGTTTTAACAAGACTGAGGTATGTGCTTTGGGGGGGGGGGGGGCTGCGCAACAGATGACCCCACCCCCTCCCGAACAGACGAAAACACTAAATGCATGGTGATATAAATACGTGGAATTAGAGCTAAGTTTGATTTCATGTACATTTTAAAAAAAAATGTAAGTTCGCATCTCCACAGCAAGATCACGTGGTGAGTTTTATGAACACAATGAAACATAAATTCATGCTGGCAGGCCGTTGTCATCGGTCAGTTGTGCATTGTTTTTTATGCAGAACACAGCATGTCATTGGCATTCCTGCAAACATGGCATGTGTCATAAATTTTTATAGGAGCAACCTCATAGCTCTATAATAAAAATATATAGACAAATGCATCCGCATGTAGAGGTTGAGATTCTAGTTATACCCAGTTAAGAAAGGTCGCCATGAGCACGCGACGTGCTGTGTTAGGCAGTGTGTGTGGTGTGGGTTAGTTAGGGTATGGAGAATTGATTTGTGGGGGTGGGGGAGGGGGAGACACACCAAACTTGTGTAAATAAACCTGTCATCTGCCAAGGTTGAGCAGTCTCCCCAAAGGACACGTTTAAAAACATGCTTAGTTACTTGAATAAAAGCACCCCACATGTACACCATACGTGTACACCACACTACTTCCCGTGTGTAATTGATCTGGTTCTTGCATGTCTAGGTACTTTAAGCATGGCGTCATGCTTAAGGTCATGATTTCAAAACATCTCCAGCAAGGTTAATAACTACCGCACCATGTCATAATTACGAATTTTTAAAAACATTTACTGATTTAAATTAAATATAATATATATAAATATACATATTTTTATGATTTGTTCTTAGTTTTACCAAAAATTATCTTTAATTATAATGTCTAAAGCAGTGGTTCCCATTCTGTGCTTCGGGGAGCATTGAGCGCTTCGCGTGCCCATCTCAGTAGCTCGCCATGATTGCTATCTCCTCACTAACACTACTCTAAAAACATTTTAAACATAGGGTAGGCGTAAATTGCGCGCTCATAACAAAGTAATCCAAAAAAGTTTTGGGAACCACTGTTCTAAAGAAATGACATACATTTAGAACCATATACAAACACAGAGAATATTAAATTTTTTTCCCCATATTTTTACAATAGGGGTTTAGGAACATGTTCCATCAATCAATATGATTAAAAGTCTTCTTAAATCAAACATTGAATTTGTCAATTTTTCTTACATGTGCTGACTATGTGGGACAAGTAATATTTCAAGTAGAAAATAGATTTGACAACCTTGTTCTTGTAAAAAAAAATCCCAGGGCATTTTGATTTGAGTATTGTGAAGAAGATCAATTCTACCAACAACAGTTCTCAATTAAGAGGGGATCTAAAACTTATTGCAGAGCACCCCATCATGATTTCAAATCATCTTCAGCATCCTCGTTTCGATTTAAAAATATATTTCGCGAAATCCCACGACAAAAAAAACTATCAAAAATGCAAATAAACTGATTTCATGGGTCTTCCCGCAGTCCCGGGCATTGCCCCCGTGGTTAAGAGCCCCACCACTTGTACGTACGTCCGCCTCATACAAGTAACCGGTCTCATTCACAAACACTTTCCAAACTCTCATGTTCACGCCATCTTTGCCGGTGAAGTCCATAGAACCGGTGACGAATAGCTGGAGACGGTTGGACACGAACCACAACCAACCCTGGTTATCAAACGCCAAGGTGTCCGGCCACTGCATGGTTGCATCGTTACGGACCACTTCCGTCTGCGTCGCCATCTTTACACCGGAAGTAGCAACCCTTTGGGCCCGCAGATCGGCCTCGACGTCCCAGTAGTACACCGCGTTCATCCCCATGGCTCCGAAGTAAAGTCTTCTGTTACCGAACGCGATCCCGCCACTTTGAGCAACCTTCTTGCCTACCAACCTCGGCTTTGCCGTCTTTGTTGCTGTGGAAGTGGCCAGCACCGACGTTGGGATCTGGTAAAGATTGTAACCGCTGAGGGGGCAGAAGTAGAGATATTTGAAGTCAGGAGAAATGGCGACGCCGTCCACGGCAACTTGGAAAGGATAATCTTTACCGTTTATGTGTAGGACACTTCCATTGCCGGCTTCCGTAAGCATTGAAGGGTCCTCAAAATTGTGGGCGGAGCGTGTCACGAAATCATAAACGTGGAGAAGCTCTTCACCGACGTCACTGATGTACGCGTACCTGACTCGTCCGTTGACGTAATGCAAGGCGATGTCGTTGAGGAAGTTGGTATCTCTGCTGACGACATTTTCCGGAAACTCAAACCTGTCAACTTCCTGTCTGGTGTTCAGGTCAAACACGACAATTTTCGGTGGGCACAGGTTAACTGGGTGTAACCCAAACCCGATCCCAACTCGTCCCGTGTCGATGGCGTAGAGGAGTCCAGTGTTGGGGTCAATTTCCATGCTCTGAACGTACTGGAGAGCCCGACAGTCGCCTTGTTTTTGAGCGGCCCAGCTGGGGAAGGGTTGAAGTTTCGGTTGACCTTGAACCGTAACGACCTTGGCTAGTGTAATTGGAACCCCCGACGTCCAACTCCACCGCGGGACGGTCAAGTATACGTCATTCTTGTAGACCTGTTGAAAATTTTACAAATATATTAGTTGACATGGATGTCTTTAAACTAAGACGGATTAATGTTATTATTATTATTATTATTATTATTAGTGATCTTATATAGTGCGGTACTTCAGCCTAGGGCTAGGTTCACCGCACTGTACATAAACATATTAGAAAAAGAGACATAAGCGTGACAATAAAGTAAAACACATTTATGTGATTAGGAACAGCTGTATAGAGACAAAACAAAAACAAATGCATATTCACCTCATCCACACCAGAACTTTTACATGACAAGCCATGGATGGCAGCCAGCAGCATCGTTTATAGGTCAGATGTGGGGAATCAGTCGGGGTAGTAGAGTTTAAATATATGTGTTTTGAGTGCAGTTTTGAAGGCCTGGGTGGTTGATATATTGCTAATGTGTAGTGGCAGAGAATTCCATTGTTTTGGGGCACAGAAAGAGAAAAATCGTTCACCATATGTTTTAGTACGTGTCTTAGAAACGGACTGAATACGCGTGTCTGCGGAGGAGCGAAGCTGTCCAAGGGGTGAATAGACAGAAAGAAGTTCGGTTAGATAGGAAGTGCAGGAATCCGAGAACAAAATGGATGTTTTTAAAGTAAAGACAAACTAATGTTAACAAAAGGTGATAATTTTTAACCAAAGAAAGGTTTATATAATTTAAACAAAAATTACATTTATAGACTACTTTTTGGTTAAGTTAATTTATTTACAAAGAACTATGTATCCTCTATGTAGCATCTATGCTATATATATGTAGCATCTATGTAGCATCTGTGCAGCATCTCTCACTATTAAAACCTCCATTCAATTAATTGTCCATGTTTTCCAATAGTTTATTTTTAAATCCGCTATTAAGATTCGTTACAAAAAAAGAGATGATCGCTGCAATAGATCACAATTTTATTTATTCATTTAACCAATTGTACGATACAACAATTGCATGCATCTATACATAGCAAGCTACTTCTTCTGGTGGTGACGATAATTTTGGTTACATGTTGAAGTTGTTGGTAAATAATTACCCCCAAGCTACTAGACATGTTTCCTATAACCCTACACATATACAGAAACAAATTCAAGGGAGACGACTTCAGTTTATTTAAATTAAGTCTTTTAACCCTTATAGTCTCACATTAAAATGTATATAAAATAAAAACAGCGTACAAATTTATTTTAAGTGGATCATTATCCTTACTGCGTATTTGTATCACAGTGGATCATTACTTTTACTGTGTATTTGTATCACAGTGGATCATTATCCTTACAGTGTATTTGTATCACAGTGGATCATTATCCTTACAGTGTATTTGTATCACAGTGGATCATTATCCTTAATGTGTATTTGTATCACAGTGGATCATTATCCTTACTGTGTATTTGTATCACAGTGGATCATTATCCTTACTGTGTATTTGTATCACAGTGGATCATTATCCTTACTGTGTATTTGTATCACAGTGGACTATTATCCTTACTGTGTATTTGTATCACAGTGGATCATTATCCTTACTGTGTATTTGTATCACAGTGGATCATTATCCTTACTTTGTATTTGTATCACAGTGGATCATTATCCTTACTTTGTATTTGTATCACAGTGGATCATTATCCTTACTGTGTATTTGTATCACAGTGGATCATTATCCTTACTTTGTATTTGTATCACAGTGGATCATTACTCTTACTGTGTATTTGTATCACAGTGGATCATTATCCTTACTGTGTATTTGTATCACAGTGGATCAGTATCCTTACTGTGTATTTGTATCACAGTGGATCATTATCCTTACTGTGTATTTGTATCACAGTGGATCATTATCCTTACTGTGTATTTGTATCACAGTGGATCATTATCCTTACTGTGTATTTGTATCACAGTGGATCATTATCCTTACTGTGTATTTGTATCACAGTGGATCATTATCCTTACATTTGTATTTGTATAGAAACGAACCTGGTTCGTCTCTGCTCTCTATTTAATCTGCAACCTTGTTCACTCTGTCTCTCGTGTGCACCAATATGACAACTCAACGAGGGTTATAGTCTTTGAACATTTAATTGTCTTATCCTTTGACTTCACTTATTTCTCTCGCTCTCTCTGTCGTACTCCACTCCGACTGTCACGGTCCCTCTCTAACTCCCGTCCGTCCACCTGCCTGCCCGGCTGAGTTCTCCCCGGCTGAGTTCTCCCCGGCTGAGTTCTCCCCGGCTGAGTTCTGACTGGCTGAGTTCTCCCTAGTCCGTCCGACTGTCTCTTTTATAATCCCAAGTTCCCAGGGCCCCATTCCCCTTCTTATGTAACACACCGCGTAATAGGTCATAAACCAACGCTGCCATTCCGTCGCGGGCAATCTGACAAGCTTGACACTTTGTTTGGTCAGTTGGTCTTAGGTCATAAAACCAACGCCATCATCCCTTACGGGTCGACTATTGTCTGGACACTACCTACACAGACTACAGGTCTGGACACGCCACAATACCCCCAACCAACAAAACAATGTCGTCCCGACATTACGTAACATCCTCACTACTATTACGGGTGACTGATCTCTAAATGGCTTTAAGTGACTTAGACCTTCAGCTCTCATTTGAAAACAGTACAAAGTAATGTACGCTACGTCATCCCATTTACGGTCTCCTAAACGGTTCTGGTCAAGGTCAGATTCAACTTGCGTCACAGTCGGAGCATTTATACATTCACACAGTCAGACAATTAGGGTAGAACAAGGAATGATACATAATTTTGAAAATCAGCGAAAAGTAAAACATTTAGAAAATCAATTAACAGGCAGTGACACATTATGACATAAAGTTGAAAACTAAATTAACCAGCTAAACAAAAATCATAATGACAACATGTCAAGTATAATGTCAGAACCGTCTAAAGGTCCAAATGCAGGAAAAATAATTGGTTACAAAAACACTTTAAACTAACTCAAACCCTTCATTCTTAAAGGTCATACGAGGTCACCAAGAAAAACATGTTATAAAATTAAACAATCTTTCGACCGCAAATTAAAATTAATCATTACATGATTAGAACATTATCCATGTATACATTTCTCCAACCGTCACCCTCTGGTGCCTCGAGAAAAATAACCATCAACATTAATTCACTATAAATCTATTTATACAAAAAATGTCATGCTATACGATGAATCTAAGTGTCCCAGAACACACTACGCTTCCTGCAGAACTCGTGGAATCTCCGGAGTGGTTCCCATCAAATTGTCTCTTAGGCAAGCTGTTTGTAACTTTAAAATCCAGTCTGGTGGATCATTGTCAAAATGCTTCATCCTATAGTGGCCTTCATGATGAATAATTTTGCATGTCATTCTTCCCTCTCCTTGAATCTCGAATAAATTATTACGTAGCTTTCGACTGATGACACGAGGACCGCACCACTTATTAATTGTGCTCAACTTCTGATTCCGACTCACTTTGTTCGTTGAGTCTGAACACTGGACTACGTCACCCACGTTGAAAGGGCGCACTACTGCTCGAGCATTGGGGTCACTTTTCTGTCGCTTCACTGGTCCATCTGGAATTGCCTCCATTTTCTCCCACTTAGAATTTACCTCACCACACAACTTGATTGATTTATTACCCACATTCCTGAGCTTCGTCGATGGCATCTTAGGACGGGGTAACACTTTAACCTGGACAGCAGCCATGCTTGTCCACTGGCTTTTACCTGGACGCTGTCTTTTGTTGTGTGTAGTGACCGTGTTCACTCTCACACTGAATGGTGCCGGGAACTGTCGACGTTTGGACGCACTAAAATAACTTTGATCTGATGTACACCTTGCACTCGGATATTTAGCCACAATCGACACATTGTGAGAATCCAAGCTCAGTCCTTTGCTGACTGAGAAGGAAAAATTATAATGACCCAAAAAGTCAAAACCCAGGTAACCGTCTTCTGCTATATCTGCCACATATACTGTCCAGGGATACACTTCATCTCCAATCAATAATTTAACGTCACTCACCCCATTAAAATTCACTGGTGCTCCAGTTGCTGTCTGTAGATTCACGGGTGAGAAATGATGATGAATCTTAGGTCGCTGATGTCGTGGAATTTCAAAAAATCGTTTTCTCGAAATAACGGTCACCGCCGCACCTGTGTCCATTAGAAACTCTGTCCTAACACCACACACTTTCACAGGCACAAACACAGCACTAGGACGAATGTTTTGAACATTTGATGAAATGTGATTTAGTTTCAGCCGATCAGTAATTTCTCCTCCTTTGCTCCTGTTTGGACAATTACGGCCAATATGACCGATTCGGTCACACACGAAACACCTGGGTTCCGCCCTACGAATACCTCCCGTTTCTCTTGCCGGCTGGTTGACTGACTCCCGCTGCCATGTGATGAATGCTCTAAAGTCCTGTCTCAGGCCACTTATTTCTCTTGTCAAGTGGTCGTTAGCAATTGACGCCACGTGCTGTCCAGGTACACACACGTTGTCCCTGAGATTTATTATCTGGTCGAGGGCAGCTCTTGCTTTGTCTACTGTGGGAGGAACTGACATAGTGCCAACTTGTGTCACCATAGACTGGTCCGGCAGCCCACGCAGAAACTGTTTGAATCCAATGGCATCGCGTGTAGCCTGGTCTGCCGTTGGAAAACTTTTCGCTACCAATTTCTTGATGTCAGTAGCAAACTCTGTACTTGTCTCGGATTTCAGAAATGTGCGTTTTTCCAAAACATTTTTGAAAAATGCTGGCGTTCTGTGGTCTCTGAATCGATTCGCCAGGGCATCTTTAAATTCAACGTACGTCTCTCTCTCAACTTCATCTAACTCACTGAAAGCAAATTCAGCCGCAGCGTCTTTCAATGCAAAGCTGAGACTGAGATAAAAGAGTTTCTCTTCCTCACTCCACTTGAAAAATTTAGCAGACGTTTCGAACTGGATGATGAACGTGTGCCATGTTGAAGTGCCACTGTATGTCGGGAGGTTGTTTAAGTGCTGTGAATTCATTGTTCTTGATGCAGTTGCTCCGCTCCTTGTACTTTTCATCTCAGGCTCAAAATTTTTGTCTCTTCGGAGTCGTTGCAAGGTTTAGAATCCCACCGCTGCCACCATTGTAACGAACCTGGTTCGTCTCTGCTCTCTATTTAATCTGCAACCTTGTTCACTCTGTCTCTCGTGTGCAACAATATGACAACTCAACGAGGGTTATAGTCTTTGAACATTTAATTGTCTTATCCTTTGACTTCACTCATTTCTCTCGCTCTCTCTGTCGTACTCCACTCCGACTGTCACGGTCCCTCTCTAACTCCCGTCCGTCCACCTGCCTGCCCGGCTGAGTTCTCCCCGGCTGAGTTCTCCCCGGCTGAGTTCTGACTGGCTGAGTTCTCCCTAGTCCGTCCGACTGTCTCTTTTATAATCCCAAGTTCCCAGGGCCCCATTCCCCTTCTTATGTAACACACCGCGTAATAGGTCATAAACCAACGCTGCCATTCCGTCGTGGGCAATCTGACAAGCTTGACACTTTGTTTGGTCAGTTGGTCTTAGGTCATAAAACCAACGCCATCATCCCTTACGGGTCGACTATTGTCTGGACACTACCTACACAGACTACAGGTCTGGACACGCCACAGTATCACAGTGGATCATTATCCTTACTTTGTATTTGTATCACAGTGGATCATTATCCTTACTTTGTATTTGTATCACAGTGGATCATTATCCTTACTGTGTATTTGTATCACAGTGGATCATTACTCTTACTGTTTATTTGTATCACAGTGGATCATTATCCTTACAGTGTATTTGTATCACAGTGGATCATTATCCTTACAGTGTATTATTATTATTATTATGGGTAGTTTTCTATAGCGTGGTACCCCAGCCTAGGGCTGGGCTCACCACGCTGTACATGCAAATTAAAATGAACTTTAAAAATATAAATTAAAAACCAACCATTCCATAACAATTTACAATTGAAGCCATGGACGGCACTCAGCAGCATCGTTTAACTTTCAGAAGGGGAATCAGTCAGGATAGTAAAGTTTAAAGAGGTGTGTTTTGAGTGCAGTTTTGAAGGCTGTGATGATTGATATATTTCTGATGTGTAGTGGAAGAGAATTCCATTGTTTAGGGGCACAGTAAGAGAAAGATCTTTCACCGTATGTTTTTGTGCGAGTCTTAGGGACAGAAAGAATACGATCGTCTGCGGAGGAGCGAAGCTGTCGAAGGGGTGAATAGACAGAGAGAATTTCGGTTAGATATGAAGGGCAGGAATTCGAGAAAAAGTGGTGGCACAGAACAGAGAGTTTATAATACAGTGGATCATTATAATTCTTGTGTATTTGTATCACAGTGGATCATTATCCTTACAGTGTATTTGTATCACAGTGGACTAATATCCTTACTGTGTATTTGTATCGCAGTGGATCATTATCCTTACTGTGTATTTGTATCACATTGGATCATTATCCTTACTGTGTATTTGTATCACAGTGGATCATTATCCTTACTGTGTATTTGTATCACAGTGGATCATTATCCTTACTGTGTATTTGTATCACAGTGGATCATTGTCCTAACAGTGTATTTGTATCACAGTGGATTATTATCCTTACTGTGTATTTGTATCACAGTGGATCATTATCCTTACTGTGTATTTGTATTACAGTGGATTATTATCCTTACTGTGTATTTGTATCACAGTGCATAATTAGCCTTACTGTGTATTTGTATCACAGTGGATTATTATTCTTACTGTGTATTTGTATCACAGTGGATCATCAGCCTTACTGTGTATTTGTATCACAGTGGATCATTATTCTTACTGTGTATTTGTATCACAGTGGATCATTATCCTTACTGTGTATTTGTATCACAGTGGATCATTACCCTTACTGTGTATTTGTATCACAGTGGATCATTAGCTTTACTGGGTATGTTTAGCAGTGATTCAGATGACATAGATAAGAGACATTTAATATGCAGGGCAGTATGGAGGGCATAGGCATGCATTATAATGGCATATGCAAGGCAATATTCATGGAATATACTGGGTATTTTTGAGAGGATATGCAAGGCAATATTGAGATCTTATGCAGCGCAATATTTAGATCATATGCAGGGCAACATTGAGAGCATATGCAGGGCAACATTGAGAGCATATGCAGGGCAATATAGAGGGTGTATATAGAGCAAATTGGAGGCCATTGTAGGGAGCTCTGTGAAGTAAAACGTAGAAGGCATAAGTGCCTATTACCTGTTTATAAGACAGGTTTGACCTCAGAGTTGACCCTTTACCTTTTTATAAGACAGGTTTGAACTCAGAATTCAGCCATTACCTTTTTATAAGACTGGTTTGACCTCAGAGTTCAGCCATTACCTTTTTATAAGACAGGTTTGACCTCAGAGTTCAGCCATTACCTTTTTACAAGACAGGTTTGACCTCAGAGTTCAGCCATTACCTTTTTATAAGACAGGTTTGACCTGAGTTTTCACCCATTACCTTTATCCCAGCTATGACGTTCCTCTCTGGCACAAAACTACCATTTCTCAACGCCTCAGCTTTTTCAGCGTCCGATGGCCAGTCAAGGTCAAGTGTTGTCCACTCATACACAACCTTACTCTGACCAAATGTTTCCGAGAGTACATAGGGAGTGAGCAAGCACATGCCAAGGAGGAGGAGATAATCGAAAATTAGTGCGTGTTGCTGAAACATGGCGACGTGAAATATGTCTGAAATAGAAAAAATGAAATTTGTTAATAATAAATTTTGGAAGGGGGCTGACAATGAACTCAAGTTAAACATAAACTCAATCATAAACACAGTCATTAACCCAGCCAAAAATACATTTCAACTTAAAAGTCAGTGAAAGAAAGTTGAACACAAACAGACATTTCAAAATCCTTAAAACAAGATTTAGACTCCACGCAATGACCACAACACCATAAGAACATTCCATTACTACAGGCTGTCGAGTAGGGGAGTTCATTAACAATTGTTGCGACTGAACATTATGTTGGATTACGCGTAGTGTTAGTGAACGCTCTTCCCGCGTTTGACTTGGTGACGCATTTTTATGCTCTCAATATGACGTATCGTCTAGTCTAGGGGTCACAAAACTTTTTTTCACCGCAGGCCGGATAGCGGAAAAAATGACGAGTGCGGACCGGATAATCATTCTGTACAATACTTGCAAGCCAGAACGAAAGCTCTGCGAAAAAAGACGAAAAGCTAAGTTTAGTAATCCATGTTAATCATGGGTGAGTGGCGTGCAATGTACAAAAAACAAAGACATCCAACATATTTATTGACTAAAAACATTATCAAAGCGATGTATGCAAAAAGAAAATAACACCAGGACTCCAGCGCACATATCCGCATCCCACAAAGTATGCAGCAAAAAATGTTAGTGGGATTTGTGAAACTGACGTTTGGCTTTAAAGATATCGTCAATAAATTGCTGTATCCTATCAAGTGCGATGACCTCCTGGTGTCTGTAAAAAGGCGCAAATTTGAGTGGTATGGCCACGTGACCAGAAAACAAGGGCTCGCCAAAGAAATCATGCAGGGCACAACTAGAGGAGGAAGAAGAAGAGGAAGACAGAGAAAAAGATGAGAAGATAACATCGAAGAATGGACGGGATAAAAACTAGGAGATGCTATGAATAGTGCAGAAGACAGAGAGGAATGGAGAAGGATAGTTTTCATGTAATCTGTGGTGCCCCAACGGACTAAGGGACATGATGATGCTCAAGAAAATTGTAAGAGTGTTGACTTCGCTTACCTCATTTGTGAAAATTTTTCCTCACAGACATAATTTGTACCAAATGTTACGTTTGCCCTGAGAGGGGAAAGCGGTGGTGTTGATTTGGAAGACTTTGTGCACGGGTGTGTCGGGGAGGGGGGTATATAGATTTAAGTCTACAAAATTAACACCACGACATTCCGTAATGATAGTGGTGATGGTCATAATGTTGCTTTGTGTGTTTTCATAATTAACTCGCTTGGCACCGCATCTGTAATATTATCATAGTCACCTTACAGATAATTTTAGTCAATGCTCGCTTCCATTTCCTTCGCTGCTGTATGTCGTAATTTTGTCGCATAATTATTTAGTTTGGCGAACCGCGACGAGTACGATGCTTAATACCGACGTATGTTTCCAACACTATTTTTTTCCCCCATTAATTTACAGTTTGTGGTAGTGATCAGACTATAATATATTAGCAGAAATAGGCTCAATGGATATTGATTCAAATTTTTTTTTAACCAGCTTTTCCCAAAACCTAAATCTCAAGTTACTTAGAAGTTTTTAAATGATGTCATCATTTGTTAATTTCTTCTTATTTAAAGACATCTTGTTTTATTCTGACTTGGAGCTACGGTACATTTCACCAGTAACTTTATTTTTACCACTGACAGACCGCGATAAATTTATCTGTACCCACACTCAATAGAAATTAATATCTAAGGAAGATACTCGCCTGCAAAACGAAGTGATCGCAGTTTGTATTATAAACGTCGGCCATCTACTTTTAGTGGTGAGCATTTTTTGACGCCAGCTTAACTCGCTCCCACTAGGCACTGCGATGCGACTAGTTATTGGGTTTATTTTATATACTGTATGTCTATTATTTTTTTTCTTTTAAGATACAGTATTCTACGATTGTGAGACGGTATTGTACGATTTTAGGAGTTTGAGGTTAAACAGGTGAGCAATAATAAGGAAATCTAGATACAATAATCTAAACTTGAAAATGGTAAATGTGAGGCTCATAGCAGCCAGGAGGTCATCGCTAGCTAGTGTGAAGATCTCCTAGTCTTCTAAACATAATATTAAAATTTTAAAATTGTATCACAAAGTCTCGTGTTTGATACGCTTTATCTAGCAAATTCAAGTACCGTCGGCGGGCCGGATAAACTGACGTCACTGGCCGGATCTGGCCCGCGGGCCGTAGTTTGGTGACCACCTGATCTAGTCTGTATTGTGACGTCTGTTTTATTCGTCTGTCTGTCTTGAGGGGAGCTAAGTGAAAGGAGGTGGTGTTTTATTTCTGTCTGATAACGAACTGCGCTATTCATGTGTATTTGGAATTAACATACTGTGAATTTACATTAGATATCAAAGTTAAATTTATTATGAAGAAGGAATTGAGTTGATTCATTGCTGTACGACTTATTACAGCGTGTAAAAGAACTTGATGGAATAACCAATCTAGTACACACAGGAGGTCGATACGCGCCTTGTTTACAGCTCTATAACTACAACACCATCATAACTATGGCCATCAAAAACTAAACGGCATTGCTAAACACAATAGCTACACACCATAATGACATAACATAGCTACACACCTTGAGAAATCCAAAAAAAACAACAACTGGAAACTAGAAAGAAAAACACACTCTTTAACACACACTCGGGTCAGCACGAACCGTGATCTCAACCACACGCACGGCTCAACTACGCAACGAAGAGTTCAGGTAGAGCAGGATAGTAGACCTCGACCATACAAACTCACTCCCCCACAACGGATCCTACACCACACAACAATCTCACGTCTGCTGGAGAAGAATTCATGATTCACAAAAGTACACCAAAGGGTTGTGGGGGGTAAATTTAAGCACGGTTACTGACACTGTACACTGTACACACCGAGGACTGTACACACCGAGGACTGTACACACCGAGGACTGTACACACCGAGGACTGTACACACCGAGGACTGTACACACCGAGGACTGTACACACCGAGGACTGTACACACCGAGGACTGTACACACCGATGACTGTACACACCGAGGACTGTACACACCGAGGACTGTACACACCGAGGACTGTACACACCGAGGACTGTAAACACCGAGGACTGTACACACCGAGGACTGTACACACCGAGGACTGTAAACACAGAGGACTGTACACACAGAGGACTGTACACACTGAGGACTGTACACACAGAGGACTGTACACACAGAGGGCTGTAAACACAGAGGACTGTACACACAGAGGACTGTAAACACAGAGGACTGTAAACACAGAGGACTGTAAACACAGAGGACTGTAAACACAGAGGACTGTACACACTGAGGACTGTACACACTGAGGACTGTACACACTGATGACTGTACACACTGAGGACTGTACACACTGAGGACTGTACACACAGAGGGCTGTAAACACTGAGGGCTGTAAACACAGAGGGCTGTACACACAGAGGGCTGTACACACAGAGGGCTGTAAACACAGAGGACTGTACACACAGAGGACTGTACACACAGAGGACTGTAAACACAGAGGACTGTAAACACAGAGGACTGTAAACACAGAGGACTGTAAACACAGAGGACTGTACACACAGAGGACTGTACACACAGAGGACTGTACAAACTGAGGACTGTACACACTGATGACTGTACACACTGATGACTGTACACACTGATGACTGTACACACTGAGGACTGTACACACTGAGGACTGTACACACTGAGGACTGTGTACACACTGTAGACTGTATACACTGTATACCGTACACACCACAGAATGTACACACTGTGAACACACTGTTTTCATAAAAATGCCCCGACGCACACTAAGCCCAAGGTCTACAAGGACCTAACGTAAAGAACGGCGCTCTATTCATGACGGATCTGCTCCAACTGCACCCGTGTTAAAATAAAATGTTTCTTCAGTGGCGGGAGAGAAAGCAACCAATCTTCTAACAGTAAATGCTAATTCAGGGGTGGGTTAACTAGGAAGCAACTATTTACGCCCGTCTCATATTTCAAAATAATTTAAGGTTTAAAGAAATGGAACGCGTCCTTAACGCTTCGTGTCATGACATTTTAAGATTTGAAACTATTTAGGATAATGTGTGTGTGTGTGTGCGTGAAACAAAAAAAAAGGGGAGGGGGGGCACTGCATTGAATCCGTTTAAATAAATAGTTGAGCAAGGCGTGTTTATGTTTGAATAGAGAAGATAGGAATATTAAAAGGACGTTTCGGCAAAACGCCGACTTCAATCGACAAGTCCAATCAAGAAAAAATAAATAATTCCACCTTTTAAAAAAAATAAAAAAAACCCTACACAAATAAATACAAAATGTTTTGGAAGATGTCAATGTAGCTCTTTGTTCAACTCCCTAAAAATAACATGATTCACGTGAAATTTGATAGAGATATGAGTGGAAGGACTTTGCAAAGCATGATTCCTACAACGTCATGTATATACGCTACCAAGCACGAATGTTATTCAGTAATGACTAAAATAATTAAAACAATAATAATTACAATAATTATAACAATAATAATTACAATAATAATAGCAATAATAATTACAATAATAATAACAATAATAATTACAATAATAATAACAATAATAATTACAATAATAATAACAATAATAATTACAATAATAATAACAATAATAATTAAAATAATAATAACAATAATAATTAGAATCATCATAACAAAAATAATAAAAATAATAATAACAATAATAATTACAATTATAATAACAATAATAATAGCAATAATAATCACAATAATTATAACAATAATATTTACAATAATAATAACAATAATAATTACAATAATAATAATAATAACAACAATAATACTAACAATAATAATAACAATAATAATAATAATAACAATAATAATAACAATAATAATAATAGAAATAATAACAACAATAATGATAATAGAAATGACAAGATATATTTAAATCGTGACCAGCTAACCCTTAAAAGTCACTTGACCCGGTACATAACAACAACAGGGGACCAACTATTCATACACAGTCACCATTGCAAACTAACCGCTAACCCCACCCCCCTCGCCCCTTTTCCATTGCCAACTCTCAGAAGTGAGACAAATTTTTTGTTTGTTTTTGTGTATTCTTTTTTTGTATGGTCTAAATTTTTAATTTTTGTATCTCATCGTCTGTGGTCAAACGATATGTCACAGAGACACTCTTGCTCTGACGGTCATCGCCTTTGGTCAAACAATATGCCACAGAGACACTCTTGCTCTGACGTTCTCAATCAATCAATACATCTCATCAGCAAATACATCCAGGTATGTGAGCCAAAACATCAGTTAAAGAACATGCACGGCTCTGAATTAGCAAGCACTGGAGGCTAGTAATCCAACCATCATGCCAGCTAGACTCTGCATCCAGGAGGAAGTGAATGGATATCCAGGAGGAAATGAATGGATATCCAGGAGGAAGTAAAAGGATATGCAGGAGGAAGTGAATGGATATCCAGGAGGAAGTGAATGGATATCCAGGAGGAAGTGAATGGATATCCAGGAGGAAATGACTGGATATCCAGGAGGAAGTGAATGGATATCCAGGAGGAAGTAAATTGATATGCAGGAGGAAGTGAATGGATATCCAGGAGGAAATGAATGGATATCCAGGAAGAAGTGAATGGATATCCAGGAGGAAATGAATGGATATCCAGGAAGAAGTGAATGGATATCCAGGAGGAAATGAATTGATATGCAGGAGGAAGTGAATGGATATCCAGGAAGAAGTGAATGGATATCCAGGAGGAAATGAATGGATATCCAGGAAGAAGTGAATGGATATCCAGGAGGAAATGAATGGATATCCAGGAAGAAGTGAATGGATATCCAGGAGGAAATGAATGGATATCCAGGAGGAAGTGAATGGATATCCAGGAGGAAGTGAATGGATACACTTTTTCACATGCTTAATTTGTATGCTGAGGGCTAGAATTAAGCCTTTGAAAAAAAGCCATGTATCGTTTGTTTGGTCGTAAACTGCGTCCCTTATGCCGTAAGTCATTCAGTTTGTCCTAGTAACTCTCGATCGATCAGCTGTTATGTCACACCGACCTTGCACTACTTCGTATCGTCCCCTCCCCCTCCCATACAAATCACTCACACATGTCTTAAGTGCAAAAAAGGAATTAAGAACGTGGTTTAGAAGGACCAAGCGCTTCTAAGGCTAAAAACTGACCTAACCCCCAACCTTTACACTAACCCTAACCCTAAACGTAACCCTAATCCTAAACGAAACCCTAACCCTAACCTTAACCATAACCTTAACACTAACCCTAACCTTAACCCTTACCTTAACCATAACCCTAACAAAGGAACCAATCACCTACTGGTAAATTATTATATAAGGAAACCCACTGGGAACCTTAAAAATAACAAGTCTTATAAACGTATAAGAAAAGCTTTAAGAAATACAAAGTCTCAAATGAAACCATCTCTATTCACACCAAAACTCGAGATGACAATTCAGAACAACCGAGACTTGACGAAGAGACCATCCCAATGTGGTAAACATGTGTCTGTTACGCTCCGTCATTGTATGCTGTGCGTACACTACTAACCAGGGAGTTCGCGTGTCCTGTTCACATCGCAGAGGTAACGAGGGGGGTGAAACTGAAACAACTTGACCGTACAGTTAAGTTATATTTATCTGACAATGTCACTGAGTACAGAATGTGCTGAGTAACCCAGGACCGTAGAATGTGGGCCGAGTTGTGAACTTCAGCAACCTTTCAGGGCGGATTACAATGCAGTTTTACATTTCACAGACCTCAGACCATCACAACCAAAATAAACATTTAGGTAATATTATGACACTAGGAGTCGCCTCCCCCCCCCCCCCACATTGTTAACCAACCATAGGGTCGCCACTGTTAATTATATATCTACTGACCAATCATTAGCCACATGAATTTTATTTTTACCCGATTTACTCTTGTTCGCCCATCTCTATTTCTAAACATCATAGACGAACGGTACCGGAAATTGATACAAAATCAAATTTATGCAAATTCAAATTTATACAAAACTAAATTCATACGAAAACCAAATTTATACGAAAACCAAATTTATACGAAAACCAAATTTATACAAACCAATTTATACAAAACCAAATTTATACAAACCAAATTTATACGAAGGAATGCTGTTTTAAGTGAACATTGTTGAAATGAATTTTTTTTAAAAATGTATTTTTAAGGGAGAGAAAGAGAGTAGAGTATACATACATAGATTTTATTTGTAAGTTTGTACTTTCCTTCCTTCCGTTCGACCAATATTTCATTGTACAAATTGGTTTTGTATTAATTTTAGGGACACGTTGTCTGGCTGTACTATACCTTTAAAAACAAATATGTTTGTTATGACCGGAAGTTTTTTTTATAATTAAATGAACTTCAGTTTTGCTTATAATGTGTTATGGCGCGGTTATAAAGATTCCGCCATTGTCCACTGAACTAACTAACATATGATCAAATGCGAGCTCTGATGTTTGATCAATCAATTACCTGTTATATGCGTGTGTCCTGCTATTTGTCGGGTGCTGGGTGGCCGAGTGGTCTAAACTGAGCAAAATCTCAAGTTGATGGTCTGGAGTTCAATCCCCGCCAAAGCCCAGTCAAGCAAACACACCACCAGTACCCCGGGTGGATGGGACTCGTTAACCTTGGACGGCAACTCATCTAAGAGAAGGAAACTCTGAATTCAAACCCGGCGATGGAGTCCCGATAGGCGGATAACATTGATACAATGAAACATTCCGGCAACTCCCGGGTGGATGGGACTCGTTAACCTTGGACGGCAACTCATCTAAGAGAAGGCAACTCTGAATTCAAACCCAGGAGATGGGGAGATGGAGTTCACATGCGCCTAACTGGCAGCAGTGATGCCTCTCGAACATCGAACCTTGTAACGCGCTTCGAGCCTTTGGGAATGAAGCGTGATTTCTCAAATTATTATTATTATTATTATTATTATTTGTGTGTGTCCTGCTATATGTGTGTGTCTTGCAATGTGTGTGTGTCCTGCTATATATATGTGTGTTCTCCTATGTGTGTCCGTCCTGCTATATGTGTTGTACCTGCTATATGTGTGTTTCTGTACATATTCATCATTTAATTATATATATATATTAGGACGGCCTCGTCTCAGATACATAGACATTTGCAAAAGAGATATGAAGGCGGCTAACATCAACATCTCAAATTGGGAGGGTTTGGCGGAGGATCGATCCACATGGCGGGGCATCGTGAAGGAAGGATCACTACGTGCCGAGGAGGTCTACAGGGCGGAAGCAGCTGTGAAGAGAGCGCGGAGAAAGGCAAGAAAACACTACTCCACCGCATTCGTGTGCGGGACATGCACAAGAGACTACCATTCAAGGATCGGTCTCATTAGCCACACGAAGAGCTGCAACCAGACAAGATCTATCGTCTCTCGTAGACGGAAAGATGCATACATATACATATATAATGTGTTCGCTCATTCAATTATAAAATACAACGCATCTGTTGAAGATATCAACTGCGAATGGTCAAATTGTCGGAGTAGCTAAAGCGGATGTAATACGTCATAGCCCCGGCCCCCGAAAAGATGCCATCCTAAGAGAATTGTCAAATACACAAATACGACATCTTTGTATTTTAATTTTCTTTTAACCAAGTCGGTATAATTTATGAATCTCATATCTTATCTGATTTTCATAAGTTAAAAAAAAAAACACTATGGTTATTTTTATTTGGTTTTTGAAAAAATTGATTTCGAATCTATCATCTGAGAAATTACAAAATCAAGTTAAATTATGTTATAAATTGCGATAACAACAAAATGAGTCTTATGTTTCAAATTTTTAATTCAATTGTTACATCACTTTAATAATAATGTAACAATGAATGCTGAAGAACGTTGTAACTATGAACACTTTAATAATAATGTAAAAATGAATGCTGAAGAACGTTTGTAACTATGAAGAATTGAAACTAACATTGGAATATAAGCAAAGCCATCGGTACATAAAGATGATACAGTAACCGGAAAAAGCTCAAATAACATCCCGATGTTGTTGACAAAACTGTCTGTTACATACAAAATAGTTGTTACTGAAATATAATATATACTAAAACAATTTTTTTTTTTTAAACTTTAAAAAATAAGCCAATAAACATAAAATTAACTAAGGGACACTATTACGATATTTAAAAAGAAGAACAATTCTTTGATAATGAATAGTAATGTTTTAATCGATCGAATCTATCCAACGATAGTGGTCCTAGTACGTACGTCCGCCTCATACAAGTAACCGGTCTCATTCACAAACACTTTCCAAACTCTCATGTTCACGCCATCTTTGCCGGTGAAGTCCATAGAACCGGTGACGAATAGCTGGAGACGGTTGGACACGAACCACAACCAACCCTGGTTGTCAAACGCCAAGGTATCCGGCCACTGCATGGTTGAATCGTTATGGACCACTTCAGTCTGCGTTGCCATCTTTACACCGGAAGTAGAGACGCCTTGCGTCAGCTGATCAGCCTGGACGTCCCAGTAGTACACTGCGTTCATTCCCATGGCTCCGAAGTAAAGTCTTCTGTTACCGAACGCGATCCCGCCACTTTGTGAAACCTTCTTTCCCACCAACCTCGGCTTTGCGGTGTTAGTTCCTGTGGAAGTGACCAGCGCCGATGTTGGAATCTGGTAAAGATTGTGTCCACTGAGAGGGCAGAAGTAGAGATACTGGAAGTCTGGTGAAATGGCGATGCCGTCCAAGGCGCCTTGAAAAGTATAATCTTTACCATTAATCTGTATAACACGTTCATTGCCACCTTCTGCCAGCATCGATGGGTCCTCAGTGTTATGGGCGGAGCGGGTCTCAAAATCATAAACGTGGAGACGCCCTTCACCGACATCGCTGATGTACGCGTACCTGACACGCCCGTTGACGTAATGAAGGACGATGTCGTTGAGGAAGTTGGTATCTCTGCTGACGACATTTTCCGGAAACTCAAACCTGTCCACTTCCTGTCTGGTGTTCAGGTCAAACACGACGATTTTCGGTGTGCACAGATTAAGTGGGTTTAACCCAAACCCGATCCCAACTCGTCCCGTGTCGAGGGCGTAGAGGAGTCCAGTGTTGGGGTCTATTTCCATGCTCTGAACATACTGGAGAGCTCGGCAGTCGCCTTGTTTTTGAGCGGCCCAGTCGGGGAAGGGCTGAAGTTTCGGCTGACCTTGAACTATAACGACCTTGGCTAATGTCACGGGAACACCCGATGTCCACCTCCACCGCGGAACGGTCAAATATACGTCATTCTTGTAGACCTGTGGGAAATGTTACAAACATTAAAATTCGTTCCTTCTTTAATTAACAACAATACACAAATAAAAATATTGGTGTCTTCTTATCCAAACACTGGTTAATGTCTACAAAAAGTTGTGATAATTAATTTTTTTTCCTCGACACATGATTATGTAAAAAAAGTACCGAATCAGCCAGCTATAGTTCACAACGCTATCGTATAAATATATTTCCCATTGCAAAAGTTGTTTAACATATGCAGAAATGGACAAAATAAGGACCATATAAGTGAATATATGGACATATACGGACATATAATGACCATACAAGGATCATATAAGGACTATTTAAGGACGATATAAGGACCATATAAGGACATATAGGGGCATATAAGGACCATATAAGAAAATATACGGAAATATAAGGACCATATAAGGACATATAAGGACTATTTAAGGACGATCTAAGGACCATATAAGGAATACATAAGGACTATTTAAGGACGACAAATGGACAATTTTTAAAAAAACCACATGAATAATACTTTCATAATTTGTTACATCATGTTACCAGTCAACATCAGACTAAAATGCTTGTAGGAATTTACCCACTTAAAAGGAGAGATTGAAAGTTAAAAGGGAAATAATTAACTTAACTAAATGTTATTTGGTTTATCCGCAATATCCTCCCTTTAAAGTATATTTCTAACTAAACCAATAGAGAAAAATCAATATCAATAACTCTGTTTAAAACGTGCACACCAAACACGTGACGTCAGAGCCACCAGGTTATTATTTTTGGACGTGTGTCCTACAGGTGTTCCAGTTATCAAATATAGCAGGGCATGAACTAAACAATTTCGTATTCACCCAAACAAATGTGGCAGCTCATTTCCTTTGTATTTTGCATTCATTCTTTAAATTTAGCGAATTTCCCATCAAACTTATCATCTATTGATTCGTTATAATTCGTGAAACAATTCGCAATTTTATTTACGATGTAATTTATTTAAAAAAAAAAAAAAGTTTAAAGAAAATTAAATCGAAGCATGTTGATTCATAATAAAATCTCCCTAATTTTTGCAATAGTAAGCCAATGTCCAAATGCAGGGGCGCTGTGTTCAAAGGGTGGGCAAAGTAAAAATGATTATTAAGTGCACTAATTATGCGAATTCTTTAAAAACAAAAAAAAAAAAAACTTTTAACACTAACAGCGTAGATTAAATGGCTTTGTTTTAGGGTTGTCCTATGATTGAAATACGATTGATTTGATTTACCATTGTATCGATAATTAGGTATGCCCGTTTTTTCAACTAATGGTAATGGTTAGAATGTGCTAGGGAATGATGGAAATGTTTAGGAAATGTGGGAATATGCAGTAAAAATGGGAGGGAAATAATGTGTTAGTGCAGGGCATATGTGGAACTGTACAGGGAAAAGATGGGTATGTACAGTACATTGGTGGGGATGTAAGGACATTGGAGGGGATGTACAGGGCAAAAAAAGGAAATGTACAGGGCAAAATTGGGGATGTACATGACATTGGTGAGATGTAAGGACATTGGAGGGGATGTACAGGGCAAAGGTGGGGATGTGCAGGACATTGTTGGTAATATAAAAGGCAAAGGTGGGGATGTACATGACATTGGTGGGGATGTATAGTGAAAAGGTGGGAATGTACAGGACATTGGTGGGGATGTACAGGACATTGGTGGAGATGTACAGGACATTGGTTGGAATGTACATGACATTGGTGGGGATGTACAAGGCAAAGTTGGGGATGTACATGACATTGGTGGGGATGTTCAGGGCAAAGTTGGGAATGTACAGGACATTGGTGGGGATGTACAGAACATCGGTGAGAAGATACATGACATTGGTGAGAATGTACATGCCATTGTTTGGGATGTACATGGTATTGGTGGGAATGAAGAGGGCAATGATGGTGATGAACAGGCATTGGTGGGTATGTACATGCCATTGGTGTGGATGTACACGACATTGTTGAGGATGCACATGACAATGGTGGGGTGTAAATAGCATTGGATGGCATGTATATGACATTTGTGGGATGTACATAACATTGGTGAGGATGTACAGGGTAAATTTGGGAATGTACAGGACATTGGACGGGATGGACAGTGCAACTGTGGGGATGTACATGCCATTGGTGGTGATGTACATGACATTGGTGGCAATGTACAGGGTAATTTTGGGAATGTACAGGACATTGGATGGGATGTACAGTGCAACAGTGGAGATGTACAGGACATTAGTGGGAATTTATAGGACATTGGTGGGAATGTACAGTACATTGTGGGGATGTACAGGGCATTAGTGGGATGTACAGGGCATTGGTGGGGATGTACATGACATTTGTGGAAATTTACAAGACATTGGTGGTAATGTACACGACATTGGTGGGGATGTACAGGGCAATGTTGGGGATAAACAGGACATTGGTGGGAATGTACAGGACATTGATGGAAATGTACATGACTTTAGTGGGGATGTACATGACATAGGTGAGAATGTACAGGACATTGATGGGGATGTCATGACTTTGGTGGGGATAGAGATGACATGGGTAGGGATGTACACGACAAAGGTGGGGATGTACAAGGCAAAATGGGGATGTACAGGACATTGTTTGGAATGTACATGACATCGGTAGCGATGTACAGGACATTGGTGTGGATGTACAGTTCATTGTTGGGAATATACAGGGCAAAGGTGGAAATGTACATTTCATTGGTGGTGATGTATATGGCATTTTTGAGGATGTACAGGACAATGATGGGAATGTACATGACATCGGTGGCGATATACAGGACACTGGTGGGGATCTACATGACATTGATGGGGATGTACAGATTAATTGTGGGAATATACAGTGCAACGGTGGGGATGTACATAGCATTGTTGGTGATGTATATTGCAAAGTTGGGGATGTACAAGGCAAAGGAGGGGATGTACAGGTTAAAGATTGGGATGTACATGGCATTGGTGGGAAAGTACAAGGCAAAGGTGTGGATGTACATGGCATTGGTGGGGATGTAAAGGGCATACCGGGGATGTACAGGGCATTAATAGGTATGTACGTTGCATTGATGGAGACATACAGGGCACTGGTGGGGATGTACAGGACACTGGTTGGGATGTACACGACGTTGGTGGGGATGAGCATGGAAAAGGTGGGGATGTATATGGCATTGGTGGGGATGTACAGAACATTGGTGAAGAAGTTTATGGTATTGGTGATGATGTACAAGGCATAAATGTACATGACATTTGGAGGGGTACAGGATAATGTTGAGATGTACATTTCAAAGATGGAGATGTACAGGGCATTGGTGGGGATGTACAGGGAACATTTGGAGATGTAAAGGGCATTGGTGGGAATGCACGGGGCATTTGTGGTGATGTACAGGACAGAGTAAGGGATGTAAAAGACATTGGTGGGGATGTAAATGGCATTGATATTGATGTACATAGCATTGTTTGGGATGTACAGTACATTGGTGGGAATATACACGGCTTTGGTGGAGACGAACAGGGCATTGTTGGGTATGTACAGCGCATTGGTGGTGATGTACAGTGCAAAGTTGGGGATGCACCGGGCATTGGTGGGGATGTACAGGACATTATTATGGTGTACAATTCAAAGGTGGAGATGTACAGTGAATCAGTGTGAATGTTCAAGGAATTGGTGGGGATGTACATGACAGAGGTGAGGATGTACAAGACAATGGTGGGGATGTACAGGACATTGGTGGGGATGTACAGGACATCGACGGGAATGTACAGGGCATTGTTATGGATGTCCAGGGCAAATGTGGGGATGTACATGGCATTAGTGGAAATGTAAAGTTATTGGTGGGGATGTAAAGGGATATGAATGGGGATGTACATGACATTGATGGGAATGTACATGACATTAGTGGGGATGTACACGACATTAGTGGGGATGTGCAGATCAGTTGTAGGGATGTACAAGGCACATGTGGAAATGTACATGACATTGGTGCAGATGTACAAGGCGAAGGTTAGGATATTCGTGACTTTGGTGGGATGTACAGGGCAAAGATGGGGATGTGAAGGACATTAGTGGGGTTGTACAGGGCATTGGTGGCGATGTACAGTACATTGATGGGAATATACAGGACAAAGGTGGGCATTTTGAGGGCATTGGTGGATATGTACATGGCATTGGTGGGTCATCACCGTTCAACATCACCATCGTACAAGCGTATGCACCATTTTCAGATTATGATGACGCAGAAGTGGATGACTTCTACCATCAACTCCAAGATGTGCTGAACCAAACCCTCAAGAAAGACATTCTTGTTGTTCAATGTGATTGGAATGCAAAAGTAGGAGAAGATGCCTATGCAAACTGGAAAAGAACGTGTGGACGCCACTGTAACGCAATTTCAAACGAGAGAGGTCTGAGGCTCTTGGAATTCGCCAGCTTCAACGAGCTCATACTGGCCAACACACTGGGTGAACATAAAATATCCAGGAAAACCACATGGCATAGCCCCAGTAGGAAACATCACAATCTGATTATATCATGTTGCAAACACTTTTCCGGTCTAGTAAAAGCATTGCAAAGACTCGCAGCTTCCCAGGAGCTGACATTGGAAGTGACCGCGATCTAGTCATGAGGACCTTCAGGCTGCACTTAAAGAGGGTAAATAAACAAGGATATACCAGAATCAAATTCAATCTTGAAAAGCTGAAGGATCCTAAAATAGCAGAAGCCTTCCAAGCAATGATAGGAGGAACATTTGCAGCGCTTAACATTATAGATGCCGACTGTTCAGACATGGACACACTGATTGATAACTTCAACACAGCTGTGACGGACACAGCCCATGACATCCTTGGTAAACATCGACCAACACAAAAACCACGGGTGACAGCTAACATACTAGATGTGTGTGACAAACGGAGGCAGTTAAAGAAAACAAAAATTGTGGATACAGAAGGGGCAAATAAATATAGAAAAATTAACCAAACCATCAAATAGGGTATGAGCAGGGCAAAGAAGAACTGGATTGAAGAGCAATGATACGACATTGAAAATTGCTTGAAGAAAAACAATAGCAAAAAGGCATACCAGTTGGTGAAAGAACTAACCACTGCAAAACAAGGGCGTAGTACTACCATACAAGATAAAAATGGCAAATGTCTGACCGAGGAAAATGATATCTGGACTGAAGATGGACTGAATACTGCTCAGAGCTGTATAATGAAAATATAAAGATAGACCCAGAGATCCTTAATGTCCCACAGCAACGGACAATGAAAGCATCCCTATTCTCCGCGCAGAAGTAGAAGCAGCAGTCCAAGCACTCCAAATAGGAAAGGCCGCAGGAGTAGATAATATCCCTGCCGAGTTAATGAAACAGGGAGGAGAAACAATGATAAATGCCCTAACCAATATTTGTAACAAAATATGTCTGACAGGGGAATGGCCCAAATCATGGACCCAATCTCTCATCATCACCATCCCCAAGAAAGGTGACCTACAGCTATGCCAAAACTATCGCACCATTAGCCTAATAAACCACCCAAGCAAGGTCATGCTCAAGGTCATACTGAACCGACTAAGACCATATGCCGACAGAATTATTGCTGAAAAACAGGCGGGCTTTAGGCAAGGCCGTGGCACTACTGAGCAGATCCTAAACCTCCGGATACTATGCGAGAAATATGCCTAACACCAACAAAACCTATACCATGTCTTTGTCGATTTCAAGAAGGCATTCGACAGGGTTTGGCATGCTGCTTTATGGGCCACCATGAGGCACTACAACATCAACACAAACTTAACCAGAATGATAAGAAGCCTCTATGATAAGGCCACCAGTGCAGTCATCTTCAACAATAACATCGGATAATGGTTCAAGACCACGGTTGGAGCACGACAAGGCTGCTTGCTCTCCTCCACCCTGTTCAACATCTTCTTAGAGAGAATTATGTCAGATGCACTAGAAACGCATGTAGGGACAGTCAGCATTGGTGGCAGAGCAATCACCAACCTACGTTTTGCGGATGACATAGACGGACTTGCTGGAAGCCAGGAAGAGCTAGCCAACCTGGTTAAGAGTCTGAACAAGACTTCATCGTCCTTTGGCATGCAAATCAGTGCAGAAAAGACAAAATGATGACAAATTAAGGTCCGGAAAGATTAGAGACAGTTGGCAGCTTCATGTACCTCGGAGCAATAGTTTCGGAACAAGGCTACAAGCCCGAATTGATGGCCAGGATTGCGCACACCACGACAGCACTAAAGAGGCTCAAGAAAATATGGAACGACAAAAATATAGCCACCAGCACCAAAATCAGGCTGATGCGCTCATTAATCCTCTCCATTTTCTTATATGCCTGTGAGTCCTGGACATTAACAGCAGAACTTGAGAGGAAAATAAAGGCGATGGAAATGAGATGTTACAGAGTCATTCTTAGCCTCTGCTATAGAGACCACATCACTAATTAGCAAATAAAAGAAAGGATTCTTAAAGCAATTGGGCAATACGATGACCTCCTGACGTCTGTTAAAAAGCGCAAACGTGGTATGGCCACGTGACCAGAAAACAAGGGCTCGCCAAAGAGATCTTGCAGGGCACTACTAGAAATGGGAAGATAATATCAAAGAATGGACAGGATTAAAATTAGGCGATGCTATACGTAGGGCAGAAGGCCGAGAGAACTGGAGAAGAATAGTGTACATCTCATCTGTGGCGCCCCAGTTCAAAGGCGCGAATGTACAATTCATTGTTGGGGATGTACAAGTCATAGTGGAGATGTACATGGCAATGGTAGGGACGTACAGGGCATTGGTGGAAATGTACAGGACATTGATGAGGATGTAAAGGAAAAAGGTGGGGATGTACATGGAATTGCTGGTAATGTACAGGGCTTTGGTGGGGATGTACAGTTTCAAGTTGGTGATGTCCTTGGCATTGTTGGGCATGTACAGGTCAGATGTTTTAATGTACATGGCAATGGTGGGATATACAGGGCGAATTTAGGAATATACAGGACATTGGTGGGGATGTACAGGGCAAAGTTGGGGATGTACAGTACTTTAGTGGGAATATAAAGAGCAAAGGTGTGGATGTACAGGCATTGGTGTGTAGATTTGGTTTAAATTATTTGTACATTTGGTGTAGATTATGTGTAAATTTGGTGTAGATTTGGTGTAAATCATGTGTAGATTTAGTTTCAATTTTGCGTGAATTTGGTGTAAATTATGTGTAAATTTGGTGTAAATTTGGTGAAAACTATGTGTAAATTTCGTGTAGTTTTAGTGCAAATTAGATGTAGATTTTGTGTAAATTATGTGTAAAATTTATGTAGAATTGATGTAAATTATGTATAATTTGTTGTGGATTTGGTGCTAATTAGATGTAGATTTTGTGTAAATTATGTGTAAATTCTGTGTAGATTTTGTGTAAATTATGTGTAAAATTTGTGTAGATTTGGTGTAAATTATGTGTAAATTTGGTATAGATTTGGTGTAAATTATGTGTGAATTTGTTGTAGATTTGGTGTAAATTATGTGTAGATTTGTTGTAAATTATGTGTAAATTTGGTGCAAATTTGCTGTAGATTTTAATTTAATTATGTGTAAAAGTTTTGTAGATTTGGTGTAAATTATGTAAAGATTTGGTTTAAATTGTGTGTAAATTAGGTGTAGATTATGTGTAAATTTTTTGTAGATGTGTTGTAAATTATGTGTATATTTTGTGTAGATTTGATGCAAACTATGTGTAGATTTGGTGTAAGTTATATGCAAATTAGGTGTAGATTTGGTGCAAATTAGATGTAGATTTGTTGTAAATTATGTGTAGATTTTGTGTAAATTTGGTGTAGATTTTGTTTTAATTATGTGTAAATTTTGTGTAGATTTGGTGCAAATTTGATGTAGATTTGGTGCAAATTAAATGTAACTTTAAATGCTAATTAGATGTAGATTTGGTGTAAGTTATATGTAAATTTTGAGTAAATTGTGTTTAAATTTAGTGTATGTTTGGTGCAAATTGGTTAAAGATTTTGTGTAAATTATGTATAAATTTTTTGTAGATTTGGTGCAAAGTTGTTGTAGGTTTGCTGTAAATTATGTGTAAATTTGGTGTAGATTTGTTGCAAATTAGATGTAGATTTGGTGTAAATTGTATGTAAATTTAGTGTATTTTTTATGCAAATTTTTTGAAGATTTTGTATAAATTATGTGTAAATTTGGTGTAGATTTGGTGCAAATAAATGTAGATTTTGTGTAAATTATGTGTAAATTTGGTGTAGATGTGGTGCAAACTAGATGTAGATTTGGTTTAAATTATTTGTAAATTTGGTGTAGATTTGGTGTAGATTTGGTGTAAATGATGTGTACATTTGGTGTAAATTGTGTGTACATTTAGAGAATTGTTTTTGCAAATTTGTTAAGATTGTTGTAATTTATGTACATTTGGTGTAGATTTAGTGCAAATAAATGTAGATTTTGTGTAAATTATGTGTAAATTTTGTGCAAATTATATGTAGATTTGGTGTAAATTATGTGTAAATTTTTTGTAGATTTGGTGCAAACTAGATGTAGATTTGGTGTAAATTATTTGTAAATTTGGTGTAGATTTGGTGTAGATTTATTGCAGATTTGGTGTAGATTTGTTGCAAATTTGTTGTAGGTTTAGTGTAAAATTTTATAAATTTTGTAGAATGAAATAGAATGAGGTAGAATGAAATAGAATAAGATAAAATGAGCTAGAATGAGATAGAATGAGCTAGAATGAGATAGAATGATATAGAATGAGATAGAATGAGCTAGAATGAGCTAGAATGAACTAGAATGAGAGAGAATGAGAAAGAAAGAAACAGAATGAGATAGAATGAGCTAGAATGACAGAGAATGAGCTAGAATGAGAAAACATGAAATAGAATGAGATAGAGTGAGCTAGAATGAGATAGAATGAGATAGAATAATCTAGAATGAGCTAGAATGAGTTAGAATAAGATAGAATGAGCTAGAATGAAATAGAATTGAATAGAATGATCTAGAATGAGATAGAATGAACTAGAATGAGCTAGAATGAGGTAGAATGAAATATAATGAGATATAATTATCTAGAATGAAATAAAATGAGATAGAATGAGGTAGAATGAAATAGAATGATATAGAATGAGATAGAATGAGCTAGAATGTACTAGAATGAGCTATAATGAGTTAGAATAAGATAGATTGAACTAGAATGAAATAGAATGAGATAAAATGAGCTAGAAAGAAAAGAATGAGTTAGAATGAGCTTGAATGAAATAGAATGAGCTAGAATGAGCTAGAATGATATAGAATGAGCTAGAATGAGCTAGAATGTGCTAGAATGAGTTAGAATAAGCTAGAATGTGCTAGAATGAATAAGAATGAGCTAGAATGAGCTAGAATGAGTTAGAATGAAGAAGAATGAGGTAGAATGAAATAGAATGAGATAGAATGAGCTAGAATGAGATGGAATGAGCTAGAATGAGCTAGAATGTGCTAGAACTAGTTAGAATGAGTTAGAATGAAATAGAATGAGGTAGAATGTGATAGAATGAGCTACAATGAGCTAGAAAGAGCTAGAATTAGCTAGAATGAAATAAAATGAGCTAGAATGAGTTAGATTGAGCTAAAATGTGCTAGAATGAGCTAGAATGAGCTAGAATGAGCAAGATTGAGATAGAATGATATAGAATGACATAGAATGAGATACAATGAGCTATAATGAGCTAGAATGAGTTAGAATGAGATAGATTGAGCTAGAGTGAGCTAGACTGATATAGAATGAGCTAGAATTAGTTTTAATAAAATATAATGAAATAGAATGAGATAGAATGAGCTAGAATGAGCTAGAATAAGCTAAAATGAGCTAGAATGAGTTAGATTGAGCTAAAATGTGCTAGAATGAGCTAGAATGAGCTAGAATGAGCAAGATTGAGATAGAATGAGATAGAATGACCTAGAATGAGATACAATGAGCTAGAATGAGCTAGAATGAGTTAGAATGAGATAAATTGAGCTAGAGTGAGCTAGACTGATATAGAATGAGCTAGAATTAGTTTTAATAAAATATAATGAAATAGAATGAGATAGAATGAGCTAGATTGAGATATAATGAGCTAGAATGAGCTAGAATGTGCTAGAATGAGCTGGAATGAGCTAGAATGAGCTAGAATGAGCTAGAATGATCTAGAATGATATATAATGAGCAAGAATGAGATAGAATGAACTTGAATGAAATAGAATGAGGTAGAATGAAAAAGAATGAGATAGAATGATCTAGAATGAAATAGAATGAGATAGAATAAGCTAGAATGAGATAAAATTAGCTAGTTTGAGCTAGAATGTGCAAGATTAAGCTAGAATGAGCTAGAATGAGCTAGAATGAGATAGAATGAGCTAGATTGAGCTAGAATGTGCTAGAATGAGCTAGAATGAGCTAGATTGAGATAGAATGAAATAGAATGAGCTAGAATAAGCTAGAATGAGAAAACATGAAATAGAATGAGATAGAGTGAGCTAGAATGAGATAAAATGAGATAGAAAAATCTAGAATGAGCTAGAATCAAATAAAATAAAATAGAATGAGCTAGAATGAGCTAGAAAGAGAAAGAATGAAATAGAATGACATAGAATGAGATAGAATGGGCTTGATTGAGATAGAATGTGCTAGATTAATTTAGAATGATATACAATGTGCTAGAGTTGAATAGAATGACTTCGAATGTGTTAGAATAAACAATAACAAAATACAATCGACTATAATGAGCAAGAATGTATTATAATGAAACATTCCGAACTACAACGAATTGGATTGGTTAGATTGTGTTTGATTGTGCTACAATGTGCTAGAATGAGCTAGAATGTGCTAGAATGAGTTAGAATGAGCCAGAATGAAACAGAATAAAATATATTGAGCTAGAAGCAACTAAAATGAACTTGAATTAGCCAGAATGAGATAGAATGAAAAAGAATGTGCTAGGGTAAAATAGAATGGGTTAGAATGTGTTATTACAAACAAGAATGAGCTGCAATGGACAAAATGAGCAAGAATGTATTTCAATGAAACACATTAATCTAGAACGAATTAGAATAAGCTAATGAATGTTTGAATGAGCTATAATGAGATAGAATAAGCTAGAATGAAATAGAATGAGCTAGAATGAGCTACAATGAGCTAGAATGAGCTAGAATGTGCTAGAATGAGCTAGAATGAGCAGGAACGAGCTAGAATGAGTTAGAATGAAATATAATGAGGTAGAATGAAATAGAATAAGATAGAATGTGCTAGAATGAGCTAGAATGAGCTAGAATGAGTTAGAATGAGTTAGAATGAAATAGAATGAGGTAGAATGAGATAGAATGAGATAGAATGAGCTAGAATGTGCTAGCTTAAGTTAGAATGATATAAAATGTGCTAGAGTTGAATATAATGATTTCGAATGTTTTAGAATAATCGACTATAATGAGAAAGAATGTATTAGAATGAAACATTCCGATCTACAACGAATTGGATGGGTTAGATTGTGTTTGATTGTGCTACAATGTGCTAGAATGAGATAGAATGTGCTAGAATGAGTTAGAATGAGCTAAAATGAAACAGAATGAAATATATTGAGCTAGAAGGAACTAAAATGAGCTAGAATGAGCCAGAATGAGCTAGAATGAAAAAGAATGTTGCTAGGTTAAAAAAGAATGCGTTAGAATGAGTTAGAATTAGATATAATAGAATGAGTTAGAATGAGACAGAATGAAATATAATGAGATAGTATTAGCTAGAATGAGGTAGAATGAGCTAGAGTGAGCTAGAATAAGTTAAAATGAGCTAGAAAGAGCTAGAATGAATTAGAATGAGATAGATTGAGCTAGAGTGAGCTAGAATGATATAGAATGAGCTAGAATGAGTTATAATGAAATATAAAAAAATAGAATGAGATAGAATGAGCTAGATTGAGATATAATGAACTAGATTGAGCTAGAATGTGCTAGAATGAGCTGGAATGAGCTAGAATGAGCTAGAATGAGCTAGAATGATCTAGAATGATATAATATGAGCAAGAATGAGATAGAATGAGATAGAATAAAATAGAATGTAGTAGAATGAAATAGAATGAGATAGAATGATCTAGAATGAAATAGAATGAGATAGAATAAGCTAGAATGAGATAAAATGAGCTAGATTGAGCTAGAATGTGCTATGTTGATCTAGAATGTGCTAGAATGAGCTAGAATGAGATAGAATGAGCTATGTTGATCTAGAATGTGCTAGAATGAGCTAGATTGAGATAGAATGAGATATAATGAGCTAGAATGAAATAGAATGGGATAGAATGATCTAGAATGAGCTAGAATGAGATAGAATGAGATAGAATGAGGTAGAATGAAATAGAATGGGATAGAATGAGCTAGAATGAGATAGAATGAGCTAGAATGAGCTAGAATGTGCTAGAATGAGCTAGAATGAGATAGAATGATCTAGAATGAAATAGAATGAGAAAGAATTAGCTAGAAAGAAATAGAATGAGCTAGAATAAGCTAGAATTAGAAAACATGAAATAGAATGAGATAGAGTGAGCTAGAATGAGATAGAATGAGATAGAATAATCTAGAATGAGTTAGAATAAGATATAATGAGCTAGAATGAAATAGAATGGAATAGAATGATCTAGAATGAGATAGAATGAGCTAGATTGAGATATAATGAACTAGATTGAGCTAGAATGTGCTAGAATGAGCTGGAATGAGCTAGAATGAGCTAGAATGAGCTAGAATGATCTAGAATGATATAATATGAGCAAGAATGAGATAGAATGAGATAGAATAAAATAGAATGTAGTAGAATGAAATAGAATGAGATAGAATGATCTAGAATGAAATAGAATGAGATAGAATAAGCTAGAATGAGATAAAATGAGCTAGATTGAGCTAGAATGTGCTATGTTGATCTAGAATGTGCTAGAATGAGCTAGAATGAGATAGAATGAGCTATGTTGATCTAGAATGTGCTAGAATGAGCTAGATTGAGATAGAATGAGATATAATGAGCTAGAATGAAATAGAATGGGATAGAATGATCTAGAATGAGCTAGAATGAGATAGAATGAGATAGAATGAGGTAGAATGAAATAGAATGGGATAGAATGAGCTAGAATGAGATAGAATGAGCTAGAATGAGCTAGAATGTGCTAGAATGAGCTAGAATGAGATAGAATGATCTAGAATGAAATAGAATGAGAAAGAATTAGCTAGAAAGAAATAGAATGAGCTAGAATAAGCTAGAATTAGAAAACATGAAATAGAATGAGATAGAGTGAGCTAGAATGAGATAGAATGAGATAGAATAATCTAGAATGAGTTAGAATAAGATTAAATGAGCTAGAATGAAATAGAATGGAATAGAATGATCTAGAATGAGATAGAATGAGCTAGAATGAGCTAGAATGAGGTAGAATGAAATAGAATGAGATATAATTATCTAGAATGAAATAAAATGAGATAGAATGAGGTAGAATGAAATAGAATGAGATAGAATGAGCTAGAATGAGATGAAATGAACTAGAATGAGCTAGAATGATATAGAATGAGTTAGAATGAAGAAGAATGAGGTAGAATGAAATAGAATGAGATAGAATGAGATAGAATGAGATACAATGAGCTAGAATAAGCTAGAATGAGTTAGAATGAGATAGATTGAACAAGAGTGAGCTAGACTGAGATAGAATGAGCTAGATTGAGTTTTAATGAAATATAATGAAATAGAATGGAATAGAATGAGCTAGATTGAGATATAATGGGCTAGAATGAGCTAGAATGTGATAGAATGAGCTGGAATGAGCTAGAATGGGCTAGAATGAGCTAGAATGAGCTAGAATGTGCTAGAATGAGATAGAATAAGCTAGAATGAAATAGAATGAGGTAGAATGAAATAGAATGAGATAGAATGATCTAGTATGAAATAGAATGAGATAGAATAAGCTAGAATTAGATAAAATGAGCTAGTTTGAGCTAGAATGTGCTAGAATGAGCTAGAATGAGCTAGATTGAGATAGAATGAGATAGAATGAGCTAGAATGAGATAAAATGAACTAGAATGAGCTAGAATGATATAGAATGAGCTAGAATGAAATAGAATGAGGTAGAATGAAATAGAATGAGATAAAATGATCTAGAATGTAATAGAATGAGATAGAATGAGCTAGAATGACACACAATGAGCTAGAATGAAATAGAATGAGGTAGAATGAAATAGAATGAGGTTAAATGAAATAGAATAAGATAAAATGAGCTAGAATGAGATAGAATGAGCTAGAATGAGATAGAATGATATAGAATGAGATAGTATTAGCTAGAATGAGGTAGAATGAGCTAGAGGGAGCTAGAATAAGCTAAAATGAGCTAGAAAGAGCTAGAATGAGTTAGAATGAGATAGATTGAGCTAGAGTGAGCTAGAATGATATAGAATGAGCTAGAATGAGTTATAATGAAATATAATGAAATAGAATGAGATAGAATGAGCTAGATTGAGATATAATGAACTAGATTGAGCTAGAATGTGCTAGAATGAGCTGGAATGAGCTAGAACGAGCTAGAATGAGCTAGAATGATCTAGAATGATATAATATGAGCAAGAATGAGATAGAATGAGTTAGAATAAAATAGAATGAGGTAGAATGAAATAGAATGAGATAGAATGATCTAGAATGAAATAGAATGAGATAGAATAAGCTAGAATGAGATAAAATGAGCTAGATTGAGCTAGAATGTGCTAGATTAAGCTAGAATGAGCTAGAATAAGCTAGAATGAGATAGAATGAGCTAGATTGAGCTAGAATGTGCTAGAATGAGCTAGAATGAGCTAGATTGAGATGGAATGAGATAGAATGAGCTAGAATGAAATAGAATGGGATAGAATGATCTAGAATGAGCTAGAATGAGATAGAATGAGATAGAATGAGGTAGAATGAAATAGAAAGAGATAGAATGAGCTAGAATAAGATAGAATGAGCTAGAATGAGCTAGAATGTGCTAGAATGAGCTAGAATGAAATAGAATGATCTAGAATGAAATAGAATGAGAAAGAATGAGCTAGAATGAAATAAAATGAGATAGAATAAGTTAGAATGAGAAAACATGAAATAGAATGAGATAGAATGAGATAGAATAATCTAGAATGAGATAGAATGAGTTAGAATAAGATAGAATGAGCTAGAATGAAATAGAATGGAATAGAATGATCTAGAATGAGATAGAATGAGCTAGAATGAGGTAGAATGAAATAGAATGAGATATAATTATCTAGAATGAAATAAAATGAGATAGAATGATGTAGAATGAAATAGAATGAGATAGAATGAGCTAGAATGAGCTAGAATGTACTAGAATAAGCTATAATGAGTTAGAATAAGATAGATTGAGTTAGAATGAAATAGAATGAGATAAAATGAGCTAGAATGAAATAGAATGAGTAAGAATGAGCTTAAATGAAATAGAATGAGTTAGAATGAGCTAGAATGAGCTAGAAGGATATAGAATGAGCTAGAATGAGCTAGAATGTGCTAGAATGATATAGAATAAGCTTGAATGTGCTAGAATGAATAAGAATGAGGTAGAATGAGCTAGAATGATTTAGAATGAAGAAGAATGAGGTAGAATGAAATAGAATGAGATAGAATGAGCTAAAATGAGATAGAATGAGCTAGAATGTGCTAGAATGAGCTAGAATGAGTTAGAATGAGATAGAATGAGATAAAATTCTTTAGAATGAGATACAATGAACTAGAATGAGCTAGAATTAGCTAGAATGAAATTAAATGAGGTAGAATAAAATAGAATGAGATAGAATGAGTTAGAATGAGACAGAATGAAATATAATGAGATAGTATTAGCTAGAATGAGGTAGAATGAGCTAGAGTGAGCTAGAATAAGTTAAAATGAGCTAGAAAGAGCTAGAATGAATTAGAATGAGATAGATTGAGCTAGAGTGAGCTAGAATGATATAGAATGAGCTAGAATGAGTTATAATGAAATATAAAAAAATAGAATGAGATAGAATGAGCTAGATTGAGATATAATGAACTAGATTGAGCTAGAATGTGCTAGAATGAGCTGGAATGAGCTAGAATGAGCTAGAATGAGCTAGAATGATCTAGAATGATATAATATGAGCAAGAATGAGATAGAATGAGATAGAATAAAATAGAATGTAGTAGAATGAAATAGAATGAGATAGAATGATCTAGAATGAAATAGAATGAGATAGAATAAGCTAGAATGAGATAAAATGAGCTAGATTGAGCTAGAATGTGCTATGTTGATCTAGAATGTGCTAGAATGAGCTAGAATGAGATAGAATGAGCTATGTTGATCTAGAATGTGCTAGAATGAGCTAGATTGAGATAGAATGAGATATAATGAGCTAGAATGAAATAGAATGGGATAGAATGATCTAGAATGAGCTAGAATGAGATAGAATGAGATAGAATGAGGTAGAATGAAATAGAATGGGATAGAATGAGCTAGAATGAGATAGAATGAGCTAGAATGAGCTAGAATGTGCTAGAATGAGCTAGAATGAGATAGAATGATCTAGAATGAAATAGAATGAGAAAGAATTAGCTAGAAAGAAATAGAATGAGCTAGAATAAGCTAGAATTAGAAAACATGAAATAGAATGAGATAGAGTGAGCTAGAATGAGATAGAATGAGATAGAATAATCTAGAATGAGTTAGAATAAGATAGAATGAGCTAGAATGAAATAGAATGGAATAGAATGATCTAGAATGAGATAGAATGAGCTAGAATGAGCTAGAATGAGGTAGAATGAAATAGAATGAGATATAATTATCTAGAATGAAATAAAATGAGATAGAATGAGGTAGAATGAGTTAGAATGAGATAGATTGAACAAGAGTGAGCTAGACTGAGATAGAATGAGCTAGATTGAGTTTTAATGAAATATAATGAAATAGAATGGAATAGAATGAGCTAGATTGAGATATAATGGGCTAGAATGAGCTAGAATGTGATAGAATGAGCTGGAATGAGCTAGAATGGGCTAGAATGAGCTAGAATGAGCTAGAATGTGCTAGAATGAGATAGAATAAGCTAGAATGAAATAGAATGAGGTAGAATGAAATAGAATGAGATAGAATGATCTAGTATGAAATAGAATGAGATAGAATAAGCTAGAATTAGATAAAATGAGCTAGTTTGAGCTAGAATGTGCTAGATTACGCTAGAATGAGCTAGAATGAGCTAGAATGAGATAGAATGAAATAGATTGAGATAGAATGTGCTAGAATGAGCTAGAATGAGCTAGATTGAGATAGAATGAGATAGAATGAGCTAGAATGAGATAAAATGAACTAGAATGAGCTAGAATGATATAGAATGAGCTAGAATGAAATAGAATGAGGTAGAATGAAATAGAATGAGATAAAATGATCTAGAATGTAATAGAATGAGATAGAATGAGCTAGAATGACACACAATGAGCTAGAATGAAATAGAATGAGGTAGAATGAAATAGAATGAGGTTAAATGAAATAGAATAAGATAAAATGAGATAGAATGAGGTAGAATGAAATAGAAAGAGATAGAATGTGCTAGAATGAGCTAGAATGAAATAGAATGATCTAGAATGAAATAGAATGAGAAAGAATGAGCTAGAATGAAATAAAATGAGATAGAATAAGTTAGAATGAGAAAACATGAAATAGAATGAGATAGAATGAGATAGAATAATCTAGAATGAGATAGAATGAGTTAGAATAAGATAGAATGAGCTAGAATGAAATAGAATGGAATAGAATGATCTAGAATGAGATAGAATGAGCTAGAATGAGGTAGAATGAAATAGAATGAGATATAATTATCTAGAATGAAATAAAATGAGATAGAATGATGTAGAATGAAATAGAATGAGATAGAATGAGCTAGAATGAGCTAGAATGTACTAGAATAAGCTATAATGAGTTAGAATAAGATAGATTGAGTTAGAATGAAATAGAATGAGATAAAATGAGCTAGAATGAAATAGAATGAGTAAGAATGAGCTTAAATGAAATAGAATGAGTTAGAATGAGCTAGAATGAGCTAGAAGGATATAGAATGAGCTAGAATGAGCTAGAATGTGCTAGAATGATATAGAATAAGCTTGAATGTGCTAGAATGAATAAGAATGAGGTAGAATGAGCTAGAATGATTTAGAATGAAGAAGAATGAGGTAGAATGAAATAGAATGAGATAGAATGAGCTAAAATGAGATAGAATGAGCTAGAATGTGCTAGAATGAGCTAGAATGAGTTAGAATGAGATAGAATGAGATAAAATTCTTTAGAATGAGATACAATGAACTAGAATGAGCTAGAATTAGCTAGAATGAAATTAAATGAGGTAGAATAAAATAGAATGAGATAGAATGAGTTAGAATGAGACAGAATGAAATATAATGAGATAGTATTAGCTAGAATGAGGTAGAATGAGCTAGAGTGAGCTAGAATAAGTTAAAATGAGCTAGAAAGAGCTAGAATGAATTAGAATGAGATAGATTGAGCTAGAGTGAGCTAGAATGATATAGAATGAGCTAGAATGAGTTATAATGAAATATAAAAAAATAGAATGAGATAGAATGAGCTAGATTGAGATATAATGAACTAGATTGAGCTAGAATGTGCTAGAATGAGCTGGAATGAGCTAGAATGAGCTAGAATGAGCTAGAATGATCTAGAATGATATAATATGAGCAAGAATGAGATAGAATGAGATAGAATAAAATAGAATGTAGTAGAATGAAATAGAATGAGATAGAATGATCTAGAATGAAATAGAATGAGATAGAATAAGCTAGAATGAGATAAAATGAGCTAGATTGAGCTAGAATGTGCTATGTTGATCTAGAATGTGCTAGAATGAGCTAGAATGAGATAGAATGAGCTATGTTGATCTAGAATGTGCTAGAATGAGCTAGATTGAGATAGAATGAGATATAATGAGCTAGAATGAAATAGAATGGGATAGAATGATCTAGAATGAGCTAGAATGAGATAGAATGAGATAGAATGAGGTAGAATGAAATAGAATGGGATAGAATGAGCTAGAATGAGATAGAATGAGCTAGAATGAGCTAGAATGTGCTAGAATGAGCTAGAATGAGATAGAATGATCTAGAATGAAATAGAATGAGAAAGAATTAGCTAGAAAGAAATAGAATGAGCTAGAATAAGCTAGAATTAGAAAACATGAAATAGAATGAGATAGAGTGAGCTAGAATGAGATAGAATGAGATAGAATAATCTAGAATGAGTTAGAATAAGATAGAATGAGCTAGAATGAAATAGAATGGAATAGAATGATCTAGAATGAGATAGAATGAGCTAGAATGAGCTAGAATGAGGTAGAATGAAATAGAATGAGATATAATTATCTAGAATGAAATAAAATGAGATAGAATGAGGTAGAATGAAATAGAATGAGATAGAATGAGCTAGAATGAGATGAAATGAACTAAAATGAGCTAGAATGATATAGAATGAGTTAGAATGAAGAAGAATGAGGTAGAATGAAATAGAATGAGATAGAATGAGATAGAATGAGATACAATGAGCTAGAATAAGCTAGAATGAGTTAGAATGAGATAGATTGAACAAGAGTGAGCTAGACTGAGATAGAATGAGCTAGATTGAGTTTTAATGAAATATAATGAAATAGAATGGAATAGAATGAGCTAGATTGAGATATAATGGGCTAGAATGAGCTAGAATGTGATAGAATGAGCTGGAATGAGCTAGAATGGGCTAGAATGAGCTAGAATGAGCTAGAATGTGCTAGAATGAGATAGAATAAGCTAGAATGAAATAGAATGAGGTAGAATGAAATAGAATGAGATAGAATGAAATAGAATGAGATAGAATGATCTAGTATGAAATAGAATGAGATAGAATAAGCTAGAATTAGATAAAATGAGCTAGTTTGAGCTAGAATGTGCTAGATTACGCTAGAATGAGCTAGAATGAGATAGAATGAAATAGATTGAGATAGAATGTGCTAGAATGAGCTAGATTGAGATAGAATGAGATAGAATGAGCTAGAATGAGATAAAATGAACTAGAATGAGCTATAATGATATAGATTGAGCTAGAATGAAATAGAATGAGGTAGAATGAAATAGAATGAGATAAAATGATCTAGAATGTAATAGAATGAGATAGAATGAGCTAGAATGACACACAATGAGCTAGAATGAAATAGAATGAGGTAGAATGAAATAGAATGAGGTTAAATGAAATAGAATAAGATAAAATGAGCTAGAATGAGATAGAATGAGCTAGAATGAGATAGAATGATATAGAATGAGATAGTATTAGCTAGAATGAGGTAGAATGAGCTAGAGTGAGCTAGAATAAGCTAAAATGAGCTAGAAAGAGCTAGAATGAGTTAGAATGAGATAGATTGAGCTAGAGTGAGCTAGAATGATATAGAATGAGCTATGTTGATCTAGAATGTGCTAGAATGAGCTAGATTGAGATAGAATGAGATATAATGAGCTCGAATGAAATAGAATGGGATAGAATGATCTAGAATGAGCTAGAATGAGATAGAATGAGATAGAATGAGGTAGAATGAAATAGAATGGGATAGAATGAGCTAGAATGAGATAGAATGAGCTAGAATGAGCTAGAATGTGCTAGAATGAGCTAGAATGAGATAGAATGATCTAGAATGAAATAGAATGAGAAAGAATTAGCTAGAAAGAAATAGAATGAGCTAGAATAAGCTAGAATTAGAAAACATGAAATAGAAAGAGATAGAGTGAGCTAGAATGAGATAGAATGAGATAGAATAATCTAGAATGAGTTAGAATAAGATAGAATGAGCTAGAATGAAATAGAATGGAATAGAATGATCTAGAATGAGATAGAATGAGCTAGAATGAGCTAGAATGAGGTAGAATGAAATAGAATGAGATATAATTATCTAGAATGAAATAAAATGAGATAGAATGAGGTAGAATGAAATAGAATGAGATAGAATGAGCTAGAATGAGATGAAATGAACTAGAATGAGCTAGAATGATATAGAATGAGTTAGAATGAAGAAGAATGAGGTAGAATGAAATAGAATGAGATACAATGAGATACAATGAGCTAGAATAAGCTAGAATGAGTTAGAATGAGATAGATTGAACAAGAGTGAGCTAGACTGAGATATAATGAGCTAGATTGAGTTTTAATGAAATATAATGAAATAGAATGAGCTAGATTGAGATATAATGGGCTAGAATGAGCTAGAATGTGATAGAATGAGCTGGAATGAGCTAGAATGGGCTAGAATGAGCTAGAATGAGCTAGAATGTGCTAGAATGAGATAGAATAAGCTAGAATGAAATAGAATGAGGTAGAATGAAATAGAATGAGATAGAATGAAATAGAATGAGATAGAATGATCTAGTATGAAATAGAATGAGATAGAATAAGCTAGAATTAGATAAAATGAGCTAGTTTGAGCTAGAATGTGCTAGATTACGCTAGAATGAGCTAGAATGAGATAGAATGAAATAGATTGAGATAGAATGTGCTAGAATGAGCTAGATTGAGATAGAATGAGATAGAATGAGCTAGAATGAGATAAAATGAACTAGAATGAGCTAGAATGATATAGAATGAGCTAGAATGAAATAGAATGAGGTAGAATGAAATAGAATGAGATAAAATGATCTAGAATGTAATAGAATGAGATAGAATGAGCTAGAATGACACACAATGAGCTAGAATGAAATAGAATGAGGTAGAATGAAATAGAATGAGGTTAAATGAAATAGAATAAGATAAAATGAGCTACAATGAGATAGAATGAGCTAGAATGAGATAGAATGATATAGAATGAGATAGTATTAGCTAGAATGAGGTAGAATGAGCTAGAGTGAGCTAGAATAAGCTAAAATGAGCTAGAAAGAGCTAGAATGAGTTAGAATGAGATAGATTGAGCTAGAGTGAGCTAGAATGATATAGAATGAGCTATGTTGATCTAGAATGTGCTAGAATGAGCTAGATTGAGATAGAATGAGATATAATGAGCTCGAATGAAATAGAATGGGATAGAATGATCTAGAATGAGCTAGAATGAGATAGAATGAGATAGAATGAGGTAGAATGAAATAGAATGGGATAGAATGAGCTAGAATGAGATAGAATGAGCTAGAATGAGCTAGAATGTGCTAGAATGAGCTAGAATGAGATAGAATGATCTAGAATGAAATAGAATGAGAAAGAATTAGCTAGAAAGAAATAGAATGAGCTAGAATAAGCTAGAATTAGAAAACATGAAATAGAATGAGATAGAGTGAGCTAGAATGAGATAGAATGAGATAGAATAATCTAGAATGAGTTAGAATAAGATAGAATGAGCTAGAATGAAATAGAATGGAATAGAATGATCTAGAATGAGATAGAATGAGCTAGAATGAGCTAGAATGAGGTAGAATGAAATAGAATGAGATATAATTATCTAGAATGAAATAAAATGAGATAGAATGAGGTAGAATGAAATAGAATGAGATAGAATGAGCTAGAATGAGATGAAATGAACTAGAATGAGCTAGAATGATATAGAATGAGTTAGAATGAAGAAGAATGAGGTAGAATGAAATAGAATGAGATAGAATGAGATAGAATGAGATACAATGAGCTAGAATAAGCTAGAATGAGTTAGAATGAGATAGATTGAACAAGAGTGAGCTAGACTGAGATAGAATGAGCTAGATTGAGTTTTAATGAAATATAATGAAATAGAATGGAATAGAATGAGCTAGATTGAGATATAATGGGCTAGAATGAGCTAGAATGTGATAGAATGAGCTGGAATGAGCTAGAATGGGCTAGAATGAGCTAGAATGAGCTAGAATGTGCTAGAATGAGATAGAATAAGCTAGAATGAAATAGAATGAGGTAGAATGAAATAGAATGAGATAGAATGATCTAGTATGAAATAGAATGAGATAGAATAAGCTAGAATTAGATAAAATGAGCTAGTTTGAGCTAGAATGTGCTAGATTACGCTAGAATGAGCTAGAATGAGCTAGAATGAGATAGAATGAAATAGATTGAGATAGAATGTGCTAGAATGAGCTAGAATGAGCTAGATTGAGATAGAATGAGATAGAATGAGCTAGAATGAGATAAAATGAACTAGAATGAGCTAGAATGATATAGAATGAGCTAGAATGAAATAGAATGAGGTAGAATGAAATAGAATGAGATAAAATGATCTAGAATGTAATAGAATGAGATAGAATGAGCTAGAATGACACACAATGAGCTAGAATGAAATAGAATGAGGTAGAATGAAATAGAATGAGGTTAAATGAAATAGAATAAGATAAAATGAGCTAGAATGAGATAGAATGAGCTAGAATGAGATAGAATGATATAGAATGAGATAGTATTAGCTAGAATGAGGTAGAATGAGCTAGAGTGAGCTAGAATAAGCTAAAATGAGCTAGAAAGAGCTAGAATGAGTTAGAATGAGATAGATTGAGCTAGAGTGAGCTAGAATGATATAGAATGAGCTAGAATGAGTTATAATGAAATATAATGAAATAGAATGAGATAGAATGAGCTAGATTGATATATAATGAACTAGATTGAGCTAGAATGTGCTAGAATGAGCTGGAATGAGCTAGAACGAGCTAGAATGAGCTAGAATGATCTAGAATGATATAATATGAGCAAGAATGAGATAGAATGAGTTAGAATAAAATAGAATGAGGTAGAATGAAATAGAATGAGATAGAATGATCTAGAATGAAATAGAATGAGATAGAATAAGCTAGAATGAGATAAAATGAGCTAGATTGAGCTAGAATGTGCTAGATTAAGCTAGAATGAGCTAGAATAAGCTAGAATGAGATAGAATGAGCTAGATTGAGCTAGAATGTGCTAGAATGAGCTAGAATGAGCTAGATTGAGATGGAATGAGATAGAATGAGCTAGAATGAAATAGAATGGGATAGAATGATCTAGAATGAGCTAGAATGAGATAGAATGAGATAGAATGAGGTAGAATGAAATAGAAAGAGATAGAATGAGCTAGAATAAGATTGAATGAGCTAGAATGAGCTAGAATGTGCTAGAATGAGCTAGAATGAAATAGAATGATCTAGAATGAAATAGAATGAGAAAGAATGAGCTAGAATGAAATAAAATGAGATAGAATGAGTTAGAATAAGATAGAATGAGCTAGAATGAAATAGAATGGAATAGAATGAGATAGAATGAGCTAAAATGAGATAGAATGAGCTAGAATGTGCTAGAATGAGCTAGAATGAGTTAGAATGAGATAGAATGAGATAAAATTCTTTAGAATGAGATACAATGAACTAGAATGAGCTAGAATTAGCTAGAATGAAATTAAATGAGGTGGAATAAAATAGAATGAGATAGAATGAGTTAGAATGAGACAGAATGAAATATAATGAGATAGTATTAGCTAGAATGAGGTAGAATGAGCTAGAGTGAGCTAGAATAAGTTAAAATGAGCTAGAAAGAGCTAGAATGAATTAGAATGAGATAGATTGAGCTAGAGTGAGCTAGAATGATATAGAATGAGCTAGAATGAGTTATAATGAAATATAAAAAAATAGAATGAGATAGAATGAGCTAGATTGAGATATAATGAACTAGATTGAGCTAGAATGTGCTAGAATGAGCTGGAATGAGCTAGAATGAGCTAGAATGAGCTAGAATGATCTAGAATGATATAATATGAGCAAGAATGAGATATAATGAGATAGAATAAAATAGAATGTAGTAGAATGAAATAGAATGAGATAGAATGATCTAGAATGAAATAGAATGAGATAGAATAAGCTAGAATGAGATAAAATGAGCTAGATTGAGCTAGAATGTGCTATGTTGATCTAGAATGTGCTAGAATGAGCTAGAATGAGATAGAATGAGCTATGTTGATCTAGAATGTGCTAGAATGAGCTAGATTGAGATAGAATGAGATATAATGAGCTAGAATGAAATAGAATGGGATAGAATGATCTAGAATGAGCTAGAATGAGATAGAATGAGATAGAATGAGGTAGAATGAAATAGAATGGGATAGAATGAGCTAGAATGAGATAGAATGAGCTAGAATGAGCTAGAATGTGCTAGAATGAGCTAGAATGAGATAGAATGATCTAGAATGAAATAGAATGAGAAAGAATTAGCTAGAAAGAAATAGAATGAGCTAGAATAAGCTAGAATTAGAAAACATGAAATAGAATGAGATAGAGTGAGCTAGAATGAGATAGAATGAGATAGAATAATCTAGAATGAGTTAGAATAAGATAGAATGAGCTAGAATGAAATAGAATGGAATAGAATGATCTAGAATGAGATAGAATGAGCTAGAATGAGCTAGAATGAGGTAGAATGAAATAGAATGAGATATAATTATCTAGAATGAAATAAAATGAGATAGAATGAGGTAGAATGAAATAGAATGAGATAGAATGAGCTAGAATGAGATGAAATGAACTAGAATGAGCTAGAATGATATAGAATGAGTTAGAATGAAGAAGAATGAGGTAGAATGAAATAGAATGAGATAGAATGAGATACAATGAGATACAATGAGCTAGAATAAGCTAGAATGAGTTAGAATGAGATAGATTGAACAAGAGTGAGCTAGACTGAGATAGAATGAGCTAGATTGAGTTTTAATGAAATATAATGAAATAGAATGGAATAGAATGAGCTAGATTGAGATATAATGGGCTAGAATGAGCTAGAATGTGATAGAATGAGCTGGAATGAGCTAGAATGGGCTAGAATGAGCTAGAATGAGCTAGAATGTGCTAGAATGAGATAGAATAAGCTAGAATGAAATAGAATGAGGTAGAATGAAATAGAATGAGATAGAATGAAATAGAATGAGATAGAATGATCTAGTATGAAATAGAATGAGATAGAATAAGCTAGAATTAGATAAAATGAGCTAGTTTGAGCTAGAATGTGCTAGATTACGCTAGAATGAGCTAGAATGAGCTAGAATGAGATAGAATGAAATAGATTGAGATAGAATGTGCTAGAATGAGCTAGAATGAGCTAGATTGAGATAGAATGAGATAGAATGAGCTAGAATGAGATAAAATGAACTAGAATGAGCTAGAATGATATAGAATGAGCTAGAATGAAATAGAATGAGGTAGAATGAAATAGAATGAGATAAAATGATCTAGAATGTAATAGAATGAGATAGAATGAGCTAGAATGACACACAATGAGCTAGAATGAAATAGAATGAGGTAGAATGAAATAGAATGAGGTTAAATGAAATAGAATAAGATAAAATGAGCTAGAATGAGATAGAATGAGCTAGAATGAGATAGAATGATATAGAATGAGATAGTATTAGCTAGAATGAGGTAGAATGAGCTAGAGTGAGCTAGAATAAGCTAAAATGAGCTAGAAAGAGCTAGAATGAGTTAGAATGAGATAGATTGAGCTAGAGTGAGCTAGAATGATATAGAATGAGCTAGAATGAGTTATAATGAAATATAATGAAATAGAATGAGATAGAATGAGCTAGATTGAGATATAATGAACTAGATTGAGCTAGAATGTGCTAGAATGAGCTGGAATGAGCTAGAACGAGCTAGAATTAGCTAGAATGATCGAGAATGATATAATATGAGCAAGAATGAGATAGAATGAGTTAGAATAAAATAGAATGAGGTAGAATGAAATAGAATGAGATAGAATGATCTAGAATGAAATAGAATGAGATAGAATAAGCTAGAATGAGATAAAATGAGCTAGATTGAGCTAGAATGTGCTAGATTAAGCTAGAATGAGCTAGAATAAGCTAGAATGAGATAGAATGAGCTAGATTGAGCTAGAATGTGCTAGAATGAGCTAGAATGAGCTAGATTGAGATGGAATGAGATAGAATGAGCTAGAATGAAATAGAATGGGATAGAATGATCTAGAATGAGCTAGAATGAGATAGAATGAGATAGAATGAGGTAGAATGAAATAGAAAGAGATAGAATGAGCTAGAATAAGATAGAATGAGCTAGAATGAGCTAGAATGTGCTAGAATGAGCTAGAATGAAATAGAATGATCTAGAATGAAATAGAATGAGAAAGAATGAGCTAGAATGAAATAAAATGAGATAGAATAAGTTAGAATGAGAAAACATGAAATAGAATGAGATAGAATGAGATAGAATAATCTAGAATGAGATAGAATGAGTTAGAATAAGATAGAATGAGCTAGAATGAAATAGAATGGAATAGAATGATCTAGAATGAGATAGAATGAGCTAGAATGAGGTAGAATGAAATAGAATGAGATATAATTATCTAGAATGAAATAAAATGAGATAGAATGATGTAGAATGAAATAGAATGAGATAGAATGAGCTAGAATGAGCTAGAATGTACTAGAATAAGCTATAATGAGTTAGAATAAGATAGATTGAGCTAGAATGAAATAGAATGAGATAAAATGAGCTAGAATGAAATAGAATGAGTAAGAATGAGCTTAAATGAAATAGAATGAGCTAGAATGAGCTAGAATGAGCTAGAAGGATATAGAATGAGCTAGAATGAGCTAGAATGTGCTAGAATGATATAGAATAAGCTTGAATGTGCTAGAATGAATAAGAATGAGGTAGAATGAGCTAGAATGATTTCTAATAAAGAAGAATGAGGTAGAATGAAATAGAATGAGATAGAATGAGCTAAAATGAGATAGAATGAGCTAGAATGTGCTAGAATGAGCTAGAATGAGTTAGAATGAGATAGAATGAGATAAAATTCTTTAGAATGAGATACAATGAACTAGAATGAGCTAGAATGAGCTAGAGATAGCTAGAATGAAATTAAATGAGGTAGAATAAAATAGAATGAGATAGAATGAGCTAGAATGATATAGAATGAGCCAGAATGAGCTAAATGAGATAGAATGAGCTAGAATAAGCTAAAATGAGCTAGAATGAGCTAGAATGAGCTAGATTGAGCTAGAATGTGCTAGAATGAGCTAGAATGAGCTAGATTGAGATAGAATGAGATACAATGAGATACAATGAGCTAGAATGAGCTAGAATGAGTTAGAATGAGATAGATTGAGCTAGAGTGAGCTAGACTGATATAGAATGAGCTAGAATGAGTTTTAATGAAATACAATGAAATAGAATGAGCTAGAATGAGCTAGAATGTGCTAGAATGAGCAGAATGATATAATGAGCAAGAATGAGATAGAATGAGCTAGAATGAAATAGAATGAGGTAGAATGAAATAGAATGAGTTAGAATGAAATCGAATGAGGTAGAGTGAAAAAGAATGAGATAGAATGAGCTAGAATGATATAGATTGAGCTAGAATGAGCTAGAATGTGCTAGAATGAGCTAGAATGAGTTAGAATAAAATTAAATGAGGTAGAATGAAATAGAATGAGTTAGAATGAGCTAGAATGAAAAAGAATGAGCTAGAATGAGCTAGAATGATATAGAATGAGCTAGAATGAGCTAGAATGTGCTAGAATGAGCTAGAATGAGCTAGAATGTGCTAGAATGATATAGAATGAGCAATAATAAGCTAGAATGTGCTAGAATAAGCTAGAATGAGTTAGAATGTAATAGAATGAGCTACAATGAGCAAGAATTAGCTATAATTAGCTAGAATTAGCTAGAATGAGCTAGAATGAGCTAGAATGGAATAGAAAGAAGTAGAAGCAAATTGAAAGAAATAGAATGAGCTAGAAAGAGCTAGAATGTGCTAGAATGACCTAGAATAAGCTAGAATTAGTTAGAATGAAATAGAATGAGATTAAATGAGATAGAATGAGCTACAATGAGCTAGAATTAGCTAGAATGGGCTAGAATGAGCTAGAATGGAATAGAATGAAGTAGAATGAAATTGAATGAAATAGAATGAGATAGAATGAGCTAGAATGTGCTAGAATGAGCTAGAATGAGCTAGAATGAGATATAATGATCTAGAATGAAATAGAATGAGATAGAATGAGCTAGAATGAAATAGAATGAGCTAGAATAAGGTAGAATGAGAAAACATGAAATAGAATGAGATAGAGTGAGCTAGAATGAAATAGAATAAAATAGCATGATCTAGAATGAGATAGAATGAGCTAGAATGAGCTAAAATTAGCTAGAATGAGGTAGAATGAAATAGAATGAGATATAATTATCTAGAATAAAATAAAATGAGATAGAATGAAGTAGAATGAAATAGAATGAGATAGAATGAGCTAGAATGAGCTAGAATGTACTAGAATGAACTATAATGAGTTAGAATAAGATAGATTGAGCTAGAATGAAATAGAATGAGATAAAATGAGCTAGAATGAGATAGAATGAGATAGAATGAGCTAGAATGAGCTAAAAAGAGCTAGAATGAGGTAGAATGAAATAGAATGAGATATAATTATCTAGAATAACATAAAATGAGATAGAATGAGGTAGAATGAAATAGAATGAGATAGAATGAACTAGAATGAGCTAGAATGTACTAGCATGAACTATAATGAGTTAGAATAAGATAGATTGAGCTAGAATGAAATAGAATGAGATAAAATGAGCTAGAATGAGATAGAATGAGTTAGAATGAGCTAGAATGAAATAGAATGAGCTAGAATGAGCTAGAATGATATAGAATGAGCTAGAATGAGTTAGAATGTGCTATAATGAGATAGAATGAGCTAGAATGTGCTAGAATGAACAATAATGAGCTAGAATGAGCTAGAATGAGTTAGAATGAAATAGTATGAGGTAGAATGAGACAGAATGTGAAAGAATGAGCTACAATGAGCAAGAATGAGCTAGAATTAGCTAGAACGAGCTAGAATGGAATATAATGAAGTAGAATGAAATTGAATGAAATAGAATTATCTAGAATGAGCTAGAATGAAAAAGAATGAGATAGAATGAGCTAGAATGATATAGATTGAGCTAGAATGAGCTAGAATGAGCTAGAATGAGCTAGAATGAGTTAGAATAAAATTAAATGAGGTAGAATGAAATAGAATGAGTTAGAATGAGCTAGAATGAAAAAGAATGAGCTAGAATGAGCTAGAATGATATAGAATGAGCTAGAATGAGCTAGAATGTGCTAGAATGAGCTAGAATGAGCTAGAATGTGCTAGAATGATATAGAATGAGCAATAATAAGCTAGAATGTGCTAGAATAAGCTAGAATGAGTTAGAATGTAATAGAATGAGCTACAATGAGCAAGAATTAGCTATAATTAGCTAGAATGAGCTAGAATGAGCTAGAATGAGCTAGAATGGAATAGAAAGAAGTAGAAGCAAATTGAAAGAAATAGAATGAGCTAGAATGAGCTAGAATGTGCTAGAATGACCTAGAATAAGCTAGAATTAGTTAGAATGAAATAGAATGAGATTAAATGAGATAGAATGAGCTACAATGAGCTAGAATTAGCTAGAATGGGCTAGAATGAGCTAGAATGGAATAGAATGAAGTAGAATGAAATTGAATGAAATAGAATGAGATAGAATGAGCTAGAATGTGCTAGAATGAGCTAGAATGAGCTAGAATGAGATATAATGATCTAGAATGAAATAGAATGAGATAGAATGAGCTAGAATGAAATAGAATGAGCTAGAATAAGGTAGAATGAGAAAACATGAAATAGAATGAGATAGAGTGAGCTAGAATGAAATAGAATAAAATAGCATGATCTAGAATGAGATAGAATGAGCTAGAATGAGCTAAAATTAGCTAGAATGAGGTAGAATGAAATAGAATGAGATATAATTATCTAGAATAAAATAAAATGAGATAGAATGAAGTAGAATGAAATAGAATGAGATAGAATGAGTTAGAATGAGCTAGAATGTACTAGAATGAACTATAATGAGTTAGAATAAGATAGATTGAGCTAGAATGAAATAGAATGAGATAAAATGAGCTAGAATGAGATAGAATGAGATAGAATGAGCTAGAATGAGCTAAAAAGAGCTAGAATGAGGTAGAATGAAATAGAATGAGATATAATTATCTAGAATAACATAAAATGAGATAGAATGAGGTAGAATGAAATAGAATGAGATAGAATGAACTAGAATGAGCTAGAATGTACTAGAATGAACTATAATGAGTTAGAATAAGATAGATTGAGCTAGAATGAAATAGAATGAGATAAAATGAGCTAGAATGAGATAGAATGAGTTAGAATGAGCTAGAATGAAATAGAATGAGCTAGAATGAGCTAGAATGATATAGAATGAGCTAGAATGAGTTAGAATGTGCTATAATGAGATAGAATGAGCTAGAATGTGCTAGAATGAACAATAATGAGCTAGAATGAGCTAGAATGAGTTAGAATGAAATAGTATGAGGTAGAATGAGACAGAATGTGAAAGAATGAGCTACAATGAGCAAGAATGAGCTAGAATTAGCTAGAATGAGCTAGAATGGAATATAATGAAGTAGAATGAAATTGAATGAAATAGAATTATCTAGAATGAGCTAGAATGAAAAAGAATGAGATAGAATGAGATAGAGGGAATAGAATGAAATAGAATGAGATATATTGAGCTAGAAGAAACTAAAATGAGCTAGAATGAGCCTGAATGAGCTAGAATGAGATAGAATGAGAAAAAAAGAAAAAGAATGAGATAGAATGAGCTAGAATGAGCTAGAATGATATAGAATGAGCTAGAATGAAAAAGAATGTGATAGAATGATCTAAAATGAAATAGAATGAGATAGAATGAGCTAGAATGAAATAGAATGAGATAGAGTGAGCTAGAATGAGATAGAATGAGATAGAATAATCTAGAATGAGCTAGAATGAGTTAGAATGAGATAGAATGAGCTAGAGTGAAATAGAATGAAATAGAATGAGATATAATTATCTAGAATGAAATAAAATGAGATGTAAGAATGTAATAGAATGAGGTAGAATGAGACAGAATTTGATAGAATGAGCTACAATGAGCAAGAATTAGCTATAATTAGCTAGAATGAGCTAGAATGGAATAGAATGAAGTAGAATGAAATTGAATGAAATAGAATGAGCTAGAATGAGCTAGAATGTGCTAGAATGAGCTAGAATAAGCTAGAATGAGTTAGAATGAAATAGAATGAGATAGAATGAGATAGAATGAGCTACATTGAGCTAGAATTAGCTAGAATGAGCTAGAATGAGCTAGAATGAAATAGAATGAGCTAGAATGAAATAGAATGAGATATAATGAAATAGAATTAGCTAGAATTAGCTAGAATGAGCTAGAATGAGATAGAGGGAATAGAATGAATTAGAAGTAAATTGAATGAAATAGAATGAGATAGAATGTGCTAGAATGAGCTAGAATGAAATATAATGAGCTAGAATAAGCTAGAATGAGAAAACATGAAATAGAATGAGATAGAATGAGAAAGAAAGAAAAAGAACGATATAGAATAAGCTAGAATGAAATAGAATGAGATAGAATGATCTAGAATGAAATAGAATGTGTTATAATGAAATAGAATGAGGTAGAGTGAAATAGAATGAGATAGAATGAGCTAGAATGAAATAGAATGAGATAGAATGAGCTAGAATGAAATAGAATGAGATAGAGTGAGCTAGAATGAGATAGAATGAGATAGAGGGAATAGAATGAATTAGAATGAAATTGAATGAAATAGAATGAGATAGAATGAGCTAGAATGAGCTAGAATGTGCTAGAATGTGCTAGAATGAGCTAGAATGAAATATAATGAGCTAGAATAAGCTAGAATGAGAAAACATGAAATAGAATGAGATAGAATGAGAAAGAAAGAAAAAGAATGATATAGAATAAGCTAGAATGAGATAGAATGATCTAGAATGAAATAGAATGTGTTATAATGAAATAGAATGAGGTAGAGTGAAATAGAATGAGATAGAATGAGCTAGAATGAAATAGAATGAGATAGAATGAGCTAGAATGAAATAGAATGAGATAGAGTGAGCTAGAATGAGATAGAATGAGATAGAATAATCTAGAATGAGCTAGAATGAGCTAGATTGAAATAGAATGAAATAGAATGAGATATAATTATCTAGAATGAAATAAAATGAGATAGAATTATGTAGAATGAAATAGAATGAGCTAGAATGAGATAGAATGAGATAGAGGGAATAGAATGAATTAGAATGAAATTGAATGAAATAGAATGAGATAGAATGAGCTAGAATGAGCTAGAATGTGCTAGAATGAGCTAGAATGAAATATAATGAGCTAGAATAAGCTAGAATGAGAAAACATAAAATAGAATGAGATAGAATGAGAAAGAAAGAAAAAGAATGATATAGAATAAGCTAGAATGAAATAGAATGAGATAGAATGATCTAGAATGAAATAGAATGTGTTATAATGAAATAGAATGAGGTAGAGTGAAATAGAATGAGATAGAATGAGCTAGAATGAAATAGAATGAGATAGAATGAGCTAGAATGAAATAGAATGAGATAGAGTGAGCTAGAATGAGATAGAATGAGATAGAATAATCTAGAATGAGCTAGAATGAGCTAGATTGAAATATAATGAAATAGAATGAGATATAATTATCTAGAATGAAATAAAATGAGATAGAATTATGTAGAATGAAATAGAATGAGGTAGAATGAGACAGAATTTGATAGAATGAGCTACAATGAGCAAGAATTAACTAGAATTAGCTAGAATGAGCTAGAATGAGCAAGAATGGAATAGAATGAAATAGAATGAAATTGAATGAAATAGAATGAGCTAGAATGAGCTAGAATGTGCTAGAATGAGCTAGAATAAGCTAGAATGAAATAGAATGAGATAGAATGAGATAGAATGAGCAACAATGAGCTAGAATTAGCTAGAATTAGCTAGAATGAGCTAGAATGAGCTAGAATGAAATAGAATGAAGTAGAATGAAATAGAATGAGATATAATGAAATAGAATGAGCTAGAATTAGCTAGAATGAGCTAGAATGAGCTAGAATGGAATAGAATGAAGTAGAATGAAATTGAATGAAATAGAATGAGCTAGAATGTGCTAGAATGAGCTAGAATGAGCTAGAATGAGATGGAATGATCTAGAATGAAATAGAATGAGATAGAATGAGCTAGAATAAGGTAGAATGAGAAAACATGAAATAGAATGAGATAGAGTGAGCTAGAATGAAATAGAATAAAATAGAATGATCTAGAATGAGATAGAATGAGCTAGAATGAGCTAAAATGAGCTAGAATTAGGTAGAATGAAATAGAATGAGATATAATTATCTAGAATAAAATAAAATGAGATAGAATGAGGTAGAATGAAATAGAATGAGATAGAATGAGCTAGAATGAGCTAGAATGTACTAGAATGAACTATAATGAGTTAGAATAAGATAGATTGAGCTAGAATGAAATAGAATGAGATAAAATGAGCTAGAATGAGATAGAATGAGTTAGAATGTGCTAGAATGAAATAGAATGAGCTAGAATGAGCTAGAATGATATAGAATGAGCTAGAATGAGCTAGAATGTGCTATAATGAGATAGAATGAGCTAGAATGTGCTAGAATGAACAATAATGAGCTAGAATGAGCTAGAATGAGTTAGAATGAAATAGTATGAGGTAGAATTAGACAGAATGTGAAAGAATGAGCTACAATGAGCAAGAATGAGCTAGAATTAGCTAGAATGAGCTAGAATGGAATATAATGAAGTAGAATGAAATTGAATGAAATAGAATTATCTAGAATGAAATAGAATGAGATAGAATGAGCTAGAATAAGTAAGAATGAGCTAGAATGAAACAGAATGAAATATATTGAGCTAGAAGAAACTAAAATGAGCTAGAATGAGCCTGAATGAGCTAGAATGAGAAAAAAAGAAAAAGAATGAGATAGAATGAGCTAGAATGAGCTAGAATGAAATAGAATGAGATAGAATGATCTAAAATGAAATAGAATGTGTTATAATGAAATAGAATGAGGTAGAGTGAAATAGAAATAGATAGAATGAGCTAAAGTGAAATAGAATGAGATAGAATGAGCTAGAATGAAATAGAATGAGTTAGAGTGAGCTAGAATGAGATAGAATGAGATAGAATAATCTAGAATGAGCTAGAATGAGTAAGAATGAGATAGAATGAGTTGGAGTGAAATAGAATGAAATAGAATGAGATATAATTATCTAGAATGAAATAAAATGAGGTAGAAGGAGACAGAATTTGATAGAATGAGCTAAAAGGAAATAGAATGAGATAGAATGAGCTAGAATGAAATAGAATGAGATAGAGTGAGCTAGAATGAGATAGAATGAGATAGAATAATCTAGAATGAGCTAGAATAAGTTAGAATGAGATAGAATGAGCTAGAGTGAAATAGAATGAAATAGAATGAGATATAATTATCTAGAATGAAATAAAATGAGATAGAATGAGGTAGAATGAAATAGAATGAGGTAGAATGAGACAGAATTTGATAGAATGAGCTACAATGAGCAATAATTAACTAGAATTAGCTAGAATGAGCTAGAATGAGCAAGAATGGAATAGAATGAAGTAGAATGAAATTGAATGAAATAGAATGAGCTAGAATGAGCTAGAATGTGCTAGAATGAGCTAGAATAAGCTAGAATGAGTTAGAATGAAATAGAATGAGATAGAATGAGATAGAATGAGATACAATGTGCTAGAATAAGCTAGAATGAGTTAGAATGTAATAGAATGAGCTACAATGAGCAAGAATTAGCTATAATTAGCTAGAATGAGCTAGAATGAGCTAGAATGAGCTAGAATGGAATAGAAAGAAGTAGAATCAAATTGAAAGAAATAGAATGAGCTAGAATGAGCTAGAATGTGCTAGAATGACCTAGAATAAGCTAGAATGAGTTAGAATGAAATAGAATGAGATTAAATGAGATAGAATGAGCTACAATGAGCTAGAATTAGCTAGAATGGGCTAGAATGAGCTAGAATGGAATAGTATGAAGTAGAATGAAATTGAATGAAATAGAATGAGATAGAATGAGCTAGAATGTGCTAGAATGAGCTAGAATGAGCTAGAATGAGATATAATGATCTAGAATGAAATAGAATGAGATAGAATGAGCTAGAATGAAATAGAATGAGCTAGAATAAGGTAGAATGAGAAAACATGAAATAGAATGAGATAGAGTGAGCTAGAATGAAATAGAATAAAATAGCATGATCTAGAATGAGATAGAATGAGCTAGAATGAGCTAAAATGAGCTAGAATGAGGTAGAATGAAATAGAATGAGATATAATTATCTAGAATAAAATAAAATGAGATAGAATGAAGTAGAATGAAATAGAATGAGATAGAATGAGCTAGAATGAGCTAGAATGTACTAGAATGAACTATAATGAGTTAGAATAAGATAGATTGAGCTAGAATGAAATAGAATGAGATAAAATGAGCTAGAATGAGATAGAATGAGATAGAATGAGCTAGAATGAGCTAAAAAGAGCTAGAATGAGGTAGAATGAAATAGAATGAGATATAATTATCTAGAATAAAATAAAATGAGATAGAATGAGGTAGAATGAAATAGAATGAGATAGAATGAGCTAGAATGAGCTAGAATGTACTAGAATGAACTATAATGAGTTAGAATAAGATAGATTGAGCTAGAATGAAATAGAATGAGATAAAATGAGCTAGAATGAGATAGAATGAGTTAGAATGAGCTAGAATGAAATAGAATGAGCTAGAATGAGCTAGAATGATATAGAATGAGCTAGAATGAGTTAGAATGTGCTATAATGAGATAGAATGAGCTAGAATGTGCTAGGATGAACAATAATGAGCTAGAATGAGCTAGAATGAGTTAGAATGAAATAGTATGAGGTAGAATGAGACAGAATGTGAAAGAATGAGCTACAATGAGCAAGAATGAGCTAGAATTAGCTAGAATGAGCTAGAATGGAATATAATGAAGTAGAATGAAATTGAATGAAATAGAATTATCTAGAATGAAATAGAATGAGCTAGAATGAAAAAGAATGAGATAGAATGATCTAAAATGAAATAGAATGAAGTAGAATGAAATAGAATGAGATATATTGAGCTAGAAGAAACTAAAATGAGCTAGAATGAGCCTGAATGAGCTAGAATGAGATAGAATGAGAAAAAAAGAAAAAGAATGAGCTAGAATGATATAGAATGAGCTAGAATGAAAAAGAATGTGATAGAATGATCTAAAATGAAATAGAATGAGATAGAATGAGCTAGAATGAAATAGAATGAGATAGAGTGAGCTAGAATGAGATAGAATGAGATAGAATAATCTAGAATGAGCTAGAATGAGTTAGAATGAGATAGAATGAGCTAGAGTGAAATAGAATGAAATAGAATGAGATATAATTATCTAGAATGAAATAAAATGAGATAGAATGAGTTAGAATGTAATAGAATTAGGGAGAATGAGACAGAATTTGATAGAATGAGCTACAATGAGCAATAATTAGCTATAATTAGCTAGAATGAGCTAGAATGAGCTAGAATGGAATAGAATGAAGTAGAATGAAATTGAATGAAATAGAATGAGCTAGAATGAGCTAGAATGTGCTAGAATGAGCTAGAATAAGCTAGTATGAGTTAGAATGAAATAGAATGAGATAGAATGAGATAGAATGAGCTACATTGAGCTAGAATTAGCTAGAATGAGCTAGAATGAGCTAGAATGAAATAGAATGAGCTAGAATGAAATAGAATGAGATATAATGAAATAGAATTAGCTAGAATTAGCTAGAATGAGCTAGAATGAGATAGAGGGAATAGAATGAATTAGAATGAAATTGAATGAAATAGAATGAGATAGAATGAGATAGAATGAGCTAGAATGTGCTAGAATGAGCTAGAATGAAATATAATGAGCTAGAATAAGCTAGAATGAGAAAACATGAAATAGAATGAGATAGAATGAGAAAGAAAGAAAAAGAATGATATAGAATAAGCTAGAATGAAATAGAATGAGATAGAATGATCTAGAATGAAATAGAATGTGTTATAATGAAATAGAATGAGGTAGAGTGAAATAGAATGAGATAGAATGAGCTAGAATGAAATAGAATGAGATAGAATGAGCTAGAATGAAATAGAATGAGATAGAGTGAGCTAGAATGAGATAGAATGAGATAGAGGGAATAGAATGAATTAGAATGAAATTGAATGAAATAGAATGAGATAGAATGAGCTAGAATGAGCTAGAATGTGCTAGAATGAGCTAGAATGAAATATAATGAGCTAGAATAAGCTAGAATGAGAAAACATGAAATAGAATGAGATAGAATGAGAAAGAAAGAAAAAGAATGATATAGAATAAGCTAGAATGAAATAGAATGAGATAGAATGATCTAGAATGAAATAGAATGTGTTATAATGAAATAGAATGTGTTATAATGAAATAGAATGAGGTAGAGTGAAATAGAATGAGATAGAATGAGCTAGAATGAAATAGAATGAGATAGAATGAGCTAGAATGAAATAGAATGAGATAGAGTGAGCTAGAATGAGATAGAATGAGATAGAATAATCTAGAATGAGCTAGAATGAGCTAGATTGAAATAGAATGAAATAGAATGAGATATAATTATCTAGAATGAAATAAAATGAGATAGAATTATGTAGAATGAAATAGAATGAGGTAGAATGAGACAGAATTTGATAGAATGAGCTACAATGAGCAAGAATTAACTAGAATTAGCTAGAATGAGCTAGAATGATTAAGAATGGAATAGAATGAAATAGAATGAAATTGAATGAAATAGAATGAGCTAGAATGAGCTAGAATGTGCTAGAATGAGCTAGAATAAGCTAGAATGAAATAGAATAAGATAGAATGAGATAGAATGAGCAACAATGAGCTAGAATTAGCTAGAATTAGCTAGAATGAGCTAGAATGAGCTAGAATGAAATAGAATGAAGTAGAATGAAATAGAATGAGATATAATGAAATAGAATGAGATAGAATGAGATAGAATGAGCTAGAATGAGATAGAATGAGCTACAATGAGCTAGAATTAGCTAGAATGAGCTAGAATGAGCTAGAATGGAATAGAATGAAGTAGAATGAAATTGAATGAAATAGAATGAGCTAGAATGTGCTAGAATGAGCTAGAATGAGCTAGAATGAGATGGAATGATCTAGAATGAAATAGAATGAGATAGAATGAGCTAGAATAAGGTAGAATGAGAAAACATGAAATAGAATGAGATAGAGTGAGCTAGAATGAAATAGAATAAAATAGAATGATCTAGAATGAGATAGAATGAGCTAGAATGAGCTAAAATGAGCTAGAATTAGGTAGAATGAAATAGAATGAGATATAATTATCTAGAATAAAATAAAATGAGATAGAATGAGGTAGAATGAAATAGAATGAGATAGAATGAGCTAGAATGAGGTAGAATGTACTAGAATGAACTATAATGAGTTAGAATAAGATAGATTGAGCTAGAATGAAATAGAATGAGATAAAATGAGCTAGAATGAGATAGAATGAGTTAGAATGTGCTAGAATGAAATAGAATGAGCTAGAATGAGCTAGAATGATATAGAATGAGCTAGAATGAGCTAGAATGTGCTATAATGAGATAGAATGAGCTAGAATGTGCTAGAATGAACAATAATGAGCTAGAATGAGCTAGAATGAGTTAGAATGAAATAGTATGAGGTAGAATGAGACTAAATGTGAAAGAATGAGCTACAATGAGCTAGAATGAGCTAGAATTAGCTAGAATGAGCTAGAATGGAATATAATGAAGTAGAATGAAATTGAATGAAATAGAATTATCTAGAATGAAATAGAATGAGATAGAATGAGCTAGAATAAGTAAGAATGAGCTAGAATGAAACAGAATGAAATATATTGAGCTAGAAGAAACTAAAATGAGCTAGAATGAGCCTGAATGAGCTAGAATGAGAAAAAAAGAAAAAGAATGAGATAGAATGAGCTAGAATGAGCTAGAATGAAATAGAATGAGATAGAATGATCTAAAATGAAATAGAATGTGTTATAATGAAATAGAATGAGGTAGAGTGAAATAGAAATAGATAGAATGAGCTAAAGTGAAATAGAATGAGATAGAATGAGCGAGAATGAAATAGAATGAGTTAGAGTGAGCTAGAATGAGATAGAATGAGATAGAATAATCTAGAATGAGCTAGAATGAGTTAGAATGAGATAGAATGAGTTGGAGTGAAATAGAATGAAATAGAATGAGATAGAATGAAATAGAATGAGATAGAATGAGCTAGAATGAGATAGAATGAGATAGAATAATCTAGAATGAGCTAGAATGAGTTAGAATGAGATAGAATGAGCTAGAGTGAAATAGAATGAAATAGAATGAGATATAATTATCTAGAATGAAATAAAATGAGATAGAATGAGCAATAATTAACTAGAATTAGCTAGAATGAGCTAGAATGAGCAAGAATGGAATAGAATGAAGTAGAATGAAATTGAATGAAATAGAATGAGCTAGAATGAGCTAGAATGTGCTAGAATGAGCTAGAATAAGCTAGAATGAGTTAGAATGAAATAGAATAAGATAGAATGAGCTAGAATTAGCTAGAATTAGCTAGAATGAGCTAGAATGAGCTAGAATGAAATAGAATGAAGTAGAATGAAATAGAATGAGATATAATGAAATTGAATGAGATAGAATGAGCTAGAATGAGATAAAATGAGATAGAATGAGGAAGAATGAAATAGAAAGAGATAAAATGAGCTAGAATGAGATAGAATGAGCTAGAATGAGCTAGAATGTGCTAGAATGAGCTAGAGTGAGCTAGAATGAAATAGAATGAGATAGAGTGAGCTAGAATAAGATAGAATGAGATAGAATAATCTAGAATGAGCTAGAATGAGTTAGAATGAGATAGAATGAGCTAGAGTGAAATAGAATGAAATAGAATGAGATATTATTATCTAGAATGAAATAAAATGAGATAGAATGAGGTAGAATGAAATAGAATGAGGTAGAATGAGACAGAATTTGATAGAATGAGCTACAATGAGCAATAATTAACTAGAATTAGCTAGAATGAGCTAGAATGAGCAAGAATGGAATAGAATGAAGTAGAATGAAATTGAATGAAATAGAATGAAATTGAATGAAATAGAATGAGCTAGAATGAGCTAGAATGTGCTAGAATGAGCTAGAATAAGCTAGAATGAGTTAGAATGAAATAGAATAAGATAGAATGAGATAGAATGAGATACAATGAGCTAGAATTAGCTAGAATTAGCTAGAATGAGCTAGAATGAGCTAGAATGAAATATAATAAAGTAGAATGAAATAGAATGAGATATAATGAAATTGAATGAGATAGAATGAGCTAGAATGAGATAGAATGAGCTAGAATGAGCTAGAATGAGCTAGAATGTGCTAGAATGAGATAGAATGAGCAATAATAAGCTAAAATGTGCTAGAATAAGCTAGAATGAGTTAGAATGTAATAGAATGAGGTAGAATGAGACAGAATTTGATAGAATGAGCTACAATGAGCAAGAATTAGCTATAATTAGCTAGAATGAGCTAGAATGAGTTAGAATGGAATATAATGAAGTAGAATGAAATTGAATGAAATAGAATGAGCTAGAATGAGCTAGAATGTGCTAGAATGAGCTAGAATAAGCTAGAATGAGTTAGAATGAAATAGAATGAGATAGAATGAGATAGAATGAGCTACAATGAGCTAGAATGAGCTAGAATGAGCTAGAATGAGCTAGAATGAAATAGAATGAGCTAGAATGAAATAGAATGAAATATAATGAAATAGAATTAGCTATAATAATCTAGAATGAGCTAGAATGAGATAGAATGGAATAGAATGAAGTAGAATGAAATTGAATGAAATAGAATGAGATAGAATGAGCTAGAATGAGCTAGAATGTGCTAGAATGAGCTAGACTGAAATATAATGAGCTAGAATAAGCTAGAATGAGAAAACATGAAATAGAATGAGATAGAATGAGAAAGAAAGAAAAAGAATGATATAGAATGAGCTAGAATGAAATAGAATGAGATAGAATGATCTAGAATGAAATAGAATGTGTTATAATGAAATAGAATGAGGTAGAGTAAAATAGAATGAGATAGAATGAGCTAGAATAAAATAGAATGAGATAGAATGAGCTAGAATGAAATAGAATGAGTTAGAATGAGATAGAATGAGCTAGATTGAAATAGAATGAAATAGAATGAGATATAATTATCTAGAATGAAATTAAATGAGATAGAATTATGTAGAACGAAATAGAATGAGGTAGAATGAGACAGAATTTGATAGAATGAGCTACAATGAGCAAGAATTAACTAGAATTAGCTAGAATGAGCTAGAATGAGCAAGAATGGAATAGAATGAAATAGAATGAAATTGAATGAAATAGAATGAGCTAGAATGAGCTAGAATGTGCTAGAATGAGCTAGAATAAGCTAGAATGAAATAGAATGAGATAGAATGAGATAGAATGAGCAACAATGAGCTAGAATTAGCTAGAATTAGCTAGAATGAGCTAGAATGAGCTAGAATGAAATAGAATGAAGTAGAATGAAATAGAATGAGATATATTGAAATAGAATGAGATAGAATGAGATAGAATGAGCTAGAATGAGATAGAATGAGCTACAATGAGCTAGAATTAGCTAGAATGAGCTAGAATGAGCTAGAATGGAATAGAATGAAGTAAAATGAAATTGAATGAAATAGAATGAGCTAGAATGTGCTAGAATGAGCTAGAATGAGCTAGAATGAGATGGAATGATCTAGAATGAAATAGAATGAGATAGAATGAGCTAGAATGAAATAGAATGAGCTAGAATAAGGTAGAATGAGAAAACATGAAATAGAATGAGATAGAGTGAGCTAGAATGAAATAGAATAAAATAGAATGATCTAGAATGAGATAGAATGAGCTAGAATGAGCTAAAATGAGCTAGAATGAGGTAGAATGAGCTAGAATGAGATATAATTATCTAGAATAAAATAAAATGAGATAGAATGAGGTAGAATGAAATAGAATGAGATAGAATGAGCTAGAATGAGCTAGAATGTACTAGAATGAACTATAATGAGTTAGAATAAGATAGATTGAGCTAGAATGAAATAGAATGAGATAAAATGAGCTAGAATGAGATAGAATGAGCTAGAATGATATAGAATGAGCTAGAATTAGCTAGAATGTGCTATAATGAGATAGAATGAGCTAGAATGTGCTAGAATGAACAATAATGAGCTAGAATGAGTTAGAATGAAATAGTATGAGGTAGAATGAGACAGAATGTGAAAGAATGAGCTACAATGAGCAAGAATGAGCTAGAATTAGCTAGAATGAGCTAGAATGGAATATAATGAAGTAGAATGAAATTGAATGAAATAGAATTATCTAGAATGAAATAGAATGAGATAGAATGAGCTAGAATAAGTAAGAATGAGCTAGAATGAAACAGAATGAAATATATTGAGCTAGAAGAAACTAAAATGAGCTAGAATGAGCCTGAATGAGCTAGAATGAGAAAAAAAGAAAAAGAATGAGATAGAATGAGCTAGAATGAGCTAGAATGATATAGAATGAGCTAGAATGAAATAGAATGAGATAGAATGATCTAAAATGAAATAGAATGTGTTATAATGAAATAGAATGAGGTAGAGTGAAATAGAAATAGATAGAATGAGCTAAAGGGAAATAGAATGAGATAGAATGAGCTAGAATGAAATAGAATGAGATAGAGTGAGCTAGAATGAGATAGAATGAGATAGAATAATCTAGAATGAGCTAGAATGAGTTAGAATGAGATAGAATGAGCTAGAGTGAAATAGAATGAAATAGAATGAGATATAATTATCTAGAATGAAATAAAATGAGGTAGAAAGAGACATAATTTGATAGAATGAGCTAAAAGGAAATAGAATGAGATAGAATGAGCTAGAATGAAATAGAATGAGATAGAGTGAGCTAGAATGAGATAGAATGAGATAGAATAATCTAGAATGAGCTAGAATGAGTTAGAATGAGCTAGAATGTGCTAGAATGAGCTAGAATAAGCTTGAATGAGTTAGAATGAAATAGAATGAGATAGAATGAGATAGAATAAGATACAATGAGCTAGAATTAGCTAGAATTAGCTAGAATTAGCTAGAATGAGCTAGAATGAAATAGAATGAAGTAGAATGAAATAGAATGAGATATAATGAAATTGAATGAGATAGAATGAGCTAGAATGAGATAGAATGAGATAGAATGAGGTAGAATGAAATAGAAAGAGATAAAATGAGCTAGAATGAGATAGAATGAGCTAGAATGAGCTAGAATGTGCTAGAATGAGCTAGAGTGAGCTAGAATGAGATAAAATGATCTAGAATGAGATAGAATGAGATAGAATGAGCTAGAATGAAATAGAATGAGCTAGAATAAGCTAGAATGAGAAAACATGAAATAGAATGAGATAGAGTGAGCTAGATAAGGATAGAATGAGATAGAATAATCTAGAATGAGCTAGAATGAGTTAGAATGAGATAGAATGAGCTAGAGTGAAATAGAATGAAATAGAATGAAATAGAATGAGATATAATTATCTAGAATGAAATAAAATGAGGTAGAAGGAGAAAGAATTTGATAGAATGAGCTAAAAGGAAATAGAATGAGATAGAATGAGCTAGAATGAAATAGAATGAGATAGAGTTAGCTAGAATAAGATAGAATGAGATAGAATAATCTAGAATGAGCTAGAATGAGTTAGAATGAGATAGAATGAGCTAGAGTGAAATAGAATGAAATAGAATGAGATATAATTATCTAGAATGAAATAAAATGAGATAGAAAGAGGTAGAATGAAATAGAATGAGGTAGAATGAGACAGAATTTGATAGAATGAGCTACAATGAGCAATAATTAACTAGAATTAGCTAGAATGAGCTAGAATGAGCAAGAATGGAATAGAATGAAGTAGAATGAAATTGAATGAAATAGAATGAGCTAGAATGAGCTAGAATGTGCTAGAATGAGCTAGAATAAGCTAGAATGAAATAGAATGAGATAGAATGAGATAGAATGAGCAACAATGAGCTAGAATTAGCTAGAATTAGCTAGAATGAGCTAGAATGAGCAAGAATGGAATAGAATGAAATAGAATGAAATTGAATGAAATAGAATGAGCTAGAATGAGCTAGAATGCGCTAGAATGAGCTAGAATAAGCTAGAATGAAATAGAATGAGATAGAATGAGATAGAATGAGCAACAATGAGCTAGAATTAGCTAGAATTAGCTAGAATGAGCTAGAATGAGCTAGAATGAAATAGAATGAAGTAGAATGAAATAGAATGAGATATATTGAAATAGAATGAGATAGAATGAGATAGAATGAGCTAGAATGAGATAGAATGAGCTACAATGAGCTAGATTTAGCTAGAATGAGCTAGAATGAGCTAGATTGGAATAGAATGAAGTAAAATGAAATTGAATGAAATAGAATGAGCTAGAATGTGCTAGAATGAGCTAGAATGAGCTAGAATGAGATGGAATGATCTAGAATGAAATAGAATGAGATAGAATGAGCTAGAATGAAATAGAATGAGCTAGAATAAGGTAGAATGAGAAAACATGAAATAGAATGAGATAGAGTGAGCTAGAATGAAATAGAATAAAATAGAATGATCTAGAATGAGATAGAATGAGCTAGAATGAGCTAAAATGAGCTAGAATGAGGTAGAATGAGCTAGAATGAGATATAATTATCTAGAATAAAATAGAATGAGCTACAATGAGCTAGAATTAGCTAGAATGAGCTAGAATGAGCTAGATTGGAATAGAATGAAGTAAAATGAAATTGAATGAAATAGAATGAGCTAGAATGTGCTAGAATGAGCTAGAATGAGCTAGAATGAGATGGAATGATCTAGAATGAAATAGAATGAGATAGAATGAGCTAGAATGAAATAGAATGAGCTAGAATAAGGTAGAATGAGAAAACATGAAATAGAATGAGATAGAGTGAGCTAGAATGAAATAGAATAAAATAGAATGATCTAGAATGAGATAGAATGAGCTAGAATGAGCTAAAATGAGCTAGAATGAGGTAGAATGAGCTAGAATGAGATATAATTATCTAGAATAAAATAAAATGAGATAGAATGATGTAGAATGAAATAGAATGAGATAGAATGAGCTAGAATGAGCTAGAATGTACTAGAATGAACTATAATGAGTTAGAATAAGATAGATTTAGTTAGAATGAAATAGAATGAGATAAAATGAGCTAGAATGAGATAGAATGAGCTAGAATGATATAGAATGAGCTAGAATTAGCTAGAATGTGCTATAATGAGATAGAATGAGCTAGAATGTGCTAGAATGAACAATAATGAGCTAGAATGAGTTAGAATGAAATAGTATGAGGTAGAATGAGACAGAATGTGAAAGAATGAGCTACAATGAGCAAGAATGAGCTAGAATTAGCTAGAATGAGCTAGAATGGAATATAATGAAGTAGAATGAAATTGAATGAAATAGAATTATCTAGAATGAAATAGAATGAGATAGAATGAGCTAGAATAAGTAAGAATGAGCTAGAATGAAACAGAATGAAATATATTGAGCTAGAAGAAACTAAAATGAGCTAGAATGAGCCTGAATGAGCTAGAATGAGAAAAAAAGAAAAAGAATGAGATAGACTGAGCTAGAATGAGCTAGAATGATATAGAATGAGCTAGAATGAAATAGAATGAGATAGAATGATCTAAAATGAAATAGAATGTGTTATAATGAAATAGAATGAGATAGAGTGAACTAGAATGAGCTAGAATGAGTTAGAATGAGATAGAATGAGCTAGAGTGAAATAGAATGAAATAGAATGAGATATAATTATCTAGAATGAAATAAAATGAGGTAGAAAGAGACAGAATTTGATAGAATGAGCTAAAAGGAAATAGAATGAGATAGAATGAGCTAGAATGAAATAGAATGAGATAGAGTGAGCTAGAATGAGATAGAATGAGATAGAATAATCTAGAATGAGCTAGAATGAGTTAGAATGAGCTAGAATGTGCTAGAATGAGCTAGAATAAGCTAGAATGAGTTAGAATGAAATAGAATGAGATAGAATGAGATAGAATAAGATACAATGAGCTAGAATTAGCTAGAATTAGCTAGAATTAGCTAGAATTAGCTAGAATGAGCTAGAATGAAATAGAATGAAGTAGAATGAAATAGAATGAGATATAATGAAATTGAATGAGATAGAATGAGCTAGAATGAGATAGAATGAGATAGAATGAGGTAGAATGAAATAGAAAGAGATAAAATGAGCTAGAATGAGATAGAATGAGCTAGAATGAGCTAGAATGTGCTAGAATGAGCTAGAGTGAGCTAGAATGAGATAAAATGATCTAGAATGAGATAGAATGAGATAGAATGAGCTAGAATGAAATAGAATGAGCTAGAATAAGCTAGAATGAGAAAACATGAAATAGAATGAGATAGAGTGAGCTAGATAAGGATAGAATGAGATAGAATAATCTAGAATGAGCTAGAATGAGTTAGAATGAGATAGAATGAGCTAGAGTGAAATAGAATGAAATAGAATGAAATAGAATGAGATATAATTATCTAGAATGAAATAAAATGAGGTAGAAGGAGACAGAATTTGATAGAATGAGCTAAAAGGAAATAGAATGAGATAGAATGAGCTAGAATGAAATAGAATGAGATAGAGTGAGCTAGAATAAGATAGAATGAGATAGAATAATCTAGAATGAGCTAGAATGAGTTAGAATGAGATAGAATGAGCTAGAGTGAAATAGAATGAAATAGAATGAGATATAATTATCTAGAATGAAATAAAATGAGATAGAAAGAGGTAGAATGAAATAGAATGAGGTAGAATGAGACAGAATTTGATAGAATGAGCTACAATGAGCAATAATTAACTAGAATTAGCTAGAATGAGCTAGAATGAGCAAGAATGGAATAGAATGAAGTAGAATGAAATTGAATGAAATAGAATGAGCTAGAATGAGCTAGAATGTGCTAGAATGGGCTAGAATAAGCTAGAATGAGTTAGAATGAAATAGAATGAGATAGAATGAGATAGAATGAGATACAATGAGCTAGAATTAGCTAGAATTAGCTAGAATGAGCTAGAATGAGCTAGAATGAAATAGAATAAAGTAGAATGAAATAGAATGAGATATAATGAAATTGAAAGAGATAGAATGAGCTAGAATGAGATAGAATGAGCTAGAATGAGCTAGAATGAGCTAGAATGTGCTAGAATGAGATAGAATGAGCAATAATAAGCTAAAATGTGCTAGAATAAGCTAGAATGAGTTAGAATGTAATAGAATGAGGTAGAATGAGACAGAATTTGATAGAATGAGCTACAATGAGCAAGAATTAGCTATAATTAGCTAGAATGAGCTAGAATGAGCTAGAATGTGCTAGAATGAGATAGAATGAGCAATAATAAGCTAAAATGTGCTAGAATAAGATAGAATGAGTTAGAATGTAATAGAATGAGGTAGAATGAGACAGAATTTGATAGAATGAGCTACAATAAGCAAGAATTAGCTATAATTAGCTAGAATGAGCTAGAATGAGTTAGAATGGAATATAATGAAGTAGAATGAAATTGAATGAAATAAAATGAGCTAGAATGAGCTAGAATGTGCTAGAATGAGCTAGAATAAGCTAGAATGAGTTAGAAGGAAATAGAATGAGATAGAATGAGATAGAATGAGCTACAATGAGCTAGAATTAGCTAGAATGAGCTAGAATGAGCTAGAATGAAATAGAATGAGCTAGAATGAAATAGAATGAGATATAATGAAATAGAATTAGCTAGAATTAGCTAGAATGAGCTAGAATGAGATAGAATGGAATAGAATGAAGTAGAATGAAATTGAATGAAATAGAATGAGATAGAATGAGCTAGAATGAGCTAGAATGTGCTAGAATGAGCTAGAATGAAATATCATGAGCTAGAATAAGCTAGAATGAGAAAACATGAAATATAATGAGATAGAATGAGAAAGAAAGAAAAAGAATGATATAGAATGAGCTAGAATGAAATAGAATGAGATAGAATGATCTAGAATGAAATAGAATGTGTTATAATGAAATAGAATGAGGTAGAGTGAAATAGAATGAGATAGAATGAGCTAGAATGAAATAGAATGAGATAGAATGAGCTAGAATGAAATAGAATGAGTTAGAATGAGATAGAATGAGCTAGATTGAAATAGAATGAAATAGAATGAGATATAATTATCTAGAATGAAATTAAATGAAATAGAATTATGTAGAATGAAATAGAATGAGGTAGAATGAGACAGAATTTGATAGAATGAGCTACAATCAGCAAGAATTAACTAGAATTAGCTAGAATGAGCTAGAATGAGCAAGAATGGAATAGAATGAAATAGAATGAAATTGAATGAAATAGAATGAGCTAGAATGAGCTAGAATGTGCTAGAATGAGCTAGAATAAGCTAGAATGAAATAGAATGAGATAGAATGAGATAGAATGAGCAACAATGAGCTAGAATTAGCTAGAATTAGCTAGAATGAGCTAGAATGGAATAGAATGAAGTAAAATGAAATTGAATGAAATAGAATGAGCTAGAATGTGCTAGAATGAGCTAGAATGAGCTAGAATGAGATGGAATGATCTAGAATGAAATAGAATGAGATAGAATGAGCTAGAATGAAATAGAATGAGCTAGAATAATGTAGAATGAGAAAACATGAAATAGAATGAGATAGAGTGAGCTAGAATGAAATAGAATAAAATATAATGATCTAGAATGAGATAGAATGAGCTAGAATGAGCTAAAATGAGCTAGAATGAGGTAGAATGAAATAGAGTGAGATATAATTATCTAGAATAAAATAAAATGAGATAGAATGAGGTAGAATGAAATAGAATGAGATAGAATGAGCTAGAATGAGCTAGAATGTACTAGAATGAACTATAATGAGTTAGAATAAGATAGATTGAGCTAGAATGAAATAGAATGAGATAAAATGAGCTAGAATGTGCTATAATGAGATAGAATGAGCTAGAATGTGCTAGAATGAACAATAATGAGCTAGAATGAGTTAGAATGAAATAGTATGAGGTAGAATGAGACAGAATGTGAAAGAATGAGCTACAATGAGCAAGAATGAGCTAGAATTAGCTAGAATGAGCTAGAATGGAATATAATGAAGTAGAATGAAATTGAATGAAATAGAATTATCTAGAATGAAATAGAATGAGATAGAATGAGCTAGAATAAGTAAGAATGAGCTAGAATGAAACAGAATGAAATATATTGAGCTAGAAGAAACTAAAATGAGCTAGAATGAGCCTGAATGAGCTAGAATGAGAAAAAAAGAAAAAGAATGAGATAGAATGAGCTAGAATGAGCTAGAATGATATAGAATGAGCTAGAATGAAATAGAATGAGATAGAATGATCTAAAATGAAATAGAATAAGTTATAATGAAATAGAATGAGGTAGAGTGAAATAGAAATAGATAGAATGAGCTAAAGGGAAATAGAATGAGATAGAATGAGCTAGAATGAAATAGAATGAGATAGAGTGAGCTAGAATGAGATAGAATGAGATAGAATAATCTAGAATGAGCTAGAATGAGTTAGAATGAGATAGAATGAGCTAGAGTGAAATAGAATGAAATAGAATGAGATATAATTATCTAGAATGAAATAAAATGAGATAGAATGAGGGAGAATGAAATAGAATGAGGTAGAATGAGACAGAATTTGATAGAATGAGCTACAATGAGCAATAATTAACTAGAATTAGCTAGAATGAGCTAGAATGAGCAAGAATGGAATAGAATGAAGTAGAATGAAATTGAATGAAATAGAATGAGCTAGAATGAGCTAGAATGTGCTAGAATGAACTAGAATAAGCTAGAATGAGTTAGAATGAAATAGAATGAGATAGAATGAGATAGAATGAGATACAATGAGCTAGAATTAGCTAGAATTAGCTAGAATGAGCTAGAATGAGCTAGAATGAAATAGAATGAAGTAGAATGAAATAGAATGAGAAAGAAAGAAAAAGAATGATATAGAATGAGCTAGAATGAAATAGAATGATCTAGAATGAAATAGAATGTGTTATAATGAAATAGAATGAGGTAGAGTGAAATATAATGAGATAGAATGAGCTAGAATGAAATAGAATGAGATAGAATGAGCTAGAATGAAATAGAATGAGTTAGAATGAGATAGAATGAGCTAGATTGAAATAGAATGAAATAGAATGAGATATAATTATCTAGAATGAAATTAAATGAGATAGAATTATGTAGAATAAAATAGAATGAGGTAGAATGAGACAGAATTTGATAGAATGAGCTACAATGAGCAAGAATTAACTAGAATTAGCTAGAATGAGCTAGAATGAGCAAGAATGGAATAGAATGAAACAGAATAAAATTGAATGAAATAGAATGAGCTAGAATGAGCTAGAATGTGCTAGAATGAGCTAGAATAAGCTAGAATGAAATAGAATGAGATAGAATGAGCAACAATGAGCTAGAATTAGCTAGAATTAGCTAGAATGAGCTAGAATGAGCTAGAATGAGCTAGAATGAGCTAGAATGAAATAGAATGAAGTAGAATGAAATAGAATGAGATATAATGAAATAGAATGAGATAGAATGAGATAGAATGAGAAAGAATGAGCTACAATGAGCTAGAATTAGCTAGAATTAGCTAGAATGAGCTAGAATGGAATAGAATGAAGTAGAATGAAATTGAATGAAATAGAATGAGGTAGAATGTGCTAGAATGAGCTAGAATGAGCTAGAATGAGATGGAATGATCTAAAATGAAATAGAATGAGATAGAATGAGCTAGAATGAAATAGAATGAGGCAGAATAACGTAGCATGAGAAAACATGAAATAGAATGAGATAGAGTGAGCTAGAATGAAATAGAATAAAATAGAATGATCTAGAATGAGATAGAATGAGCTAGAATGAGCTAAAATGAGCTAGAATGAGGTAGAATGAAATAGAGTGAGATATAATTATCTAGAATAAAATAAAATGAGATAGAATGAGGTAGAATGAAATAGAATGAGATAGAATGAGCTAGAATGAGATAGAATGTACTAGAATGAACTATAATGAGTTAGAATAAGATAGATTGAGCTAGAATGAAATAGAATGAGATAAAATGAGCTAGAATGAGATAGTATGAGTTAGAATGAGCAAGAATGGAATAGAATGAAGTAGAATGAAATTGAATGAATTAGAATGAGATGGAATGATCTAGAATGAAATAGAATGAGATAGAATGAGCTAGAATGAAATAGAATGAGCTAGAATAATGTAGAATGAGAAAACATGAAATAGAATGAGATAGAGTGAGCTAGAATGAAATAGAATAAAATATAATGATCTAGAATGAGATAGAATGAGCTAGAATGAGCTAAAATGAGCTAGAATGAGGTAGAATGAAATAGAGTGAGATATAATTATCTAGAATAAAATAAAATGAGATAGAATGAGGTAGAATGAAATAGAATGAGATAGAATGAGCTAGAATGAGCTAGAATGTACTAGAATGAACTATAATGAGTTAGAATAAGATAGATTGAGCTAGAATGAAATAGAATGAGATAAAATGAGCTAGAATGTGCTATAATGAGATAGAATGAGCTAGAATGTGCTAGAATGAACAATAATGAGCTAGAATGAGTTAGAATGAAATAGTATGAGGTAGAATGAGACAGAATGTGAAAGAATGAGCTACAATGAGCAAGAATGAGCTAGAATTAGCTAGAATGAGCTAGAATGGAATATAATGAAGTAGAATGAAATTGAATGAAATAGAATTATCTAGAATGAAATAGAATGAGATAGAATGAGCTAGAATAAGTAAGAATGAGCTAGAATGAAACAGAATGAAATATATTGAGCTAGAAGAAACTAAAATGAGCTAGAATGAGCCTGAATGAGCTAGAATGAGAAAAAAAGAAAAAGAATGAGATAGAATGAGCTAGAATGAGCTAGAATGATATAGAATGAGCTAGAATGAAATAGAATGAGATAGAATGATCTAAAATGAAATAGAATAAGTTATAATGAAATAGAATGAGGTAGAGTGAAATAGAAATAGATAGAATGAGCTAAAGGGAAATAGAATGAGATAGAATGAGCTAGAATGAAATAGAATGAGATAGAGTGAGCTAGAATGAGATAGAATGAGATAGAATAATCTAGAATGAGCTAGAATGAGTTAGAATGAGATAGAATGAGCTAGAGTGAAATAGAATGAAATAGAATGAGATATAATTATCTAGAATGAAATAAAATGAGATAGAATGAGGGAGAATGAAATAGAATGAGGTAGAATGAGACAGAATTTGATAGAATGAGCTACAATGAGCAATAATTAACTAGAATTAGCTAGAATGAGCTAGAATGAGCAAGAATGGAATAGAATGAAGTAGAATGAAATTGAATGAAATAGAATGAGCTAGAATGAGCTAGAATGTGCTAGAATGAACTAGAATAAGCTAGAATGAGTTAGAATGAAATAGAATGAGATAGAATGAGATAGAATGAGATACAATGAGCTAGAATTAGCTAGAATTAGCTAGAATGAGCTAGAATGAGCTAGAATGAAATAGAATGAAGTAGAATGAAATAGAATGAGAAAGAAAGAAAAAGAATGATATAGAATGAGCTAGAATGAAATAGAATGATCTAGAATGAAATAGAATGTGTTATAATGAAATAGAATGAGGTAGAGTGAAATATAATGAGATAGAATGAGCTAGAATGAAATAGAATGAGATAGAATGAGCTAGAATGAAATAGAATGAGTTAGAATGAGATAGAATGAGCTAGATTGAAATAGAATGAAATAGAATGAGATATAATTATCTAGAATGAAATTAAATGAGATAGAATTATGTAGAATAAAATAGAATGAGGTAGAATGAGACAGAATTTGATAGAATGAGCTACAATGAGCAAGAATTAACTAGAATTAGCTAGAATGAGCTAGAATGAGCAAGAATGGAATAGAATGAAACAGAATAAAATTGAATGAAATAGAATGAGCTAGAATGAGCTAGAATGTGCTAGAATGAGCTAGAATAAGCTAGAATGAAATAGAATGAGATAGAATGAGCAACAATGAGCTAGAATTAGCTAGAATTAGCTAGAATGAGCTAGAATGAGCTAGAATGAGCTAGAATGAGCTAGAATGAGCTAGAATGAAATAGAATGAAGTAGAATGAAATAGAATGAGATATAATGAAATAGAATGAGATAGAATGAGATAGAATGAGAAAGAATGAGCTACAATGAGCTAGAATTAGCTAGAATTAGCTAGAATGAGCTAGAATGGAATAGAATGAAGTAGAATGAAATTGAATGAAATAGAATGAGGTAGAATGTGCTAGAATGAGCTAGAATGAGCTAGAATGAGATGGAATGATCTAAAATGAAATAGAATGAGATAGAATGAGCTAGAATGAAATAGAATGAGGCAGAATAACGTAGCATGAGAAAACATGAAATAGAATGAGATAGAGTGAGCTAGAATGAAATAGAATAAAATAGAATGATCTAGAATGAGATAGAATGAGCTAGAATGAGCTAAAATGAGCTAGAATGAGGTAGAATGAAATAGAGTGAGATATAATTATCTAGAATAAAATAAAATGAGATAGAATGAGGTAGAATGAAATAGAATGAGATAGAATGAGCTAGAATGAGATAGAATGTACTAGAATGAACTATAATGAGTTAGAATAAGATAGATTGAGCTAGAATGAAATAGAATGAGATAAAATGAGCTAGAATGAGATAGTATGAGTTAGAATGAGCAAGAATGGAATAGAATGAAGTAGAATGAAATTGAATGAATTAGAATGAGCTAGAATGAGCTAGAATGTGCTAGAATGGGCTAGAATAAGCTAGAATGAGTTAGAATGAAATAGAATGAGATAGAATGAGATAGAATGAGATACAATGAGCTAGAATTAGCTAGAATTAGCTAGAATGAGCTAGAATGAGCTAGACTGAAATAGAATAAAGTAGAATGAAATAGAATGAGATATAATGAAATTGAATGAGATAGAATGAGCTAGAATGTGCTAGAATGAGATAGAATGAGCAATAATAAGCTAAAATGTGCTAGAATAAGCTAGAATGAGTTAGAATGTAATAGAATGAGGTAGAATGAGACAGAATTTGATAGAATGAGCTACAATGAGCAAGAATTAGCTATAATTAGCTAGAATGAGCTAGAATGAGCTAGAATGTGCTAGAATGAGATAGAATGAGCAATAATAAGCTAAAATGTGCTAGAATAAGATAGAATGAGTTAGAATGTAATAGAATGAGGTAGAATGAGACAGAATTTGATAGAATGAGCTACAATAAGCAAGAATTAGCTATAATTAGCTAGAATGAGCTAGAATGAGTTAGAATGGAATATAATGAAGTAGAATGAAATTGAATGAAATAAAATGAGCTAGAATGAGCTAGAATGTGCTAGAATGAGCTAGAATAAGCTAGAATGAGTTAGAAGGAAATAGAATGAGATAGAATGAGATAGAATGAGCTACAATGAGCTAGAATTAGCTAGAATGAGCTAGAATGAGCTAGAATGAAATAGAATGAGCTAGAATGAAATAGAATGAGATATAATGAAATAGAATTAGCTAGAATTAGCTAGAATGAGCTAGAATGAGATAGAATGGAATAGAATGAAGTAGAATGAAATTGAATGAAATAGAATGAGATAGAATGAGCTAGAATGAGCTAGAATGTGCTAGAATGAGCTAGAATGAAATATCATGAGCTAGAATAAGCTAGAATGAGAAAACATGAAATATAATGAGATAGAATGAGAAAGAAAGAAAAAGAATGATATAGAATGAGCTAGAATGAAATAGAATGAGATAGAATGATCTAGAATGAAATAGAATGTGTTATAATGAAATAGAATGAGGTAGAGTGAAATAGAATGAGATAGAATGAGCTAGAATGAAATAGAATGAGATAGAATGAGCTAGAATGAAATAGAATGAGTTAGAATGAGATAGAATGAGCTAGATTGAAATAGAATGAAATAGAATGAGATATAATTATCTAGAATGAAATTAAATGAAATAGAATTATGTGGAATGAAATAGAATGAGGTAGAATGAGACAGAATTTGATAGAATGAGCTACAATCAGCAAGAATTAACTAGAAATAGCTAGAATGAGCTAGAATGAGCAAGAATGGAATAGAATGAAATAGAATGAAATTGAATGAGATAGAATGAGCAACAATGAGCTAGAATTAGCTAGAATTAGCTAGAATGAGCTAGAATGAGCTAGAATGAAATAGAATGAAGTAGAATGAAATAGAATGAGATATATTGAAATAGAATGAGATAGAATGAGATAGAATGAGCTAGAATGAGATAGAATGAGCTACAATGAGCTAGAATTAGCTAGAATGAGCTAGAATGAGCTAGAATGGAATAGAATGAAGTAAAATGAAATTGAATGAAATAGAATGAGCTAGAATGTGCTAGAATGAGCTAGTATGAGCTAGAATGAGATGGAATGATCTAGAATGAAATAGAATGAGATAGAATGAGCTAGAATGAAATAGAATGAGCTAGAATAATGTAGAATGAGAAAACATGAAATAGAATGAGATAGAGTGAGCTAGAATGAAATAGAATAAAATAGAATGATCTAGAATGAGATAGAATGAGATAGAATGAGCTAGAATGAGATAGAATGAGCTAGAATGAGCTAGAATGAGCTAGAATGTGCTAGAATGAGATAGAATGAGCAATAATAAGCTAAAATGTGCTAGAATAAGCTAGAATGAGTTAGAATGTAATAGAATGAGGTAGAATGAGACAGAATTTGATAGAATGAGCTACAATGAGCAAGAATTAGCTATAATTAGCTAGAATGAGCTAGAATGAGTTAGAATGGAATATAAGGAAGTAGAATGAAATTGAATGAAATAGAATGAGCTAGAATGAGCTAGAATGTGCTAGAATGAGCTAGAATAAGCTAGAATGAGTTAGAATGAAATAGAATGAGATAGAATGAGATAGAATGAGCTACAATGAGCTAGAATGAGCTAGAATGAGCTAGAATGAGCTAGAATGAAATAGAATGAGCTAGAATGAAATAGAATGAAATATAATGAAATAGAATTAGCTATAATAATCTAGAATGAGCTAGAATGAGATAGAATGGAATAGAATGAAGTAGAATGAAATTGAATGAAATAGAATGAGATAGAATGAGCTAGAATGAGCTAGAATGTGCTAGAATGAGCTAGACTGAAATATAATGAGCTAGAATAAGCTAGAATGAGAAAACATGAAATAGAATGAGATAGAATGAGAAAGAAAGAAAAAGAATGATATAGAATGAGCTAGAATGAAATAGAATGAGATAGAATGATCTAGAATGAAATAGAATGTGTTATAATGAAATAGAATGAGGTAGAGTAAAATAGAATGAGATAGAATGAGCTAGAATAAAATAGAATGAGATAGAATGAGCTAGAATGAAATAGAATGAGTTAGAATGAGATAGAATGAGCTAGATTGAAATAGAATGAAATAGAATGAGATATAATTATCTAGAATGAAATTAAATGAGATAGAATTATGTAGAATGAAATAGAATGAGGTAGAATGAGACAGAATTTGATAGAATGAGCTACAATGAGCAAGAATTAACTAGAATTAGCTAGAATGAGCTAGAATGAGCAAGAATGGAATAGAATGAAATAGAATGAAATTGAATGAAATAGAATGAGCTAGAATGAGCTAGAATGTGCTAGAATGAGCTAGAATAAGCTAGAATGAAATAGAATGAGATAGAATGAGATAGAATGAGCAACAATGAGCTAGAATTAGCTAGAATTAGCTAGAATGAGCTAGAATGAGCTAGAATGAAATAGAATGAAGTAGAATGAAATAGAATGAGATATATTGAAATAGAATGAGATAGAATGAGATAGAATGAGCTAGAATGAGATAGAATGAGCTACAATGAGCTAGAATTAGCTAGAATGAGCTAGAATGAGCTAGAATGAGCTAGAATGGAATAGAATGAAGTAAAATGAAATTGAATGAAATAGAATGAGCTAGAATGTGCTAGAATGAGCTAGAATGAGCTAGAATGAGATGGAATGATCTAGAATGAAATAGAATGAGATAGAATGAGCTAGAATGAAATAGAATGAGCTAGAATAAGGTAGAATGAGAAAACATGAAATAGAATGAGATAGAGTGAGCTAGAATGAAATAGAATAAAATAGAATGATCTAGAATGAGATAGAATGAGCTAGAATGAGCTAAAATGAGCTAGAATGAGGTAGAATGAGCTAGAATGAGATATAATTATCTAGAATAAAATAAAATGAGATAGAATGAGGTAGAATGAAATAGAATGAGATAGAATGAGCTAGAATGAGCTAGAATGTACTAGAATGAACTATAATGAGTTAGAATAAGATAGATTGAGCTAGAATGAAATAGAATGAGATAAAATGAGCTAGAATGAGATAGAATGAGCTAGAATGATATAGAATGAGCTAGAATTAGCTAGAATGTGCTATAATGAGATAGAATGAGCTAGAATGTGCTAGAATGAACAATAATGAGCTAGAATGAGTTAGAATGAAATAGTATGAGGTAGAATGAGACAGAATGTGAAAGAATGAGCTACAATGAGCAAGAATGAGCTAGAATTAGCTAGAATGAGCTAGAATGGAATATAATGAAGTAGAATGAAATTGAATGAAATAGAATTATCTAGAATGAAATAGAATGAGATAGAATGAGCTAGAATAAGTAAGAATGAGCTAGAATGAAACAGAATGAAATATATTGAGCTAGAAGAAACTAAAATGAGCTAGAATGAGCCTGAATGAGCTAGAATGAGAAAAAAAGAAAAAGAATGAGATAGAATGAGCTAGAATGAGCTAGAATGATATAGAATGAGCTAGAATGAAATAGAATGAGATAGAATGATCTAAAATGAAATAGAATGTGTTATAATGAAATAGAATGAGGTAGAGTGAAATAGAAATAGATAGAATGAGCTAAAGGGAAATAGAATGAGATAGAATGAGCTAGAATGAAATAGAATGAGATAGAGTGAGCTAGAATGAGATAGAATGAGATAGAATAATCTAGAATGAGCTAGAATGAGTTAGAATGAGATAGAATGAGCTAGAGTGAAATAGAATGAAATAGAATGAGATATAATTATCTAGAATGAAATAAAATGAGGTAGAAAGAGACATAATTTGATAGAATGAGCTAAAAGGAAATAGAATGAGATAGAATGAGCTAGAATGAAATAGAATGAGATAGAGTGAGCTAGAATGAGATAGAATGAGATAGAATAATCTAGAATGAGCTAGAATGAGTTAGAATGAGCTAGAATGTGCTAGAATGAGCTAGAATAAGCTAGAATGAGTTAGAATGAAATAGAATGAGATAGAATGAGATAGAATAAGATACAATGAGCTAGAATTAGCTAGAATTAGCTAGAATTAGCTAGAATGAGCTAGAATGAAATAGAATGAAGTAGAATGAAATAGAATGAGATATAATGAAATTGAATGAGATAGAATGAGCTAGAATGAGATAGAATGAGATAGAATGAGGTAGAATGAAATAGAAAGAGATAAAATGAGCTAGAATGAGATAGAATGAGCTAGAATGAGCTAGAATGTGCTAGAATGAGCTAGAGTGAGCTAGAATGAGATAAAATGATCTAGAATGAGATAGAATGAGATAGAATGAGCTAGAATGAAATAGAATGAGCTAGAATAAGCTAGAATGAGAAAACATGAAATAGAATGAGATAGAGTGAGCTAGATAAGGATAGAATGAGATAGAATAATCTAGAATGAGCTAGAATGAGTTAGAATGAGATAGAATGAGCTAGAGTGAAATAGAATGAAATAGAATGAAATAGAATGAGATATAATTATCTAGAATGAAATAAAATGAGGTAGAAGGAGAAAGAATTTGATAGAATGAGCTAAAAGGAAATAGAATGAGATAGAATGAGCTAGAATGAAATAGAATGAGATAGAGTTAGCTAGAATAAGATAGAATGAGATAGAATAATCTAGAATGAGCTAGAATGAGTTAGAATGAGATAGAATGAGCTAGAGTGAAATAGAATGAAATAGAATGAGATATAATTATCTAGAATGAAATAAAATGAGATAGAAAGAGGTAGAATGAAATAGAATGAGGTAGAATGAGACAGAATTTGATAGAATGAGCTACAATGAGCAATAATTAACTAGAATTAGCTAGAATGAGCTAGAATGAGCAAGAATGGAATAGAATGAAGTAGAATGAAATTGAATGAAATAGAATGAGCTAGAATGAGCTAGAATGTGCTAGAATAAGCTAGAATAAGCTAGAATGAAATAGAATGAGATAGAATGAGATAGAATGAGCAACAATGAGCTAGAATTAGCTAGAATTAGCTAGAATGAGCTAGAATGAGCAAGAATGGAATAGAATGAAATAGAATGAAATTGAATGAAATAGAATGAGCTAGAATGAGCTAGAATGCGCTAGAATGAGCTAGAATAAGCTAGAATGAAATAGAATGAGATAGAATGAGATAGAATGAGCAACAATGAGCTAGAATTAGCTAGAATTAGCTAGAATGAGCTAGAATGAGCTAGAATGAAATAGAATGAAGTAGAATGAAATAGAATGAGATATATTGAAATAGAATGAGATAGAATGAGATAGAATGAGCTAGAATGAGATAGAATGAGCTACAATGAGCTAGAATTAGCTAGAATGAGCTAGAATGAGCTAGATTGGAATAGAATGAAGTAAAATGAAATTGAATGAAATAGAATGAGCTAGAATGTGCTAGAATGAGCTAGAATGAGCTAGAATGAGATGGAATGATCTAGAATGAAATAGAATGAGATAGAATGAGCTAGAATGAAATAGAATGAGCTAGAATAAGGTAGAATGAGAAAACATGAAATAGAATGAGATAGAGTGAGCTAGAATGAAATAGAATAAAATAGAATGATCTAGAATGAGATAGAATGAGCTAGAATGAGCTAAAATGAGCTAGAATGAGGTAGAATGAGCTAGAATGAGATATAATTATCTAGAATAAAATAGAATGAGCTACAATGAGCTAGAATTAGCTAGAATGAGCTAGAATGAGCTAGATTGGAATAGAATGAAGTAAAATGAAATTGAATGAAATAGAATGAGCTAGAATGTGCTAGAATGAGCTAGAATGAGCTAGAATGAGATGGAATGATCTAGAATGAAATAGAATGAGATAGAATGAGCTAGAATGAAATAGAATGAGCTAGAATAAGGTAGAATGAGAAAACATGAAATAGAATGAGATAGAGTGAGCTAGAATGAAATAGAATAAAATAGAATGATCTAGAATGAGATAGAATGAGCTAGAATGAGCTAAAATGAGCTAGAATGAGGTAGAATGAGCTAGAATGAGATATAATTATCTAGAATAAAATAAAATGAGATAGAATGAGGTAGAATGAAATAGAATGAGATAGAATGAGCTAGAATGAGCTAGAATGTACTAGAATGAACTATAATGAGTTAGAATAAGATAGATTTAGTTAGAATGAAATAGAATGAGATAAAATGAGCTAGAATGAGATAGAATGAGCTAGAATGATATAGAATGAGCTAGAATTAGCTAGAATGTGCTATAATGAGATAGAATGAGCTAGAATGTGCTAGAATGAACAATAATGAGCTAGAATGAGTTAGAATGAAATAGTATGAGGTAGAATGAGACAGAATGTGAAAGAATGAGCTACAATGAGCAAGAATGAGCTAGAATTAGCTAGAATGAGCTAGAATGGAATATAATGAAGTAGAATGAAATTGAATGAAATAGAATTATCTAGAATGAAATAGAATGAGATAGAATGAGCTAGAATAAGTAAGAATGAGCTAGAATGAAACAGAATGAAATATATTGAGCTAGAAGAAACTAAAATGAGCTAGAATGAGCCTGAATGAGCTAGAATGAGAAAAAAAGAAAAAGAATGAGATAGACTGAGCTAGAATGAGCTAGAATGATATAGAATGAGCTAGAATGAAATAGAATGAGATAGAATGATCTAAAATGAAATAGAATGTGTTATAATGAAATAGAATGAGGTAGAGTGAAATAGAAATAGATAGAATGAGCTAAAGGGAAATAGAATGAGATAGAATGAGCTAGAATGAAATAGAATGAGATAGAGTGAACTAGAATGAGCTAGAATGAGTTAGAATGAGATAGAATGAGCTAGAGTGAAATAGAATGAAATAGAATGAGATATAATTATCTAGAATGAAATAAAATGAGGTAGAAAGAGACAGAATTTGATAGAATGAGCTAAAAGGAAATAGAATGAGATAGAATGAGCTAGAATGAAATAGAATGAGATAGAGTGAGCTAGAATGAGATAGAATGAGATAGAATAATCTAGAATGAGCTAGAATGAGTTAGAATGAGCTAGAATGTGCTAGAATGAGCTAGAATAAGCTAGAATGAGTTAGAATGAAATAGAATGAGATAGAATGAGATAGAATAAGATACAATGAGCTAGAATTAGCTAGAATTAGCTAGAATTAGCTAGAATTAGCTAGAATGAGCTAGAATGAAATAGAATGAAGTAGAATGAAATAGAATGAGATATAATGAAATTGAATGAGATAGAATGAGCTAGAATGAGATAGAATGAGATAGAATGAGGTAGAATGAAATAGAAAGAGATAAAATGAGCTAGAATGAGATAGAATGAGCTAGAATGAGCTAGAATGTGCTAGAATGAGCTAGAGTGAGCTAGAATGAGATAAAATGATCTAGAATGAGATAGAATGAGATAGAATGAGCTAGAATGAAATAGAATGAGCTAGAATAAGCTAGAATGAGAAAACATGAAATAGAATGAGATAGAGTGAGCTAGATAAGGATAGAATGAGATAGAATAATCTAGAATGAGCTAGAATGAGTTAGAATGAGATAGAATGAGCTAGAGTGAAATAGAATGAAATAGAATGAGATATAATTATCTAGAATGAAATAAAATGAGATAGAAAGAGGTAGAATGAAATAGAATGAGGTAGAATGAGACAGAATTTGATAGAATGAGCTACAATGAGCAATAATTAACTAGAATTAGCTAGAATGAGCTAGAATGAGCAAGAATGGAATAGAATGAAGTAGAATGAAATTGAATGAAATAGAATGAGCTAGAATGAGCTAGAATGTGCTAGAATGGGCTAGAATAAGCTAGAATGAGTTAGAATGAAATAGAATGAGATAGAATGAGATAGAATGAGATACAATGAGCTAGAATTAGCTAGAATTAGCTAGAATGAGCTAGAATGAGCTAGAATGAAATAGAATAAAGTAGAATGAAATAGAATGAGATATAATGAAATTGAAAGAGATAGAATGAGCTAGAATGAGATAGAATGAGCTAGAATGAGCTAGAATGAGCTAGAATGTGCTAGAATGAGATAGAATGAGCAATAATAAGCTAAAATGTGCTAGAATAAGCTAGAATGAGTTAGAATGTAATAGAATGAGGTAGAATGAGACAGAATTTGATAGAATGAGCTACAATGAGCAAGAATTAGCTATAATTAGCTAGAATGAGCTAGAATGAGCTAGAATGTGCTAGAATGAGATAGAATGAGCAATAATAAGCTAAAATGTGCTAGAATAAGATAGAATGAGTTAGAATGTAATAGAATGAGGTAGAATGAGACAGAATTTGATAGAATGAGCTACAATAAGCAAGAATTAGCTATAATTAGCTAGAATGAGCTAGAACGAGTTAGAATGGAATATAATGAAGTAGAATGAAATTGAATGAAATAAAATGAGCTAGAATGAGCTAGAATGAGCTAGAATGTGCTAGAATGAGCTAGAATAAGCTAGAATGAGTTAGAAGGAAATAGAATGAGATAGAATGAGATAGAATGAGCTACAATGAGCTAGAATTAGCTAGAATGAGCTAGAATGAGCTAGAATGAAATAGAATGAGCTAGAATGAAATAGAATGAGATATAATGAAATAGAATTAGCTAGAATTAGCTAGAATGAGCTAGAATGAGATAGAATGGAATAGAATGAAGTAGAATGAAATTGAATGAAATAGAATGAGATAGAATGAGCTAGAATGAGCTAGAATGTGCTAGAATGAGCTAGAATGAAATATCATGAGCTAGAATAAGCTAGAATGAGAAAACATGAAATATAATGAGATAGAATGAGAAAGAAAGAAAAAGAATGATATAGAATGAGCTAGAATGAAATAGAATGAGATAGAATGATCTAGAATGAAATAGAATGTGTTATAATGAAATAGAATGAGGTAGAGTGAAATAGAATGAGATAGAATGAGCTAGAATGAAATAGAATGAGATAGAATGAGCTAGAATGAAATAGAATGAGTTAGAATGAGATAGAATGAGCTAGATTGAAATAGAATGAAATAGAATGAGATATAATTATCTAGAATGAAATTAAATGAAATAGAATTATGTAGAATGAAATAGAATGAGGTAGAATGAGACAGAATTTGATAGAATGAGCTACAATCAGCAAGAATTAACTAGAATTAGCTAGAATGAGCTAGAATGAGCAAGAATGGAATAGAATGAAATAGAATGAAATTGAATGAAATAGAATGAGCTAGAATGAGCTAGAATGTGCTAGAATGAGCTAGAATAAGCTAGAATGAAATAGAATGAGATAGAATGAGATAGAATGAGCAACAATGAGCTAGAATTAGCTAGAATTAGCTAGAATGAGCTAGAATGGAATAGAATGAAGTAAAATGAAATTGAATGAAATAGAATGAGCTAGAATGTGCTAGAATGAGCTAGAATGAGCTAGAATGAGATGGAATGATCTAGAATGAAATAGAATGAGATAGAATGAGCTAGAATGAAATAGAATGAGCTAGAATAATGTAGAATGAGAAAACATGAAATAGAATGAGATAGAGTGAGCTAGAATGAAATAGAATAAAATATAATGATCTAGAATGAGATAGAATGAGCTAGAATGAGCTAAAATGAGCTAGAATGAGGTAGAATGAAATAGAGTGAGATATAATTATCTAGAATAAAATAAAATGAGATAGAATGAGGTAGAATGAAATAGAATGAGATAGAATGAGCTAGAATGAGCTAGAATGTACTAGAATGAACTATAATGAGTTAGAATAAGATAGATTGAGCTAGAATGAAATAGAATGAGATAAAATGAGCTAGAATGTGCTATAATGAGATAGAATGAGCTAGAATGTGCTAGAATGAACAATAATGAGCTAGAATGAGTTAGAATGAAATAGTATGAGGTAGAATGAGACAGAATGTGAAAGAATGAGCTACAATGAGCAAGAATGAGCTAGAATTAGCTAGAATGAGCTAGAATGGAATATAATGAAGTAGAATGAAATTGAATGAAATAGAATTATCTAGAATGAAATAGAATGAGATAGAATGAGCTAGAATAAGTAAGAATGAGCTAGAATGAAACAGAATGAAATATATTGAGCTAGAAGAAACTAAAATGAGCTAGAATGAGCCTGAATGAGCTAGAATGAGAAAAAAAGAAAAAGAATGAGATAGAATGAGCTAGAATGAGCTAGAATGATATAGAATGAGCTAGAATGAAATAGAATGAGATAGAATGATCTAAAATGAAATAGAATGTGTTATAATGAAATAGAATGAGGTAGAGTGAAATAGAAATAGATAGAATGAGCTAAAGGGAAATAGAATGAGATAGAATGAGCTAGAATGAAATAGAATGAGATAGAGTGAGCTAGAATGAGATAGAATGAGATAGAATAATCTAGAATGAGCTAGAATGAGTTAGAATGAGATAGAATGAGCTAGAGTGAAATAGAATGAAATAGAATGAGATATAATTATCTAGAATGAAATAAAATGAGATAGAATGAGGGAGAATGAAATAGAATGAGGTAGAATGAGACAGAATTTGATAGAATGAGCTACAATGAGCAATAATTAACTAGAATTAGCTAGAATGAGCTAGAATGAGCAAGAATGGAATAGAATGAAGTAGAATGAAATTGAATGAAATAGAATGAGCTAGAATGAGCTAGAATGTGCTAGAATGAACTAGAATAAGCTAGAATGAGTTAGAATGAAATAGAATGAGATAGAATGAGATAGAATGAGATACAATGAGCTAGAATTAGCTAGAATTAGCTAGAATGAGCTAGAATGAGCTAGAATGAAATAGAATGAAGTAGAATGAAATAGAATGAGAAAGAAAGAAAAAGAATGATATAGAATGAGCTAGAATGAAATAGAATGATCTAGAATGAAATAGAATGTGTTATAATGAAATAGAATGAGGTAGAGTGAAATATAATGAGATAGAATGAGCTAGAATGAAATAGAATGAGATAGAATGAGCTAGAATGAAATAGAATGAGTTAGAATGAGATAGAATGAGCTAGATTGAAATAGAATGAAATAGAATGAGATATAATTATCTAGAATGAAATTAAATGAGATAGAATTATGTAGAATAAAATAGAATGAGGTAGAATGAGACAGAATTTGATAGAATGAGCTACAATGAGCAAGAATTAACTAGAATTAGCTAGAATGAGCTAGAATGAGCAAGAATGGAATAGAATGAAACAGAATAAAATTGAATGAAATAGAATGAGCTAGAATGAGCTAGAATGTGCTAGAATGAGCTAGAATAAGCTAGAATGAAATAGAATGAGATAGAATGAGCAACAATGAGCTAGAATTAGCTAGAATTAGCTAGAATGAGCTAGAATGAGCTAGAATGAGCTAGAATGAGCTAGAATGAAATAGAATGAAGTAGAATGAAATAGAATGAGATATAATGAAATAGAATGAGATAGAATGAGATAGAATGAGAAAGAATGAGCTACAATGAGCTAGAATTAGCTAGAATTAGCTAGAATGAGCTAGAATGGAATAGAATGAAGTAGAATGAAATTGAATGAAATAGAATGAGGTAGAATGTGCTAGAATGAGCTAGAATGAGCTAGAATGAGATGGAATGATCTAAAATGAAATAGAATGAGATAGAATGAGCTAGAATGAAATAGAATGAGGCAGAATAACGTAGCATGAGAAAACATGAAATAGAATGAGATAGAGTGAGCTAGAATGAAATAGAATAAAATAGAATGATCTAGAATGAGATAGAATGAGCTAGAATGAGCTAAAATGAGCTAGAATGAGGTAGAATGAAATAGAGTGAGATATAATTATCTAGAATAAAATAAAATGAGATAGAATGAGGTAGAATGAAATAGAATGAGATAGAATGAGCTAGAATGAGATAGAATGTACTAGAATGAACTATAATGAGTTAGAATAAGATAGATTGAGCTAGAATGAAATAGAATGAGATAAAATGAGCTAGAATGAGATAGTATGAGTTAGAATGAGCAAGAATGGAATAGAATGAAGTAGAATGAAATTGAATGAATTAGAATGAGCTAGAATGAGCTAGAATGTGCTAGAATGGGCTAGAATAAGCTAGAATGAGTTAGAATGAAATAGAATGAGATAGAATGAGATAGAATGAGATACAATGAGCTAGAATTAGCTAGAATTAGCTAGAATGAGCTAGAATGAGCTAGACTGAAATAGAATAAAGTAGAATGAAATAGAATGAGATATAATGAAATTGAATGAGATAGAATGAGCTAGAATGTGCTAGAATGAGATAGAATGAGCAATAATAAGCTAAAATGTGCTAGAATAAGCTAGAATGAGTTAGAATGTAATAGAATGAGGTAGAATGAGACAGAATTTGATAGAATGAGCTACAATGAGCAAGAATTAGCTATAATTAGCTAGAATGAGCTAGAATGAGCTAGAATGTGCTAGAATGAGATAGAATGAGCAATAATAAGCTAAAATGTGCTAGAATAAGATAGAATGAGTTAGAATGTAATAGAATGAGGTAGAATGAGACAGAATTTGATAGAATGAGCTACAATAAGCAAGAATTAGCTATAATGAACTAGAATAAGCTAGAATGAGTTAGAATGAAATAGAATGAGATAGAATGAGATAGAATGAGATACAATGAGCTAGAATTAGCTAGAATTAGCTAGAATGAGCTAGAATGAGCTAGAATGAAATAGAATGAAGTAGAATGAAATAGAATGAGAAAGAAAGAAAAAGAATGATATAGAATGAGCTAGAATGAAATAGAATGATCTAGAATGAAATAGAATGTGTTATAATGAAATAGAATGAGGTAGAGTGAAATATAATGAGATAGAATGAGCTAGAATGAAATAGAATGAGATAGAATGAGCTAGAATGAAATAGAATGAGTTAGAATGAGATAGAATGAGCTAGATTGAAATAGAATGAAATAGAATGAGATATAATTATCTAGAATGAAATTAAATGAGATAGAATTATGTAGAATAAAATAGAATGAGGTAGAATGAGACAGAATTTGATAGAATGAGCTACAATGAGCAAGAATTAACTAGAATTAGCTAGAATGAGCTAGAATGAGCAAGAATGGAATAGAATGAAACAGAATAAAATTGAATGAAATAGAATGAGCTAGAATGAGCTAGAATGTGCTAGAATGAGCTAGAATAAGCTAGAATGAAATAGAATGAGATAGAATGAGCAACAATGAGCTAGAATTAGCTAGAATTAGCTAGAATGAGCTAGAATGAGCTAGAATGAGCTAGAATGAGCTAGAATGAAATAGAATGAAGTAGAATGAAATAGAATGAGATATAATGAAATAGAATGAGATAGAATGAGATAGAATGAGAAAGAATGAGCTACAATGAGCTAGAATTAGCTAGAATTAGCTAGAATGAGCTAGAATGGAATAGAATGAAGTAGAATGAAATTGAATGAAATAGAATGAGGTAGAATGTGCTAGAATGAGCTAGAATGAGCTAGAATGAGATGGAATGATCTAAAATGAAATAGAATGAGATAGAATGAGCTAGAATGAAATAGAATGAGGCAGAATAACGTAGCATGAGAAAACATGAAATAGAATGAGATAGAGTGAGCTAGAATGAAATAGAATAAAATAGAATGATCTAGAATGAGATAGAATGAGCTAGAATGAGCTAAAATGAGCTAGAATGAGGTAGAATGAAATAGAGTGAGATATAATTATCTAGAATAAAATAAAATGAGATAGAATGAGGTAGAATGAAATAGAATGAGATAGAATGAGCTAGAATGAGATAGAATGTACTAGAATGAACTATAATGAGTTAGAATAAGATAGATTGAGCTAGAATGAAATAGAATGAGATAAAATGAGCTAGAATGAGATAGTATGAGTTAGAATGAGCAAGAATGGAATAGAATGAAGTAGAATGAAATTGAATGAATTAGAATGAGCTAGAATGAGCTAGAATGTGCTAGAATGGGCTAGAATAAGCTAGAATGAGTTAGAATGAAATAGAATGAGATAGAATGAGATAGAATGAGATACAATGAGCTAGAATTAGCTAGAATTAGCTAGAATGAGCTAGAATGAGCTAGACTGAAATAGAATAAAGTAGAATGAAATAGAATGAGATATAATGAAATTGAATGAGATAGAATGAGCTAGAATGTGCTAGAATGAGATAGAATGAGCAATAATAAGCTAAAATGTGCTAGAATAAGCTAGAATGAGTTAGAATGTAATAGAATGAGGTAGAATGAGACAGAATTTGATAGAATGAGCTACAATGAGCAAGAATTAGCTATAATTAGCTAGAATGAGCTAGAATGAGCTAGAATGTGCTAGAATGAGATAGAATGAGCAATAATAAGCTAAAATGTGCTAGAATAAGATAGAATGAGTTAGAATGTAATAGAATGAGGTAGAATGAGACAGAATTTGATAGAATGAGCTACAATAAGCAAGAATTAGCTATAATTAGCTAGAATGAGCTAGAATGAGTTAGAATGGAATATAATGAAGTAGAATGAAATTGAATGAAATAAAATGAGCTAGAATGAGCTAGAATGTGCTAGAATGAGCTAGAATAAGCTAGAATGAGTTAGAAGGAAATAGAATGAGATAGAATGAGATAGAATGAGCTACAATGAGCTAGAATTAGCTAGAATGAGCTAGAATGAGCTAGAATGAAATAGAATGAGCTAGAATGAAATAGAATGAGATATAATGAAATAGAATTAGCTAGAATTAGCTAGAATGAGCTAGAATGAGATAGAATGGAATAGAATGAAGTAGAATGAAATTGAATGAAATAGAATGAGATAGAATGAGCTAGAATGAGCTAGAATGTGCTAGAATGAGCTAGAATGAAATATCATGAGCTAGAATAAGCTAGAATGAGAAAACATGAAATATAATGAGATAGAATGAGAAAGAAAGAAAAAGAATGATATAGAATGAGCTAGAATGAAATAGAATGAGATAGAATGATCTAGAATGAAATAGAATGTGTTATAATGAAATAGAATGAGGTAGAGTGAAATAGAATGAGATAGAATGAGCTAGAATGAAATAGAATGAGATAGAATGAGCTAGAATGAAATAGAATGAGTTAGAATGAGATAGAATGAGCTAGATTGAAATAGAATGAAATAGAATGAGATATAATTATCTAGAATGAAATTAAATGAAATAGAATTATGTGGAATGAAATAGAATGAGGTAGAATGAGACAGAATTTGATAGAATGAGCTACAATCAGCAAGAATTAACTAGAAATAGCTAGAATGAGCTAGAATGAGCAAGAATGGAATAGAATGAAATAGAATGAAATTGAATGAGATAGAATGAGCAACAATGAGCTAGAATTAGCTAGAATTAGCTAGAATGAGCTAGAATGAGCTAGAATGAAATAGAATGAAGTAGAATGAAATAGAATGAGATATATTGAAATAGAATGAGATAGAATGAGATAGAATGAGCTAGAATGAGATAGAATGAGCTACAATGAGCTAGAATTAGCTAGAATGAGCTAGAATGAGCTAGAATGGAATAGAATGAAGTAAAATGAAATTGAATGAAATAGAATGAGCTAGAATGTGCTAGAATGAGCTAGTATGAGCTAGAATGAGATGGAATGATCTAGAATGAAATAGAATGAGATAGAATGAGCTAGAATGAAATAGAATGAGCTAGAATAATGTAGAATGAGAAAACATGAAATAGAATGAGATAGAGTGAGCTAGAATGAAATAGAATAAAATAGAATGATCTAGAATGAGATAGAATGAGCTAGAATGAGCTAAAATGAGCTAGAATGAGGTAGAATGAAATAGAGTGAGATATAATTATCTAGAATAAAATAAAATGAGATAGAATGAGGTAGAATGAAATAGAATGAGATAGAATGAGCTAGAATGAGCTAGAATGTACTAGAATGAACTATAATGAGTTAGAATAAGATAGATTGAGCTAGAATGAAATAGAATGAGATAAAATGAGCTAGAATGTGCTATAATGAGATAGAATGAGCTAGAATGTGCTAGAATGAACAATAATGAGCTAGAATGAGTTAGAATGAAATAGTATGAGGTAGAATGAGACAGAATGTGAAAGAATGAGCTACAATGAGCAAGAATGAGCTAGAATTAGCTAGAATGAGCTAGAATGGAATATAATGAAGTAGAATGAAATTGAATGAAAAAGAATTATCTAGAATGAAATAGAATGAGATAGAATGAGCTAGAATAAGTAAGAATGAGCTAGAATGAAACAGAATGAAATATATTGAGCTAGAAGAAACTAAAATGAGCTAGAATGAGCCTGAATGAGCTAGAATGAGAAAAAAAGAAAAAGAATGAGATAGAATGAGCTAGAATGAGCTAGAATGATATAGAATGAGCTAGAATGAAATAGAATGAGATAGAATGATCTAAAATGAAATAGAATGTGTTATAATGAAATAGAATGAGGTAGAGTGAAATAGAAATAGATAGAATGAGCTAAAGGGAAATAGAATGAGATAGAATGAGCTAGAATGAAATAGAATGAGATAGAGTGAGCTAGAATGAGATAGAATGAGATAGAATAATCTAGAATGAGCTAGAATGAGTTAGAATGAGATAGAATGAGCTAGAGTGAAATAGAATGAAATAGAATGAGATATAATTATCTAGAATGAAATAAAATGAGGTAGAAAGAGACAGAATTTGATAGAATGAGCTAAAAGGAAATAGAATGAGATAGAATGAGCTAGAATGAAATAGAATGAGATAAAGTGAGCTAGAATGAGATAGAATGAGATAGAATAATCTAGAATGAGCTAGAATGAGCAAGAATGGAATAGAATGAAGTAGAATGAAATTGAATGAAATAGAATGAGCTAGAATGTGCTAGAATGAGCTAGAATAAGCTAGAATGAGTTAGAATGAAATAGAATGAGATAGAATGAGATAGAATGAGATACAATGAGCTAGAATTAGCTAGAATTAGCTAGAATGAGCTAGAATGAGCTAGAATGAAATAGAATGAAGTAGAATGAAATAGAATGAGAAAGAAAGAAAAAGAATGATATAGAATGAGCTAGAATGAAATAGAATGATCTAGAATGAAATAGAATGTGTTATAATGAAATAGAATGAGGTAGAGTGAAATATAATGAGATAGAATGAGCTAGAATGAAATAGAATGAGATAGAATGAGCTAGAATGAAATAGAATGAGTTAGAATGAGATAGAATGAGCTAGATTGAAATAGAATGAAATAGAATGAGATATAATTATCTAGAATGAAATTAAATGAGATAGAATTATGTAGAATAAAATAGAATGAGGTAGAATGAGACAGAATTTGATAGAATGAGCTACAATGAGCAAGAATTAACTAGAATTAGCTAGAATGAGCTAGAATGAGCAAGAATGGAATAGAATGAAACAGAATGAAATTGAATGAAATAGAATGAGCTAGAATGAGCTAGAATGTGCTAGAATGAGCTAGAATAAGCTAGAATGAAATAGAATGAGATAGAATGAGCAACAATGAGCTAGAATTAGCTAGAATTAGCTAGAATTAGCTAGAATGAGCTAGAATGAGCTAGAATGAAATAGAATGAAGTAGAATGAAATAGAATGAGATATAATGAAATAGAATGAGATAGAATGAGATAGAATGAGAAAGAATGAGCTACAATGAGCTAGAATTAGCTAGAATTAGCTAGAATGAGCTAGAATGGAATAGAATGAAGTAGAATGAAATTGAATGAAATAGAATGAGGTAGAATGTGCTAGAATGAGCTAGAATGAGCTAGAATGAGATGGAATGATCTAAAATGAAATAGAATGAGATAGAATGAGCTAGAATGAAATAGAATGAGGCAGAATAACGTAGAATGAGAAAACATGAAATAGAATGAGATAGAGTGAGCTAGAATGAAATAGAATAAAATAGAATGATCTAGAATGAGATAGAATGAGCTAGAATGAGCTAAAATGAGCTAGAATGAGGTAGAATGAAATAGAGTGAGATATAATTATCTAGAATAAAATAAAATGAGATAGAATGAGGTAGAATGAAATAGAATGAGATAGAATGAGCTAGAATGAGATAGAATGTACTAGAATGAACTATAATGAGTTAGAATAAGATAGATTGAGCTAGAATGAAATAGAATGAGATAAAATGAGCTAGAATGAGATAGTATGAGTTAGAATGAGCTAGAATGAAATAGAATGAGCTAGAATGAGCTAGAATGATATAGAATGAGCTAGAATTAGCTAGAATGTGCTATAATGAGATAGAATGAGCTAGAATGTGCTAGAATGAACAATAATGAGCTAGAATGAGTTAGAATGAAATAGTATGAGGTAGAATGAGACAGAATGTGAAAGAATGAGCTACAATGAGCAAGAATGAGCTAGAATTAGCTAGAATGAGCTAGAATGGAATATAATGAAGTAGAATGAAATTGAATGAAATAGAATTATCTAGAATGAAATAGAATGAGATAGAATGAGCTAGAATAAGTAAGAATGAGCTAGAATGAAACAGAATGAAATATATTGAGCTAGAAGAAACTAAAATGAGCTAGAATGAGCCTGAATGAGCTAGAATGAGAAAAAAAGAAAAAGAATGAGATAGAATGAGCTAGAATGAGCTAGAATGATATAGAATGAGCTAGAATGAAATAGAAAGAGATAGAATGATCTAAAATGAAATAGAATGTGTTATAATGAAATAGAATGAGGTAGAGTGAAATAGAAATAGATAGAATGAGCTAAAGGGAAATAGAATGAGATAGAATGAGCTAGAATGAAATAGAATGAGATAGAGTGAGCTAGAATGAGATAGAATGAGATAGAATAATCTAGAATGAGCTAGAATGAGTTAGAATGAGATAGAATGAGCTAGAGTGAAATAGAATGAAATAGAATGAGATATAATTATCTAGAATGAAATAAAATGAGGTAGAAAGAGACAGAATTTGATAGAATGAGCTAAAAGGAAATAGAATGAGATTGAATGAGCTAGAATGAAATAGAATGAGATAGAGTGAGCTAGAATGAGATAGAATGAGATAGAATAATCTAGAATGAGCTAGAATGAGTTAGAATGAGATAGAATGAGCTAGAGTGAAATAGAATGAAATAGAATGAGATATAATTATTTAGAATGAAATAAAATGAGATAGAATGAGGTAGAATGAAATAGAATGAGGTAGAATGAGACAGAATTTGATAGAATGAGCTACAATGAGCAATAATTAACTAGAATTAGCTAGAATGAGCAAGAATGGAATAGAAAGAAGTAGAATGAAATTGAATGAAATAGAATGAGCTAGAATGAGCTTGAATGTGCTAGAATGAGCTAGAATAAGCTAGAATGAGTTAGAATGAAATAGAATGAGATAGAATGAGATAGAATGAGATACAATGAGCTAGAATTAGCTAGAATTAGCTAGAATGAGCTAGAATGAGCTAGAATGAAATAGAATGAAGTAGAATGAGGTAGAATGAAATAGAATGAGATAGAATGAGGTAGAATGAAATAGAAAGAGATAAAATGAGCTAGAATGAGATAGAATGAGCTAGAATGAGCTAGAATGTGCTAGAATGAGCTAGAGTGAGCTAGAATGAGATAAAATGATCTAGAATGAGATAGAATGAGATAGAATGAGCTAGAATGAAATAGAATGAGCTAGAATAAGCTAGAATGAGAAAACATGAAATATAATGAGATAGATTGAGCTAGATAAGGATAGAATGAGATAGAATAATCTAGAATGAGCTAGAATGAGTTAGAATGAGATAGAATGAGCTAGAATGAGCTAGAATGTGCTAGAATGAGCTAGAATGAGCTAGAATGTGCTAGAATGAGATAGAATGAGCAATAATAAGCTAAAATGTGCTAGAATAAGCTAGAATGAGATAGAATGAGCTAGAATGAGATAGAATGAGCTACAATGAGCTAGAATTAGCTAGAATGAGCTAGAATGAGCTAGAATGGAATAGAATGAAGTAGAATGATATTGAATAAAATAGAATGAGCTAGAATGTGCTAGAATGAGCTAGAATGAGCTAGAATGAGATGGAATGATCTAGAATGAAATAGAATGAGATAGAATGAGCTAGAATGAAATAGAATGAGCTAGAATAAGGTAGAATGAGAAAACATGAAATAGAATGAGATAGAGTGAGCTAGAATGAAATAGAATAAAATAGAATGATCTAGAATGAGATAGAATGAGCTAGAATAAGCTAAAATGAGCTAGAATGAGGTGGAATGAAATAGAGTGAGATATAATTATCTAGAATAAAATAAAATGAGATAGAATGAGGTAGAATGAAATAGAATGAGATAGAATGAGCTAGAATGAGCTAGAATGTACTAGAATGAACTATAGTGAGTTAGAATAAGATAGATTGAGCTAGAATGAAATAGAATGAGATAAAATGAGCTAGAATGAGATAGAATGAGTTAGAATGAGCTAGAATGAAATAGAATGAGCTAGAATGAGCTAGAATGATATAGAATGAGCTAGAATTAGCTAGAATGTGCTATAATGAGATAGAATGAGCTAGAATGTGCTAGAATGAACAATAATGAGCTAGAATGAGTTAGAATGAAATAGTATGAGGTAGAATGAGACAGAATGTGAAAGAATGAGCTACAATGAGCAAGAATGAGCTAGAATTAGCTAGAATGAGCTAGAATGGAATATAATGAAGTAGAATGAAATTGAATGAAATATAATTATCTAGAATGAAATAGAATGAGCTAGAATAAGTAAGAATGAGCTAGAATGAAACAGAATGAAATATATTGAGCTAGAAGAAACTAAAATGAGCTAGAATGAGCCTGAATGAGCTAGAATGAGAAAAAAAGAAAAAGAATGAGATAGAATGAGCTAGAATGAGCTAGAATGATATAGAATGAGCTAGAATGAAATAGAATGAGATAGAATGATCTAAAATGAAAGAATGAGATAGAGTGAGCTAGAATGAGATAGAATAAGATAGAATAATCTAGAATGAGCTAGAATGAGTTAGAATGAGATAGAATGAGCTAGAGTGAAATAGAATGAAATAGAATGAGATATAATTATCTAGAATGAAATAAAATGAGGTAGAAAGAGACAGAATTTGATAGAATGAGCTAAAAGGAAATAGAATGAGATAGAATGAGCTAGAATGAAATAGAATGAGATAAAGTGAGCTAGAATGAGATAGAATGAGATAGAATAATCTAGAATGAGCTAGAATGAGTTAGAATGAGATAGAATGAGCTAGAGTGAAATAGAATGAAATAGAATGAGATATAATTATTTAGAATGAAATAAAATGAGATAGAATGAGGTAGAATGAAATAGAATGAGGTTGAATGAGACAGAATTTGATAGAATGAGCTACAATGTGCAATAATTAACTAGAATTAGCTAGAATGAGCTAGAATGAGCAAGAATGGAATAGAATGAAGTAGAATGAAATTGAATGAAATAGAATGAGCTAGAATGAGCTAGAATGTGCTAGAATGAGCTAGAATAAGCTAGAATGAGTTAGAATGAAATAGAATGAGATAGAATGAGATAGAATGAGATACAATGAGCTAGAATTAGCTAGAATTAGCTAGAATGAGCTAGAATGAGCTAGAATGAAATAAAATGAAGTAGAATGAAATAGAATGAGAAAGAAAGAAAAAGAATGATATAGAATGAGCTAGAATGAAATAGAATGAGATAGAATGATCTAGAATGAAATAGAATGTGTTATAATGAAATAGAATGAGGTAGAGTGAAATAGAATGAGATAGAATGAGCTAGAATGAAATAGAATGAGATAGAATGAGCTAAAATGAAATAGAATGAGTTAGAATGAGATAGAATGAGATAGATTGAAATAGAATGAAATAGAATGAGATATAATTATCTAGAATGAAATTAAATGAGATAGAATTATGTAGAATGAAATAGAATGAAGTAGAATGAGACAGAATTTGATAGAATGAGCTACAATGAGCAAGAATTAACTAGAATTAGCTAGAATGAGCTAGAATGAGCAAGAATGGAATAGAATGAAACAGAATGAAATTGAATGAAATAGAATGAGCTAGAATGAGCTAGAATGTGCTAGAATGAGCTAGAATAAGCTAGAATGAAATAGAATGAGATAGAATGAGCAACAATGAGCTAGAATTAGCTAGAATTAGCTAGAATGAGCTAGAATGAGCTAGAATGAAATAGAATGAAGTAGAATGAAATAGAATGAGATATAATGAAATAGAATGAGATAGAATGAGATAGAATGAGAAAGAATGAGCTACAATGAGCTAGAATTAGCTAGAATGAGCTAGAATGAGCTAGAATGGAATAGAATGAATTAGAATGAAATTGAATGAAATAGAATGAGGTAGAATGTGCTAGAATGAGCTAGAATGAGCTAGAATGAGATGGAATGATCTAAAATGAAATAGAATGAGATAGAATGAGCTAGAATGAAATAGAATGAGCTAGAATAATGTAGAATGAGAAAACATGAAATAGAATGAGATAGAGTGAGCTAGAATGAAATAGAATAAAATAGAATGATCTAGAATGAGATATAATGAGCTAGAATGAGCTAAAATGAGCTAGAATGAGGTAGAATGAAATAGAGTGAGATATAATTATCTAGAATAAAATAAAATGAGATAGAATGAGGTAGAATGAAATAGAATGAGATAGAATGAGCTAGAATGAGATAGAATGTACTAGAATGAACTATAATGAGTTAGAATAAGATAGATTGAGCTAGAATGAAATAGAATGAGATAAAATGAGCTAGAATGAGATAGAATGAGTTAGAATGAGCTAGAATGAAATAGAATGAGCTAGAATGAGCTAGAATGATATAGAATGAGCTAGAATTAGCTAGAATGTGCTATAATGAGATAGAATGAGCTAGAATGTGCTAGAATGAACAATAATGAGCTAGAATGAGTTAGAATGAAATAGTATGAGGTAGAATGAGACAGAATGTGAAAGAATGAGCTACAATGAGCAAGAATGAGCTAGAATTAGCTAGAATGAGCTAGAATGGAATATAATGAAGTAGAATGAAATTGAATGAAATAAAATTATCTAGAATGAAATAGAATGAGATAGAATGAGCTAGAATAAGTAAGAATGAGCTAGAATGAAACAGAATGAAATATATTGAGCTAGAAGAAACTAAAATGAGCTAGAATGAGCCTGAATGAGCTAGAATGAGAAAAAAAGAAAAAGAATGAGATAGAATGAGCTAGAATGAGCTAGAATGATATAGAATGAGCTAGAATGAAATAGAAAGAGATAGAATGATCTAAAATGAAATAGAATGTGTTATAATGAAATAGAATGAGGTAGAGTGAAATAGAAATAGATAGAATGAGCTAAAGGGAAATAGAATGAGATAGAATGATCTAGAATGAAATAGAATGAGATAGAGTGAGCTAGAATGAGATAGAATGAGATAGAATAATCTAGAATGAGCTAGAATGAGTTAGAATGAGATAGAATGAGCTAGAGTGAAATAGAATGAAATAGAATGAGATATAATTATCTAGAATGAAATAAAATGAGGTAGAAAGAGACAGAATTTGATAGAATGAGCTAAAAGGAAATAGAATGAGCTAGAATGAAATAGAATGAGATAGAGTGAGCTAGAATGAGATAGAATGAGATAGAATAATCTAGAGTGAGCTAGAATGAGTTAGAATGAGATAGAATGAGCTAGAGTGAAATAGAATGAAATAGAATGAGATATAATTATTTAGAATGAAATAAAATGAGATAGAATGAGGTAGAATGAAATAGAATGAGGTAGAATGAGACAGAATTTGATAGAATGAGCTACAATGAGCAATAATTAACTAGAATTAGCTAGAATGAGCTAGAATGAGCAAGAATGGAATAGAAAGAAGTAGAATGAAATTGAATGAAATAGAATGAGCTAGAATGAGCTAGAATGTGCTAGAATGAGCTAGAATAAGCTAGAATGAGTTAGAATGAAATAGAATGAGATAGAATGAGATAGAATGAGATACAATGAGCTAGAATTAGCTAGAATTAGCTAGAATGAGCTAGAATGAGCTAGAATGAAATAGAATGAAGTAGAATGAGGTAGAATGAAATAGAATGAGATAGAATGAGGTAGAATGAAATAGAAAGAGATAAAATGAGCTAGAATGAGATAGAATGAGCTAGAATGAGCTAGAATGTGCTAGAATGAGCTAGAGTGAGCTAGAATGAGATAAAATGATCTAGAATGAGATAGAATGAGATAGAATGAGCTAGAATGAAATAGAATGAGCTAGAATAAGCTAGAATGAGAAAACATGAAATAGAATGAGATAGATTGAGCTAGATAAGGATAGAATGAGATAGAATAATCTAGAATGAGCTAGAATGAGTTAGAATGAGATAGAATGAGCTAGAATGAGCTAGAATGATATATATAGAATGAGCTAGAATGAGCTAGAATGTGCTAGAATGAGCTAGAATGTGCTAGAATGAGATAGAATGAGCAATAATAAGCTAAAATGTGCTAGAATAAGCTAGAATGAGATAGAATGAGCTAGAATGAGATAGAATGAGCTACAATGAGCTAGAATTAGCTAGAATGAGCTAGAATGAGCTAGAATGGAATAGAATGAAGTAGAATGAAATTGAATGAAATAGAATGAGCTAGAATGAGCTAGAATGAGCTAGAATGAGCTAGAATGAGATGGAATGATCTAGAATGAAATAGAATGAGATAGAATGAGCTAGAATGAAATAGAATGAGCTAGAATAAGGTAGAATGAGAAAACATGAAATAGAATGAAATAGAATGAGCTAGAATGAGCTAGAATGTGCTAGAATGAGCTAGAATAAGCTAGAATGAAATAGAATGAGATAGAATGAGCAACAATGAGCTAGAATTAGCTAGAATTAGCTAGAATGAGCTAGAATGAGCTAGAATGAAATAGAATGAAGTAGAATGAAATAGAATGAGATATAATGAAATAGAATGAGATAGAATGAGATAGAATGAGAAAGAATGAGCTACAATGAGCTAGAATTAGCTAGAATGAGCTAGAATGAGCTAGAATGGAATAGAATGAATTAGAATGAAATTGAATGAAATAGAATGAGGTAGAATGTGCTAGAATGAGCTAGAATGAGCTAGAATGAGATGGAATGATCTAAAATGAAATAGAATGAGATAGAATGAGCTAGAATGAAATAGAATGAGCTAGAATAATGTAGAATGAGAAAACATGAAATAGAATGAGATAGAGTGAGCTAGAATGAAATAGAATAAAATAGAATGATCTAGAATGAGATAGAATGAGCTAGAATGAGCTAAAATGAGCTAGAATGAGGTAGAATGAAATAGAATGAGATATAATTATCTAGAATAAAATAAAATGAGATAGAATGAGGTAGAATGAAATAGAATGAGTTAGAATGAGCTAGAATGAGATAGAATGTACTAGAATGAACTATAATGAGTTAGAATAAGATAGATTGAGCTAGAATGAAATAGAATGAGATAAAATGAGCTAGAATGAGATAGAATGAGTTAGAATGAGCTAGAATGAAATAGAATGAGCTAGAATGAGCTAGAATGATATAGAATGAGCTAGAATTAGCTAGAATGTGCTATAATGAGATAGAATGAGCTAGAATGTGCTAGAATGAACAATAATGAGCTAGAATGAGTTAGAATGAAATAGTATGAGGTAGAATGAGACAGAATGTGAAAGAATGAGCTACAATGAGCAAGAATGAGCTAGAATTAGCTAGAATGAGCTAGAATGGAATATAATGAAGTAGAATGAAATTGAATGAAATAAAATTATCTAGAATGAAATAGAATGAGATAGAATGAGCTAGAATAAGTAAGAATGAGCTAGAATGAAACAGAATGAAATATATTGAGCTAGAAGAAACTAAAATGAGCTAGAATGAGCCTGAATGAGCTAGAATGAGAAAAAAAGAAAAAGAATGAGATAGAATGAGCTAGAATGAGCTAGAATGATATAGAATGAGCTAGAATGAAATAGAAAGAGATAGAATGATCTAAAATGAAATAGAATGTGTTATAATGAAATAGAATGAGGTAGAGTGAAATAGAAATAGATATAATGAGCTAAAGGGAAATAGAATGAGATAGAATGAGCTAGAATGAAATAGAATGAGATAGAGTGAGCTAGAATGAGATAGAATGAGATAGAATAATCTAGAATGAGCTAGAATGAGTTAGAATGAGATAGAATGAGCTAGAGTGAAATAGAATGAAATAGAATGAGATATAATTATCTAGAATGAAATAAAATGAGGTAGAAAGAGACAGAATTTGATAGAATGAGCTAAAAGGAAATAGAATGAGATAGAATGAGCTAGAATGAAATAGAATGAGATAGAGTGAGCTAGAATGAGATAGAATGAGATAGAATAATCTAGAATGAGCTAGAATGAGTTAGAATGAGATAGAATGAGCTAGAGTGAAATAGAATGAAATAGAATGAGATATAATTATTTAGAATGAAATAAAATGAGATAGAATGAGGTAGAATGAAATAGAATGAGGTAGAATGAGACAGAATTTGATAGAATGAGCTACAATGAGCAATAATTAACTAGAATTAGCTAGAATGAGCTAGAATGAGCAAGAATGGAATAGAAAGAAGTAGAATGAAATTGAATGAAATAGAATGAGCTAGAATGAGCTAGAATGTGCTAGAATGAGCTAGAATAAGCTAGAATGAGTTAGAATGAAATAGAATGAGATAGAATGAGATAGAATGAGATACAATGAGCTAGAATTAGCTAGAATTAGCTAGAATGAGCTAGAATGAGCTAGAATGAAATAGAATGAAGTAGAATGAGGTAGAATGAAATAGAATGAGATAGAATGAGGTAGAATGAAATAGAAAGAGATAAAATGAGCTAGAATGAGATAGAATGAGCTAGAATGAGCTAGAATGTGCTAGAATGAGCTAGAGTGAGCTAGAATGAGATAAAATGATCTAGAATGAGATAGAATGAGATAGAATAAGCTAGAATGAAATAGAATGAGCTAGAATAAGCTAGAATGAGCTAGAATGAGTTAGAATGAGATAGAATGAGCTAGAATGAGCTAGAATGATATATATAGAATGAGCTAGAATGAGCTAGAATGTGCTAGAATGAGCTAGAATGAGCTAGAATGTGCTAGAATGAGATAGAATGAGCAATAATAAGCTAAAATGTGCTAGAATAAGCTAGAATGAGATAGAATGAGCTAGAATGAGATAGAATGAGCTACAATGAGCTAGAATTAGCTAGAATGAGCTAGAATGAGCTAGAATGAGCTAGAATGGAATAGAATGAAGTAGAATGAAATTGAATGAAATAGAATGAGCTAGAATGAAATAGAATGAGCTAGAATAAGGTAGAATGAGAAAACATGAAATAGAATGAGATAGAGTGAGCTAGAATGAAATAGAATCAAATAGAATGATCTAGAATGAGATAGAATGAGCTAGAATTAGCTAGAATGTGCTAGAATGAGCTAGAATGAGCTAGAATGAGATGGAATGATCTAGAATGAAATAGAATGAGATAGAATGAGCTAGAATGAAATAGAATGAGCTAGAATAAGGTAGAATGAGAAAACATGAAATAGAATGAGATAGAGTGAGCTAGAATGAAATAGAATCAAATAGAATGATCTAGAATGAGATAGAATGAGCTAGAATGAGCTAAAATGAGCTAGAATGAGGTAGAATGAAATAGAGTGAGATATAATTATCTAGAATAAAATAAAATGAGATAGAATGAGGTAGAATGAAATAGAATGAGATAGAATGAGCTAGAATGAGCTAGAATTTACTAGAATGAACTATAATGAGTTAGAATAAGATAGATTGAGCTAGAATGAAATAGAATGAGATAAAATGAGCTAGAATGAGATAGAATGAGTTAGAATGAGCTAGAATGAAATAGAATGAGCTAGAATGAGCTAGAATGATATAGAATGAGCTAGAATTAGCTAGAATGTGCTATAATGAGATAGAATGAGCTAGAATGTGCTAGAATGAACAATAATGAGCTAGAATGAGTTAGAATGAAATAGTATGAGGTAGAATGAGACAGAATGTGAAAGAATGAGCTACAATGAGCAAGAATGAGCTAGAATTAGCTAGAATGAGCTAGAATGGAATATAATGAAGTAGAATGAAATTGAATGAAATAGAATTATCTAGAATGAAATAGAATGAGCTAGAATAAGTAAGAATGAGCTAGAATGAAACAGAATGAAATATATTGAGCTAGAAGAAACTAAAATGAGCTAGAATGAGCCTGAATGAGCTAGAATGAGAAAAAAAGAAAAAGAATGAGATAGAATGAGCTAGAATGAGCTAGAATGATATAGAATGAGCTAGAATGAAATAGAATGAGATAGAATGATCTAAAATGAAATAGAATGTGTTATAATGAAATAGAATGAGGTAGAGTGAAATAGAAATAGATAGAATGAGCTAAAGGGAAATAGAATGAGATAGAATGAGCTAGAATGAAATAGAATGAGATAGAGTGAGCTAGAATGAGATAGAATGAGATAGAATAATCTAGAATGAGCTAGAATGAGTTAGAATGAGATAGAATGAGCTAGAGTGAAATAGAATGAAATAGAATGAGATATAATTATCTAGAATGAAATAAAATGAGGTAGAAAGAGACAGAATTTGATAGAATGAGCTAAAAGGAAATAGAATGAGATAGAATGAGCTAGAATGAAATAGAATGAGATAGAGTGAGCTATAATGAGATAGAATGAGCTACAATGAGCTAGAATTAGCTAGAATGAGCTAGAATGAGCTAGAATGGAATAGAATGAAGTAGAATGAAATTGAATGAAATAGAATGAGCTAGAATGTGCTAGAATGAGCTAGAATGAGCTAGAATGAGATGGAATGATCTAGAATGAAATAGAATGAGATAGAATGAGCTAGAATGAAATAGAATGAGCTAGAATAAGGTAGAATGAGAAAACATGAAATAGAATGAGATAGAGTGAGCTAGAATGAAATAGAATAAAATAGAATGATCTAGAATGAGATAGAATGAGCTAGAATGAGCTAAAATGAGCTAGAATGAGGTAGAATGAAATAGAGTGAGATATAATTATCTAGAATAAAATAAAATGAGATAGAATGAGGTAGAATGAAATAGAATGAGATAGAATGAGCTAGAATGAGCTAGAATGTACTAGAATGAACTATAATGAGTTAGAATAAGATAGATTGAGCTAGAATGAAATAGAATGAGATAAAATGAGCTAGAATGAGCTAGAATGAAATAGAATGAGCTAGAATGAGCTAGAATGATATAGAATGAGCTAGAATTAGCTAGAATGTGCTATAATGAGATAGAATGAGCTAGAATGTGCTAGAATGAACAATAATGAGCTAGAATGAGTTAGAATGAAATAGTATGAGGTAGAATGAGACAGAATGTGAAAGAATGAGCTACAATGAGCAAGAATGAGCTAGAATTAGCTAGAATGAGCTAGAATGGAATATAATGAAGTAGAATGAAATTGAATGAAATAAAATTATCTAGAATGAAATAGAATGAGATAGAATGAGCTAGAATAAGTAAGAATGAGCTAGAATGAAACAGAATGAAATATATTGAGCTAGAAGAAACTAAAATGAGCTAGAATGAGCCTGAATGAGCTAGAATGAGAAAAAAAGAAAAAGAATGAGATAGAATGAGCTAGAATGATATAGAATGAGGTAGAATGAAATAGAATGAGGTAGAATGAGACAGAATTTGATAGAATGAGCTACAATGAGCAATAATTAACTAGAATTAGCTAGAATGAGCTAGAATGAGCAAGAATGGAATAGAATGAAGTAGAATGAAATTGAATGAAATAGAATGAGCTAGAATGAGCTAGAATGTGCTAGAATGAGCTAGAATAAGCTAGAATGAGTTAGAATGAGGTAGAATGAAATAGAATGAGGTAGAATGGGACAGAATGTGATGGAATGAGCTACAATGAGCTAGAACTAGCTAGAATGAGCTAGAATGGAATATAATGAAGTAGAATGAAATTGAATGAAATAGAATTATCTAGAATGAAATAGAATGAGCTAGAATGAGCTAAAATGAGCTAGAATGAGGTAGAATGAAATAGAATGAGATATAATTATCTAGAATGAAATAAAATGAGATAGAATGAGGTAGAATGAAATAGAATGAGATAGAATGAGCTAGAATGTACTAGAATGAGCTATAATGAGTTAGAATAAGATAGATTGAGCTAGAATGAAATAGAATGAGATAAAATGAGCTAGAATGAGTTAGAATGAGCTAGAATGAAATTGAATGAGCTAGAAAGATATAGAATGAGCTAGAATGAGCTAGAATGTAATAGAATGAGCTATAATGAGTTATAATAAGATAGATTGAGCTAGAATGAAATAGAATGAGATAAAAAGAGCTAGAATGAGATAGAATGAGTTAGAATGAGCTAGAAAGAAATAGAATGAGCTAGAATGAGCTAGAATGATATAGAATGAGCTAGAATGAGCTAGAATGAGCTAGAATGAGCTAGAATGGAATATAATGAAGTAGAATGAAATTGAATGAAATAGAATTATCTAGATTGAAATAGAATGAGATAGAATGAGCTAGAATAATTTAGAATGAGCTAGAATGAAACAGAATGAAATATATTGAGCTAAAAGAAACTAAAATGAGCTAGAATGAGCCTGAATGAGCTAGAATGAGCTAGAATGATATAGAATGAGCTAGAATGAGCTAGAATGAGCTAGAATAAGCTAGAATGAGTTAGAATGAAATTAAATGAGGTAGAATGAAATAGAATGAGCTATAATGACCTAGAATGAAATAGAACGATGTAGAATGATCTAGAATGAGTTAGAATGAGATAGAATGAGCTAGAATGAAATAGAATGAGATAGAATGAGCTAGAATGAAATAGAATGAGATAAAATGATCTAGAATGAAATATAATGTGTTATAATGAAATAGAATGAGGTAGAGTGAAATAGAATGAGATAGAATGAGCTAGAATGATATAGATTGAGCTAGAATGAGCTAGAATGAGCTAGAATGAGCTAGAATGAGTTCGGATGAAATTAAATGAGGTAGAATGAAATAGAATGATCTAGAATGAGCTAGAATGAGCTAGAATTAGATAGAATGAGCTAAATGAGCTAGAATGAGCTAGAATAAGCTAAAATAAGCTAGAATGGAATATAATGAAGTAGAATGAAATTGAATGAAATAGAATTATCTAGAATGAAATAGAATGAGATAGAATGAGCTAGAATAAGTAAGAATGAGCTAGAATGAAACAGAATGAAATATATTGAGCTAGAAGAAACTAAAATGAGCTAGAATGAGCCTGAATGAGTTAGAATGAGAAAAAAAGAAATAGAATGAGATAGAATGAGCTAGAATGAGCTAGAATGATATAGAATGAGCTAGAATGAAATAGAATGAGATAGATTGATCTAAAATGAGCTAGAATGATATAGAATGTGTTATAATGAAATAGAATGAGGTAGAGTGAAATAGAAATAGATAGAATGAGCTAAAGGGAAATAGAATGAGATAGAATGAGCTAGAATGAAATAGAATGAGATAGAGTGAGCTAGAATGAAATAGAATGAGATAGAATAATCTAGAATGAGCTAGAATGAGTTAGAATGAGATAGAATGAGCTAGAGTGAAATAGAATGAAATAGAATGAGATATAATTATCTAGAATGAAATAAAATGAGGTAGAAAGAGACAGAATTTGATAGAATGAGCTAAAAGGAAATAGAATGAGATAGAATGAGCTAGAATGAAATAGAATGAGCTAGAATAAGCTAGAATGAGAAAACATGAAATAGAATGAGATAGATTGAGCTAGATAAGGATAGAATGAGATAGAATAATCTAGAATGAGCTAGAATGAGTTAGAATGAGATAGAATGAGCTAGAATGAGCTAGAATGATATATATAGAATGAGCTAGAATGAGCTAGAATGTGCTAGAATGAGCTAGAATGAGCTAGAATGTGCTAGAATGAGATAGAATGAGCAATAATAAGCTAAAATGTGCTAGAATAAGCTAGAATGAGATAGAATGAGCTAGAATGAGATAGAATGAGCTACAATGAGCTAGAATTAGCTAGAATGAGCTAGAATGAGCTAGAATGGAATAGAATGAAGTAGAATGAAATTGAATGAAATAGAATGAGCTAGAATGTGCTAGAATGAGCTAGAATGAGCTAGAATGAGATGGAATGATCTAGAATGAAATAGAATGAGATAGAATGAGCTAGAATGAAATAGAATGAGCTAGAATAAGGTAGAATGAGAAAACATGAAATAGAATGAGATAGAGTGAGCTAGAATGAAATAGAATCAAATAGAATGATCTAGAATGAGATAGAATGAGCTAGAATGAGCTAAAATGAGCTAGAATGAGGTAGAATGAAATAGAGTGAGATATAATTATCTAGAATAAAATAAAATGAGATAGAATGAGGTAGAATGAAATAGAATGAGATAGAATGAGCTAGAATGAGCTAGAATTTACTAGAATGAACTATAATGAGTTAGAATAAGATAGATTGAGCTAGAATGAAATAGAATGAGATAAAATGAGCTAGAATGAGATAGAATGAGTTAGAATGAGCTAGAATGAAATAGAATGAGCTAGAATGAGCTAGAATGATATAGAATGAGCTAGAATTAGCTAGAATGTGCTATAATGAGATAGAATGAGCTAGAATGTGCTAGAATGAACAATAATGAGCTAGAATGAGTTAGAATGAAATAGTATGAGGTAGAATGAGACAGAATGTGAAAGAATGAGCTACAATGAGCAAGAATGAGCTAGAATTAGCTAGAATGAGCTAGAATGGAATATAATGAAGTAGAATGAAATTGAATGAAATAGAATTATCTAGAATGAAATAGAATGAGCTAGAATAAGTAAGAATGAGCTAGAATGAAACAGAATGAAATATATTGAGCTAGAAGAAACTAAAATGAGCTAGAATGAGCCTGAATGAGCTAGAATGAGAAAAAAAGAAAAAGAATGAGATAGAATGAGCTAGAATGAGCTAGAATGATATAGAATGAGCTAGAATGAAATAGAAAGAGATAGAATGATCTAAAATGAAATAGAATGTGTTATAATGAAATAGAATGAGGTAGAGTGAAATAGAAATAGATAGAATGAGCTAAAGGGAAATAGAATGAGATAGAATGAGCTAGAATGAAATAGAATGAGATAGAGTGAGCTAGAATGAGATAGAATGAGATAGAATAATCTAGAATGAGCTAGAATGAGTTAGAATGAGATAGAATGAGCTAGAGTGAAATAGAATGAAATAGAATGAGATATAATTATCTAGAATGAAATAAAATGAGGTAGAAAGAGACAGAATTTGATAGAATGAGCTAAAAGGAAATAGAATGAGATAGAATGAGCTAGAATGAAATAGAATGAGATAGAGTGAGCTAGAATGAGATAGAATGAGATAGAATAATCTAGAATGAGCTAGAATGAGTTAGAATGAGATAGAATGAGCTAGAGTGAAATAGAATGAAATAGAATGAGATATAATTATTTAGAATGAAATAAAATGAGATAGAATGAGGTAGAATGAAATAGAATGAGGTAGAATGAGACAGAATTTGATAGAATGAGCTACAATGAGCAATAATTAACTAGAATTAGCTAGAATGAGCTAGAATGAGCAAGAATGGAATAGAAAGAAGTAGAATGAAATTGAATGAAATAGAATGAGCTAGAATGAGCTAGAATGTGCTAGAATGAGCTAGAATAAGCTAGAATGAGTTAGAATGAAATAGAATGAGATAGAATGAGATAGAATGAGATACAATGAGCTAGAATTAGCTAGAATTAGCTAGAATGAGCTAGAATGAAATAGAATGAAGTAGAATGAGGTAGAATGAAATAGAATGAGATAGAATGAGGTAGAATGAAATAGAAAGAGATAAAATGAGCTAGAATGAGATAGAATGAGCTAGAATGAGCTAGAATGTGCTAGAATGAGCTAGAGTGAGCTAGAATGAGATAAAATGATCTAGAATGAGATAGAATGAGATAGAATGAGCTAGAATGAAATAGAATGAGCTAGAATAAGCTAGAATGAGAAAACATGAAATAGAATGAGATAGATTGAGCTAGATAAGGATAGAATGAGATAGAATAATCTAGAATGAGCTAGAATGAGTTAGAATGAGATAGAATGAGCTAGAATGAGCTAGAATGATATATATAGAATGAGCTAGAATGAGCTAGAATGTGCTAGAATGAGCTAGAATGAGCTAGAATGTGCTAGAATGAGATAGAATGAGCAATAATAAGCTAAAATGTGCTAGAATAAGCTAGAATGAGATAGAATGAGCTAGAATGAGATAGAATGAGCTACAATGAGCTAGAATTAGCTAGAATGAGCTAGAATGAGCTAGAATGGAATAGAATGAAGTAGAATGAAATTGAATGAAATAGAATGAGCTAGAATGTGCTAGAATGAGCTAGAATGAGCTAGAATGAGATGGAATGATCTAGAATGAAATAGAATGAGATAGAATGAGCTAGAATGAAATAGAATGAGCTAGAATAAGGTAGAATGAGAAAACATGAAATAGAATGAGATAGAGTGAGCTAGAATGAAATAGAATCAAATAGAATGATCTAGAATGAGATAGAATGAGCTAGAATGAGCTAAAATGAGCTAGAATGAGGTAGAATGAAATAGAGTGAGATATAATTATCTAGAATAAAATAAAATGAGATAGAATGAGGTAGAATGAAATAGAATGAGATAGAATGAGCTAGAATGAGCTAGAATTTACTAGAATGAACTATAATGAGTTAGAATAAGATAGATTGAGCTAGAATGAAATAGAATGAGATAAAATGAGCTAGAATGAGATAGAATGAGTTAGAATGAGCTAGAATGAAATAGAATGAGCTAGAATGAGCTAGAATGATATAGAATGAGCTAGAATTAGCTAGAATGTGGTATAATGAGATAGAATGAGCTAGAATGTGCTAGAATGAACAATAATGAGCTAGAATGAGTTAGAATGAAATAGTATGAGGTAGAATGAGACAGAATGTGAAAGAATGAGCTACAATGAGCAAGAATGAGCTAGAATTAGCTAGAATGAGCTAGAATGGAATATAATGAAGTAGAATGAAATTGAATGAAATAGAATTATCTAGAATGAAATAGAATGAGCTAGAATAAGTAAGAATGAGCTAGAATGAAACAGAATGAAATATATTGAGCTAGAAGAAACTAAAATGAGCTAGAATGAGCCTGAATGAGCTAGAATGAGAAAAAAAGAAAAAGAATGAGATAGAATGAGCTAGAATGAGCTAGAATGATATAGAATGAGCTAGAATGAAATAGAATGAGATAGAATGATCTAAAATGAAATAGAATGTGTTATAATGAAATAGAATGAGGTAGAGTGAAATAGAAATAGATAGAATGAGCTAAAGGGAAATAGAATGAGATAGAATGAGCTAGAATGAAATAGAATGAGATAGAGTGAGCTAGAATGAGATAGAATGAGATAGAATAATCTAGAATGAGCTAGAATGAGTTAGAATGAGATAGAATGAGCTAGAGTGAAATAGAATGAAATAGAATGAGATATAATTATCTAGAATGAAATAAAATGAGGTAGAAAGAGACAGAATTTGATAGAATGAGCTAAAAGGAAATAGAATGAGATAGAATGAGCTAGAATGAAATAGAATGAGATAGAGTGAGCTATAATGAGATAGAATGAGCTACAATGAGCTAGAATTAGCTAGAATGAGCTAGAATGAGCTAGAATGGAATAGAATGAAGTAGAATGAAATTGAATGAAATAGAATGAGCTAGAATGTGCTAGAATGAGCTAGAGTGAGCTAGAATGAGATAAAATGATCTAGAATGAGATAGAATGAGATAGAATGAGCTAGAATGAAATAGAATGAGCTAGAATAAGCTAGAATGAGAAAACATGAAATAGAATGAGATAGATTGAGCTAGATAAGGATAGAATGAGATAGAATAATCTAGAATGAGCTAGAATGAGTTAGAATGAGATAGAATGAGCTAGAATGAGCTAGAATGATATATATAGAATGAGCTAGAATGAGCTAGAATGTGCTAGAATGAGCTAGAATGAGCTAGAATGTGCTAGAATGAGATAGAATGAGCAATAATAAGCTAAAATGTGCTAGAATAAGCTAGAATGAGATAGAATGAGCTAGAATGAGATAGAATGAGCTACAATGAGCTAGAATTAGCTAGAATGAGCTAGAATGAGCTAGAATGGAATAGAATGAAGTAGAATGAAATTGAATGAAATAGAATGAGCTAGAATGTGCTAGAATGAGCTAGAATGAGCTAGAATGAGATGGAATGATCTAGAATGAAATAGAATGAGATAGAATGAGCTAGAATGAAATAGAATGAGCTAGAATAAGGTAGAATGAGAAAACATGAAATAGAATGAAATAGAATGAGCTAGAATGAGCTAGAATGTGCTAGAATGAGCTAGAATAAGCTAGAATGAAATAGAATGAGATAGAATGAGCAACAATGAGCTAGAATTAGCTAGAATTAGCTAGAATGAGCTAGAATGAGCTAGAATGAAATAGAATGAAGTAGAATGAAATAGAATGAGATATAATGAAATAGAATGAGATAGAATAAGATAGAATGAGAAAGAATGAGCTACAATGAGCTAGAATTAGCTAGAATGAGCTAGAATGAGCTAGAATGGAATAGAATGAATTAGAATGAAATTGAATGAAATAGAATGAGGTAGAATGTGCTAGAATGAGCTAGAATGAGCTAGAATGAGATGGAATGATCTAAAATGAAATAGAATGAGATAGAATGAGCTAGAATGAAATAGAATGAGCTAGAATAATGTAGAATGAGAAAACATGAAATAGAATGAGATAGAGTGAGCTAGAATGAAATAGAATAAAATAGAATGATCTAGAATGAGATAGAATGAGCTAGAATGAGCTAAAATGAGCTAGAATGAGGTAGAATGAAATAGAGTGAGATATAATTATCTAGAAAAAAATAAAATGAGATAGAATGAGGTAGAATGAAATAGAATGAGATAGAATGAGCTAGAATGAGATAGAATGTACTAGAATGAACTATAATGAGTTAGAATAAGATAGATTGAGCTAGAATGAAATAGAATGAGATAAAATGAGCTAGAATGAGATAGAATGAGTTAGAATGAGCTAGAATGAAATAGAATGAGCTAGAATGAGCTAGAATGATATAGAATGAGCTAGAATTAGCTAGAATGTGCTATAATGAGATAGAATGAGCTAGAATGTGCTAGAATGAACAATAATGAGCTAGAATGAGTTAGAATGAAATAGTATGAGGTAGAATGAGACAGAATGTGAAAGAATGAGCTACAATGAGCAAGAATGAGCTAGAATTAGCTAGAATGAGCTAGAATGGAATATAATGAAGTAGAATGAAATTGAATGAAATAAAATTATCTAGAATGAAATAGAATGAGATAGAATGAGCTAGAATAAGTAAGAATGAGCTAGAATGAAACAGAATGAAATATATTGAGCTAGAAGAAACTAAAATGAGCTAGAATGAGCCTGAATGAGCTAGAATGAGAAAAAAAGAAAAAGAATGAGATAGAATGAGCTAGAATGAGCTAGAATGATATAGAATGAGCTAGAATGAAATAGAAAGAGATAGAATGATCTAAAATGAAATAGAATGTGTTATAATGAAATAGAATGAGGTAGAGTGAAATAGAAATAGATAGAATGAGCTAAAGGGAAATAGAATGAGATAGAATGAGCTAGAATGAAATAGAATGAGATAGAGTGAGCTAGAATGAGATAGAATGAGATAGAATAATCTAGAATGAGCTAGAATGAGTTAGAATGAGATAGAATGAGCTAGAGTGAAATAGAATGAAATAGAATGAGATATAATTATCTAGAATGAAATAAAATGAGGTAGAAAGAGACAGAATTTGATAGAATGAGCTAAAAGGAAATAGAATGAGATAGAATGAGCTAGAATGAAATAGAATGAGATAGAGTGAGCTATAATGAGATAGAATGAGCTACAATGAGCTAGAATTAGCTAGAATGAGCTAGAATGAGCTAGAATGGAATAGAATGAAGTAGAATGAAATTGAATGAAATAGAATGAGCTAGAATGTGCTAGAATGAGCTAGAATGAGCTAGAATGAGATGGAATGATCTAGAATGAAATAGAATGAGATAGAATGAGCTAGAATGAAATAGAATGAGCTAGAATAAGGTAGAATGAGAAAACATGAAATAGAATGAGATAGAGTGAGCTAGAATGAAATAGAATAAAATAGAATGATCTAGAATGAGATAGAATGAGCTAGAATGAGCTAAAATGAGCTAGAATGAGGTAGAATGAAATAGAGTGAGATATAATTATCTAGAGTAAAATAAAATGAGATAGAATGAGGTAGAATGAAATAGAATGAGATAGAATGAGCTAGAATGAGCTAGAATGTACTAGAATGAACTATAATGAGTTAGAATAAGATAGATTGAGCTAGAATGAAATAGAATGAGATAAAATGAGCTAGAATGAGATAGAATGAGTTAGAATGAGCTAGAATGAAATAGAATGAGCTAGAATGAGCTAGAATGATATAGAATGAGCTAGAATTAGCTAGAATGTGCTATAATGAGATAGAATGAGCTAGAATGTGCTAGAATGAACAATAATGAGCTAGAATGAGTTAGAATGAAATAGTATGAGGTAGAATGAGACAGAATGTGAAAGAATGAGCTACAATGAGCAAGAATGAGCTAGAATTAGCTAGAATGAGCTAGAATGGAATATAATGAAGTAGAATGAAATTGAATGAAATAAAATTATCTAGAATGAAATAGAATGAGATAGAATGAGCTAGAATAAGTAAGAATGAGCTAGAATGAAACAGAATGAAATATATTGAGCTAGAAGAAACTAAAATGAGCTAGAATGAGCCTGAATGAGCTAGAATGAGAAAAAAAGAAAAAGAATGAGATAGAATGAGCTAGAATGAGCTAGAATGATATAGAATGAGGTAGAATGAAATAGAATGAGGTAGAATGAGACAGAATTTGATAGAATTAGCTACAATGAGCAATAATTAACTAGAATTAGCTAGAATGAGCTAGAATGAGCAAGAATGGAATAGAATGAAGTAGAATGAAATTGAATGAAATAGAATGAGCTAGAATGAGCTAGAATGTGCTAGAATGAGCTAGAATAAGCTAGAATGAGTTAGAATGAGGTAGAATGAAATAGAATGAGGTAGAATGGGACAGAATGTGATGGAATGAGCTACAATGAGCTAGAACTAGCTAGAATGAGCTAGAATGGAATATAATGAAGTAGAATGAAATTGAATGAAATAGAATTATCTAGAATGAAATAGAATGAGCTAGAATGAGCTAAAATGAGATAGAATGAGGTAGAATGAAATAGAATGAGATAGAATGAGCTAGAATGTACTAGAATGAGCTATAATGAGTTAGAATAAGATAGATTGAGCTAGAATGAAATAGAATGAGATAAAATGAGCTAGAATGAGTTAGAATGAGCTAGAATGAAATTGAATGAGCTAGAAAGATATAGAATGAGCTAGAATGAGCTAGAATGTAATAGAATGAGCTATAATGAGTTATAATAAGATAGATTGAGCTAGAATGAAATAGAATGAGATAAAATGAGCTAGAATGAGATAGAATGAGTTAGAATGAGCTAGAAAGAAATAGAATGAGCTAGAATGAGCTAGAATGATATAGAATGAGCTAGAATGAGCTAGAATGAGCTAGAATGACCTAGAATGGAATATAATGAAGTAGAATGAAATTGAATGAAATAGAATTATCTAGATTGAAATAGAATGAGATAGAATGAGCTAGAATAATTTAGAATGAGCTAGAATGAAACAGAATGAAATATATTGAGCTAAAAGAAACTAAAATGAGCTAGAATGAGCCTGAATGAGCTAGAATGAGCTAGAATGATATAGAATGAGCTAGAATGAGCTAGAATGAGCTAGAATAAGCTAGAATGAGTTAGAATGAAATTAAATGAGGTAGAATGAAATAGAATGAGCTATAATGACCTAGAATAAAATAGAACGATGTAGAATGATCTAGAATGAGTTAGAATGAGATAGAATGAGCTAGAATGAAATAGAATGAGATAGAATGAGCTAGAATGAAATAGAATGAGATAAAATGATCTAGAATGAAATATAATGTGTTATAATGAAATAGAATGAGGTAGAGTGAAATAGAATGAGATAGAATGAGCTAGAATGATATAGATTGAGCTAGAATGAGCTAGAATGAGCTAGAATGAGCTAGAATGAGCTAGAATGAGCTAGAATGAGTTCGGATGAAATTAAATGAGGTAGAATGAAATAGAATGATCTAGAATGAGCTAGAATGAGCTAGAATTAGATAGAATGAGCTAAATGAGCTAGAATGAGCTAGAATAAGCTAAAATAAGCTAGAATGGAATATAATGAAGTAGAATGAAATTGAATGAAATAGAATTATCTAGAATGAAATAGAATGAGATAGAATGAGCTAGAATAAGTAAGAATGAGCTAGAATGAAACAGAATGAAATATATTGAGCTAGAAGAAACTAAAATGAGCTAGAATGAGCCTGAATGAGTTAGAATGAGAAAAAAAGAAATAGAATGAGATAGAATGAGCTAGAATGAGCTAGAATGATATAGAATGAGCTAGAATGAAATAGAATGAGATAGAATGATCTAAAATGAAATAGAATGTGTTATAATGAAATAGAATGAGGTAGAGTGAAATAGAAATAGATAGAATGAGCTAAAGGGAAATAGAATGAGATAGAATGAGCTAGAATGAAATAGAATGAGATAGAGTGAGCTAGAATGAGCTAGAATGAGTTAGAATGAGATAGAATGAGCTAGAGTGAAATAGAATGAAATAGAATGAGATATAATTATCTAGAATGAAATAAAATGAGGTAGAAAGAGACAGAATTTGATAGAATGAGCTAAAAGGAAATAGAATGAGATAGAATGAGCTAGAATGAAATAGAATGAGATAGAGTGAGCTATAATGAGATAGAATGAGATAGAATAATCTAGAATGAGCTAGAATGAGTTAGAATGAGATAGAATGAGCTAGAGTGAAATAGAATGAAATAGAATGAGATATAATTATTTAGAATGAAATAAAATGAGATAGAATGAAATAGAATGAAATAGAATGAGGTAGAATGAGACAGAATTTGATAGAATGAGCTACAATGAGCAATAATTAACTAGAATTAGCTAGAATGAGCTAGAATGAGCAAGAATGGAATAGAATGAAGTAGAATGAAATTGAATGAAATAGAATGAGCTAGAATGAGCTAGAATGTGCTAGAATGAGCTAGAATAAGCTAGAATGAGTTAGAATGAGGTAGAATGAAATAGAATGAGGTAGAATGGGACAGAATGTGATGGAATGAGCTACAATGAGCTAGAACTAGCTAGAATGAGCTAGAATGGAATATAATGAAGTATAATGAAATTGAATGAAATAGAATTATCTAGAATGAAATAGAATGAGCTAGAATGAGCTAAAATGAGCTAGAATGAGGTAGAATGAAATAGAATGAGATATAATTATCTAGAATGAAATAAAATGAGATAGAATGAGGTAGAATGAAATAGAATGAGATAGAATGAGCTAGAATGTACTATAATGAGCTATAATGAGTTAGAATAAGATAGATTGAGCTAGAATGAAATAGAATGAGATAAAATGAGCTAGAATGAGTTAGAATGAGCTAGAATGAAATTGAATGAGCTAGAAAGATATAGAATGAGCTAGAATGAGCTAGAATGTAATAGAAGGAGCTATAATGAGTTATAATAAGATAGATTGAGCTAGAATGAAGTAGAATGAGATAAAATGAGCTAGAATGAGATAGAATGAGTTAGAATGAGCTAGAAAGAAATAGAATGAGCTAGAATGAGCTAGAATGATATAAAATGAGCTAGAATGAGCTAGAATGAGCTAGAATGAGCTAGAATGGAATATAATGAAGTAGAATGAAATTGAATGAAATAGAATTATCTAGATTGAAATAGAATGAGATAGAATGAGCTAGAATAATTTAGAATGAGCTAGAATGAAACAGAATGAAATATATTGAGCTAAAAGAAACTAAAATGAGCTAGAATGAGCCTGAATGAGCTAGAATGAGCTAGAATGATATAGAATGAGCTAGAATGAGCTAGAATGAGCTAGAATAAGCTAGAATGAGTTAGAATGAAATTAAATGAGGTAGAATGAAATAGAATGAGCTATAATGACCTAGAATGAAATAGAATGATGTAGAATGATCTAGAATGAGTTAGAATGAGATAGAATGAGCTAGAATGAAATAGAATGAGATAGAATGAGCTAGAATGAAATAGAATGAGATAAAATGATCTAGAATGAAATATAATGTGTTATAATGAAATAGAATGAGGTAGAGTGAAATAGAATTGGATAGAATGAGCTAGAGTGATATAGATTGAGCTAGAATGAGCTAGAATGAGCTAGAATGAGCTAGAATGAGTTCGAATGAAATTAAATGAGGTAGAATGAAATAGAATGATCTAGAATGAGCTAGAATGAGCTAGAATTAGATAGAATGAGCTAAATGAGCTAGAATGAGCTAGAATAAGCTAAAATAAGCTAGAATGAGCTAGAATGAGCTAGACTGACCTAGAATGAAATAGAATGAGGTAGAATGAAATAAATTGAGATAAAATGAGCTAGAATGAGATAGAATGAGTTAGAATGAGCTAGAATGAAATTGAATGAGCTAGAATGAGCTAGAATGATATAGAATGAGCTAGCATGAGCTAGAATTTGCTAGAATTAGATAAAATGAGCTAGAATGTGCTAGAATGAACAAGAATGAGCTAGAATGAGTTAGAATGAAATAGAATGAGGTAGAATGGGACAGAATGAAATAGAATGAGCTAGAATGAGCTAGAATGATATAGAATGAGCTAGAATTAGCTAGAATGTGCTATAATGAGATAGAATGAGCTAGAATGTGCTAGAATGAACAATAATGAGCTAGAATGAGTTAGAATGAAATAGTATGAGGTAGAATGAGACAGAATGTGAAAGAATGAGCTACAATGAGCAAGAATGAGCTAGAATTAGCTAGAATGAGCTAGAATGGAATATAATGAAGTAGAATGAAATTGAATGAAATAAAATTATCTAGAATGAAATAGAATGAGATAGAATGAGCTAGAATAAGTAAGAATGAGCTAGAATGAAACAGAATGAAATATATTGAGCTAGAAGAAACTAAAATGAGCTAGAATGAGCCTGAATGAGCTAGAATGAGAAAAAAAGAAAAAGAATGAGATAGAATGAGCTAGAATGAGCTAGAATGATATAGAATGAGCTAGAATGAAATAGAAAGAGATAGAATGATCTAAAATGAAATAGAATGTGTTATAATGAAATAGAATGAGGTAGAGTGAAATAGAAATAGATAGAATGAGCTAAAGGGAAATAGAATGAGATAGAATGAGCTAGAATGAAATAGAATGAGATAGAGTGAGCTAGAATGAGATAGAATGAGATAGAATGAGATAGAATAATCTAGAATGAGCTAGAATGAGTTAGAATGAGATAGAATGAGCTAGAGTGAAATAGAATGAAATAGAATGAGATATAATTATCTAGAATGAAATAAAATGAGGTAGAAAGAGACAGAATTTGATAGAATGAGCTAAAAGGAAATAGAATGAGATAGAATGAGCTAGAATGAAATAGAATGAGATAGAGTGAGCTATAATGAGATAGAATGAGCTACAATGAGCTAGAATTAGCTAGAATGAGCTAGAATGAGCTAGAATGGAATAGAATGAAGTAGAATGAAATTGAATGAAATAGAATGAGCTAGAATGTGCTAGAATGAGCTAGAATGAGCTAGAATGAGATGGAATGATCTAGAATGAAATAGAATGAGATAGAATGAGCTAGAATGAAATAGAATGAGCTAGAATAAGGTAGAATGAGAAAACATGAAATAGAATGAGATAGAGTGAGCTAGAATGAAATAGAATAAAATAGAATGATCTAGAATGAGATAGAATGAGCTAGAATGAGCTAAAATGAGCTAGAATGAGGTAGAATGAAATAGAGTGAGATATAATTATCTAGAGTAAAATAAAATGAGATAGAATGAGGTAGAATGAAATAGAATGAGATAGAATGAGCTAGAATGAGCTAGAATGTATTAGAATGAACTATAATGAGTTAGAATAAGATAGATTGAGCTAGAATGAAATAGAATGAGATAAAATGAGCTAGAATGAGATAGAATGAGTTAGAATGAGCTAGAATGAAATAGAATGAGCTAGAATGAGCTAGAATGATATAGAATGAGCTAGAATTAGCTAGAATGTGCTATAATGAGATAGAATGAGCTAGAATGTGCTAGAATGAACAATAATGAGCTAGAATGAGTTAGAATGAAATAGTATGAGGTAGAATGAGACAGAATGTGAAAGAATGAGCTACAATGAGCAAGAATGAGCTAGAATTAGCTAGAATGAGCTAGAATGGAATATAATGAAGTAGAATGAAATTGAATGAAATAAAATTATCTAGAATGAAATAGAATGAGATAGAATGAGCTAGAATAAGTAAGAATGAGCTAGAATGAAACAGAATGAAATATATTGAGCTAGAAGAAACTAAAATGAGCTAGAATGAGCCTGAATGAGCTAGAATGAGAAAAAAAGAAAAAGAATGAGATAGAATGAGCTAGAATGAGCTAGAATGATATAGAATGAGGTAGAATGAAATAGAATGAGGTAGAATGAGACAGAATTTGATAGAATTAGCTACAATGAGCAATAATTAACTAGAATTAGCTAGAATGAGCTAGAATGAGCAAGAATGGAATAGAATGAAGTAGAATGAAATTGAATGAAATAGAATGAGCTAGAATGAGCTAGAATGTGCTAGAATGGAATATAATGAAGTAGAATGAAATTGAATGAATAAGAATTATCTAGAATGAAATAGAATGAGCTAGAATGAGCTAAAATGAGCTAGAATGAGGTAGAATGAAATAGAATGAGATATAATTATCTAGAATGAAATAAAATGAGATAGAATGAGGTAGAATGAAATAGAATGAGATAGAATGAGCTAGAATGTACTAGAATGAGCTATAATGAGTTAGAATAAGATAGATTGAGCTAGAATGAAATAGAATGAGATAAAATGAGCTAGAATGAGTTAGAATGAGCTAGAATGAAATTGAATGAGCTAGAAAGATATAGAATGAGCTAGAATGAGCTAGAATGTAATAGAATGAGCTATAATGAGTTATAATAAGATAGATTGAGCTAGAATGAAATAGAATGAGATAAAATGAGCTAGAATGAGATAGAATGAGTTAGAATGAGCTAGAAAGAAATAGAATGAGCTAGAATGAGCTAGAATGATATAGAATGAGCTAGAATGAGCTAGAATGAGCTAGAATGACCTAGAATGGAATATAATGAAGTAGAATGAAATTGAATGAAATAGAATTATCTAGATTGAAATAGAATGAGATAGAATGAGCTAGAATAATTTAGAATGAGCTAGAATGAAACAGAATGAAATATATTGAGCTAAAAGAAACTAAAATGAGCTAGAATGAGCCTGAATGAGCTAGAATGAGCTAGAATGATATAGACTGAGCTAGAATGAGCTAGAATGAGCTAGAATAAGCTAGAATGAGTTAGAATGAAATTAAATGAGGTAGAATGAAATAGAATGAGCTATAATGACCTAGAATGAAATAGAACGATGTAGAATGATCTAGAATGAGTTAGAATGAGATAGAATGAGCTAGAATGAAATAGAATGAGATAGAATGAGCTAGAATGAAATAGAATGAGATAAAATGATCTAGAATGAAATATAATGTGTTATAATGAAATAGAATGAGGTAGAGTGAAATAGAATGAGATAGAATGAGCTAGAATGATATAGATTGAGCTAGAATGAGCTAGAATGAGCTAGAATGAGCTAGAATGAGCTAGAATGAGCTAGAATAAGTTCGGATGAAATTAAATGAGGTAGAATGAAATAGAATGATCTAGAATGAGCTAGAATGAGCTAGAATTAGATAGAATGAGCTAAATGAGCTAGAATGAGCTAGAATAAGCTAAAATAAGCTAGAATGGAATATAATGAAGTAGAATGAAATTGAATGAAATAGAATTATCTAGAATGAAATAGAATGAGATAGAATGAGCTAGAATAAGTAAGAATGAGCTAGAATGAAACAGAATGAAATATATTGAGCTAGAAGAAACTAAAATGAGCTAGAATGAGCCTGAATGAGTTAGAATGAGAAAAAAAGAAATAGAATGAGATAGAATGAGCTAGAATGAGCTAGAATGATATAGAATGAGCTAGAATGAAATAGAATGAGATAGAATGATCTAAAATGAAATAGAATGTGTTATAATGAAATAGAATGAGGTAGAGTGAAATAGAAATAGATAGAATGAGCTAAAGGGAAATAGAATGAGATAGAATGAGCTAGAATGAAATAGAATGAGATAGAGTGAGCTAGAATGAGCTAGAATGAGTTAGAATGAGATAGAATGAGCTAGAGTGAAATAGAATGAAATAGAATGAGATATAATTATCTAGAATGAAATAAAATGAGGTAGAAAGAGACAGAATTTGATAGAATGAGCTAAAAGGAAATAGAATGAGATAGAATGAGCTAGAATGAAATAGAATGAGATAGAGTGAGCTATAATGAGATAGAATGAGATAGAATAATCTAGAATGAGCTAGAATGAGTTAGAATGAGATAGAATGAGCTAGAGTGAAATAGAATGAAATAGAATGAGATATAATTATTTAGAATGAAATAAAATGAGATAGAATGAGGTAGAATGAAATAGAATGAGGTAGAATGAGACAGAATTTGATAGAATGAGCTACAATGAGCAATAATTAACTAGAATTAGCTAGAATGAGCTAGAATGAGCAAGAATGGAATAGAATGAAGTAGAATGAAATTGAATGAAATAGAATGAGCTAGAATGAGCTAGAATGTGCTAGAATGAGCTAGAATAAGCTAGAATGAGTTAGAATGAGGTAGAATGAAATAGAATGAGGTAGAATGGGACAGAATGTGATGGAATGAGCTACAATGAGCTAGAACTAGCTAGAATGAGCTAGAATGGAATATAATGAAGTAGAATGAAATTGAATGAAATAGAATTATCTAGAATGAAATAGAATGAGCTAGAATGAGCTAAAATGAGCTAGAATGAGGTAGAATGAAATAGAATGAGATATAATTATCTAGAATGAAATAAAATGAGATAGAATGAGGTAGAATGAAATAGAATGAGATAGAATGAGCTAGAATGTACTAGAATGAGCTATAATGAGTTAGAATAAGATAGATTGAGCTAGAATGAAATAGAATGAGATAAAATGAGCTAGAATGAGTTAGAATGAGCTAGAATGAAATTGAATGAGCTAGAAAGATATAGAATGAGCTAGAATGAGCTAGAATGTAATAGAATGAGCTATAATGAGTTATAATAAGATAGATTGAGCTAGAATGAAATAGAATGAGATAAAATGAGCTAGAATGAGATAGAATGAGTTAGAATGAGCTAGAAAGAAATAGAATGAGCTAGAATGAGCTAGAATGATATAAAATGAGCTAGAATGAGCTAGAATGAGCTAGAATGAGCTAGAATGGAATATAATGAAGTAGAATGAAATTGAATGAAATAGAATTATCTAGATTGAAATAGAATGAGATAGAATGAGCTAGAATAATTTAGAATGAGCTAGAATGAAACAGAATGAAATATATTGAGCTAAAAGAAACTAAAATGAGCTAGAATGAGCCTGAATGAGCTAGAATGAGCTAGAATGATATAGAATGAGCTAGAATGAGCTAGAATGAGCTAGAATAAGCTAGAATGAGTTAGAATGAAATTAAATGAGGTAGAATGAAATAGAATGAGCTATAATGACCTAGAATGAAATAGAATGATGTAGAATGATCTAGAATGAGTTAGAATGAGATAGAATGAGCTAGAATGAAATAGAATGTGATAGAATGAGCTAGAATGAAATAGAATGAGATAAAATGATCTAGAATGAAATATAATGTGTTATAATGAAATAGAATGAGGTAGAGTGAAATAGAATTGGATAGAATGAGCTAGAGTGATATAGATTGAGCTAGAATGAGCTAGAATGAGCTAGAATGAGCTAGAATGAGTTCGAATGAAATTAAATGAGGTAGAATGAAATAGAATGATCTAGAATGAGCTAGAATGAGCTAGAATTAGATAGAATGAGCTAAATGAGCTAGAATGAGCTAGAATAAGCTAAAATAAGTTAGAATGAGCTAGAATGAGCTAGACTGACCTAGAATGAAATAGAATGAGGTAGAATGAAATAAATTGAGATAAAATGAGCTAGAATGAGATAGAATGAGTTAGAATGAGCTAGAATGAAATTGAATGAGCTAGAATGAGCTAGAATGATATAGAATGAGCTAGCATGAGCTAGAATTTGCTAGAATTAGATAAAATGAGCTAGAATGTGCTAGAATGAACAAGAATGAGCTAGAATGAGTTAGAATGAAATAGAATGAGGTAGAATGGGACAGAATGTGATAGAATGAGCTACAATGAGCTAGAATTAGCTAGAATGAGCTAGAATGGAATATAATGAAGTAGAATTAAATTGAATGAAATAGAATTATCTAGAATGAAACTGAATAAGCTAAATGAGCTAGACTGAGCTAGAATAAGCTAAAATGAGCTAGAATGAGCTAGAATGAGCTAGACTGACCTAGAATGAAATAGAATGAGGTAAAATGAAATAAATTGACATAGAATGATCTAGAATGAAATAGAATGATCTAGAATGAGCTAGAATGAGCTAGAATGAGATAGAATGAGCTAGAATGAGCTAGAATAAGAAAACATGAAATACAATGAGATAGAATGAGCTAGAATGAGATAGAATGAGATAGAATGTGATAGAAAGAAATAGAAAGAGATAAAATGAGCTAGAATGAGATAGAATGAGCTAGAATGAGCTAGAATGTGCTAGAATGAGCTAGAGTGAGCTAGAATGAGATAAAATGATCTAGAATGAAATAGAATGAGCTAGAATGAGCTAGAATGAGCTAGAATTAGATAGAATGAGCTAAATGAGCTAGAATGAGCTATAATGAGTTAGAATAAGATAGATTGAGCTAGAATTAAATAGAATAAGATAAAATGAGCTAAAATGAGATAGAATGAGTTAGAATGAGCTAGAATGAAATAGAATAAGCTAGATTGAGATAGAATTATATAGAATGAGCTAGAATGAGCTAGAATGTGCTAGAATGAGCTAGAATGTGCTAGAATGAACAAGAATGAGCGAGAATGAGTTAGAATGTGCTAGAATGAGGTAGAATGAGACATAATTTGATAGAATGAGCTACAATGAGCAAGAATTAGCTAGAATTAGCTAGAATGAGCTAGAATGAGCAAGAATGGAATAGAATGAAGTAGAATGAAATTGAATGAAATAGAGAGAGCTAGAATGAGCTAGAATGTGCTAGAATGAGCTAGAATAAGCAAGAATGAGTTAGAATGAAATAGAATAAGTTAGAATGAGATAGAATGAGCTAGAATGAGCTAGAATGAGCTAGAATGAGCTAGAATGAGCTAGAATGAAATAGAATGAAGTAGAATGAAATATAATGAGATATAATGAAATAGAATAAGATAGATTAAACTAGAATGAAATAAAATGAGATAAAATGAGCTAGAATGAGATAGAATGAGTTAGAATGAGCTAGAATGAAATAGAATGAGCTAGAATGAGCTAGAATGATATAGAATGAGCTAGAATGAGCTAGAATGAGCTAGAATGAGTTAGAATGAAATTAAATGAGGTAGAATGAAATAGAATGAGCTAGAAGGATCTAGAATGAGCTAGAATTAGATAGAATGAGCTAGAATGAGATAGAATGAGTTAGAATGAGCTAGAAAGAAATAGAATGAGCTAGAATGAGCTAGAATGATATAGAATGAGCTAGAATGAGCTAGAATGAGCTAGAATGAGCTAGAATGGAATATAATGAAGTAGAATGAAATTGAATGAAATAGAATTATCTAGATTGAAATAGAATGAGATAGAATGAGCTAGAATAATTTAGAATGAGCTAGAATGAAACAGAATGAAATATATTGAGCTAAAAGAAACTAAAATGAGCTAGAATGAGCCTGAATGAGCTAGAATGAGCTAGAATGATATAGAATGAGCTAGAATGAGCTAGAATGAGCTAGAATAAGCTAGAATGAGTTAGAATGAAATTAAATGAGGTAGAATGAAATAGAATGAGCTATAATGACCTAGAATGAAATAGAATGATGTAGAATGATCTAGAATGAGTTAGAATGAGATAGAATGAGCTAGAATGAAATAGAATGAGATAGAATGAGCTAGAATGAAATAGAATGAGATAAAATGATCTAGAATGAAATATAATGTGTTATAATGAAATAGAATGAGGTAGAGTGAAATAGAATGAGATAGAATGAGCTAGAATGATATAGATTGAGCTAGAATGAGCTAGAATGAGCTAGAATGAGCTAGAATGAGCTAGAATGAGCTAGAATGAGTTCGGATGAAATTAAATGAGGTAGAATGAAATAGAATGATCTAGAATGAGCTAGAATGAGCTAGAATTAGATAGAATGAGCTAAATGAGCTAGAATGAGCTAGAATAAGCTAAAATAAGCTAGAATGGAATATAATGAAGTAGAATGAAATTGAATGAAATAGAATTATCTAGAATGAAATAGAATGAGATAGAATGAGCTAGAATAAGTAAGAATGAGCTAGAATGAAACAGAATGAAATATATTGAGCTAGAAGAAACTAAAATGAGCTAGAATGAGCCTGAATGAGTTAGAATGAGAAAAAAAGAAATAGAATGAGATAGAATGAGCTAGAATGAGTTAGAATGAAATTAAATGAGGTAGAATGAAATAGAATGAGCTAGAAGGATCTAGAATGAGCTAGAATTAGATAGAATGAGCTAGAATGAGATAGAATGAGTTAGAATGAGCTAGAAAGAAATAGAATGAGCTAGAATGAGCTAGAATGATATAGAATGAGCTAGAATGAGCTAGAATGAGCTAGAATGAGCTAGAATGGAATATAATGAAGTAGAATGAAATTGAATGAAATAGAATTATCTAGATTGAAATAGAATGAGATAGAATGAGCTAGAATAATTTAGAATGAGCTAGAATGAAACAGAATGAAATATATTGAGCTAAAAGAAACTAAAATGAGCTAGAATGAGCCTGAATGAGCTAGAATGAGCTAGAATGATATAGAATGAGCTAGAATGAGCTAGAATGAGCTAGAATAAGCTAGAATGAGTTAGAATGAAATTAAATGAGGTAGAATGAAATAGAATGAGCTATAATGACCTAGAATGAAATAGAATGATGTAGAATGATCTAGAATGAGTTAGAATGAGATAGAATGAGCTAGAATGAAATAGAATGAGATAGAATGAGCTAGAATGAAATAGAATGAGATAAAATGATCTAGAATGAAATATAATGTGTTATAATGAAATAGAATGAGGTAGAGTGAAATAGAATGAGATAGAATGAGCTAGAATGATATAGATTGAGCTAGAATGAGCTAGAATGAGCTAGAATGAGCTAGAATGAGCTAGAATGAGCTAGAATGAGTTCGGATGAAATTAAATGAGGTAGAATGAAATAGAATGATCTAGAATGAGCTAGAATGAGCTAGAATTAGATAGAATGAGCTAAATGAGCTAGAATGAGCTAGAATAAGCTAAAATAAGCTAGAATGGAATATAATGAAGTAGAATGAAATTGAATGAAATAGAATTATCTAGAATGAAATAGAATGAGATAGAATGAGCTAGAATAAGTAAGAATGAGCTAGAATGAAACAGAATGAAATATATTGAGCTAGAAGAAACTAAAATGAGCTAGAATGAGCCTGAATGAGTTAGAATGAGAAAAAAAGAAATAGAATGAGATAGAATGAGCTAGAATGAGCTAGAATGATATAGAATGAGCTAGAATGAAATAGAATGAGATAGAATGATCTAAAATGAAATAGAATGTGTTATAATGAAATAGAATGAGGTAGAGTGAAATAGAAATAGATAGAATGAGCTAAAGGGAAATAGAATGAGATAGAATGAGCTAGAATGAAATAGAATGAGATAGAGTGAGCTAGAATGAGCTAGAATGAGTTAGAATGAGATAGAATGAGCTAGAGTGAAATAGAATGAAATAGAATGAGATGTAATTATCTAGAATGAAATAAAATGAGGTAGAAAGAGACAGAATTTGATAGAATGAGCTAAAAGGAAATAGAATGAGATAGAATGAGCTAGAATGAAATAGAATGAGATAGAGTGAGCTATAATGAGATAGAATGAGATAGAATAATCTAGAATGAGCTAGAATGAGTTAGAATGAGATAGAATGAGCTAGAGTGAAATAGAATGAAATAGAATGAGATATAATTATTTAGAATGAAATAAAATGAGATAGAATGAGGTAGAATGAAATAGAATGAGGTAGAATGAGACAGAATTTGATAGAATGAGCTACAATGAGCAATAATTAACTAGAATTAGCTAGAATGAGCTAGAATGAGCAAGAATGGAATAGAATGAAGTAGAATGAAATTGAATGAAATAGAATGAGCTAGAATGAGCTAGAATGTGCTAGAATGAGCTAGAATAAGCTAGAATGAGTTAGAATGAGGTAGAATGAAATAGAATGAGGTAGAATGGGACAGAATGTGATGGAATGAGCTACAATGAGCTAGAACTAGCTAGAATGAGCTAGAATGGAATATAATGAAGTAGAATGAAATTGAATGAAATAGAATTATCTAGAATGAAATAGAATGAGCTAGAATGAGCTAAAATGAGCTAGAATGAGGTAGAATGAAATAGAATGAGATATAATTATCTAGAATGAAATAAAATGAGATAGAATGAGGTAGAATGAAATAGAATGAGATAGAATGAGCTAGAATGTACTAGAATGAGCTATAATGAGTTAGAATAAGATAGATTGAGCTAGAATGAAATAGAATGAGATAAAATGAGCTAGAATGAGTTAGAATGAGCTAGAATGAAATTGAATGAGCTAAAAAGATATAGAATGAGCTAGAATGAGCTAGAATGTAATAGAATGAGCTATAATGAGTTATAATAAGATAGATTGAGCTAGAATGAAATAGAATGAGATAAAATGAGCTAGAATGAGATAGAATGAGTTAGAATGAGCTAGAAAGAAATAGAATGAGCTAGAATGAGCTAGAATGATATAAAATGAGCTAGAATGAGCTAGAATGAGCTAGAATGAGCTAGAATGGAATATAATGAAGTAGAATGAAATTGAATGAAATAGAATTATCTAGATTGAAATAGAATGAGATAGAATGAGCTAGAATAATTTAGAATGAGCTAGAATGAAACAGAATGAAATATATTGAGCTAAAAGAAACTAAAATGAGCTAGAATGAGCCTGAATGAGCTAGAATGAGCTAGAATGATATAGAATGAGCTAGAATGAGCTAGAATGAGCTAGAATAAGCTAGAATGAGTTAGAATGAAATTAAATGAGGTAGAATGAAATAGAATGAGCTATAATGACCTAGAATGAAATAGAATGATGTAGAATGATCTAGAATGAGTTAGAATGAGATAGAATGAGCTAGAATGAAATAGAATGAGATAGAATGAGCTAGAATGAAATAGAATGAGATAAAATGATCTAGAATGAAATATAATGTGTTATAATGAAATAGAATGAGGTAGAGTGAAATAGAATTGGATAGAATGAGCTAGAGTGATATAGATTGAGCTAGAATGAGCTAGAATGAGCTAGAATGAGCTAGAATGAGTTCGAATGAAATTAAATGAGGTAGAATGAAATAGAATGATCTAGAATGAGCTAGAATGAGCTAGAATTAGATATAATGAGCTAAATGAGCTAGAATGAGCTAGAATAAGCTAAAATAAGCTAGAATGAGCTAGAATGAGCTAGACTGACCTAGAATGAAATAGAATGAGGTAGAATGAAATAAATTGAGATAAAATGAGCTAGAATGAGATAGAATGAGTTAGAATGAGCTAGAATGAAATTGAATGAGCTAGAATGAGCTAGAATGATATAGAATGAGCTAGCATGAGCTAGAATTTGCTAGAATTAGATAAAATGAGCTAGAATGTGCTAGAATGAACAAGAATGAGCTAGAATGAGTTAGAATGAAATAGAATGAGGTAGAATGGGACAGAATGTGATAGAATGAGCTACAATGAGCTAGAATTAGCTAGAATGAGCTAGAATGGAATATAATGAAGTAGAATTAAATTGAATGAAATAGAATTATCTAGAATGAAACTGAATAAGCTAAATGAGCTAGACTGAGCTAGAATAAGCTAAAATGAGCTAGAATGAGCTAGAATGAGCTAGACTGACCTAGAATGAAATAGAATGAGGTAAAATGAAATAAATTGAGATAGAATGATCTAGAATGAAATAGAATGATCTAGAATGAGCTAGAATGAGCTAGAATGAGATAGAATGAGCTAGAATGAGCTAGAATAAGAAAACATGAAATACAATGAGATAGAATGAGCTAGAATGAGATAGAATGAGATAGAATGTGATAGAAAGAAATAGAAAGAGATAAAATGAGCTAGAATGAGATAGAATGAGCTAGAATGAGCTAGAATGTGCTAGAATGAGCTAGAGTGAGCTAGAATGAGATAAAATGATCTAGAATGAAATAGAATGAGCTAGAATGAGCTAGAATGAGCTAGAATTAGATAGAATGAGCTAAATGAGCTAGAATGAGCTATAATGAGTTAGAATAAGATAGATTGAGCTAGAATTAAATAGAATAAGATAAAATGAGCTAAAATGAGATAGAATGAGTTAGAATGAGCTAGAATGAAATAGAATAAGCTAGATTGAGATAGAATTATATAGAATGAGCTAGAATGAGCTAGAATGTGCTAGAATGAGCTAGAATGTGCTAGAATGAACAAGAATGAGCGAGAATGAGTTAGAATGTGCTAGAATGAGGTAGAATGAGACATAATTTGATAGAATGAGCTACAATGAGCAAGAATTAGCTAGAATTAGCTAGAATGAGCTAGAATGAGCAAGAATGGAATAGAATGAAGTAGAATGAAATTGAATGAAATAGAGAGAGCTAGAATGAGCTAGAATGTGCTAGAATGAGCTAGAATAAGCAAGAATGAGTTAGAATGAAATAGAATAAGTTAGAATGAGATAGAATGAGCTAGAATGAGCTAGAATGAGCTAGAATGAGCTAGAATGAAATAGAATGAAGTAGAATGAAATATAATGAGATATAATGAAATAGAATAAGATAGATTAAACTAGAATGAAATAAAATGAGATAAAATGAGCTAGAATGAGATAGAATGAGTTAGAATGAGCTAGAATGAAATAGAATGAGCTAGAATGAGCTAGAATGATATAGAATGAGCTAGAATGAGCTAGAATGAGCTAGAATGATTTAGAATGAAATTAAATGAGGTAGAATGAAATAGAATGAGCTAGAAGGATCTAGAATGAGCTAGAATTAGATAGAATGAGCTAGAATGAGATAGAATGAGTTAGAATGAGCTAGAAAGAAATAGAATGAGCTAGAATGAGCTAGAATGATATAGAATGAGCTAGAATGAGCTAGAATGAGCTAGAATGAGCTAGAATGGAATATAATGAAGTAGAATGAAATTGAATGAAATAGAATTATCTAGATTGAAATAGAATGAGATAGAATGAGCTAGAATAATTTAGAATGAGCTAGAATGAAACAGAATGAAATATATTGAGCTAAAAGAAACTAAAATGAGCTAGAATGAGCCTGAATGAGCTAGAATGAGCTAGAATGATATAGAATGAGCTAGAATGAGCTAGAATGAGCTAGAATAAGCTAGAATGAGTTAGAATGAAATTAAATGAGGTAGAATGAAATAGAATGAGCTATAATGACCTAGAATGAAATAGAATGATGTAGAATGATCTAGAATGAGTTAGAATGAGATAGAATGAGCTAGAATGAAATAGAATGAGATAGAATGAGCTAGAATGAAATAGAATGAGATAAAATGATCTAGAATGAAATATAATGTGTTATAATGAAATAGAATGAGGTAGAGTGAAATAGAATTGGATAGAATGAGCTAGAGTGATATAGATTGAGATTGAATGAGCTAGAATGAGCTAGAATGAGCTAGAATGAGTTCGAATGAAATTAAATGAGGTAGAATGAAATAGAATGATCTAGAATGAGCTAGAATGAGCTATAATTAGATAGAATGAGCTAAATGAGCTAGAATGCGCTAGAATAAGCTAAAATAAGCTAGAATGAGCTAGAATGAGCTAGACTGACCTAGAATGAAATAGAATGAGGTAGAATGAAATAAATTGAGATAAAATGAGCTAGAATGAGATAGAATGAGTTAGAATGAGCTAGAATGAAATTGAATGAGCTAGAATGAGCTAGAATGATATAGAATGAGCTAGCATGAGCTAGAATTTGCTAGAATTACATAAAATGAGCTAGAATGTGCTAGAATGAACAAGAATGAGCTAGAATGAGTTAGAATGAAATAGAATGAGGTAGAATGGGACAGAATGTGATAGAATGAGCTACAATGAGCTAGAATTAGCTAGAATGAGCTAGAATGGAATATAATGAAGTAGAATTAAATTGAATGAAATAGAATTATCTAGAATGAAACTGAATAAGCTAAATGAGCTAGACTGAGCTAGAATAAGCTAAAATGAGCTAGAATGAGCTAGAATGAGCTAGACTGACCTAGAATGAAATAGAATGAGGTAAAATGAAATAAATTGAGATAGAATGATCTAGAATGAAATAGAATGATCTAGAATGAGCTAGAATGAGCTAGAATGAGATAGAATGAGCTAGAATGAGCTAGAATAAGAAAACATGAAATACAATGAGATAGAATGAGCTAGAATGAGATAGAATGAGATAGAATGTGATAGAAAGAAATAGAAAGAGATAAAATGAGCTAGAATGAGATAGAATGAGCTAGAATGAGCTAGAATGTGCTAGAATGAGCTAGAGTGAGCTAGAATGAGATAAAATGATCTAGAATGAAATAGAATGAGCTAGAATGAGCTAGAATGAGCTAGAATTAGATAGAATGAGCTAAATGAGCTAGAATGAGCTATAATGAGTTAGAATAAGATAGATTGAGCTAGAATTAAATAGAATAAGATAAAATGAGCTAAAATGAGATAGAATGAGTTAGAATGAGCTAGAATGAAATAGAATAAGCTAGATTGAGATAGAATTATATAGAATGAGCTAGAATGAGCTAGAATGTGCTAGAATGAGCTAGAATGTGCTAGAATGAACAAGAATGAGCGAGAATGAGTTAGAATGTGCTAGAATGAGGTAGAATGAGACATAATTTGATAGAATGAGCTACAATGAGCAAGAATTAGCTAGAATTAGCTAGAATGAGCTAGAATGAGCAAGAATGGAATAGAATGAAGTAGAATGAAATTGAATGAAATAGAGAGAGCTAGAATGAGCTAGAATGTGCTAGAATGAGCTAGAATAAGCAAGAATGAGTTAGAATGAAATAGAATAAGTTAGAATGAGATAGAATGAGCTAGAATGAGCTAGAATGAGCTAGAATGAGCTAGAATGAGCTAGAATGAAATAGAATGAAGTAGAATGAAATATAATGAGATATAATGAAATAGAATAAGATAGATTAAACTAGAATGAAATAAAATGAGATAAAATGAGCTAGAATGAGATAGAATGAGTTAGAATGAGCTAGAATGAAATAGAATGAGCTAGAATGAGCTAGAATGATATAGAATGAGCTAGAATGAGCTAGAATGAGCTAGAATGAGTTAGAATGAAATTAAATGAGGTAGAATGAAATAGAGTGAGCTAGAAGGATCTAGAATGAGCTAGAATTATATAGAATGAGCTAAATGAGCTAGAATGAGCTAGAATAAGCTAAAATAAGCTAGAATGAGCTAGAATGAGCTAGACTGACCTAGAATGAAATAGAATGAGGTAGAATGAAATAAATTAATATAGAATGATCTAGAATGAAATATAATGAGATAGAATGAGCTAGAATGAGATAGAATGAGCTAGAATAAGAAAACATGAAATAGAATGAGATAGAATGAGCTAGAATGAGATAGAATGAGCTAGAATGAAATATAATAAAATAGAATGATCTAGAATGAGATAGAATGAGCTAGAATGAGCTAAAATGAAGTAGAATGAAATAAAATGAGATATAATTATCTAGAATGAAATAAAATGAGATAGAATGAGGTAGAATGAAATAGTATGAGATAGAATGAGCTAGAATTTACTAGAATGAGCTATAATGAGTTAGAATAAGATAGATTGAGCTAGAATGAAATAGAATGAGATAAAATGAGCTAGAATGAGTTAGAATGAGCTATAATGAAATTGAATGAGCTAGAATGATATAGAATGAGCTAGAATGAGCTAGAATGTATTAGAATGAGCTATAATGAGTTAGAATAAGATAGATTGAGCTAGAATGAAATAGAATGAGATAAAATGAGCTAGAATGAGAAAGAATGAGTTAAAATGAGCTAGAATGAAATAGAATGAGCTAGAATGAGCTAGAATGATATAGAATGAGCTAGTATGAGCTAGAATGAGCTAGAATGGAATATAATGAAGTAGAATGAAATTGAATGAAATAGAATTATCTAGAATGAAATAGAATGAGATAGAATGAGCTAGAATAAGTTAGAATGAGCTAGAATGAAACAGAATGAAATATATTGAGCTAAAAGAAACTAAAATGAGCTAGAATGAGCCTGAATGAGCTAGAATGAGATTGAATAATATAGAATGAGATAGAAAGAGATTGAATGAGCTAGAATGAGCTAGAATGAGAAAGAAAGAAAAAGAATGAGATAGAATGAGCTAGAATGATATAGAATGAGCTAGAATGAGCTAGAATAAGCTAGAATGAGTTAGAATGAAATTTAATGAGGTAGAATGAAATAGAATGAGCTATAATGACCTAGAATGAAATAGAATGATGTAGAATGAGCTAGAATGAGTTAGAAAGAGATAGAATGAGCTAGAATGAAATAAAATAATGTAGAATGAGCTAGAATGAGTTAGAGTGAGATAGAATTTGCTAGAATGAGATAGAATGAGCTAGAATGTGCTAGAATGAACAAGAATGAGCTAGAATGAGTTAGAATGAAATAGAATGAGGTAGAATGGGACAGAATGTGATAGAATGAGCTACAATGAGCTACAATTAGCTAGAATGAGCTAGAATGGAATATAATGAAGTAGAATTAAATTGAATGAAATAGAATTATCTAGAATGAAATAGAATGAGCTAAATGAGCTAGAATGAGCTAGAATAAGCTAAAATGAAATAGAATGAGGTAGAATGAAATAAATTGAGATAGAATGATCTAGAATGAAATAGAATGATATAGAATGATCTAGAATGAGATAGAATGAGCTAGAATAAGAAAACATGAAATATAATGAGATAGAATGAGCTAGAATGAGTTAGAATGAGATAGAATGGGATAGAATGATCTAGAATGAGATAGAATGAGCTAGAATGTACTAGAATGAGCTATAATGAGTTAGAATAAGATAGATTGAGCATGAATGAAATAGAATAAGATAAAATGAGCTAAAATGAGATAGAAGGAGTTAGAATGAGCTAGAATGAAATAGAATGAGCTAGAATGAGCTAGAATTATATAGAATGAGCTAGAATGAGCTAGAATGAGCTAGAATGTGCTAGAATGAACAAGAATGAGCTAGAATGCGTTAGAATGAAATAGAATGAGGTAGAATGAAATAGAATGAGATAGAATGAGCTACAATGAGATAGAATGAGCAATAATGAGCTAGAATGTGCTAGAATAAGCTGGAATGAGTTAGAATGTAATAGAAAGAGGTAGAATGAGACAGAATTTGATAGAATGAGCTACAATGAGTAAGAATTAGCTAGAATTAGCTAGAATGAGCTAGAATGAGCAAGAATAGAATAGAATGAAGTAGAATGAAATTGAATGAAATATAATGAGATAGATAGAGCTAGAATGTGCTAGAATGAGCTAGAATAAGCTAGAATGAGTTAGAATGAAATAGAATGAGATAGAATGAGATAGAATGAGCTACAATGAGCTAGAATTAGCTAAAATTAGCTAGAATGAGCTAGAAAGACATAGAATGAAGTAGAATGAAATAGAATGATATATAATGAAATAGAATGAGATAGAATGAGCTAGCATGTACTAGAATGAGCTATAATGAGTTAGAATAAGATAGATTGAGCTAGAATGAAATAGAATGAGATAAAATGAGCTAGAATGAGTTAGAATGAGCTATAATAAAATTGAATGAGCTAGAATGATATAGAATGAGCTAGAATGAGCTAGAATGTATTAGAATGAGCTATAATGAGTTAGAATAAGATAGATTGAGCTAGAATGAAATAGAATGAGATAAAATGAGCTAGAATGAGATAGAATGAGTTAGAATGAGCTAGAATGAAATAGAATGAGCTAGAATGAGCTAGAATGATATAGAATGAGCTAGTATGAGCTAGAATGAGCTAGAATGGAATATAATGAAGTAGAATGAAATTGAATGAAATAGAATTATCTAGAATGAAATAGAATGAGATAGAATGAGCTAGAATAAGTTAGAATGAGCTAGAATGAAACAGAATGAAATATATTGAGCTAAAAGAAACTAAAATGAGCTAGAATGAGCCTGAATGAGCTAGAATGAGATTGAATAATATAGAATGAGATAGAAAGAGATTGAATGAGCTAGAATGAGCTAGAATGAGAAAGAAAGAAAAAGAATGAGATAGAATGAGCTAGAATGATATAGAATGAGCTAGAATGAGCTAGAATAAGCTAGAATGAGTTAGAATGAAATTTAATGAGGTAGAATGAAATAGAATGAGCTATAATGACCTAGAATGAAATAGAATGATGTAGAATGAGCTAGAATGAGTTAGAAAGAGATAGAATGAGCTAGAATGAAATAAAATAATGTAGAATGAGCTAGAATGAGTTAGAGTGAGATAGAATTTGCTAGAATGAGATAGAATGAGCTAGAATGTGCTAGAATGAACAAGAATGAGCTAGAATGAGTTAGAATGAAATAGAATGAGGTAGAATGGGACAGAATGTGATAGAATGAGCTACAATGAGCTACAATTAGCTAGAATGAGCTAGAATGGAATATAATGAAGTAGAATTAAATTGAATGAAATAGAATTATCTAGAATGAAATAGAATGAGCTAAATGAGCTAGAATGAGCTAGAATAAGCTAAAATGAAATAGAATGAGGTAGAATGAAATAAATTGAGATAGAATGATCTAGAATGAAATAGAATGATATAGAATGATCTAGAATGAGATAGAATGAGCTAGAATAAGAAAACATGAAATATAATGAGATAGAATGAGCTAGAATGAGTTAGAATGAGATAGAATGGGATAGAATGATCTAGAATGAGATAGAATGAGCTAGAATGTACTAGAATGAGCTATAATGAGTTAGAATAAGATAGATTGAGCATGAATGAAATAGAATAAGATAAAATGAGCTAAAATGAGATAGAAGGAGTTAGAATGAGCTAGAATGAAATAGAATGAGCTAGAATGAGCTAGAATTATATAGAATGAGCTAGAATGAGCTAGAATGAGCTAGAATGTGCTAGAATGAACAAGAATGAGCTAGAATGCGTTAGAATGAAATAGAATGAGGTAGAATGAAATAGAATGAGATAGAATGAGCTACAATGAGATAGAATGAGCAATAATGAGCTAGAATGTGCTAGAATAAGCTGGAATGAGTTAGAATGTAATAGAAAGAGGTAGAATGAGACAGAATTTGATAGAATGAGCTACAATGAGTAAGAATTAGCTAGAATTAGCTAGAATGAGCTAGAATGAGCAAGAATAGAATAGAATGAAGTAGAATGAAATTGAATGAAATATAATGAGATAGATAGAGCTAGAATGTGCTAGAATGAGCTAGAATTAGCTAGAATGAGTTAGAATGAAATAGAATGAGATAGAATGAGATAGAATGAGCTACAATGAGCTAGAATTAGCTAAAATTAGCTAGAATGAGCTAGAAAGACATAGAATGAAGTAGAATGAAATAGAATGATATATAATGAAATAGAATGAGATAGAATGAGCTAGCATGTACTAGAATGAGCTATAATGAGTTAGAATAAGATAGATTGAGCTAGAATGAAATAGAATGAGATAAAATGAGCTAGAATGAGTTAGAATGAGCTATAATAAAATTGAATGAGCTAGAATGATATAGAATGAGCTAGAATGAGCTAGAATGTATTAGAATGAGCTATAATGAGTTAGAATAAGATAGATTGAGCTAGAATGAAATAGAATGAGATAAAATGAGCTAGAATGAGATAGAATGAGTTAGAATGAGCTAGAATGAAATAGAATGAGCTAGAATGAGCTAGAATGATATAGAATGAGCTAGTATGAGCTAGAATGAGCTAGAATGGAATATAATGAAGTAGAATGAAATTGAATGAAATAGAATTATCTAGAATGAAATAGAATGAGATAGAATGAGCTAGAATAAGTTAGAATGAGCTAGAATGAAACAGAATGAAATATATTGAGCTAAAAGAAACTAAAATGAGCTAGAATGAGCCTGAATGAGCTAGAATGAGATTGAATAATATAGAATGAGATAGAAAGAGCTTGAATGAGCTAGAATGAGCTAGAATGAGAAAGAAAGAAAAAGAATGAGATAGAATGAGCTAGAATGATATAGAATGAGCTAGAATGAGCTAGAATAAGCTAGAATGAGTTAGAATGAAATTTAATGAGGTAGAATGAAATAGAATGAGCTATAATGACCTAGAATGAAATAGAATGATGTAGAATGAGCTAGAATGAGTTAGAATGAGATAGAATGAGCTAGAATGAAATAAAATAATGTAGAATGAGCTAGAATGAGTTAGAATGAGATAGAATTTGCTAGAATGAGATAGAATGAGCTAGAATGTGCTAGAATGAACAAGAATGAGCTAGAATGAGTTAGAATGAAATAGAATGAGGTAGAATGGGACAGAATGTGATAGAATGAGCTACAATGAGCTACAATTAGCTAGAATGAGCTAGAATGGAATATAATGAAGTAGAATTAAATTGAATGAAATAGAATTATCTAGAATGAAATAGAATGAGCTAAATGAGCTAGAATGAGCTAGAATAAGCTAAAATGAGCTAGAATGAGCTAGAATGAGCTAGACTGACCTAGAATGAAATAGAATGAGGTAGAATGAAATAAATTGAGATAGAATGATCTAGAATGAAATAGAATGATATAGAATGATCTAGAATGAGATAGAATGAGCTAGAATAAGAAAACATGAAATACAATGAGATAGAATGAGCTAGAATGAGTTAGAATGAGATAGAATGGGATAGAATGATCTAGAATGAGATAGAATGAGCTAGAATGTACTAGAATGAGCTATAATGAGTTAGAATAAGATAGATTGAGCATGAATGAAATAGAATAAGATAAAATGAGCTAAAATGAGATAGAAGGAGTTAGAATGAGCTAGAATGAAATAGAATGAGCTAGAATGAGCTAGAATTATATAGAATGAGCTAGAATGAGCTAGAATGAGCTAGAATGTGCTACAATGAACAAGAATGAGCTAGAATGCGTTAGAATGAATTAGAATGAGGTAGAATGAAATAGAATGAGATAGAATGAGCTACAATGAGATAGAATGAGCAATAATGAGATAGAATGTGCTAGAATAAGCTGGAATGAGTTAGAATGTAATAGAATGAGGTAGAATGAGACAGAATTTGATAGAATGAGCTACAATGAGTAAGAATTAGCTAGAATTAGCTAGAATGAGCTAGAATGAGCAAGAATAGAATAGAATGAAGTAGAATGAATTTGAATGAAATATAATGAGATAGATAGAGCTAGAATGTGCTAGAATGAGCTAGAATAAGCTAGAATGAGTTAGAATGAAATAGAATGAGATAGAATGAGATAGAATGAGCTACAATGAGCTAGAATTAGCTAAAATTAGCTAGAATGAGCTAGAAAGACATAGAATGAAGTAGAATGAAATAGAATGATATATAATGAAATAGAATGAGATAGAATGAGCTAGCATGATATAGAATGAGATAGAATGAGGTAGAAAGAAATAGAAAGAGATAGAATGAGCTAGAATGAGATAGAATGAGCTAGAATGAGCTAGAATGAAATATAATGGGATAACATGATCTAGAATGAGAAAGAATGAGCTAGAATGTACTAGAATGAGCTATAATGAGTTAGAATAAGATAGATTGAGCTAGAATTAAATAGAATAAGATAAAATGAGCTAAAATGAGATAGAATGAGTTAGAATGAGCTAGAATGAAATAGAATAAGCTAGAATGAGATAGAATTATATAGAATGAGCTAGAATGAGCTAGAATGTGCTAGAATGAGCAAGAATTTGCTAGAATGAACAAGAATGAGCTAGAATGAGTTAGAATGAAATAGAATGAGGTAGAATGAAATAAAATGAGATAGAATGAGCTACAATGAGATAGAATAAGCTAGAATGAGTTAGAATGTAATAGAATGAGGTAGAATGAGACATAATTTGATAGAATGAGCTACAATGAGCAAGAATTAGCTAGAATTAGCTAGAATGAGCTAGAATGAGCAAGAATGGAATAGAATGAAGTAGAATGAAATTGAATGAAATAGAGAGAGCTAGAATGAGCTAGAATGTGCTAGAATGAGCTAGAATAAGCTAGAATGAGTTATAATGAAATAGAATAAGTTAGAATGAGATAGAATGAGCTACAATGAGCTAGAATGAGCTAGAATGAAATAGAATGAAGTAGAATGAAATATAATGAGATATAATGAAATAGAATAAGATAGATTAAACTAGAATAAAATAAAATGAGATAAAATGAGCAAGAATGAGATAGAAGGAGTTAGAATGAGCTAGAATTAAATAGAATGAGCTAGAATGAGATAGAATGATATAGAATGAGCTAGAATGAGCTAGAATGAGCTAGAATGAGTTAGAATGAAATTAAATGAGGTAGAATGAAATAGAATGAGCTAGAATGAGCTAGAATGAGCTAGAATTAGATAGAATGAGCTAAATGAGCTAGAATGAGCTAGAATAAGCTAAAATGAGCTAGAATGAGCTAGACTGACCTAGAATGAAATATAATGAGGTAGAATGAAATAAATTAAGATAGAATGATCTAGAATGAAATATAATGAGATAGAATGAGCTAGAATGAGATAGAATGAGCTAGAATAAGAAAACATGAAATAGAATGAGATAGAATGAGCTAGAATGAGATAGAATGAGCTAGAATGAAATATAATAAAATAGAATGATCTAGAATGAGATAGAATGAGCTAGAATGAGCTAAAATGAGCTAGAATGAAGTAGAATGAAATAAAATGAGATATAATTATCTAGAATGAAAAAAAATGAGATAGAATGAGGTAGAATGAAATAGAATGAGATAGAATGAGCTAGAATGTACTAGAATGAGCTATAATGAGTTAGAATAAGATAGATTGAGCTAGAATGAAATAGAATGAGATAAAATGAGCTAAAATGAGTTAGAATGATCTATAATGAAATTGAATGAGCTAGAATGATATAAAATGAGCTAGAATGAGCTAGAATGTATTAGAATGAGCTATAATGAGTTAGAATAAGATAGATTAAGCTAGCATGAAATAGAATGAGATAAAATGAGCTAGAATGAGATAGAATGAGTTAGAATGAGCTAGAATGAAATAGAATGAGCTAGAATGAGCTAGAATGATATAGAATGAGCTAGTATGAGCTAGAATGAGCTAGAATTGAATATAATGAAGTAGAATGAAATTGAATGAAATAGAATTATCTAGAATGAAATAGAATGAGATAGAATGAGCTAGAATAAGTTAGAATAAGCTAGAATGAAACAGAATGAAATATATTGAGCTAAAAGAAACTAAAATGAGCTAGAATGAGCCTGAATGAGCTAGAATGAGATTGAATAATATAGAATGAGATAGAAAGAGCTTGAATGAGCTAGAATGAGATAGAATGAGAAAGAAAGAAAAAGAATGAGATAGAATGAGCTAGAATGATATAGAATGAGCTAGAATGAGCTAGAATGAGCTAGAATAAGCTATAATGAGTTAGAATAAAATTTAATGAGGTAGAATGAAATAGAATGAGCTATAATGACCTAGAATGAAATAGAATGATGTAGAATGAGCTAGAATGAGTTAGAATGAGATAGAATGAGCTAGAATGAAATAGAATGAGATAGAATGAGCTAGAATGAAATAGAATGAGATAAAATGATCTAGAATGAAATATAATGTGTCTTATAATTAAATAGAATGAGGTAGAGTGAAATAGAATGAGATAGAATGAGCTAGAATGATATAGATTGAGCTAGATTGAGCTAGAATGAGCTAGAATGAGCTAGAATGAGTTAGAATGAAATTAAATAAGGTAGAATGAAATAGAATGAGCTAGAATGAGCTAGAATGAGCTAGAATTAGATAGAATGAGCTAAATGAGCTAGAATGAGATAGAATAAGCTAAAATGAGCTAGAATGAGCTAGAATGAAATAGACTGATGTAGAATGAAATAAATTGAGATAGAATGATCTAGAATGAAATAGAATGAGATAGAATGAGCTATAATGAGATAGAATGAGCTAGAATGAGCTAGAATAAGAAAACATTAAAAAGAATGAGATATAATGAGCTAGAATGAGTTAGAATGAAATAGAATGAGCTAGAATGAAATAGAATAAAATAGAATGATCTAGAATGAGATGGAATGAGCTAGAATGACCTAAAATGAGCTAGAATGAGGTAGAATGAAATAGAATGAGATATAATTATCTAGAATGGAATAAAATAAGATAGAATGAGGTAGAATGATATAGAATGAGATAGAATGAGCTAGAATGTACTAGAATGAGCTATAATGAGTTAGAATAAGATAGATTGAGCTAGAATGAAATAGAATGAGATAAAATGAGCTAGAATGAGTTAGAATGTGCTAGAATGAACAAGAATGAGCTAGAATGAAATATATTGAGGTAGAATGGGACAGAATGTGATAGAATGAGCTACAATGAGCTAGAATTAGCTAGAATGAGCTAGAATGGAATATAATGAAGTAGAATGAAATTGAATGAAATAGAATTATCTAGAATGAAATAGAATGAGCTAGAATGAGCTAGAATTAGATAGAATGAGCTAAATGAGCTAGAATGAGCTAGAATAAGCTAAAATGAGCTAGAATGGGCTAGACTGACCTAGAATGAATAAGAATGAGGTAGAATGAAATAAATTGAGATAGAATGATGTAGAATGAAATAGAATGAGATAGAATGAGCAAGAATGAGCTAGAATGAGATAGAATGAGCTAGAATGAGCTAGAATAAGAAAACATGAAACACAATGAGATAGAATGAGCTAGAATGAGTTAGAATGAGATAGAATGAGCTAGAATGAAATAGAATGGGATAGAATGATCTAGAATGAGATAGAATGAGTGAGAATATACTAGAATGAGCTATAATGAGTTAGAATAAGATAGATTGAGCTGGAATGAAATAGAATAAGATAAATTGAGCTAAAATGAGATAGAATGAGTTAGAATGAGATAGAATGAAATAGAATGAGGTCGAATGAGCTAGAATTATATAGAATGAGCTAGAATGAGCTAGAATGTGCTAGAATGAGCTAGAATGAGCTAGAATGTTCTAGAATGAATAAGAATGAGCTAGAATGAGTTAGAATGAAATAGAATGAGGTAGAATGAAATAGAATGAGATAGAATGAGCTAGAAAGATATAGAATGAGCTAGTATGAGCTAGAATGAGCTAGAATGGAATATAATGAAGTAGAATGAAATTGAATGAAATAGAATTATCTAGAATGAAATAGAATGAGATAGAATGAGCTAGAATAAGTTAGAATGAACTAGAATGAGATAGAATGAGAGAGAATGAGTTAGAATGAGCTAGAATGAGATATAATGAACTAGAAAAAAATAGAATGAGATAGAATAAGACAGAATGAAATAGTATGAGATATAATTAGCTAGAAGGAACTAGAATGAGAGAGAATGAGTTGGAAAGAGCTTGAGTGAGATAGAATGAAATAGAATGAGATAGAATGAGATTAAATGAGATAGAATGAGCTAGAAGGAACTAGAAATAGCTAGAATGAGATCAAATAAAATACAATGAGCTAGAATGAACTTTAATGAAATAGAATGAGATAAAATGAAATAGAATGAGATTCGAATTATTTAGAATGAACTAGAATTACATAGAATGTGTTAGAATCAGTTAGAATGAAATAGAATGATATAGAGTGAGATGGAATGAAATAGTATGAGCTAGAAGGAACTAGAATAAGCTAGAATGAGATAGATTGAGATAGAATTAGCTAGAGGGAACTAGAAAGAGCTAGAGAGAGATAGAATGAGTTAGAATGAACTAGAATGAGATTGAATGAGTTAGAATGAAGTAGAATGAGATTGAATAAGATTGAATGAGATAGAATGAAATATAATGAAATAATGGAGATTTTTTTACATTATGTGTAAATTTGGTGAAGATTTGATGCAAATTAGATGTAGATTTGGTGTAAATTATGTGTAAATTAGGTGCAAATTAGGTGTAGATTTGGTGCAAATTATGTGTAGATTTTGTTTAAATTATGTGTAAATTTGGTGTAGATCATGTGTAAATTTGATGTAGATTACATGTAAATTTTGTTTAGATTTTGTGTATATAATGTGTAAATTTTGTGTAGATTTTGATGCAAGTTATGTGTAGATTTGGTGCAAATTAGATTTAAATTAAGTGTAAAATATATGTAAAATTGTGTGTAGATTTGGTGTAAATTATGTTTAAATTTGTTGTAAATTTGTTGCAAATTTGTTGTAAATGTGGTGTAAATTATGTGTAAATTTGGTGTAGAATTGGTGCAAATTAAATGTAGATTTTTTGTAAATAATGTTTAAATTTGGTGTACATTTGGTACAAATTTGTTGTACATTTGGTGTAAATTATGTATAAATTTTGTGTAGATTTGGTAAAAATTAGATGTAGATTTTGTGTACATTATATGTACATTTTGCGTAGATGTGGTGTAAATTAAGTGTAAACTTGTTGTAGATTTGGTGAAAATTAGATGTAGATTTTGTGTAAATTATATGTAAATTTTGTGTAGATGTGGTGTAAATTAAGTGTAAATTTGGTTTAGATTCGGTTTAAATTATGTATAAATTTGGTGTAGATTTAGTGTAAATTATGAGTAAATTTGATGTAGATTTGATGTAAATTTGGTGTGGATTTGTTGCAAATTTGTTGTAGATTTGGTGTAAAATATTTGAAAATTTTGTGTAGATTTATAGGACATTGTTGGGGATGTATAGGATATTTGATGGGAAATATTGCAAAAATGGGGATGTACAGGACATTGTTAGTGATATACATGGCAAAGATGGGGTGTACAGGACACTGGTGGTAATGTACAGGACATTGGTGCTGATGTATAAAGTATTGGTGTGGATGTACATGACATTGGTTTGATGTACAGGACAAAGGTAGGGATGTACATGGCATTTCTGGGGATGTACAGGGCATAAGTGGGAATGTACAGTTGAAAGGTGGGGATGAACATGGCATTAGACGGGATGTACAGTTTAAATGTGGGGATGTACAAGACATTAATGGGGATGTAAAGGGCAAAGTTGGGAATGTACAGGGCATTGGTGGGGATGTAAAGGGCAAAGTTGGGAATGCACAGGGCATTGGTGGGAATGTACAGGACATTTTTCGGAATTTACAAGGAAAAGTTGTGGATGTACATGACATTGTTGGAAATGTACATGGCAAAGGTAGGGATGTACATGGCATTGGTAGGGAGGTACAGGGCAAAGGAGGGAATGTACAAGGCATTGGGTCAGATGTACATTGCATTGGTGGGAGTGTTTAGGGCGAAGTTTTGGATGTACATTGCATTGTTGGTGGGGATGTACATGGCATTGGTTTAGGATGTACATGGGGTTGGTGGGGATGTACAAGTCAAAGGAGGGGATGTACATGGCATTGGTGGGGATGTACAAGTCAAATGAGGGGATGTACATGGCATTGGTGGGGATGTACAAGGCACAGAGTGATGTACATGACATTGCTAGGGATATATGGGGCATTGGAGAGGATGTACATGGCATTGCTGGAGATGTATAGGGAATTGATGGGGATGTATAGGTTAAGGTGGGACTGTACAGGGCACTGGTATGGATGTACAAAGCAAAGATGGGGATGCACACGGTTTTTGTGGGGAAGTACAGGGCATTGGTGCGGATGTACAGGGCATTTGTGGGGATATACAGAAAATTGTTTGGGATATACATAACATTGTTGGGATATACAGGGCATTGGTGGGGATGTACAGGTCATTGGTGGGGATGTACAATACATTGGTGGGGATGTGTTTGAGATGTACATGATATTTGTAGATGTACAGGGCATTAGTGGGAATGTACAGGACATTTGTGGGGATGTAGAGTACAATGGTTGGTATGTACAGGGCATTTGTGGGGATATACAGAGGATTGGTGCGGATGTAAAGGGCATTAGTGAGGAAGTATATGGCATTGGTACTGATGTAAAGGCAAATGTGGGGATATACAGGGCATTGGTGGAGACGTACAGGACAAAAGAAGATATGTACATGGCATTTGTGGGGATGTACATGACATTTGTGGGATGTACAGGGCATTGGTTGGAATGTACAGCGCATTTTGGGGATGTACATGGCATTTGGTGGAGATGTAAAGGGCAAAAGTGGGGATGTACAGGGCATTGGCGGCGATGTACAGGACTTTGGTGAGGATGTACAGGGCATTGGTGGAGATGTACAGGGCATTGTTGGAGATGTATAGGGCATTGGTGGAGATGTACAGGGCATTGATGGGGACGTACATGATATTGGTTGGGATCTACAGGGCATTAGTGGTGATGTACAGGGCATTGGTAAGGATGTACATGGCAATGGGGGGTGTACATAGCATTGGTGGGGATGTGCTAGGCATTGGGGTATGTACACGGCATTGGTGGGCATGTGCTACGAAATGATGGGAGTGTTCACAGCAATTGTGGGGGAGGGGAGTGCAGGGCAATAATGGGAACATGCAGGGGAATTGTGGGAATTTATAGATCATGGCTGAAATGTGGTGGGAAATAAAATGGACATGAGCAGGTCACTCCATGACAGCGACACATCACACCCATAACCTTTATTCCCGCTATGACGTTTCTCTCTGGCATGTAACTGCCACTCGTCAAAGCCTCGTCCTTCTCAGCGTCCGACGGCCAGTCCAGCTCTAGGGATGTCCACTCATACACAAGCTTGGACTGACCAAAGGGCTCCGAGAACACGTATGGGGAAATTATGCAGAAGCCCAGCAGGAGGCGGTAATCGACAACAAACTGGCGTTGATGCATCGCTGGAAGCATAGCTGAACTACAAACAAGGGAAAATAGAATCGTTACAAAAAGATGATCGCTTCCTTTGAAAATAAAGTAAGTTAAAACCTTAACTCAGAGACGGGACTAAATTCAACACCACTAAGGCAGTCATACGTCACACATGTAAACATGATGATAATGAACAAAGGAACTACACGCCATAGAACACACACAAACTAACACACAAAGTTACACACACTTACACACACATATAAATAAAAGCAAACTTTTTAAAAAATATATAATTTCGCACAAACGAAATTTGTACACGAATACACATTTAAAATATGCCAATCAGCGTAACAGTTACATAATGTTACAATAGCACTTTACAATAGAGCACAGTTACATCAAGTTACAATGGCACTCTGCAACAGAGCACAGTTACATAAAGTTACAATGGCACTCTGCAGCAGAGCACAGTTACAAAAAGTTACAATGGCCCTCTGCAACAGAGAACAGTTACATAAAGTTACAATGGCACTATGCAACAGTGCAGAGTTAAATCAAGTTACAATGGTACTCTGCAAAAGAGCACAGTTACATCAAGTTACAATGGTACTCTGCAACAGAGCACAGTTACATCAAGTTACAATAGCACTCTGCAAAAGAGCACTCTGCAACAGTGCACAGTTAGATACAGTTACAATGACACCCTGCAACGTAGCACACTCACTAGAATCTATCTCTTGTCAACTTGAAGATAAGTAAGAATGATGATAATACACTAAACAAAGGCATACAAACACAATAAAATGATAAAAAGTGCCGACTCTCTAACTATTTTCGCTATCTTCATTATTTTCATAAAAGCCATTGGATACAACCTTAGGATCCAGTCTTTCGAAAATCTCAGCCAGAACAACGCGTGAGAATGTTAGCCTTATCTATGACGGCCACTGTAACAACAGGCTACTTCAGGGGCGGGTCAACCAGGGAGTAACTATTTGTGCCTGGCCTATACTTGCTGGTTTAAAGGATTTGTAATGGTCTTTGTCCTTTATATGTATTACTTTCTAAACTAGTATCTATTAATTATGTTTCACTTTCGATATGGAGCCTTAGACAACAGCGGGGAAAGGATTGTATTTGTCCCTTAGACAACAGCGGGGAAAGGATTATATTTGGCCCACAGACATTGTCTGTCACGATGATTATTTGTGTGGTGATTTTAGTGGTGTGTGTTGGGGGGGGGGGGCGGCAATAAACGCTTTTGCTGATTTGCTTGTATTCCCCACCAACTAGGCGCAAATTTTACTTTTGCGAATATTTGAAAGAGCGCAATTACAAGTTCTTGATAAAAGAATTGAGACCAGAAGGAATGAAGGAATGAAAGATTGAAGGAATGAAGGAATGAAAAAAAATGACTTTAATTAATTAGTTTAATAGTGAGTTTAATGGTGAGTTTAATGGTGAGTTTAATGGTGAGTTTAATGGTGAGTTTAATGGTGAGTTTAATGGTGAGTTTAATGGTGAGTTTAATTGTGAGCTGAGTTTAATAGTGGATCAGGACAGATATAATCTACAGAATATATTTAGTCGATCACACTTTGTTAATCATATGACAAGTGTAATATGTTATTGTCCGTCACTTTGTGTAAACCAATGACTTAGGAGTAAGATCGCGTGACATGGTTTATCCTAGTTACACGAAAGGTCAAATAGGCGCAAACAAATAGACATAAAAAATAGAACTTTACCGTAAAGTTCAGTTAGAATCTTCTCCTGTCTGTCAATGACAGCTCGCAGCCAGCGTGACTGTCAATGACACTTCAGAGCCAGTGTGACTGTCAATGACAGTGTGCTGTCAGTGTGTCTGTCAATGACAGTGCGCTGTCAGTGTGACTGTCAATGACAGTGCGCTGTCAGTGTGACTGTCAGTGACACTGCGGTGTCAGTGTGACACAAGGCACGTCTCTCTTTTGTGTGCCTGAAATCTATTTGTATCATCCAGATTCAAAATTTCACTATTCGATTTTGGCATTCACCCGTCGAGCGAGCGAGAGAAAAAGAGGGATATAGTGAGGGAGCGAGAAAAGAGAGAGAAGGAGAGAGGGAGAGAGGGAGAGAGAAAGAGAGAGAGGCTTAGAAAGAAAGTTTATGATAGATAAAAAGAGAGAGAGGAAGAAGGAGAGACAAAAGGGGGAGAGAGATAAAGAGACAAAAGAGGGAGAGAGATAAAGAGACAAAAGAGGGAGAGAGATAAAGAGAAAAAAGAGGGAGAGAAAAAAAGAGAGTGAAAGAGAAAGCGACAAGTAAAGAAAGAGAGATAGAAAATGAGAGAGAGAAATATAGAAAAGGTTGTGTTGTCCATTTTAGCTCACTAGCGTTAGGCGACTAAGTCATCTAGAGACATAATTAAACCCGACCATCTACTCCCTTAGATCTCGTGTTAAGCACCCTAAATTTCGTATTTTAAATGACAAGATCGAATTTTAGTTACAACCATTTAAAAAAAAATTCGAAATGTTAGACAACGCAATTATTTTTTTTCATATAAAGGACAAAATAAATCTACACACTAAACACCACTGCTGTAGTTTTCCTCAAAAAGTTGCTGTGTTATGGTTTTTCTTTTTTCAATGATTTAACTCCCTTGATGCAATCACCGGAAAACCCCTTAAGTCAGTGGTTCTCAAACCTCCTAATGCCGCGACCTTTTAATACAGTTCCACCGTGTTTTGGTGACCACCAACCCTAAAATTATATTCGTTGCTACCTCATAAATATGTGTGTTCCGATGGTCTTAGGCGACGCCGGTGTAAGGGTCGTTCGACAAACCTCCCCCTCCCCACCCAAAGGACTCGCAACCCACAGGTTGAGATCCGCTGTCCTAAGTGGTCCCCGGAATATTACAGTAAAACATAAAGCCAAACACTGCAAGAGATAACACATTTTGCCTTGGCAACCACTCTCACTTTTCTTCTCAAAACAAACAAAATTGTTATGGGTTAAATTCTTTCTTTTTATATTAAAGGTTACAACAGAAAAAAGTCACTTATTTTAATGTAATTCTAAGAACTGTCCAATGAATTATTTTTTTTTAAATTCGGTATTCATTTATCTAAAGACGACCTTTACAAAACACACACGAGACGGGGTCAACTAGATACAACAATTCGCACTGTCATTCTTTAACTGATGGTGACCTCAGTGTCAGAGTAAGGTGGTTCTCAAAAAAAAAAAAAAAATTTGTTTGTCAGATAGACTGGTCCTCAAACCGTGGGTCGTGGACCCACAATGGGATGTGAACGTGTTTTTTTGTTTTTTTTTCTCCGTGGTATTGCCAGCTGAAACGTTAAGCTAAAGGGATTTTAAAGCAAGTTGTATCATAGCTTCAATAATATCACGATACTCATAATATCGCGATACTCACAATATCACGATACTCAAAATATGACGATACTCACGCATTTCTGTTTAAATGTCGATTTTCTTCATTTCAATAGACGAAAAGAACATTTTAAATTTAAAAAGGACCCGAGCTTAGCATTAAGGAAACAAACTCGAATTTTGACACTTGTTTAAAGATTTACAAGTTCAATTATCACTTTAGATATACAGTGAGTTAAAACTTATTAAAAGCCTTACAAGTTCAATCATCCCATTCAATATACGGTGAGTTGTAAGTCTTCTTGGCCGAATAGTGTTGCTGTCAGAACAGTTGTCAAAATAATTGCATAGAGATAGAAGTGGTTTTGGGTCCAGATGTAATAAAAATACATTTAAAAAAAATTAACCTAGAATTTATTTTAAGTTTTCTAGTTTGGTGTTATTTACATTATTGGGACACTTGATTATTCCGACACTTGATTATTGCGACACTTGATTATTGCGACCCTAGATTATTGTGAGCCTAGATTATTGTGAGCCTAGATTATTGTAAGCCTAGATTATTGTGAGCCTAGATTATTGTAAGCCTAGATTATTGGAACGCTTCATTATTACGAATTTAGGTTATAAGGTAACTTTAATCTATTGGCAAGTGATAACAAGTTGCTCTGTGACATAAAGCAAAACAATCTCTATATAAAGACAATAATTTTGTTAACAAGAAAAAGTTGACATAATCTTTCTGGTGTTATCAAAAACCCAATTTAACGAAAAAAGGAAGACCGCCATTGATAAAATGAAAATTATTCACGCAAACAAATCTGAGCGATGTGCATTCATTTTATTTTCGTACAATGATGTGGGTACATAGCTATATAATTAAGGATCGCTTCCAAAAGGAACAGATGAGGCGACAACACTTGACTCATTTGCGTCTATTGCCTCAGGCCTTCCAACCCCTAGTGCATGATACCCTCAAACAGTCACTCTTGTAACCAGTGAAATATCCTCATCAAAACCAGGCACAGAGACATTGCAAATCCCATCTACATTCATAGGAGCCATAATGATCAATAAATTGATCGTGGGCCCTTAATATATAGAAGAAGAAGAAGGTGTTTACAAAAATGTCTTTAGGTGTTAAAATCATCGTTTTTAACAGTTAAAGTCTACCCAACAACTGTTGCTCTAGTACGTACGTCCGCCTCATACAAGTAACCGGTCTCATTCACAAACACTTTCCAAACTCTCATGTTCACGCCATCTCTGCCGGTGAAGTCCATAGAACCGGTGACGAATAGCTGGAGCCGGTTGGACACGAACCACAACCAACCCTGGTTGTCAAAAGCCAAGGTATCCGGCCACTGCATGGTTGCATCATTACGGACCACTTCCGTCTGCGTCACCATCTTTACACCGTAAGTAGCGACCCCTTGCGTCAGCTGATCAGCCTGGACGTCCCAGTAGTACACTGCATTCATCCCCATGGCTCCGAAGTAAAGTCTTCCGTTACTAAACGCGATTCCATCACTTTGGGATACTTTCCTTCCAACTAACCTTGGCCTTGCTGGGTCTGCCTCACCACCGGCGATCAGCGCTGAGGTCGAAATCTGGTAAAGATTGTAACCACCAAGGGGACAGAAGTACAGGTACTGGAAATCTGCAGATAAGGCAATGCCGTCAATTGCACTTTTAAAGGTGTAATCTTTCCCGCTGATATTTATACTACTTCCGTTGCCATCATCTGGTTTCATGGAGGGGTCCTCAAGATTGCGGGCAGAGCGGGTCTCAAAATCATAAATGTGGAGACGTCCTTCCCTGACATCACTGATGTACGCGTACCTGACTCGCCCGTCAACGTAATGAAGAACTACATCATTGAGAAAGTTGGTATCTCTGCCGACGACAGTTTCCGGAAACTCAAATCTGTCCACTTCCTGTCTGGTGTTCAGGTCAAAGACGACGATTTTCGGCGGGCACAGATTAAGTGGGTTTAACCCGAACCCGATCCCAACCCGTCCAGTATCGACGACGTAGATGTGTCCAGTGTTGGGGTCAATTTCCATGCTCTGAACATACTGTAGAGCCCGACAGTCGCCTTGTTTTTGAGCGGCCCAGTCGGGGAAGGGTTGAAGTTTTGGCTGACTTAGAACCGTAACGACCTTGGCTAAAGTTATGGGAACACCCGATGTCCAGCCCCATCTCGGGACGGTCAGATAAACATCATTCTTGTAGATCTGTTGAAAGATTTACAGGTTATTGTAAGTAAAGCTATATTAGAAGATATTGAGGAAGGCAGCACTGAGAGCATACAATAGGGCATCAACAAAGGCATTGAGGAGGATATTAAGGAAGGCGTATGTGAATGGCTTGAGGAGAGGGGCCAATGAAGGTATTAGGAGGCCATTAATTGTCATATTATAGAGGTACCAATGAGAGCATTGTAGGGGGCATCAATGAGGGAATTGTAGATGGCATCAATGAAAGCTTTGTTGAGGGCATCAATGAGGGGATAATAGAGGGCATCAATGAGGAAATTGTAGAGGGCATTAATGAAGGCTTTGTAGAGAACATCAATGAGGGAATTGTAGAGAGCATCAATGAGGGAATTATAGAGGGCATCAATGAAGGCTTTGTAGAGGTCATCAATTAGGGAATTGAAGAGGGCATCAATAATGCTATTTAAGAGTTTATTAATGCGGGAAGCTATTTGGCAATAAGGGTCGTTAAGGAGGATATTGAGGGGCCATAGAAAAGAAGAATGTTGGGCCCTTCTAAGAACATATGGAGGGGAACATAAGGAGGGGAACATATGAAGGGGAACATATGGAGGGGAACATATGGAGAGGAACATATGGAGGGGAACATCTGGAGGGGAACATAGGGTGGAACAAATTACATAGTGGGCAAATGTTGAGGTTAAAATAGAGTGAAATTTGAAAAGAATTAGGTCTATGCCCTAACACAAGTGGCTACAGTATGTCTGTTCTACCTGCTAGACCACTAGTGTCCTCATAATCTGTAACCTCCTTACCTTTATCCCCGCTATAAGGTTCCTCTCTGGCACATAGCTACCATTTCTCAACGCCTCGACCTTGTCAGCGTTTGATGGCCAGTCCAGGTCGAGTGTGGTCCACTCATACACGAGATGAGACTGACCAAATGTTTCCGATAACACACAAGGGCAGATAATCCAAAAGCAAATAAGGAGGGGGTAATAACTTGATATAAGTCTTGCTTGAAACATGACGCGAAACAGATCTGAAACACGAACAAAAACAGTATGAGGTTTTGTTAAAATAGATTTTAGAAGGGCTTAAATAGATATTCTCTTAAAAGTGTTAAAAGAGAAGGCTGCAACTATTTTTTCGTTAGGATACATAAGATGAAAAAAGAAAAAAAAAGGTCGCATATATTTCTTTAGTGAGTCGCGGGTTGCCGACCACTGGGTAACATTTACTTGAATAAACATTGTCTTTTTAAAAAATCGAATTACAAAAAAACTTGCAGAATTAATAAACAGGCATACACACGCGTGGTTTTACATTTAAAATTGTACACACAATGAAACCAATAAATAAACAGACTCAATTTTACATACACATACAGTAACAAGACACACATAAAACATATTTAAAACAACAATCAACGCGCCATCAGACACACACACACACAAACACACACAAATCTGTGGCTACACGCTCGAGAACTTAATCTCATAATTGTAAGGGTTTGGTTTAGAGAGTTTCACAGTATATCTCTGCTGTCTATGTATAACAATTTCTAACATGTAAGATTTAAAAAAACAATATTAAGTATAGGACGTTTTCTCAGATTAGGAAAGTATATTTACTAACCAGCTGATGACATTGCTTCCTGCTAAAGTGACATGCGATATTATAATAAAATATAGACACAATCTTTACCCTAAATTTATTGCAAAGGATCCGGGCCCCGTCTCTCGAATGACATTGTACATCTGATGTGAAAATAACCAGGCCGTTTTTTGAGGGCCGTATTGCGAACCACAAACACTTGTCATCAGGGGCGGATTTCACGGCTAAAATGCCACGTCTCTCTGTTCTCTGTAAATAAACTATACATAAGTTCCTACTATTATTATTTTTTAAATTGTACGTATCGTTTATTTAACACTATCTGGCAAACTATAAATAGACCACTTGACACAGGCGGTGACCTATGTCTAAATGGAACGATGACAATGCGTGTTTTGGCTCAGGGTTGGCTCTATGGCTGCTTATGTTTTCCTGGCCTTTGTAGATAAACAAAACAAGACAGGATTAAGTGGTCGGACTAGTCAGACAGACTTAATTGGGCAGTCTAGTCAGACAGGCTTAAGTGATCAGTCTAGTCAGACGGTCTTAAGTAGTCAGTCTATTCAGACAGACTTAAGTAATCAGTCTAGTTAGACAGACTTAAGTGGTCCATCTATTCAGATAGATTTAATTGGTCAGCCTATTCAGACAGACTTAAGCGGTCAGTCTAGACAGACAAACTTAAGTGGTCAGTCAAGTCAGACAGACTTAAGTGGTCAGTTTAGTCAGACAGACTTAAGTGGTCAGTCTAGTCAGGCAGACTTAAAAGGTCAGTCTAGTCAGACAGGCTTAAGTGGTCAGTCTAGTCAGACAGGTTTAAATTGTCAGTCTAGTCAGACAGGCTCAAGTGGTCAGTCTAGTCAGACAGGCTTAAGTGGTCAGTCTAGTCAGACAGACTTAAGTGGTCATTCTAGTCAGACAGACTTAAGTGGTCAGTCTAGTCAGACATACTTAAGTGGTCAGTCCAGTTTGATAACGTGAACATTAATTACTCGGATCAATCAAATTTGTTTGCATTTTGTGGAGTCTTTATAATGAAAGAGAACCCAAAAAATTACAATTATGCCATTATGATGAATGCGTTTAATTTCTTTTATGTTTAAGTCAACACAATGACACTTAAAATTGAGGAGTAAAGGTTTCAATTTTTATTATGTTTGGGTTAATGTTACATTCTTGGCGAACATTTAGGCAAAGATTTTGTAACAAATATAGAACATTAAAAAAAATACATGATGTTAATGAAACAAATATATAATATTTTTAACATTTACGCGATGATAATGAAACAAATAAATAATTTTTATTTATAATATATAAATGTATAAATTAATTTAAAACAATTGGAGAAAAAGCGAAATCTACATATAACTAAAATTTCATTGACTTTGTTAAGTCCTATTCTTGAAGTATAAACATATTTTATATTTAAACACAACGCACGTATTTTAAGTTGTTCTTCGTAAGAGATCATGAAATGGTTGCAGCATAGCGCCAGTCATGTGATGCAAACCTGGGACCAGGGGCGGGGGTAAAGGGTGAAGGTAGGAGGAGGAGGAGGGTGAGGAGGGGGAGTGAGAAGGGTTAGGGGGGAGGAGGAGGAGGATGAGTGAGGAGGGTGATTGAGGAGGGTGGGTGAGGAGGGTGAGTGAGGAGGTGGGTGAGGAGGGTGAGTGAGGAGGGTGAGTGAGGAGGGTGAGTGAGGAGGATGAGTGAGGAGGGTGAGTGTGGAAGTGGAGTGGGGAGGTGGAGTGAGGAGGTGGAGTGAGAAGGGTTAAGGAGATGAGGGGCTGGAGGAGGATAATCAGTAAGGAGGTTTTGGAAATATTAGGAGGAGGATGAGTGAGGAGGTGAGTGAGGAGGTGGAGTGAGGAGGGGGAGTGAGAAGTGTTAGGAAAGAGGAGGAGGGTGAGGAAGATGGGGGAGGGTGAAGGACGAGGATGAGACGAGGAGGAGGGTGAGGGAGGAGGGTGAAGGAGGAGGGTGAATGAGAAGGGGGAGTGAGGAAATGGGCGGGGAGGTGGGGGATGGCGGTGCTCATTTTCAGGCTGCATTTCTGTCAACCCATATCAATCATTTAGAGTATTCTATATTTTCCTAGTGGTGTTCGTTAACTATGGCCGCCGAGATAAAGAACCGACCAAGTCGTCACACACTCGAGCTGCTCCACTCCACGTCCTGTGACGTATGGACAATGGTTAAAAGTTCTATTTTTAGATTCCACAATAACAACAACAACAGAAGCTTCGCTCCTAATTTGTTCTTTGCTCATTATTTTTTTTTTTCTTTTAAAGTTATGTGGTCTGATGATTTGGAGACACAATTTAAACCATGTGATTACGTCATTAGTTTAAATAAACCATTAACTAATTGGCTGAATTCGTTGGTTTGAAGTGTTGTTAGAGTTAGTGTGGACAGTACAAAAATAAATATTGTAAATAATGTTGGGTGAAAAAAAATCATATACTGGTTGCTAATAATAGTTAGAGTTTGCTAATTAGAGTTGACAAATTAGGGTTGGCTAATTAGAGTTGGCTAATTAGAGTTGTCTAATTAGAGTTGGCTAATTAGAGTTGTCTAATTAGAGTTGTCTAGTTTTCAGAGGCAAACCCCCCCCCCCCCCATGATAGACAAAAATCCACCTAGGTAGCGATCTTAAATTTAATTTAATATTTATACAAATCTAAAGGCCTTATAGACCTTCCCCAAACTCTTACAAACCTTTCCCCCACTGTTAACAATTCCCAAACTCTTATGCAAAACATTTTTATGGTCATAAACACTTTCTCAACTCTTAAACCTATGTCATTTTAACAACATATAACATTATATATGGATATCTATTTTAGATACATACTAGTAAAAAGTTCGCAATATAGTGAGGCCGTCAAATGTGAACAGCGCTGTGGCGAAGGTCAGCTGTACTCACATTTGTTTCTCCTACGGTGAGCCTTGGCGGGAATGCAATCTCTGTTTTAGAACATGAACAAAGTGGGAATTAGTTGACGGATTTGTGGATAGAGGATTTGAACTTTAAGACCCACAAGAACTACGTGACGTGTGTCAAGTTAAAACATAAGTTAACACAGACATTTCTGCTGACAAAGCGTGTAGTCTACGTTTCAAAGGCCGCGTAGGTCAAGGACGGTTTATAAAAAAATTAAACCACATTTAAAGAAAGAAAAGAAAAGAAAGAGAAAAAGGACGCGATTGTACCTCAAATTTTATTTTAAAAGGCGTGACGCATCTTTTTAACATGTTATGACACTCCAAATTGGGTGTTTTATAAGTCAATTCTTTTAAATATTAAACCAATGATCGTTATTGATTTTTAGCACTCATTGAGTCGGCGAGAGTATTTGTACGATCTGAGGACTTAGCATTAAAAATAAAAAAAACATGAGGTGGATCAGTCATCAATTTAAACAGAGGATTGTGCCACAAGCCGATCACTGATGCTACAATGTCGTTCGTGTTTGATCAAGGGACATAAAGAGCCTTGAAAATTATGCTCGTGTTTATTTGGCTGAATCAACTGGAAAAAAAAAAAGATTTTTAAATGTAATTCTAGTAATCAAATAATCAATGGACGTAATTGTTGAAACCATTTATTCTCTTTAAATCCTTAAAGTTTGGTTTCTAATTTTTTTTAAAATTTAAAATTTGAAAAAAATGTGTGATAAAATAGTCCCCTATAAAATCTGAATGACTTTGAAGAGTGGGATGATTTTTCACGGAAGTCGTGCTACAACGTGTTCATAATATAAAAATTCTCCCTTTCTCTACATATTATATATGTAGTTACGTTGATTATGAAAAGTGCATTACGATTGTTGTGTGTAAAGTATTTCAATGAGCTTTTATGGCTAAAACTTCAAAAACTTCGAAAAATCCAAGGCTGCCCTGGCATCTGCTAGGAGCCGTTAGGATGGCAGCATCGCTGCGCACAACCGTTGCACATCTGCCAGTACATGGATTCAGCAATGTACCCTACCAGAACCAGAACCAGAACTTAATTTTATTAACTTCTTATGAAAAAATTCGTAATTAGTTTAAATTACGAACAAATCTACATTTTGTTTATCCAGCAATCGCCTGCCTAGCTCTTAACTATAGAATACTATATAGGTTAACACATAGCCAACCGTGGTTATCGCGGCTGTCTGATCAGGATGGATAACTTAACCGCGGCGAATGTTGCAACAAATCACCTCAACCCAAAGCGAGACTTTCTCACCGACAAGCAGTACTTGGTGGTCGAGAGTTTCTTCTGTGTTGTCCGGTCTGTGCTGGGAGCAGCCGGAAACGTCGTCAACATTGACACCTTCGTGTCCATGGGCGTCCGCGACAGAATGGTGGTTTCGATGCTGTTCATGGCCGCCTTCGACCTCCTGCATCTGATCGCCGTGCTGTCGCGGGCAGTGAGCTTTGTCTTCTTCATGGTAGAAACTACTAGCGGGTTTTCAGTTTGGTTCCCTGTGGATCCTTACGGCGTTTACGTATTTTTCGGACACGCAGGGAGAATTCCGTACACGATGGTGGCTCTGACCACAACGTATCTGGCCGTGACGCGGTGCATGTGTGTGGCCAGACCTCTGCAGTTTAAGACCACATTTACAACGAGGCTGTCTGTTGTCATACTCTCGTTCTTCGCCGTTTTGTCAATACTATCCTACGTTCCGGTTCTTGTGTACATGGCCATGCTGCCGGGATTCGACTCCAAAGTAAATGCCACCAGACCTCTTCTGTGGATCTCGCCCCAGAGGGACTTTGTCAAAGGAATTGTGTGGACGATTAGAGATGTTTTTTTCCCGGTGGGTACGCTATTCACGGTCATCATCTGCGCAATGGTCATGTCTGAACGCCTTCTTGCCTCCACCAGGTTCAGACAATCGCATTTCCGTGTTTCTGAACTCACTGAACATGTTTATCAATCAGCGGAAATTCCCGTAATTCACACCATTGCGCACCCATACGAACCCCCAACAGTTAAGAATACAACCACAAAAAAAACGGAAATTTCCGTAAAACTCTGTGCAAAAGATCTTAGGATCGTTCAGCAGATGATTCTGATTTCAGTGGTGTTCATTGTGTGCAATATCCCAGAGATTTTCGTATCGTTCGCCAGCCTGCTGGAGCCTGACTTCGGCTTGGGCAAACTCTACAGCAATATCTACATGACCGCCCTCAGCCTGGAGTACTTTTTCCGTACCGTGCACTCCAGCTGTCACATTTTCATCTACTACAAGTACAACGCCAAGTATAGGCGGCATTGTCGGTTTGTGAGACCCAAACCTAAAGCGATGCAAGTGTTGAAGGTCATCATTCCTGTCACAACAGAGACATAAGCCAAAACTGATCTAAGTGTTTGAGATCATGTGGCTAAGACACAAAACACTATTGACACTAAGTCTCAGAGGCTTATAAAAAATAGTCTTCTGGTTTCAAAATCTCAATTTTCTGTACAAACTCTTTTGTTCGTCCGCAAGGTGTGATGGTTAAGCCATGGCTAGTATAAAAGTGACCAGTCCATGTTTCTCTTCATATCTTTCCTATTAAAGATAGGCACAGACATAATGCACATTCTACATACACTAAGCGCTACATCGTGTCGTAAAAATAATAAAGGAAGCAGAGCCCTAACATCGAGCAGTGGAAAAACACAACCTTACCTTTTAAAACAAATTACTAACATTTGTTAACATTAATTTTATATGGGCAACATAAGCGTGTATGAATATCTGTGTATGTGATTTATTGCACAGAAGGCAAAGTTCGGCGCACATACTATTATTCTAAATGAAGGTTTTAGTTCCTCGAAATTCGTTTCAAGCTGAATTAGAATACGTGTGAAAATTTACAGCTGCGGCGAGAGAAAGTAAAAGATGGCGGCATAGCTTCCGGTCTGACAGATTAAGTCTAACAACAGATCAGACGTGCTAGAAAAAACCACACATCTTCACATCTGAAATAATCATATCAATATCTCAAAACTCGATTATGGTATCAAACTTATCTTTGGAATGTATTTGGCTTTAAAAAATAACCGAATTCTATAAAAATACGCAACTATGCAAAAAGAAATGTATACATTGTGTGGTAAATCGTGTGTGGGACATCAGAGTTTTATTATAGTTTATGGGTGTGCACATAGTCTACGGTGGTGCACATATGAGGTTACCATCCCGGTGGTGCACATATGAGATTACAATCGGATCTGTGTTTTTATTAATGGTTATTACACACTTAATATAATATTTTTGTATGAAGGGAGTGGGGTGCGATTTTGTATTCACCCCCCGGGCAACACTAGACAGACCACAGTAGAGTTTGGCATATTTTATATTTACGGCAAAATCTCGAAGCACAAATCTATTACGCGCCGTAAATTGATTATAAAGATAGTCTTAGGAGTAACGGAGCAATGTATTTGTAACAGGTCAAATTATTTTATCTTGGATAACATATTGTTTTAGTAAATTAATATGTACCGGAAGTGATGAGAAATGTCAAGGGTAGCAGAAGAAGAAACGGTTAGGTATTCAACAGTATGGAGATTTGTATTTTGCTCTTCCATAATTTCATTATGTCTCATCTTGTGTAATATTATAGCAGTAGCTTGTGTGAGGTATTAAGACAAAGTATCAGTTTCCTCCTATATCGGAGATTTTTATTACTATTGTGTCAATTGATAACTAAATATTATAGTGATGAGTAAACTTCTGTCTTATGTAATTAAAGAGATAAGGATGACAAAGAAAGTGATTAACTGATTAGAATATAGATGCAAATTATTATATCCAGCTCGCAAGTAAAACGTAACAGCATCACGCCAAATAATGATGGTGTTACAGTATTCAATCTTTTTCAGACAACACACTTCAGGGAGAGGAAAGCCTCTGTGCACATTTTTTATGTGAATATATAAATATGTATTTTTATATGGATATATAAATATGTATCTTTATGTGTATACATATATGTATCTTTATGTGGATATATAAATGTGTATCTTTATGTGGATATATAATTATGTATCTTTATGTAGATATATAAATATGTATCTTTAAATCCCATGATATTACAGTCGTGTCAAAAAAGGTTGTATATTTTTGTAGACAATAATATAAGCGATTTTTACATATATCGGAAAATACTGTTCCATTGCGTTGGTACTTGGGGGATACTTTCCTAAGTATATCAATACCGCAAAATTCAATGAAAGTGGAAGATATTGGTATTTTCCCATTTTTCCAAAGATACAGTACAGGGATGAGGATATTCTTTTTAAATATCCAATAATACAATTCAGGGGCATGAAAAAAAACGATGGGTTAAAATTTTCACAAATAAGAAAATATAAATCTTTCCACTTCTCACAGAATACAGTTCAATATTCCTTTTTTTTTTTTAAAAAAAAAAAAAAAAAAAAAAAAAAAAACTATGTGTGAAACACATAGTTTGTTGTTTTTTTTTTACATCATCAGATGTAAAAAAAAAACTATGTGTTTCACACATAGTTTTTTTATACATCATCAGATGTAAAAACTATGTGTGAAACAATTTCAAAAATAATAATAATTCAGGAGCGAGGAAAAACGTTAGATCGATTTTTAATGAAATTACTAATACAATCGAAATCCGTACAATGTTACAGATATTTTAAATGTTACATAGAAGTTGTACAAATTTAAGGACATAGATTTTGACACATTTTTGAAAATATGTTTACCTTTAGTTCAGGGGCGTGTACATGGGCTTGGTTGGAGCTACATTATATGGAAGATGAACATTTCTCATCACCCATTAATGTTATAAAACTAAACATCTATACATAATTTTTTTTTTTTTAAATAAGCCAAGCCTGATGTACTATTTCCTAAAATTACATTTCCATGGCTTGGAAAATTACAGAAATTTCCTTTTGATGATACAATTCATCAAAACCAGAATTAGTTACATACGCAAAAAAAATGAATTTTTAATTGTTGAGACGTCCAGACAGCAAGCAGAGAGTATAGCAAAATGTCTGCCATTTTAACCCGCCAAAACCGGGATCATATCTTCTAGTTATCTAAAATGGATTACCATGACATTGCAAAAGAATTGAAGAACCATTGAACACTATGAACGATCTCACACAACACTATTATTCATAGCTATATGCTAAAAATTTTATCTTTATAATATATTGTAAACAAAATTAATCAATAGTGCAAAGAGAACATTTTCTTGCGGGTAAAATGGAACAGAAATAACACGTAATAGACTTGAAAGTAATTTGGAAACGTTCATTGAAAAGTATGCATTCCAATGAACTAAAATTTCAAATATGCATTCCAATGAACTAAGATTACAGGTATACATTTCAATGAACTAAGATAAGAGGTGTACATTTCAATGAATTAAAATTTCAAGTATGCATTCCAATAAAATAAGATTACAGGTATACATTTCAATGAACTAAGATAAAAGGTATACATTTCAATGAACTAAGATTACAGGTATACATTTCAATGAACTAAGATAAGATGTATGCATTCCAATGATATAAGATATCATGGGTGCATTCCAATGATATAAGATATCATGGGTGCATTCCAATGATATAAGATATCAAGTATGCATTCCAATGATATAAGATATCAAGTATGCATTCCAATGATATAAGATATCAAGTATGCATTCCAATGATATAAGATATCAAGTATGCATTCCAATGATATAAGATATCAAGTATGCATTCCAATGATATAAGATATCAAGTATGTATTCCAATGATCTAAGATATCATGGGTGCATTCCAGTGAACTAAGATATCAAGTATGTCCAGATGCATTAAAGGCCGACACGTTTGTGAAATTTTGAATTAAATTTGTTGTAGATCAGGAACGTCACACTGCAGTTGATGGTCTGAAAGAAATCTCTCACTCCATCGACCAGGAGGATGACAGAAATGTCTGGTAGAAACAGCTGCACACAGTTGTAGGCGATCTTGGGTGTGTTGCAGATGATGCACACTGCGGATAACAGTAACATCTGTTGGACGACGTGAAGATCTTTGCCCCTGAGGTGAGTTGATGCTACTTTCAGAGGACTGGAACTTGATTCCGTTTCGTTTCTTTTGCTATAGGATGAAGATTGTTGTTTTGGGATGGTAGACGTTTTCGAAGCGTGAAGGTTTCGGAATTTTGCAGCGGAATGCAGAGACGTTGCCATGACGACTACACAAACAGACAGTACGAGCTCCGTGATGAGCGGCAAGATGGCGTCTCTTACCACAAAGACAACGTCCTTGACCCGCTGCCTCAGCGGTGATATCCACAACGAGGGCCGCGACGCGTTGATTCGCTCGTCAAACTGGGTCACTATTCCCATGAGTGATAGCACCGGAACACTGCTACCTACAACTAGGACTAAAAATGCGAACAATACCCACAATGCATTTCTCCTCGTGATAATTGATCTGAACCTAAGCGGTTGGGAGACACCCAGGCAGCGTACCACTGATAAAAAGATGGTGGTTAAAATGGCCACCGTGTACGGACAGCTAGCGACGTTAGCGAAGTACACAAACACGGCGAACGGCTTAACGGCAAACCAGGTGCGGTAATCTGTCAGTTCTTCATACACGTGAAACGCATAGGCGATAGAGTGGACGAGGAAGGACAGAAGGTAGGCGAGGTCTGCGCATGACAGGAATAAAAACGATGTGGTCACTCCGTTTTTGACGCCGATGTCAAGGAAAACCTTTATAGTTACCACATTCCCAATGATGCCAAATATACAGAGAAGGATTCGTGCGAGAGTGATGGCTCCCATTGTAATGAGGTCATCATAGACTGAGATCATGGCGCTCAGTGGTTACCGTGAAACTCTTTGTCCCAAATGCAAAGATGTTCTGTAAATATGTTTTTCATTCGCTGCTGGTTGTGATAACGGAAATAAATACCTATCTTATTTACCTTGTTAAATTCTAATTGAACTCCATAGGTGCATCGATAATGGTCTGATATTTCTAGGCAAATTGCTTCTTTTCAATCAATTACAATGGCACGAGCTGAACATGCACTGGCAGTAATTATTATAAATAATTACCATTGTTGTCACCCATGTTTTTTTTAATAAAACGGAATTTTGTTTTCTTTTTCTTTTGGTTAAAATTTTTAAAAAGAGTTTTACAAAGATGCTTTTGTTGACTCATATCATTTGTGGTCGTAATTTCTTTGGTTAATTAAACCACGGATTAAATGACGGTACTGTGAATTGAAAGGAAATAAATTGTTTAGATGAAAAGAATAAAACAAAATAATTGGTCTTTTTTTTTTAATTTGCGCGTCTCAACACACTGGAATCGTGTATACCAACCAGAAACTTGACAGAAGCATTGTCTTTTGGATTAAAATTTGATAGCAAATAATTATTCTGTTATTTTAATCACTAGAAAGGTTATTTAATTTTTTGCTTACCCAGATTGTTTGCTCTAATCTTGTTATGAAGTAAATTGTGGTTATTAAAAACATTTTCGTGGGATTTCCCAAACCCGGCGGCCATTTCTTTTCTCATCCCTTTTGACACAGTTTGACAAACATTTAAAATTAGAATGAGTTTTAAGAATGGCGCAATTGGTACACGAGAAATTTGCGCTCATCTTTTAAGCGTATAACTAGTATAACATAACGGACAACATTCTAAAAATTAAAAACACGCTCTTCAAGATTTTAAAATTTATTATCTGAAAAAAAAAAAAATAAGATTAAAAATAAATTCCAAAACTGGGATGGGAAATATTAAACTAAACAAAAGTGATTGATATAAATTTTGAAATGATGTGAGTCAAATTCATTAATACCGTTATAGACCGTTCATAATGTAAACCATTCCTAAAGGTAACCATTTATGAAGGTAACAATCCAAAAGGTAACCATCCATAAAGGTAACCATCCATAAAGGTAATTTTTTCAAATAGAGAATATCCTTTTATATGTGTGTCTTGAAGCTTAGAGATTGAGAAGCCCTGTATTGTTCCGAATGTACAGTAATTGTGTCAGGCATACACTGGAGACTTTGTTATCTGTATAATTGGTTGATATAGAATTAGCAATCGTAAGTTCGTCACCTCCCCCTCCCCTTCACCCCCCTCCATCCCCCACCGTCCTATCTTGCAGTGTTTCTTGCCCGAGGGGGCACTTTTGACGTTCGGGGGGGGGGGGGGGGCAGTGCCAGTTTTTCAGTGGCCAGAGGCGTAGCTAAAGGGTGGCAGATGGAACATATGTCCCCGGGCGCCAGACTAGCGGGGGCATCTAATGGGCTATAGTGTTAATGGATGAAAATAATAGGTTTCAGAGTTTAGCGGGGGGGGGGTGTAAAAATGAATATTATCCCCTGTCATCAAAGACTCACGTCAGTGACGTAGAAGGGGGGGGGGTGAAAATTTGGTCTTCCCAGGTGTCATTTTTTCTTTAGATAGAGCGGCGGGATTTTCGGACATCTGCAGAGTTTCTATCGAGAAAGGTAGCGTGGAAAAAAAGTTAACCCACCTAGGGTGGCGCTAACACTAGGCACGCCACTGGGCAGTGTATATATCAGCACCAAATTTGGCTGTCATGGCAAGTAATTTTTATCGGGAAGTAGGGCAGCAGAAAATGTGTGATTGTTTAACAATCAAAAGGTGCATTTTGGAGTATACATTATTCGAATGTTTTGATAAGACTTTCATTTGATCGGGAAAATAATTTTTCAAGCGTCGGGGGAGGCATTATTGCGACCAGTGCCAGACACAAACTAAATTCATTCTAGTTGTGGTGTGCCGAAGAAAATCATTTGACACAAGATTAGATTCAACCCGGTAGTCACATTGATTGACGTCAAGAAAATAAAAAGGGGGGGGGGTAGCAGAAATTGAGGAATCTGAAGAGTTTGAGCAAAAGTGAGGGCAGGGGTCACCTTAATTTAAAAATAATAAATTCAAAATGCAGTGATGCATTGTGGTGCAAATTTTTCTTCTTCTTTTTCTGTCTATTAAGGGCCCACGATCAATTTATTGATCATTCTGGCTCCTATGAATGTAGATGGGATTTGCAATGTTTCTGTGCCCGGTGTTGATGCGGATATTTCACTGGTTACAAGAGTTACCTAGTGAGGGTATCATGCACTGTATTCAATGTATCTTTAAGACAATGTATGAAGGGGCATTTCAAACGTTCATATATTTACTGTTAGATGTCTCGTAGAAAAATGCTAAGAATACATCAACATACACCAACTATATGTGGACTACAAATCAGGTTATGATAGCATAGACAGGAAATACATGAACGATGCTGTGCTGGAACTTGGAGTCCTTAACAAACTTACCCGACTCATACATATGACGATGGATAACTAAAAAAGTAGAATCAAAGTACAGAGTGAGTACTTGAGTGAGTTCCCAATCAATCTGGGCCTCAGACAAGGAAATCTGTGTATCATTTTCAACATCACTTTAGAAAAAAGCATTAGAAACATACGTCTGAGAGGTGGTACAGAACAACCATAAGGAACTTTATAAAGCCAGCCACTGCAATACCTGGCCTACACAGACGATATAGCGCTACTTGGTAGACACAGCATTGATGATATAATTAAAACTTTCAGGGAACTTGAAGATGTGACGGTCAAAGCTGGTCTTGATGTAAATAAAGCGAAGGCAATATTTATGATAATGTCAGGAAATACGCACTGATGACTTCATCAATATGAACATCTACGCCTTTGAGAGGGTATCTACTTTCAAATATCTAGGGGTGACTATAAATAAGCAAGAGGAAATACAATCGGAGGTGCAAGAAAGAATAATAGCATGCAACCGTTCTTATTTCAATTTACAAAAGCTACTTCAAAGCAAAAATCTCGCAAAGGGAACAAAGAAGGCAGTATACACTACTATCACAAGACCAGTAGTGATACTTGGTTCCTACCAGAAAAGCAGATAACCTGCTAAATATATGACCCGATGATAGACAATTTTGTTTTGGGAATCCGTACAAACTAAGAGCTATATCAATTGTACAAATACTCATCCATAGTCACAACAATATAAAAAAAAGGCAGACTGCCCTAGGCAGGACACATTGAAAGGATGCCGGATTCTGGAGCAACAAAAACGATCTACAGGCAGAAACATATGGGCAGACGGCTCACCGGTCGAACAAGACTTAGATGGATTGACGATGTAGAGAAGGGCTTACACAGGTTGGGGTTCGCACATGGAGGTGTACAGCGATGGATCGATCCCAATGGAAGAATGGGGTGGAGCAGGCCAGGGCCCTAAATGGGATGAAGCGCCACTGATGTAAACATTTCAGACATTTGGGTGTGAAACGATAGAAATAACGATAATAACAGGACATCACTAACTCTTCCACCAGCACAATATTAAATAAATTAAGTCCAATTGGAAGCCCTTAGGGTATGTTTTTATCGAGAGATACTCCTTAGCTTAGACTCGCCCCTTAAAACTTTATAGGCCCCGGAATTTTTTTGATAAATTCAAAATGCAAGAATGCATTTTTTTTTTACATACCGTAGTTAAATTTAGTTTCGCATCATTGAACACTTAACTGTAGAGCAACGGGAGAGATGCTAGTTAAGATTTTATGTGTCATTTGACCTAAGAGCCATCGTGTGAGGTCTGCAACCCACATAGCTGCATGGGGCCTCGTATATTTTAGGTGTTTAAAGCTGGGTTGTAATTAAATTAAATTATCAACTTTTACTGCTAAGTAGGGAAGGAAAAAACCGAAAAGTAGCACGGGGTGCCATAAAGAGTCAAGCAACGTCTCTGCTTGACTAAGTGTGGTATGCAAACATTTTTTTATAAATTGAAAAGTAATGTATTTTTAAGTTATTATTTTAAAATATTTTTGGGATCAACTACATAAAAATAAGGAATTTACTACAAAATATTTTTAAAATTAAGAAAAAAAAGTCCTTCCAAAAAGGTATCCATCCCAAAAAAGAAATGTTAAAATAGTTTTAAATTTTGAACGAAAAAGAAAAACCAAAAACATACGTTTATTTTAAAATATTTCAAAGTTTCACCAAAGTCAAAAAGAAAAAAAGCTTTTCTGTACAAAAGGCTAAAGACTATATCTTTATGGGTTTTCAAAATTGGTATTTATTTATAAATCATATGTAACCGACATGTTTGTTCAGAAGTCAAGAATTGTTTACAAAAGACTCACATATTTATTAATGTGTGATTTTTTATCGTATAAATTATTAAAGTTTCAATTCTTAATATTCAGTTGATTGAAATGTTAATTAAGAAATTTAGACTACTATAATTTGCTTCAGATCATTACAACTTGCCTCTTCGATATTATACTTGAAAACAATTTTTTTATCAATTCCATATTATGCCATATAATTTTTTTTTAACTTCGACCAAAAATGGCATTTACAAGATAATCGAAATACTCGATTTTTTTTTATTCGTTGTTTAAATATATATATTCTTTCTACTGGATTATCATTTTAAAATATTTTTTTTTTAAATAGTTCAAACAGCTGGGGAAGATTGTTTATTATTATTATATTAACAGAGAAAAGTCATTGGGGATTTAATAAATAAAGACAATTTTTTTAAAAAATCATTTTACTCTGTTCCCGAAACTGTGTTAAAAAATTAAAAACACTCTATTTAATAATTATGATGAAATGTCCACTATTTGTATGTCATTATTATTATTATTATTTTTAAATTTTCATTTTATCTATGTCAGCATACATCTATGGAATCTACTACATTAAAATGTTTGCTAAAAAATGATTTTTTAAAGCATGATGCTATTATACAAAATAATTTGAAAACAGATTGCACATGTTTATTTCTTAGCAAGAACTATATTTAATTTACAGACATTTATATCGATGAAAAGGTAGTTTAATACAGGGTTATTAAAAAGTATTTCAACTTTTGCAGCTTCAAAATGTAATTAAATAAAAGATACCGATATCTGCGAATCAGAAAAAGTAAGCTTTAGCTTATGATCAGGAGCGGCCAATTTTAAAAACAATACCATATTTATAATAGATTTCTGCGAGCCTGTAACAAGATTAACCTGAACGCTATGGATCATCAATATATATCGAACAAAGCGATATTTTATTTGTTCCAATAATTGTAATCGATTAAAGGCACACATTTCAATAATTTTTAAAAATTTTATAAAATTTAAATTTAGAGTAGTTTTTTTTTTTTTTTAAATTATTTTTCTTACACATTTTCCCCCGGGGGGGCACTTGACTTGGCTGTGCCCCCCCCCCCCCCCCGGAGGTATGCCTGAAAGAAACACTGCTATCTTGTAAAGACTATTGTGACAATAACACTTAAAAACTCAAGCAGTCATTATATGGGGACGTCACCCTTGTTATACTTACACATTGTGCTTGGCGCACAGAGTTGTCCTTCTTGTAATCTCTGTTTTCTTGTTAGGCACATCTTTTTGTGATTTTGACATCTGTGTCATTATTGGACACAAAGAAATACGTGCTTAAACATAGGATTACAGCCAGCGCTCGACTTAAGACCACGATGGGTTCCGACGGACCGGTCGTAACACGATTTGGTCGTAAGTCGAGTACGCTATGTGTACATTAATGTAAAGTGATGTTATACAAATATTGAAGTTTAATTGTATCGAACATTTCTTTAATTATGTTATAAATCATAATTTTAGAAGTTCACGACCGCCGATGATTGCAGACAACGTCATTCGATTGATAATTGAGGCAGAAAGAAATCTGAAATATAATACAGTCTGGCTAGTGATTGTGGTCGTAAAGTCGAATGGTCGTAAGTTGCATAGGTCGTAAGTCGAGCACTAGCTGTAAATGTATTGAAATCTTACATTCAGAACTTGTGTACTTAAAATTCACGACATGTTAGACTAGAGCAGCGGTTCTCAACCTGTGGGTTGCGACCCCCTTTGGTGGTAGAACGACCCTTTCACAGGGGTCGCCTAAGACGATCGAAAAACACATATACTCCACAGTTTTGAAGAATCAATGACAATAATTTCGTGGTTGGGGTCGCCACAACATGGGGAACTGTATTAAATGGTTGCGGCCTTAGAAAGTTTGAGAACCACTGGATTAGAGAGTATCAAACCCAATAAATTCAAATTTCAATGATTTAACATAATGTGCGTGCCAAAGGAGTAAAAAAATATATTCTTGCATGTAGATAATAATATAGATATCAGTTATCTATTTGTATTATTATTCGCTTAGACTCTGACGGCTTCTCTTCACACCATGCATGTCAATTTAAAACTCAAGTTCACCCACACCAAGTGGTGGAATCAATAATGAGAAACACAGCAGTTGGCAGCTTTCGGCTTCATGGATGCATGCTGCGGCCCTTTTTCATTATTTTGCCATTTAATTTGTCTTTTTACTTTAAAATGTTTGAAAATTTTTTTCTCCCTCATGTGTTTTAATTTGTGCTTCTAACTTTAATTATACTCCAGGTGTCATGTGCACATGTGCATAGCACCTAAATATTTTCTTTGAGGATATAATTTATAAAATGGCCCGTAACTCAGAGAAGTGTGCATCCCCTGTCTTAGAAGCAGAGATTGTGCCGCCCATGTCTTAGAAGCAGAGAAGTGTGCCGCCCCTGTCTTAGAAGCAGAGAAGTGTGCCACCCCTGTCTTAGAAGCAGAGATTGTGCCGCCCATGTCTTAGAAGCAGAGAAGTGTGCCGCCCCTGTCTTAGAAGCATATAATTGTGCCACCCCTGTCTTAGACGCAGAGGTTTCGATTTTACACTTGTCAACATCATTACAGATTTCTTTTTTCAATCTTCGAAAAATCAAGCTGAATCTCTGCTCTGCTCTGCTTGGCTCTGCTTTGTTATGCTCTGCTCTGTTGTGCTCTGCTCTGCTAGGCTCTGCTCTCTTGTGCTCTGCTCTGTTGTGCTCTGTTCTGCTAGGCTCTGCTCTGTTTTGCTGGGCACAACTCTGCTGTGCTCTGATCTGATGGGCTCTGCTCTGCTGGGCTCTGCTCTGTTGGGCTGTGCTCTGCTGGTCTCTTCTCTGTTCGGCTCTGCTCTGCTCCGGACACGTAGAAGGGCGGTGTTTTGGGCGGGGGAGGGGTGGGGGGTTAAAATTCGTCAATTGTTCAATGTTTTTTGTGTCTTTCTAAAATGCCATAATTTAAAATGAGAATTTACTTGCACAATCTTTAACATAAACTGCAGTAACACAGATTAGTAGGGAAAAAAACACCAACTAGTCATTAAAAGAAACTTGAAACCAGTAACTTAGCAATAAACACAGACACGCTTTCTTGATGAGCAGAGCAGAGGTTCTAAATTTTTTTGCAACATCGCACCTCCTTATGATTTGCAAAGAAATATCCAGCCCCTAAAGTGACAAAAGTGTAAAAATAAATCTGATGTTCTGGATCAGAGGATGCTTGGACTCGTGGTTAAGAGCCCCTGGTGTAGAGAGTAACATGGAAAGCAGTTTAAAATACAAAAAAAGCACACTTAGCCATACACCTGGTGACATATTTGATGTTCTCATAAAAAAAAACTAACATCTTGATGTTGTTTTATTTCAAAACATAACATCTCGAGAGATTAAGGAGTTGATTTGTATCCGCATTCCTAAAATAAATTTTACACGAGTCACTTTTAAAAATTGTATTTATCCATGTTATAAATATTTTTAAAAAAACTGATATTTTTATATACGTATTTTTTTTTTTGCAGCGGTTCTCAACCTTTGGAAAGATACCCCGTTGCGGGTCAAATGACCAGTACGCAGGGGTCACGACCCCTTTGCGGGTCAAATGACCAGTACGCAGGGGTCACGACCCCTTTGCGGGTCAAATGACCAGTACGCAGGGGTCACGACCCCTTTGCGGGTCAAATGACCAGTACGCAGGGGTCACGACCCCTTTGCGGGTCAAATGACCCGTACGCATGGGTCACGACCCCTTTGCGGGTCAAATGACCAGTACGCAGGGGTCAAGACCCCTTTGCGGGTCAAATGACCCGTACGCATGGGTCACGACCCTTTTGCGGGTCAAATGACCAGTACGCAGGGGTCACGACCCCTTTGCGGGTCAAATGACCAGTACGCAGGGGTCACGACCCCTTTGCGGGTCAAATTACCAGTACGCAGGGGTCGCCTAAGACCATAGTAAAACACATATTCATGAAGTAGCAATAAAAATAATTTTATGGTTGGGGATAACCACAACAAGAAGAACTATTTTAAAGGGTCGAGTCATTAGGAACGTTGAGGACCACTGCTGTATTGAAAGTTAAAATTATTTTTTCCATATGTGAACCAGATGTGTGGCGCTATTTTTTTTGATGAAGCGAACGGAAGCAGTTATTAAAAACAAAATTCTGACAAAAGAACCAATCAAAATGCGTATTTTATTTAAATTGTCAGGGCTAGATCACGTGATACACGAAGTGGGTCAGGAAAATGCCAAACTTTGCTTGAAATAACCTGCGATGGAAAGGTTCGGTTGCTTTCGTCATTTCCTTTATGACCATAAGCTATTTTTATCTTGAACCGGAAATAGCATGCTTTCCAGCCATACCAAATACATTTTGGGCGATTCCAAATAACACACAATATAGGGATTCTTTCTATACTGTATTTTGAGAAATAAGTAATCATTTTTAATTAAGAAAAAATTGTTTATTTGGTGTTTGCTACTTATTCTTGTGGAGTTCAAAAGCCGGAGATTGGTCATGGGGATCGAGATAACCGACAGAGAGTGTCACCTGTGGCCCCCTTTTGTGCTCGGGGTCTTAGGGTTCGGCGACATAACAGAATCGACATTACCGATGAGAAAATGCAAAGACAAAGAAAGAATTTGGCGGCTCCGCTTAAAAAATGTCAACTTAATTGAGTTAATCTTTTTTCCAAAGCGCTGGAAACTAAATTCGGATATGCCCCTGCCCCAAAATTCACTGCCCTGACAGATGAGCCCCCAAGACATTAAACGAATTCTATAAAAAAAAAAAAACTAAAGAGAGGGGGGGGGGGAAGTCCGGAGGTTATCGTTCTGGTTGTTGTGCAAGTTTCCCTTAAACAAGACACTTTTACATGCTTAGGCTAAACGTACATGTGCACATAAAAATCATCTACAAATTATTTGTATGTCCTCAACAGATCAAAGCCTACCCAACGTCTAACCTTATTTGAGAAGTTTTACAAATTGGAAATATTTAAATAAAAATAAATTAACTGTGTTTGGTTTTAAAATGAAAATATACAAACATTTTTTAAAATAAATTACAAAAACTAAATGTTTGTTTTTTTTTTAAATAAATAAATGTTTGTTTAAAAAAATTCTTCTGTTAGGAACGGCCAAAGAAGGAAATAAATAAAATAAAACACTGAAGAGAAAAGAACGGGATGGGTTGGTTTATATTTCATAAACTTTCATATCATTTGTGTTTGTGAACCTTTAGTTTAGTAAACATGGATTATATGGAAGATTGGATGAAATGCATGGGTTGATATGGATTGGATAACGATAGTGTGTATTGAAAGGAAAGAAATTATTAAGATTAAAAGGATATTTAAAAAATGGTTGGTCTCTTTCAATAAGAACTACTCAACTAACTGGAATAGAGTTTAGAACAACAAATATGGTAGAAACAACAAACATGGTAGACACAACAAATATGGTAGAAACAACAAATATGGTAGAAACAACAAATATGGTAGAAACAACAAATATGGTAGAAACAACAAATATGGTAGAAACAACAAATATGGTAGAAACAACAAATATGGTAGAAACAACAAATATGGTAGAAACAATAAATATAGTAGAAACAACGAACATGGTGCAAACAACAAATATGGCAGAAACGACAAATATGGTAGAAACAACAAATATGGTAGAAACAACAAATATGGTAGAAACAACTTAAGTGTTTTTCTAATGAACCAAAGTTAAATAAAGTAGGCAGGGTCCACGTGCAAACTCCTCTGTTTTATTAACATAATTTGTACGTACCCCATACTTATGAATGCATCTGCTGCTTAGCAACGCTTAAACAGCATATTACTTACGATGGTTTAAATTTAGTACGTTTTCTCGAAACTTTGTATTGTAGGTGATGTAGATGAGAAAGTTTGCGCTGGAGTTGATGGTCTGGAAAAGCTCCCTCAAACTGTTGACGGTCTGAAACAGCGCCTGAAATGAACCCATCAAGGTGAAGGACGCGAACGACAACTCGGCCACGTTCATGATGATTTTCGGCGTGTTGCCGACGATGAGCACGGACGAGATAACCAGCATTTGTCGGACCGCTTGGAGTTCTCTCCCGCTGAGCTTTCCCGTTCTTGGTGATGTTGGTGGCATCCCATGAGACACCGCGTCGGATCTTGAATACGATGTTACGTTGGATGATTTTAGGGTTGCGGAAACCGGGTCGGAGTGTCGGACTCGTTTGCTTCCCTGGCGAAATTTCGTGGAATCTCGTAAACATTTTGCCATGACGGAAACGCAAGTGACAAGGATTGTTTGCGCTGCGAGTGGCAGGAAGATGTCTCTGAGACCCCAGACGTAGTCCTTCACGTAGAGCCAGCCCTCGTCTATACGAATCAGCGGTCTCGTAGCGTTGACGCGTCCGTCAAACTGAGAGTCGAGACTCATAAAGACGAGAATAGGCAGACAGCTCATCAAGGCGATCGCGGTAAGGCACGAAAGTATGGCGACCGTTTTTGTTCTGGTCAGGGCGTGTTTGAAATACAGGGGCACGGCCACGCCCAGACACCTCGTCAGAGAGAGGTAGGTGGTGATCAAGAGCGTCAGGGCGTAGGGCCCGCCCCCGAGGTTGTCGAAGATGGTGTAGACGCCGAAAGGCTCCACGGGGTACCACGTCAGATAGCCGTACCACGCCTCTGCGACGAAGACGTCGTAAGAGAACGAGCTGACGATCACAGCCGAGAGGTACAGAAGGTCTGATGCCGACAGCCAGGTCAAGGACACCACGGACCAATCAGCGAGTCCGAAAGAGATGAACGTTTTGATGCTGAGCGCGTTGCCTATGGCGCCGACGACTGCGAGGATGCCACGGGCGAGGCAGATTGTCCCGACCCAAGCGAGGTATGTGTCAATGAGGATCAGTTCATGCAAGGGTGTCTTCTTCATGGGGGTGAGATGAAGGATAATGGACAGTGCTGAAGTGAAATTCGTAGTTTCCATTTTCAGAGCCTTGCCTTTTGAAAAGCTTTCTAATAGCTCGTTTGTTGATTAACGAGAAATGAATATGTTTTGCTTTCTTTCTAACGTTCAAAGTGAAAACTATATCATCAAAATTTTTAATTTTAAATAAATTCATTGAAAGTATGCGTAGTAACAGACAAAACTATCGTTTGGTTTACTAATGTATGATACCATCATTGTATGATACCATCATTGTATGACGCTATCATTGTTTGAAACTATTTGAATAAAATATGTTTGTATTTCAAGTACAAACACTTAATTGCTTTGTTAAGCTATTGTGCGGAGAATTTGTTGCGATTTAATTATTTTTATTTCAGTGTCTACAGCGATTGGAAAATCACGCGTTGAGATTGTTAGACTGATGACTGGAGACAAAGACTTTAACACAGAGAATTGAAGGTGTGGTGGAATTTTGAAATAAAAGTGTTTTTTTTTAAAATGACAGCATTAACTGATGATGGAAAATAATCTCCTGCTTCAAGCATCGTTTTTATTTGTTTAAATAATATTTGCCAGCTATCACCACCCCCACAACCCCCCTTACCCCAACCCCGTCAGTCAATAGCGACTTATTGTAATGATCATGTGATTAGCTTGGAAAGTAATTCAAGAATCGATAAATGTTCATGGATGATTGGTGGTGACGCATCATTTGAAGGAGGCTGTTGAAGTAGATGTGGAATCCGGAATGCATCGTCGTTTCCTTGAGTTCTGGCCTTGAAGTGGTACGAAAGAGATTTTTTTGGTTTCTACTTATTACGTAAATGTATCACTTGGACTTTGATAAATTTGGGAGGCTTGTTAATGATTTTTCAAGAAACTCTCGAAGACTCTCTTACCAGGAAATCTCAGATATTTTTTTTTTTTTTTTAATAATTATTTACTTCTCAGAAAACATTTGAAGAAGGAGATATGAATCTTAAGTATTTGAAAATGTCAACGTGACTTAAACTAGACACACAAACGATGGTATTTAATATGTTATATGTTGAGGCAATAACCGAATTATTCAGCATATGTATTCTTTTATGTTCAATGTCAGTCTATTGATTATGGCATTTTTGTATATATTCCAGGTTTGGCCCTTACAACGAGAACGATGGCTCTTTGCGGGTTCTCACCAGCTGCAAGGCGGTCATCTTGTCTTCATCGTTTATTTCCACGTAGAAACCCGCGCCAGATTTCGCCTATTCATACCAGTCGTGTTAATAGTGTGGTGCATAATTTAGTCGTCTTAATAGTGCGGAACATAACACAATCTCTTTAATAGTGCGGAACATAAAGCAGTCGTTTTAATAGTGTGGAACATAATTATTTAAATCCAATATTTGACGAAGTATTTCTCTGTTTTGGGATCAGATTAAAAAAAATAAGAACACACAAAAAAAAAAAAAAAAAAAAAAAAAAAACGATTGAAAAAGCGATTTCAAAAATTCGAAGGCAGGGTTCTTTCCTTGATCGTCTGCTTAATTATAATCCTTTTGAATATTGGTTTAAGGCGTGTGCAAAGAAAAGCAAAAGTGTTGGCTATCTTCATTTGAGTTTTTTTTTTTATAAAAAATTATCAGCCTTAAGGAAAAAAATATATTTTATTGTCGAGAATCAATCACAAATCTCCAACATTTTGATGCGTGACAGAAACCAATCTTTGTTACACAAAAAAATGGAGAAATATGACACAGATGTTACAGATATTTTATGTGTGGACGTTGTGAAATCTTTTTCGAAAATAAATGAGTATTTTTGAAAAGCCCTCAACAATTCTTATTATGGAATTATATATGGAAGGTGGAAACCAGCGTCCAGGTTTCTTGGCCATGGACATTTCAAGGAACAGAGAATCCTACTTTATGAAAGGAAGTCATAACAAATCAATGGTATATCCTTATTGTATTAAGTGGCTTTATTTTTCAGGATAATAGAAGTCCTAATTAATCCACATAACGCAGGCTTCAAAATAGTTGTAATATAGTATCCTAAGTTATGAAGTTGTGTCTAAGATGTGTAAACTAAGGGTATTACCTATCTCAAAGCAGGTAGTTCTCTGTTAAAAATACTAAAACGTTAACTAGATTTACATAATGTATGTTGAAAATCCGCAAAAGGGTTTGACTTAGAGAATAAATATTGATAATGTCACAGTAGCGAGCAAGGGTCAAAAGAGGAAATAGTCAAAGACACATTTTACATTAAATGAATATAAATTTTATTCTAAGTGCCATCGTTTTTGGACGCACTTTGAAATCTCTCGGCTAAAAATAGAAGCAGTAAGTAGGATACAACGTTTGATTATTGTTTCTCCAGGGATCTCACTACCGGGTTTTTTTTAAACGTTTCAGTGTCGGGAAGAAGAGTTCCGTGAAATGCTGACGGAATTTGGAACTGTAATGATAATATATAAATATGCTTACACTGGAGTTGACCGTCTGGAACAAGTCCCTGACGTTGACCATAATGTAGTAGATGCCCTGCAGGTCACCTGCAATGTTGAACTCTGGGAAACAGAGCTCTGTCAAATTCAACACAATCTTGGGCGTGTTGCAGACGATAAAGATGGATGAGATGAAGAGCAACTGTTGAATGACCTTGAGCTCTTTGCCGCTTAAATGAAAAGCTGGGTTGGAGGTTTTCTGAGCATCGCATTTTTGAGAGTCACCAGTTTTCAAAGCGTCATGCGTGTTGCTCGACGCATTCGTCGGAACGTGATTTGATTGACGTGTGTCAGCGTGTCTAAATTTAGAAGATTCGTGAAGACTTCTTGCCATGAAGTAGACGCACAGCAAGAGGATGACCTGCGCCAAGAGACGGAGGAAAGCGTCTCTGATTGGCCAGAGAATGTCCTTGACCTGTTTGCGATCTTGCGACAGCCACAGGAACAGCCTCGTGGAGTTGGCCATTGGGTCTTCGCTAAGGAGAGAGAACAGGGATAAAGTTGATACTATTACAACTGTTCTCATTCTGGAAAACGAGTTCCTGAAGGTCAGCGGTTTCACCACACCCATACATCTTGCCAACGCAATAAACGTGGTGACCAGCATGGTCAAGGTGTAAGGACCGCCTCCACAGTTTACAAAATATACACCGACAGCCCATGGATCTGCTGGAAACAAAAGTCCACCGCCGCACCACTGCTCCACGGCGGAAAGCAGATACGCAAATGACGTGACGACAACGGCCATCAGGAAAAACGAGTCCGCGACAGCGAGACACGCGAATGAAACTGTCACCCAATCACGGAGCCCCATGGAAACGAACGTCCTTAAACTCCCGGCATTTCCGGACAATCCAAGAACGGCAACCAGTCCACGTAACAGGCAGATAACTCCGACCCATGTGACGTAATCATAACTGCCTTCCTGGAGTCTGGACACGGAGAGTTGTACAAACTCTCCCGTTAAACCATTCCTTGTGATATCTTGTAAATCTGAAGCATCCATTCTGGCAAAGTTAGTTTGTCTTGAGATTATTAAATTATTTTCTCATGTGAAATGTTTTTAAATGAGTCTTTGTTACACCTTTCCGACATACTTTCTGTTCGATTTAAGCTGCTTGTTTTGCGTAAAATAGTATATGGCTTTAATATACGAAATGCAAACAAAATAAAATTATTTTTATAAAACAATTCTTTGAAATATCTATTAAAAACCCTAAGAATTCGCGAAATTCAAGTTCCTTAAGCTTTTAATTTCTGGCCATATTGAAATATCAAAGAAAATGTTGCAGCATTTTGCCAAAAAGAAGTCCTTCACAGAAGCATTGAGCATTCACTAAAGTTCGTCCCACTGCCCCTAGTCCCACTGCGCCAGTCCCACTGCGCCAATCCCACTGCGCCAGTCCCACCGCGCCAGTCCCACTGCCCCAATCATATCTAGGACCCGGTTTTTTTATTATTTTTATTATTTTTTATTAAGAAACGGGGGTGGCAGTGGAAACCCGGTGATTGTAAGTGAGCTACTCGCCTAGATTACTGTTTCAGAGTACTGTATTTGAAGTTTTTGACTTAAAATTGTATACTGTTTTTTAACTCCGCCGATTAGTTATAGCAATGCCTTCTGATTGTCCACGATAGTAAAAATTTAGTTGTTTTTAAAAATAAATAAATAATTGTTTCGTATTTACCAGCTACCCATTTACACAAGCATCTAAGATTCATGATTAAATTTAAACAAATCATGTTAAAACATGACTAATATAATAAATCTAATCCACACCCTCCCCCCCCCAACTCCACCAAGGTCCACAGAACAAGATCCTCCAAATGTTTACCCAAAGTCCCTATCTATTCAGTCATTAAATGTGTTGCTCCTAAGATAACATGTTTAAGTCCACAGTTTTTGAATGTGTAAACGGACGTCTCTCCGGGATCAGTGTATTTTATTACGTCATAGGAGCAAACAGCCCCGACCCCAAGGTCTCGTTTGTTCTCGCAATCATGTAAAAAATATTTGCCGTACGGCACGAGATGAGCCGAGAGTTCCTGTCAGGTGACAACGATCTCTGACCTCATTACAATAATCACAGAGACCAAATACCATGATCCCATGACGTCATCGCCACATACAACGGGATGTGTGTTTTATTTCTTCATTAAAACAATAACACTGAGAAACCGAATCGACAATTACCCAGTCTAAATATGAGCTTCTTATTTAAAGGTTTTTTTTTTTTTGGTAGTGAGGGAACAAGCAAGCACTATAGCTTGCATTAAGCCACAGGCTGTCAATGACATCAAATGCCTCTTGTCCACGCCTGCACAACATACGGCCCGCGGTCCGCATGCGGCCCGCCAGCACCAATTTGTTGGCCTGCAAAGTAACGACATATTCTTTATTATTCCCCTGTCCTATTTTCTTTCGACCCCCAAAGTTTTTTTTACGAAGTATTCCAACCCGTCTAACATTTTGAGTTGTGCAGACCTGCCCAAGTCCATTCAAAAAGTTGGCATTGATCGCTGTTTTTAACGAAACAATGAATTCTAGAATAAAAAAATAAAATATAAATCAACTTTAAAAAAAAAAAAATTAAAAATAGCGAAACAACTGTTCTTGCTTTTTGTCTTGTTTTTTATACAATATTTTCAAAAAAAATAAAATTGATAAAAAATCTACTATTATATACTTTTTTTTATTGTTCCTATTTAAATAATATTAACTGCATGAAAGAATACAATACTTTTCAGTGTGTCGATTTTAAAATTGGGACAACAGCAATTAAGTCAGCAAATTGAAGTAGGTTGCTAAATTATTTAAATTTGACCACTGGTATAATGTATCCACATGTGTCTGTAGCATTGTCTCCCAAATTGTAGCGTAATTTTCCCAGGAGAGGGGAACATTTGAAGATTATTGTTTGGGGGGGGGGGGGGAATTTAATATCTGGAAAATATATTTTACATTTCATAACTAGGGTCTGGTTTAGGGGATGTTAGGACAATGGTGTCTTTAAACCGTTTACTGGAGTTTAGGTTAAGCGTTGGAAACAACAATTTGAGAACCACTTGCCTATGGCATTACATTGAGTGATCTCACACAGGTGGTAACTACCCGGGCGGGATGCTGACATCATGGACGAGGTAAAAATACCACGTGGTACTGTGTGTTACAAGCTAGAGCAACCACATGTGATACTGTGAGTTACAAACTAGAGCAACCACATGTGACACTGTGTGTTACAAGCTAGAGCATCCAGTTCTATGAACAATGTTTAATCTTTGTTAACCATCTTTGATTGTGAGAGGAAATTGAGACCATCTCTTCTTCTTCTTCTTTCGCCTTTTCGTCCTCGAGGAACAGCAGCCGATCTTCATCGACGTCTGTGGTTAGGACATAGGCCGCCTACAAGAGCCCTCCCGGCATCACGATCCTGAGCCAATCTCTCCAGCCTCCCCCAAGTGTGGCCAAGTTTCTTGGTATCCGCTTCCACTTCACGGCGCCAAGTGTTCCTCGGCCTGCCTCTTTTCCGTTTTCCTTGAGGGTTCCAGTTCACGGCTTGTCTAGTTATGCTGGATGCAGGTTTCCTGGGCATATGGATGAGACTATCCCTACTAGATATTTTATATATATGTTGACTTGCTTTCAAAATACAGGTGGCATTAAATGTAATAGGAAAGTTTTCACATTTATTAGTTTAAGTGGCATAAGTTCTAAAGGTATTGTAACTATGTAAGGATGGACACAAATTACTGCGGCCAGAGAAACGTGTATATTACTAAAGTTACTTTTGCAACGTTAAATGACTTTGCATTTGTTAATGTATTAGTGAACTAATATGTCAAGTATGAACCACGGCTTTATAATCAAACAAGTTTGTGAAATTTTGAGTTAAACGTGTAGTAGATGAGGAACGTCACACTGCAATTGATGGTCTGAAAAAAATCTCTGATTGCATCGGCCAGGAGGACGATATTCTCCAAGCTCTGACCGACAGAAAATTCTGGGAGAAACAGTTGCACACAGTTATAGGCGATCTTGGGTGTGTTGCAGATGATGCACACTGCGGACAACAGCAACATCTGCTGGACGACGTGCAGATTTTTACCTCTGAGGTGAGTTGATGCCACTTTCAGATGAATGACACTTAATTTAGTTTCGTTTCTTTTGTTATAGGATGAAGTTTGTTGTTTCGGAGTGTTAGACGATTTCGATGCGTGAAGGTTTCGGAATTTTGCAGCTGACCGCAGAGACGTTGCCATGACGACTACACAAACAGACAGTACGAGCTCCGTGATGAGCGGCAAGATGGCGTCTCTGACCACAAAGACAACGTCCTTGACCCGCTGCATCAAACGGTGATATCCACAACGAGGGCCGCGAAGCGTTGATTCGCTCGTCAAACTGGGTCACTATTCCCATGAGCGCTAGCACCGGAACACTGCTACCTACAACTAGGACTAAAAATGCGAACAATACCCACAATGCATTTCTCCTCGTGATAATTGATCGGAAGATAAGCGGACGGGATACTCCGAGACAGCGTACCACTGACAGAAACATGGTGGTTAGAATGGCCACCGTGTACGGACAGCTGGCGACGTTAACAAAGTACACAAATACGGCATACGGTTCAACGGCAAACCACGTCCGGTAGGCGGTCAGTACTTCATACATGTGAAACCCATAGGCGATGGAGTGGACGAGGACGGACATAAGGTAGGCGAGGTCTGCGCATGTCAGGAACAAAATCGATGTGGTCACGCCATCTTTGACGCCGATGACACTGAATATCTTTATAGTTATCACATTCCCAATGATTCCAAACAGGCAGACGATGCCTCTAGTAAGAACGACAACTCCCACCCATGTTAAATATTGATGCTGGGTTTCGCGAAGATTGAACGCGATGTTTGCGTCTAGTGATTCGTTGAAAGAGATTCCGTCCCAAGTTAATGAGGTGGCCATGGGCTGAGCTCATCTCATTTAGTCTCTACGGTCGAAAATTGTGTTCCGAATATATAAATAGAACTGCTTTTTTTGGGGGGTAAACCCGATTTCATTAGTTGGTCTTTGTCTGGTGTTTAATTATGTCGTATACAAATTATGGCTTTTTGATTTAATTTGTTGTATTAAATCTAGAAATCGCATGAACTTCATTATTGGTCTATTTCTAAAAAAATAGTTGCTGTACAAGAAATGACAATTATACGAGTTGAAAATAACTGTCAGTAGCAATTATTAGTAATTAACTTTATTGTCGCGCGTGTTAGAAAAATGAAACTTACACCCGTGTTTGATTTCTTTTGTTTGGTTAAAATAAAAATATTCTCAAAGAGGCGAACGTTCATCTTTGACTTCCAATATTACGCTTTTTATTTTTTTTTTAGGAAACTTCACATTAATTCTTAGCTAAAAATCTGTAAAAAAAAAATGTTTCACCTTAATATTATTAGACTTTTTTTTTTTTAATATTGGGAATGAAAAAAAAGTATTTTGTTTTTTCTCTGATATAGTCTTAATTATTATGGGTACGTCATTTCCCAGTTTGGTTTGTCATTTGGTATAAAATTAAAAAGGATTTAAAATAATTTCAAATTTTTGGGGGAACGATTAAAAAAAAGGCGCGATGGAAATTTTGAACAAATATTATTTTGCACTCTTTACGATAGACGGGTCTTTATAGTAATTGTGTCGTAATGCTTAGAGATTGAGAAGCCCCGTGTTTGTTCCAAAATACACGAGACTCTTTGCAGATAAACACTGGAGGCGTTGTTGTCTGTAGAATTAGTTGACGTGGAATTTAACGAGCGATAGTTTGTTCTCCCCCCCCCCCCCCCCCCCCGGGCCATATCACGTCAGTTTACCGTGTAAACACTTCGAGCTAACTTTAAAGCCATCGTGTTACGGGAGGTAACCCATGTTATTCTTAAACATTGGGTAGACGGGGAGAGTTGTCTTTCTTTTTTTTCCTGCCTCTGACATCGGATCCGTTATTGGATATATGCAAAGAAACAACCGATTAAACGGAGTAGTGTATTATAAGGATGGCGATGGAACACTCAGAAACGAAGAACTTAAATTCACAACCCGCTAAGTTTAAAAAGTGTCAAGCTATTAAACTTTAGATAGAAACGTAGTTATGACATGCGCATTGACAACAAATGTTGTACACATTTTTGGGGGGTCTTAAGTAGAATTAATATATATATTAATATATTTATATATATTAATTCTACTTAAGACCCCCCAAAAATGTGTACAACATTTTGTTGTCAGTGCGCATGTCATAACTACATTATAGATATATATTAATATATATATATCAGTTGTAGATTTTCTATAATTAGCCATCAAATGAAGCTCACTTCACTTAGTGAGTTCACTATGACTGGAGGTAATATGTAGGTAATACCATGAAGATGAAAAGCACCCATTCCCAAAGAAGTTGAAACTTATTAGCTTGAAATTCTTATTCTTGGTTTAAATCTTGCCGTAGATATGCTAAGACCTGGACATTTCATGAGAGGCTGGGATATCATCTAGCTGTAGCTATTCTATGACTTGGAAATTTCATAAGAGGCTTGCATTATAATTGCAACGGAATCCCCACCGAAAGTTTGATGTACCGTACTTGTGTCGTTAAAATAGATCACTTTAAAATGACCACAAAAGCATTTCACTTGCTTGCCTCTAGGATAGAACTTTTCAGCTAAGTGTTTTTTTTTTTATTTAAAAATATGTCTTACTCGTTATTTGTACCTAGATGAAGGCATCTTACCGACACGTTACTTCCTTTATTGCGTCATTTGTACAACTTTTCACATATATCGTTTCATATAATTCTAAGCTTATTTTACCAGCTTTTTGAAATGACAAAAACTCATGCAGTCTAGGCGCAATTAATAGCCCACTGATTTTTGAACTTAGAGTTGTACTTGTAGTAGATGAAGATGTTGAAGCTGGCGTTGATCGTCTGGAAGAGATGTTTGACGCCAGTGGTAGTGAGATAGAGATTGCGGTAATTTTTCTCAATGGCGAAGTTGGGCTCGAAGACGCTGGCGAAGTTGATGAAGATGGTTGGGGTGTTGCACGTGATGTACACCACGCAGATGAGAACCACCTGCTGGACCACCTGAAGCTCCTTACCGCCGAGTCTCCTCTGAACATGGTTCGGTTTAAATCCCTCTACGTCATGACCTCCCACGGGGTTGCCCTTGATACAGGCTTCTCGACTCACGTGTTTCCTAGGCACGAAATGACGTATCGAATGGGCGTGTCTGAATTTAGACGCGGCCCTCAGACTCCGAGACATTGTGATGACGCAGACGATGACGACGATTTGGGTGGCGAAAGGCACGAAGGCGTCTCTCACGCCCCAGACAACGTCCTTGACCTCTTCCCTCTTGGGCGAAATCCACAGGGACGGTCTGGACGTGGTGTTGGTGCGTTCCTCGTACAGTGGGATCATCCCCATGTAGATCAAAATCGGAACGTAACTCGTGACCGAAAGAACAGCGCATGCTGAAAGGACGAAGAGGGCAATTTTCCAGGAGAAAGTGTTCTTGAAAACCAGCGGCCTGGCCACGCAGAGGCACCTCGCTACGGCGAGAAACGTGGTGGTGAGATTAGAGAGTATGTAAGGGATTCTTCCAGCGTGGCCAAAGAAAATGTAGATACCATACGGTTGTATTGGAAACCAAACAAAATGACCGGACATCTCCTCGAGCGTCATAAACAGAAAAGAGACGGCGCGGGATAGGACAGTGATGAGGTACATGAGGTCCGAGATGGACAGGCACAGGAAAGAGAGGCCCATTCCATCCGCGAGCCCCATGGAGGTGAACGTTCTGATGTTGATCACGTTGGCGATGCCACCAGCCACAGACAGGGTGCCACGGGCCAGACAGAGAACGCCTTCAGATATGGTGTAGTCATAATCAGACATAAGACCTAAACTGTCCTCCTCACTTTCTTTTAAGAGTCCGTCATTATTGTACGTGGGGTGGGCACTCGAAGTCACCAGTTCTGATATACAGCCACTGATAAATCCTGTACAGTTATGCGTCATGTTGCTTAATGTAAATGTTTCCATGTTTTGGTCAGATGTCCTCAAACGGTCAGCTTGATTTACAACTATTGCATGATTTCCATGGCATAGATTGGATCAGACATCCGTGGCATAGATTGGATTAGACTTCAGTGGCATAGATTGGATCAGACTTCAGTGGCATAGATTGGATCAGACATCCGTGGCATATATTGAAACAGACATCCATGGCATAGATTGGATCAGACTTCCGTGGCATAGATTGGATCAGACTTATGTGGCATAGATTTGCTTAGACGTCCGTGGCATAGATTGGATCAGACTTCTGTGGCATAGATTGGATCAGACTTCCGTGGCATAGATTTGCTTAGACATCCATGGCATAGATTGGATCAGACTTATGTGGCATAGATTTGCTTAGACGTCCGAGGCATAGATTGGATCAGACATCCGTGGCATAGATTGGATCAGACATCGGTGGCATAACTTGGCTCAGAATTGCTCAATCAAAATATCTAGATTGTTAAGTTCCATTGGTTTTTAATGCCATTGATGCCTGATTAGAATATAAGAAAGTATTTATCAGAATGATACAGATATCATATGTTAGAGTAAAACAAGAGTTAGTAATAGACCTAGATGGGAAACTGTCCGCAGATTTGAGGAGAGTCGATCCAAAAGTTCACCTTGAAACAATTTGTCCGTTACCTTTATAAAGAAGATGACGATGTATGCGCGGCTAATATGAAAAAACAAAAGAAAAACATCAACAACATATTGTTCCAGAACATTTGAAGTGAACCATTGACGACGATCTCCATGACTGTGATGACCTTTGACTTCTTTGAAGTTCCGGGATAAAACTAAAACAAGGAAAATATACACGAAACTATAAACTAACGCCATTAACTAGAAGGGAGGCGAGAATTTACTTCTCAATTTATATTATGTCTGAGGATTTAAAATTAAAGAATTTTTTTTTTTCATCTATATAACGCACCCCCACCCCAAATATGCTGCGCCCTAAGCCACCAGCTAGGTTGGCCTTATGGGAAATCTGGCCCTGGGCATATGTCATCAGAAACCCGTGGTGGGCGTATTTAGTGTAACAGACGTGTGATTGGAGGTCAAGGGGGTGGGGGGTATCGTGAAGAAGTAGAAGTTAATAAAGTGGCTATTTTAATCTTCATGATTAAGTAGGGCCTACCGTTCCTAGAAGTACAAGTGGTAGAGGCTACCATTCACAGCACTAGAAGTGGTAAGGGCTACCGTTCATAGCAAAGGATTTGGTAGGGGCTACCATTCATAGCAGTACAAGTGGTAGGGGCTACCGTTCCTAGCAGTACAAGTGCTGGGGGCTACCGTTATTAGCAGTAGAAGTGGTAAGGGCTACCGTTCCTAGTAGTGGAAGTGGTAGAGGCTACCATTCCTAGAAGTAGAAGTGGTAGAGGCTACAATTCATAGCAGTGGAAGTGGTAGGGGCGATTATTCATAGCTATAAAAGTGGTAGGGGCTACCATTCACAGCAGTAGATTTGGTAGGCGCTACCGTTCCTAGATATAGAAGTGGTAGGGGCTACCATACATTGCAGTGGTAGTGTTTTTTGTGTGGTTTCCAAAACGTGTGCGTGTGGCTGTGTGGAGCCACGTGACCAAGTTCAGCACTCCGTGACCACAAGTGGCGTATCATAGCGACCAGGGAGGAAATAACTCATAGACTTATACGGTCAACATTGAGACCAAAATAGTAGGATATGGAACATGACGCTAAGCAAAGACTCCATTTTGAGTCACGTGTTAGCGTTGAATCATTTTGATATTCAAATATTTTATGAAGTAGACAAAAATTTTTTGGGAACGTCCAAATATTTTTGTAAAACAGAGTAACTTGCCCTTGGATTCTGCTTATATTTTAGAATTTAGGTTGATTCCCAAAATCAAATTTATTTCTTAGCTTGATTCCAATAGGTTGAATAGGGCTACTTAAAACATACCCAATAAAATAGTTTAATAAAATGAAATGTATACTTTATCTCTGAATAATATATTTTCTTTCAAATCACAGCATCGTCAGCCAGACCATGCTTTACTTCACGAAACCATGACAACCAGAAACGCCATGAAAGCGGATATGGTAACTACCAGACATTGTTGTTCTTTTGTCTCCGAAAATAAATAGTTTTTTTTCCTTCTTGTTTCGTACCACATACTGTATTTTGATATGTGATTCCTTTAGTTTGTTAAGCTATAATAAATATATATGACGATATGAAACTAAATTAATATGTAAAACTGTAATATATGTGGATTTATGCAGTGACATAATTATTGCGGTGATCATAAACGTTATACTATGGAATGTCATCGTTGATAGTGTCACTGTGGATGTGTCACCATGTCAGTGACATCAGAACATAGTACTAAATAATCCACTGAAGACGGTATAACTTTATAATACTATTAAAAAGTTAATGTTACTATAAGACGAATACGAAATCTGTGTCCAACAAGCTAAGTTCGATCTATTTGTAACTTTTTCAAGCATCTTTTCGATTTCAAGAGTTCCTAACAAATCGATTTTTTAAAATTTCATGATGTAGTCTTTTTTTTTGTGTGTGTTGTTTTTGATTCGTGTAATAAAATAAAAATCTGAAATTTTAAGCTTGCTTACATCTATATCTTATATTTATTTCGTCGCTGTTACACTGTGTTATTATTTTGGTGTGGCTACTTTTGTCACATAAGTACAACATAATTGATGAAAGATACCACTAAAAAGTATTTTCTAAACTATATGAGTTGTCAAGGCGACGTCTGACATACATTTAAACACGCAACCATACAACAGAAAATAAATTGTATGGTCTACCTCTTATGGGATGCAAAAGTTTCAAGGACAAATTTGTGTGTGTGTTAAAATCTAATTGAAGACTTCCCTTCCTTCTTTCCGGCGTACGAACATATAATAGGCGTCAACTCATCAGTGGAGACTTACTGTCAAGCGATGATTTCGGACGGTTGACAGGAAAGACAATATTCTAATTACAGTTAACGTGATACTCGAACACTGTATTATTTAAAAGTTTCCAGGAGCAGCCGAAAGCTCACAACACCCTATATTTATAACACACATAGCACCCTATAATTACTACACGCTCGCAAAATTTAAGTAAAATGTTGGACATTTTTAATTAAAAATTATTAATTTTTCTTCATGATGTGGATTTTTTTTTGTTAGTCGTAAAAGAATATTGACTAATTTTATTTCAATAAGTTCTATAATTTTTTAAAGCTATCTAAGGTTGACATTTTGTCGATGGAAAGTAAATGTCGTGTAACTACGACAAAGACATTTTGTTTACTAAGTAAAGAAAACATGTCACACCTTAGCTTTATGTTCAACTTGCATACATTCCCATAAATTATAACAATTTTTTTTAAAATTATACCACATATTTATAAAGAAAAGACTAAAAAATTTAGAGTAGTTTGTTATTGTTCGAGCAGTGCTAATCAAAATTTATTTAATGAAACTATGCTGTACTGAATGAATTGAAACCATCCTGCTGGCATCGCATATGATTGGTTTATTTCTGGGTTTCTTCAGCCCATTGTGTGTGTTTATCGTGTTTCCAATAACTACGAGTGTCGTGGCGTCAGCACTTTGTTTTCAAAATGTATCGACCTAACGCCTTCGTTATTTCTAAATCATCTTTTAAATGTAAATTTAAATTCTTCAAGAACAAAACTTCGTTGCCATAACTTCCAGAAGGGCTGCATCAGTTTCAAAGATTTAAACAATATGACCGGCTTTTTAACTATTGGCCACTAACAAACCATAAGTCATTAAGAATATCTGAATTCTATTTTTTTCAATAAAAATAATTGCCCCAATACCGTAGCCTGCGTTTTCGTATTTTTGTTTGACGTGAATTATGTTCCCTTGGTTGTTTGGAGCAAATAAAATCGCCGCCCGCGGAATCAGATCGAGGCTACAGGAATTCAGCATAGATAAATAATATGGATCTTTCTTGGTAAATATGAAATACGCGAATGTATTTGCTAGGAGCTTGCAAGTGGTTATAATAACACTGCGATTATTATGCACTCACATTTCCTTCAACAACGCAACACAACACAACACCTCTAATGAAATAGATTTGAAGAACAAAAAGAAATATTCAATGATTTTTTTTCATTCCAAATTTTAAATACAAACAGCTAATAATACCAAGTACTAGTGAACTGTCTTAACTACAGACATACTCAAACAATAACACGTTGTCCCTTTGCGCTATCTACAGGCTTGGGTCTTAAATACCATTTGTACCAGAAAAAGATCATTTCCATGTCAGCTTTGGAAAATATCATTTTTGGATTGCTTGTCGGAAGAGCTTCTGACGAGCGATATTAAGTTGAAGAATTAATGAAGGGCTGAGTTTCTCCAGTGCATTGTTGTTCCTTATCTCAGAGGTAGATTCTATATTGTTACTCCATACCTCAGAGGCGGAGTCTACATCGTTACTCCTTATCTCAGAGGTAGAGTCTATATTGTTACTCCATACCTCAGAGGCGGAGTCTACATCGTTACTCCTTATCTCAGAGGTAGAGGCTACATTGTTTCCTTACCTCTGAGGCAGAGTCTACATCGTTACTCCTTACCTCAGAGGTAGAGACTGCATTGCTACTCCTTACCTCAGAGGTAGAGACTGCATTGTTACTCCTTACCTCAGATGTAGAGACTGCATTATTACTCCTTACCTCAGAGATAGAGTCTGCATTGTTATGAGATAGAGTCTGCATTGTTACGTCTTACCTCAGAGATAGAGTCTGCATTGTTACTCCTTACCTCAGAGATAGAGTCTACATTGTTACTCCTTACCTCAGAGATAGAGTCTGCATTGTTACTCCTTACCTCAGAGGTAGAGACTGCATTGTTACTCCTTACCTAAGATGTAGAGACTGCATTGTTACGCCTTACCTCAGAGATAGAGTCTGCATTGTTACGCCTTACCTCAGAGATAGAGTCTGCATTGTTACTCCTTACCTCAGAGGCAGAGTCTACATTGTTACTCCTTACCTCAGAGGTAGAGTCTATTTTGTTTTTTTGTTTTTAAATATTAACACAGAGAATTGTCTTAGAGCTATCACTGGCGCAGATAATTTGGCAACACTGACTTTGCTGGCGACTTCTTGACCTTACTGACATCCTGGACGCCTATCAAGTATCACCACTTATTTTTAAACTGCTGAAATAATTAAGACTATAGTTATAATCTTACTTGCTGCGTTTAAAGGTCAAGGTCGACCAGCTCCCTGAAACCGGAGCCTGGGCGCTCGTGCCTCGCAGCCCATTGGTCAAGCTTCTAACATACATTTTGTATCAGATGTGCAGCCCCTCGTACTCACCCCAATGGCTACGACTCTGATTACAATGATAGTAATTCCAAGGGTTCCTTTCAATGAAAACCTACTAAGATGTGAAGGGCCCCCAAGCCCAATGCCTAGAGTCCAAAGTCCAAAGCCCAAATGTCTTGTATTTGTATTTGAATGTTTCAACATTAAGTCCTCACTGCCTCACTCACTGCCTCACTCACTGCCTCACTCACTGCCTCACTCACTGCCTCACTCACTGCCTCACTCACTGCCTCACTCACTGCCTCACTCACTGCCTCACTGACTGACGTATTTTAATTTTTGTTTTTGTTTACATATCCAATATTTTCTTCTCCAGACCTGAAGACTCGTGTGAATAAATAAAAGCCTCTAAACTAATATGCTATTAATTATGGAATTAGGTAAAATAAAAGTATAAGTATAAGAGATTTTTGTGTTGAAAAAAAAAGAGAATGTGTTCTTCTTATGTAACTTGCGTTTCGACAGTGCTGTAAATGGCTCTGTGGCGCAACGGTAGCGCGTCTGACTCCAGATCAGAAGGTTGTGTGTTCAAATCACGTCAGGGTCAACTTATTTCTTTTTAAAAATGTATGGTTTGTTTGTCCCTTGTGGTTCTGGAAAACTAAAAGTATATTAGGTAAAAACATCAAAATATTTATTTAATGTGGGACATTGCCAAATGCGACAATTATTTCTTCTTCTTTTTCTATACTTTCAGGGCCCACGATCAATGCATTAATCATTATGGCTCCTATGGTTCAGAAGGGGTTCGCGATGTTAATGTGCCTGGTTTTTTAAGGGGATAATTCACTAGTTGCAAGACAGGAGGCAAGAGCCGCAAATGTGTCAGGCGTAGTCGCCGCAACTGTTGTTTTTGGAAGATTGTTCCATTCCTTTATTGTGATAAGCGTTTTATGATAAGCGTGAGCAGAAAAAGAAAATGGAGCCTATATTAACAACTGAGTGCTTGTGAAGTCGTCTTGAGGGCGTTCATTGTAGTCATACGCGCGGTATGTGAAACGCCAATTAGGTGTCTGTAACTCATTGTATGCTACAGATCCAAGAAAGAACCCCTGTTCGAGTCTTGATGTAATGTGTCTAGCCGGATAATCGAATAGGTGATCTCATTTCTCTGATATGGTTTCATTTAATTTCTCTTCCAAGGTTTCATTTAATTTGTCATCTAAGGTTTCATTTTATTTCTCTCCTAAGGTTTCATTTTATGTATCTTCTAAGGTTTCATTTTATGTCTCTTCTAAGGTTTCATTTTATGTCTCTTCTAAGGTTTCATTTTATGTCTCTTCTAAGGTTTCATTTTATGTCTCTTCTAAGGTTTCATTTTATGTCTCTTCTAAGGTTTCATTTTATGTCTCTTCTAAGGTTTCATTTTATGTCTCTTCTAAGGTTTCATTTTATGTCTCTTCTAAGGTTTCATTTTATGTCTCTTCTAAGGTTTCATTTTATGTCTCTTCTAAGGTTTCATTTTATGTCTCTTCTAAGGTTTCATCTCATTTCTCTATCAGATTTTCCACAAGCTTAACACGCAATATTATTAGTTTTGATTTGATTTTTTGAATTAATTATTTTGGTCATCTTCTCTACATCGTCGATCAAGTCAGTCATTTTGACACGTCAGCTGGACACAGATACCCTGTCCGCCTTCTTTCACCGTTACATCATGTAATGAAAGACTTGATCAACTCGAAGAATTTAACCCGTTATTTTAAGAATTGTATAGGAGATATTAAGGGCGGATGTATCGCTAGTTTCCAATGTCACCATGACGTCACAGATCGTTTGATATCACTGGGCAGACGTTGAGCTCACGTCAAAACCGACATCCTATATTAAACTCAAATGGAAAATTTCTGTTGGAAATATATTTGATAAAGACACGCAGACACTATATGCGAAGTGAGCTCATCAGAATCACAGCAGGCGTACTGTCGAAAATAGGACTGAAGGTGTTTAGGCACCATTTACAATTTGAAAATTTTAAAGAGAGTATCCAATTACTCTCTAATCAAATGACATTTCGGCGCATATGATCGTTTAGACTTTGAAAATATGAACTCGGAGGGAGATCAGTTTAGGTGGTATCTCCAGTGATAATAAATAAATAAATACAGTACTATTGTAATAGTTTTAAATGTAAAATATACTAGTGTTTACTGACTTTAGAAAACTTAAATTATGAATTCACAAAGGAGTATAGTATAAGGTTTTAAAATTATTTGTGTCATATAAAAGTGCTGCACTTTTGCAGTGTACTTCATGACGCTAACTTTCTCCAGCAAGTTGGATGTCATTTGTAGCTAGTGGGATGTCATTTCCAACCAGAGGGGAGTCATGTCAGCCCGTGGGATGTCATGTCCAGCCAGTGGGATGTCATGTCCAGCCAGTGGTATGTCATGTCTAGCGAGTGGGATTTCATGTTCAGCCAGTGGTATGTCATGTCTAGCGAGTGGGATTTCATGTTCAGCCAGTGGTATGTCATGTCCAGCAAGTTAGAAATCATGTCCAGCTAATGAGATGTAATTTACACCTTTCTGGGCACACTGTGGTGTAATGGAAGCTGACTTAGGTGTCAACAAGGTTGTAAATCTAAGTGTTGATACATTTTTCCATTCAGTTAAGTGTAGATAAACTGTTCCGTTCAGTTTGTATTGTATGCCTTTGACAAAGGTGAATTTCAATTTTAAAAAACACGTTTTATCAAGACAGACTGGTATAGTTCATCATAAAACATGTTTTATCAAGACAGATTGGAATAGTTCATTATAAAACATGTTTTATCAAGACAGATTGGAATAGTTCATTATAAAACATGTTTTATCAAGACAGACTGGTATAGTTCATCATAAAACATGTTTTATCAAGACAGATTGGAATAGTTCATTATAAAACATGTTTTATCAAGACAGATTGGAATAGTTCATTATAAAGCATGTTTTATCAAGACAGATTGGTACTATTCATTAGAAAACACGTTTTATCAAGACAGTCTGGTATAGTTCATTATAAAACATGTTTTATAAAGACAGACTGGTATAGTTTATTATAAAACATATTTTATAAAGATAGAATGTTATGTTTTATTTATAAAACTAATTTTGTGACCTTTGATGATATTGAAGGTTCTCACTTTTTTTTATAGTATTTAAATAAATGACAACAAGATCGGAGGCTGATGAAATTAAATCAAGTTGAAATTTTAATTTGAAAACAATTATAATAGCTTAGACTTTACGATTAATAGCACATCTCAAAAATCATCAGCAGATTCACAGTTGCAACAGAGTAAATATGATGTACAAAGTGTCAAAACATTCTGTATCATGTACACAGTTGCAACACAGTCAGTACGATGTACACAGTGTCAAAACAGTCTGTATCATGTACAAAGTTGCAACACAGTCTGTATAATGTACACAGTTGCAACATAGTATGTTTACTGTACACAGTTGCAACACAGTCAGTATAATGTGCATCTAGTTATTATAAATTTCATATGCAAAAAGAAGTCAGTCAATAACAAGATAATTTGTATTTCTCATATAGATCTCTTTATAGTTATGCTAGTCATTTGGCCAAAGATTTATTGAATTAAATTAAAATTAGCATTTTATCCAGATAACTATTTTTATACCATTGTTTTAAAAAATATATAATTAACAAAACTCAATAGATATTTCAAAAATATGTTGAGTTATTTTAATATTACTGAATTTAACATGTCATCCAAACCAGCGACTTGACTTTATCTTTTGGCAACCCCTGACAAGTCATCCGAACCAGCTACTTGACTTTATCTGTGGGCAACCCCTTACAAACCATACCAACCAGCTACTTGACTGTGTCTGTTGACAACCCCTGACAAGCCATACCAACCAGCTACTTGACTGTACTGTTGGCAGCCCCTGACAACTCATCCCAACCAGCTACTTGACTGTATCTGTGGGCAACCCCTGACAAGTATGAACACACTGCATCTAGTTTGGATATTGAATGAAATGGCCTGGTCCTAACTCAGGCTGCCACAAACATACGTATGGATTGTATCATTATAGTTTAAGGGCGCTTGGACCGATGCCCTAATCCTAACTCTAACACTTTGACCAATACCTTAACTCTAACACTTGGACCAATGCCCTAAATCTAAATGATTTATATTTGTTTCGTAGCTCTATACGTGCAACACAACACAGGGCTAGCAATTTTATTGGAAGAACGCCATGTAAATGTTCGTTACCTTTTAAAATTTTTAATTTTAGATTTTTAAAAAAATGTTTTTTTGTTAATTCATCAATTGATAATAAAAATGTTCTTCCAACACACCAGACTTAAAAAAGGCTTTTTGGATTAGTGAAGGCTAGTAATTCGCCATTAGTCTTTTTGTTTTCTTTGGTATTATCAGATACACAATAAGAACACATCATGTGTAGTTTATTTAACCAGTTAGCCTGTTAACGGCATGTACTCCCCCCCCTACCCCTTTACCAACCTTTAAAAAACAAGAAATAAAAGAAATAACGTGAAGAAAAACAGCATAACAAGGCATACTTTGAAAATGGTGATAATGATAAAAATGAGGAAGAAAGAAGCTAGAATGCCCCCGGTGATGACGGCAACTGCTTCCAGTACCTGTCTGTAGTTGCTGAACGACAAAGACATTTCAACTGAAAAAAAAAAAAAGATTAAGTCTGTGATCGGCGTATACGTATCAGTGTAAAATAAATATCAGGGTAAAATAAATATCAGGGTAAAATAAATATCAGGGTAAAATAAATATCAGGGTAAAATAAATATCAGGGTAAAATGACATGGAAAACAATGGTGTACAAAAATAATAATAATAAAAAAAGTAAATTAAATAACAAAAAAAAAAAATTTAAGAATTTTTTTTAAAAATTAAAAAAAATTAAAAAATAAAATGAATAAAAACAATTTTTTGTTGAATGAAGAGGGAAAAAAAGGGGGAAGGGGTGGCATCCATATAGCTCAAAAAATGGTTTTGTCTTTACTACTATGACGTCATAGTATACGAATATATGCGCTGTCTCCCTGGCGAGCACTGACAGTGGTCCTCAAATTATGCATCACTTAAGTAAAAAAACTGCATTTTTTTTCAATGATTATCTGTCAGAAGTTAACACAGGTCAGAAGTTAACACAGGTCAGTAGTTAACCCAGGTCAGTAGTTAACACAGGTCAGAAGTTAACACAGGTCAGAAGTTAACACAGGTCAGAGGTTAACACTGGTCAGAAGTTAACACAAGATAGAAGTTAACACAAGTCAGTAGTTAACACAGGTCAGAAGTTAACATGGTTCAGAAGTTAACACGGGTCAGAAGTTAACACAGGTCAGAAGTTAACACGGGTCAGATGTTAACACAGGTCAGAAGTTAACACAGGTCAGAAGTTAACACGCGTCAGATGTTAACAAAGGTCAGAAGTTAACACAAGACAGAAGTTAACACTGGTCAGAAGTTAACACAGGTCAGAAGTTAACACAGCTCAGAAGTTAACACAGGTCAGAAGTTAACACAGGTCAGAAGTTAACACAGGTCAGAAGTTAACACAGGTCAGAAGTTAACACAGGTCAGTAGTTAACACAGGTCAGAAGTTAACACAGGTCAGAAGTTAGCACATTTCACCCGGTGTAAACCTACATTAGGCAAGGGTGCCGAAAATCTTATATTGCTAGAAACAACTGGCGAAAAACATCAGATCATAGGCACATTGACCTGCGGTCGTCCAATCACAACCCCGCGAGCCGCATGCAGCTCTTTAACAACCTGAGTGCGGTTTGGCCAGTCGGCCACAAATCGGTTTTGACTCCGAAAAACATGGTTCTTGACAGGTTCTTGACAAGAAAGCTGGCTCTCAAGATTTTTTAATCTTCATGCTGCTCGCGCTTTTCAGACTAATGAGTTTTCCGACCACTTACATAGACCATACTGGGGACTAAACAGGAATATTGCTGTAACTACTGAGTAGGCCAACCACTAGAGTGATTCTGCCACTATTGAGTTGGCCAACCTGCTAGAGTGATACTGCCACTACTGAGTTTGAGACGATCCCCCCACCCGACACATACGCACGGAAACGCAAAATCTCCTAAATTGACCAACCACCCCCTCATTGCTTACATATTATATGGGCGGCCCCCTGCATATGTCAAAGTTCTGTGGTTATTTTGAACGAAAAGTAAATCTCATTTCACATCTTGGGACGGGGCATTGGTAATTTAGTAATTTGAAAATTACAATTTTGTAGTTTGAATGAAGCCGAATTAAAACGAAGATCAGACGACTTTGAGAGAAAGTTAGAAGAGTTCCAAAGTCTGCTAAAATTGTCACCTGTTCAAGAAGCCGTTACCTAATAATGATATTTACTGACTACAAAGGCTACAACCAAAACTACCGTGAATTTTATGTAGACCGGTATGTTCTGATCGCCATGCGATTTCTTTGATGACACTGACAAATATTCTACTGACCTTCAGATGGAATGATATCATATTTAGAAAGACAACTTTTTTAAAGAGTAATTTAACGACACTGATATCTGAATGACACTGGTATCTGAATGACACTGATATCTGAATGACACTGATATCTGAATGACACTGGTATCTGAATGACACTGGTATCTGAATGACACTGATATCTGAATGACACTGGTATCTGAATGACACTGATATTAGAATGACACTGATACCTGAATGACTCTTATATATGGATGATAATAAATGGGAGAGACTGCAATAAGGTAGGAACCTTTATTAAAGAGTCGCAGCATAAGGAAGGTTGAGAACTACTGCAGTAGAGCATTACATTCGCAAGTTGTGATCTTGTTCTGCGTTGGGGCGCCAAAGAACTTAGTTTTTATATCATCAGGGGGTGTCATTGTTGGAGCATAGCAGCTGATGGTGGTTAGGTGGGTTTTTTTCCAGATAAGTGAAAGTGTTTTATTGTCAATATCCTATCGTTGACCCGTTTCGGGAGACAAGCAAATATGTCAATCATTGAAGATTCGATCGAAAAACCAACACCAGCCTCATGACGCCTCAACTGCAATGTGGCTCAAACGTCTTCCTTGAACTTGCGAGTTTATATCGTATAACGGCTGTTCTCCTCTGAAGTCTGTCCATGCAGTCCAAGCACTGAAGTCTGTCCATGTCATCCATACACTGAAGTCTGTCCATGTCATCTACGCAGTGAAGTCTGTCCATGTCATCCAAGCACTGAAGTCTGTCCATGTCATCCAAGCACTGAAGTCTGTCCTTGTCAACCAAGCACTGAAGTCAGTCCATGTCATCCAAGCACTGAAGTCTGTCCTTGTCAACCAAGCACTGAAGTCTGTCCATGTCATCCAAGCACTGAAGTCTGTCCATGTCATCCAAGCACTACAGTCTGTCCATGTCAACCAAGCACTTAAGTATGTCCAAGTCATCCAATCAATGAATTCTGTCCATGTCATCCAAGCACTGAAGTCTGTCCATGTCATTCAAGCACTTAAGTATGTCCAAGTCATCCAAGCACTGAAATCTGTCCATGTCATTCAACCAACGAAGTCTGTCCATGTCATCCAAGCACTAAAGTCTCTTCATGCCATCCAAGCACTGAAGTCTGTCCATGTCAACCAAGCACTTAAGTATGTCCAAGTCATCCAAACACTGAAGTCTGTCCATGTCAACCAACCACTTAAGTATGTCCATGTCATCTAAGAACTTAAGAATGTCCAAGTCATCCAAGCACTGAAGTCTGTCCATGTCAACCAAGCACTGAAGTCTGACCATGTCATCCAACCACTTAAGTATGTCCAAGTCATCCAAGCACTGAAGTATGTCTATGTCATCCAACCAATGAAGTATGTCCATGTCAACCAAGCACTGAAGTCTGGCCATGTCATTCAACCACTGAAGTCTGTCTATGTCATCAAGCACTGAAGTCTGTCCATGTCAACCAAGCACTGAAGTCTGACATGTCATTCAACCACTGAAGTCTGTCTATGTCATCAAGCACTGAAGTCTGTCCATGTCAACCAAGCACTGAAGTCTGACATGTCATCCAACCAATGAAGTCTGTCCATGTCAAACAAGCACTGAAGTCTGGCCATGTCATTCAACCACTTAAGTCTGTCCATGTCATCAAGCACTGAAGTCTGTCCAAGTCATCCAAGCACTGAAGTCTGTCCATGTCATCCAAGCACTGAAGTCTGTCCATGTCATTCAATCATTGAAGTCTGTTCATGTCGTCCAAGCACTGAAGAGTGCACATATTGATTTAACTTGCATCGGCTTGTGCATGGTCCTGGGATACATGTTAGGGCACCCCCACCCCATTGTAACACACCTGTCACACTGGACACCTAATAACAATACAACGTCATAGATTCGTGACTCCTACCCCCCCCCCCCCCGATGATTGACGTCATTTATTGATCTAAAGAACAAGAAATCGATTGAAGTTACATTCTCCATAGTGATTGCTCTTGAACTCGAAATTATAAATATGGTGATTACAATTAGGACAACACTCACAAATATGATGAGTACAGTTAGGACAACACTCACATTGTCTACAGGTAGCTTGGCCCGTCTTCCCTTTCTTCCGGCGGGTTGGGAGTGCCATTTGAAGCATGACTGCCCCCTACAAGGATTGACAAAAAAATGTAATGTGTAGAAATGCAAAATGTGTAAAATTATAAAAACATTGACATGATACTAGGTGATGAAATGGGAAAAAATTTTAAAGAACATTGTGTGGTAAATTCAGACTATTGGTGCCGCAATGTCTGACATGGCCGCCATCTTGGTTGCCGGGGAAAAAAAATAACGCACTTTTGCTAAAATAAAGCGTTAAAAATTAATGAAAAACTGTTGTAAATGTATCCCTGACCTGAACCTGAACCCTAAAGTCATCCCTAACCAGGGTTTTGACCCTCTCCCTAACCAGGGTTTTGGCCCTCTCCCTAACCAAGGTTTTGACCCTATCCCTAACATGGGTTTTGACCCTCTCCCTAACAAGAGTTTTGACCCTCTCCCTAACCTGGGTTTTGACCCTCTCCTTAACCTGGGTTTTGACCCTCTCCCTATCCAGGGTTTTGACTCTTCCCTAACCTGGGTTTTGACCCTCTCCCTAACCTGGGTTTGACCCTCTCCCTAACCTGGGTTTGACCCTCTCCCTAACCTGGGGTTTTGACCCTCTCCCTAACCTGGGTTTTTAACTTCTACCTAATCAGGGTTTTAACCCTCTCCCTAATCAGGGTTTTGACCCTGAAAACTAAGAAAATGAACACAAAAAATGGCAAAAAAAAATTATAAAATAAATACATAATGAAAATCTAACGTACAATTTCACTGTATATACTTATACGGATATACTTTTACACATATTATTTCAGGTTCCACCGAAAATATTATCCAGAAAATGAATGAAACACCATATGGCTATGCCAACGCCATGCTAAAACCTTTTCAAAATGGCGGAGCACTAAAAAATATTAAAATTAGCCGGGCAATGAAATTTTTAAATTATATTTAATCATCCAATAAAAATTTAAATAAAAAACATGCCGTCGTAATTTAATTGAAATGTAACTCTAGTTACAACAATAAGGGGAGAGAATCCAAAACACAACCTAGTGGCACCAATAGTCTGAATAAGCCCATTATTGTATACAAGGCGAGATAAATGTTCAAGTGAAAGGTACCTGTGTGTGTTGAACTTTCTCCTGATCTCAGCTTTTGTCCCAGCAACGACTGTCTCCAATGGTTCAGAAGGTCCCAACAACGACTGGTTCCACTGGTTCAGACGGTCCCAACAACGACTGGCTCCACTGGTTCAGACGGTCCAAACAACGACTGGCTCCACTGGTTCAGACGGTCCCAACAATGACTGGCTCCACTGGTTCAGACAGTCCCAACAACGACTGGCTCCACTGGTTCAGACGGTCCAAACAACGACTGGCTCCACTGGTTCAGACGGTCCCAACAACGACTGGCTCCACTGGTTCAGATGGTCCAAACAACGACTTGTTTCACTGGTTCAGACGATCGTAGCTTCAGACGGTCCCAACAACGATTGGCTCTACTGGTTCAGATGGTCCCAAAAACGCCTTGCATTCCAGAGTCAGAAGGTAAACATTTGACAGCCTCCATCAGTAAAAAATCTCTGCAAAACTCTTGAGTTACAATTATGATTTGTAACTATGACGCCATAAGTTCAATTTCCGGTAAACATTACGGGCGCGTTTAGGGGCGGTATCGGATTTACCTTGGATTTTAATGGTGTGCAATCCGTGCGCCTCTATATGTTCTGGTTCTGGTTCTGGTTCGGTACGTTGCTGCATCCATATACTGGCATATGTGCAACGGTTGGGGAAGCGATGTTGCCAATCTAACGGCCCCTAGCAGATGCCAGGGCGGCCTTGAAGCTTTCGATCGTTGTCGAAATATGTAATCCATATACCGCAATAATAACATATTAATATGTGATATTAAAAGTTACTTAGAGTTATTTAATATTAGAAGTAGTATACTTATATTATTAGTATATATTAGAACTGAATCTATTTATTTAGACTTTATAGTTTAATTATTGTCTGACATTTAATATTTTCTACGATTTGTTATTCTTGTCCCTTGGAACTTAGTTGGTCTTTTTTAACCGGATACTGTTCGTCTTAGGCGGTCTTTATAGCGTCCACTTGACTCACTCACACTGTGTGTGACCTACATCCGCTCGCTATACACCTTGTTGGGTTTAGTATATTAATCTTATAACCGTTTAAAAAAAAAATAGCAATGTCATTCAGTATAACCAGCAAAACGTTTGCAGTATTTTGATGTTCAATATTGTGAGAACAGCCAGACAAAGTTTAGCAGTGTTCGTAGTTCAGAGTAGTGAGTATACCCAGCCAAAATTTAACAGTGTCTTTGTAGTTCAAATAGTGAGTATAACTAGCTACAATTTTGTAGTATTTAGATGTCCATATAGAGAGTATAGCCAGACACGCTAAGCCGTGGTTTCTTGTTCAATATAGTCAGTATAGTATATTCAAAAATCTAGAAAGACTCGGTGGTTCTAAAATTGTGTTAGCATGACAGCTGACAAAGATGTCGGCCATATAAAACAAATTATTTCACAAACACGTCAGCTAAAATGTAGTGGTGTGGGGCGGGGATGGAGAGAGTCTGATTCTTTTTCTTTAGCTACTGTAATTACCTAGGGAATGAAAATAGGGAAAATGATGAGAATGAGCAAATTTTTTTAAAGAAAAACATGTTAGAAAGACATTTTTGTTTAAAACTTGCGTTGCACAAAAATAATGTTATAGAGCAATTAATGATGAATGGAAAAAAGTAATAAAATCAACTCATTTTAATGAAAATAAAAAACTTTAAAATTAGCTAAAAATCCTAAAAATTTAAATATTTTTTTGATGGTGAAAAATTTCAAATCTAAAAACTACAACGCCACTTGACTTGAAAGTTAGGACACAATTTAAAAAAAAAAATATTTTAAATATTTCTTTCACAACCTATAAGACATTTAACCATGGATGTTACCACAATTAACTCAAAGAATTGATATTTTTAAATCTTTCATATTAATTTCGCTTATTTTTCGTGGCTGACCAAATCTTTGTACGGTTAATTGACTCATTTTCCGTCAACCTATCGAGCTGAAACTTGGCACATATAATTTTTGCTATCAAATTTTCATTCTCTCCCATCATACCCCCCCCCCCCCCCCCCCCCCCGAAAAAAAAAGAAAGTTGTTCCTGTTTTTTAAAGGGAACATGAAAGAAAATTACTGATAACCGAACTAAATGAGATTGTGAAACAAAACAAATATATCGCAAGTACGTAATATTTTTCTTTGTTTTTATAACAGTCATGGTTGGTGAAATAAATATGTGGTGTAAAATCGGTTGTGTTATTAGAATATTGATATAGTCCAGGGGCGTGAATGTGAAAAAATGTGCGTTTGCGAGCTTTGGGGTGGTTGTAGTGCTGGAGCAGTAACCTTGCGTTACTTGTATGCATTTTTGGTCAAAATTTCCTCCCCATCCTCATTGCTCGATATTACATTTTATAAAGGATTTTTACGAACAACTACTAGCAGAAATGCACCCGAATTTTTTTTTTTTGAAATGTAGCAACACGGTATTCCAATAATCGTGTTAAGAATTCTGTTATGTCTCGAAGGGAATATGGCATAGTTA